>CM040748.1:34457500-35057500 GCA_022829145.1 Albula goreensis | reverse complement strand
ATTTCCCTAACTCCGCCCTACATTAAAAAAGGAAGTGGGAGTATTTCACCATTGAGAGGTAGATTTTTATAGCTAAACTGAAATTGATATTCCTCATGCCATCAAATGTATTCCAGGCAAAAAATATTGAATCTAAATCGAAAAATCGCTGTTTAAAAACACCAAAACCATATTTAATTTGGGTTGGGTCGCTTTCTGTTTTCCGCAAAAATGACACAGGAAATGAAGGCCTTGCGATCCTGCTCTATGAAAGTTTGCCTCGGACTACCTTGGACAACAGTAATTTTTCTGCATTCTTGTCTTCAGGCCTGATATAAAATGGTTGAAACATCTGATTTCCCAGTTATCTAGAGACAGGGCTCAAAACTACAGCTCTGTCACGAAATTGATTTCTTTAGGCAAGACCAGGTATGGACAAGCGAAGGGCTTGAACTAACATAAGTCACTCACTCTGCCTGTACCAGATTGAAATCGGCAATGAAAATGCAGTCATGAGTTATCTGCATTACTCCACACATCACAAGCAATAACGTTCAGCCACCTTTTAGTACTTCGCGGTGCGTTATGTGATATAGATAATGGTGATCATTGGGCCCATGTAATGAAGCAACAATGTATTCTCTGAATGCTTTCGCCTTGCTTGTTAAACCGTTTTTTCATGTAAAGTCGGTGTAAATATTCTCCATGCAGAATGCTACAAGACTTCATTCAGGATCAAAATGGTGGTCAGTCTCTATTCTGTATACCTTAATTGAGAAGGATTGGGGCATGGTGACTGACAAAGCTGTGACTGTCCGTTATAGTCATCAACCCTCTTCAGTGGTGGGACAACGAGGGGGGGAAATGTGTTGCGCATAATGAATTTGACTACCAACACTCACACATACACTAATATGGGTTTACTCACACTCAAACAAACTAACTCATATACATACATACATAAATACATACACACTGACCCACATACATACTCATACTTACACACATATTCCTGTATACTTATATGCTTTCACAAATGCTGGCATTCACACACAAAAACATACACACACACACGCACTCACTTGCATTTTCACTTATCCACACACACATGCATGCATACACACATTCTTGTATATTCAAATGAACTCGCGCCCTGGCGTGCACGCACACAAACACACGTTCACATGCCAAAGCACTCACTCATGTGCACACTCACCCACACACACACACATACAGATATACACACACACACACACTAGCAGACTCCAGTGCTTATGGCTTACAGAGAAAGTGGGCGTAAGAGTGACACACAGTGAGTGTATGTGAGACAGTAAATATGTGTGTGAGAAAGAAAGAGAGAGGCAGAGAGACTGAGTGCACGCAAGGCTACAGGGTCCCTCCCTTCTGCCTACACTCTCATCTCCCTGTCCTGCCCCCAGTGGCCTGTTCCCTGGCCAGGCCCCTGTGGAAAGACAGATAGGATCCCACTCTTACAAACCCAAAATATTGTACACACTGATACTGTATGCCCTGTAACTCTGCTCTGGTAGCCCCTGCGTATCTCTGTGTCGACCAATCTGAACCCTCTCAGCTGTCAATGGTTTCGTCTTCGTCCTGTGCGAAGAACCTCAGAGTGGTGATTGACAACAGTCTGTCACACCCATCGCGGCGGTGAGCTGGGCGTGCAGGTTCTTCCTGTTCAACATTCGAAGAATCTGCCCCTTCCTCACCACCTACCCTACTCAGCTTCTGGTTCAAGTGATGGTTCTGTCCCGCTTGGACTACCGCAACTCCCTTCTTGCTGGTCTTCCGGTGTCCGCCATCAGACCCCTTCAGCTCATCCAGAAAGCTGCAGCTCGTCTGATCTTCAACCTCCCTTGACAATCTCATGTCACTCCCCTGCTTACTGCCCTCCACTGCCTGCCTGTTATTGCTCACATCAAATTTAAAACTTTGGTGCTAGCATACCAGGCTGTTAAGGGGACAGCTCCAGCTTACCTCCAGAAGATCATCAGACCCTACACCCCTGCCAGATCCCCTCCGCTTTGCCCCCTCTCTGCTCCTGCACTTCCAGGTCAAGCCTCCCAGTGGTGGAATGACCTTCCCATGGAGGTCAGAACAGCAGAGACACTGGCCACCTTCAAGCGCAGACTGAAGACTCACCTCTTCAGGCTGCACCTCTCCCCTCCCCTCCCTTGCTCTCAGTCATGTCTCTGCACTTATCTGCACTTGTTTTTAACTGTGATTTGTTTTTAACCTAGGCTGTCGTTGTTAGTTTTCTCCTTAGATAGTCTATAGGGGAGTCCTGATCTTTTCAGTCACCTTTGGCACTTAGGACTTTACCCCTCTCTAGGGTTATCTTTGAACTTTTTGTACCATTCTTATGCACTTTGCCTTGTAAGTCACTCTGGATAAGAGCGTCTAACAAATGCCCTTAATGTAATGGAATGTAATGCTGAGCTTTTGCCAAATTTTTCATACATAAGGGACATTTTGGTTATAATCCAACATGTTGTTTTCTTTTTTACTAAAAAAATGTCTAAGGTCCTGCTGAACCGGTTGCCAGTTTAACCTGGAGCATCTCCATGTTCAAAGCAAAACTCACAATGAAGTAATATCAGTCAATGAGAAGCATGTATTTGAAGGTTATATGCAAATAAGCAATACGCAATCAGAAGTCACGAAGTCACAGAGTATACAAAGCAACACAAGCTGGAGCGCAAATAACGTAAGATTGACATTTAAATACCGCTATTAGGCGATAAATAGCGATAGCTAATTCCATTAAAGCAAATGGGATGAGAAGGGAGGAGACAATTTTACATGGGGGATGGATTTGGTCAAGATTTTTTTTCCAAGGAGTATAGTATCACCCCACATCCCCCTGAACTTCACCCCTGAGGGTACCTGAGTACAAGGTGACCTCTTTCACCTATCACAGATTATATTGGACTATTATCTATTCATCTAATCTGCTATTATCTAATAATGTTACTGTCATTATTATTAATGTTCTCATTAACTAACTGGATGTGAGCTATGTAGATTTAATTAGAGTTAATTACCTAAAAGATAGATTTTGAAAAATCATTTTATTTATTTATTTATTTAGATAAAAGTACCCTGGGAAATACAGTGTGTACGTGGAAAAAGACTACCCTTGATTAATTTAAATAATAATCTTTAAAAGGCCGTGAACCCTTTTTCCGACAGCACACCCGTTCCACAGTGATGAACCCTGGGTCACATGCATATCTGACACATGCTCGTGAGCTTCTGCAGCAAAATATGTAATACAACAAATCCATTGCTTATTGTCATTGAAATGAAGAGCTTCTAGTGCAGGAAACGCCCTGCACTTCGTGAATCATCAAAGCAAAGAGTAATCACGAATTCTCGATTGCAAATCTCCAAATCTAGTTTTCATGACACAGAAGGGGGACTAAATTTTTGTTTTAAGATTATAAGATCTTAAGATTAAGAAACACAATGCCAATTAGCACCATACAAGTTAAAGTAGACATTAGATAAGTTGACTTGTAGTCAAAAGACTACTTGTCACGTTTTTTGCCACCTTGTGATTTGGCAGTTCTGGAAACACACCTTTATCAGACTACGTCACTGCTTATGAAAACAGTAGCATGTGCGAATCTGTCAGTTTGGCTAAAACCGCTTAGGGATCTGACACCGGGCACACGAACTCTCTGATCTTCTCCAAGGGAAAAGGTAGCATTTCATTTATTATATCCAAAAATGTATTCTTTGCGTTAACTTGCCCCTTCATAACAACTTAGTGAAACCTTGTTAAGTAACGGATTTGTATTTATTTGCTTGACAGGTGATTAGCTTTTCAGAAGCTAAGCTATCTGCATTCTCGGACAGCCATACTCCCTACTTTGTTGGCAGCAAAGTTAGGTGTTCACCAGCTCAAATTAAGCGCCAAATTTAATACAGAACACATATTATATTGCTGTTTTCTGTAAACTTTTCATTTCAACTGAGTAAGCATCTCTGGAAGCTGAATGGGTGTTTGGATGACTAGATAGCGTTGATATATATACAGTATATATATGATAATGAAAACACTATCTTAATCAACTTATCTTGTCAGTTAAATACTCATTGGCTGAAGAGTTAAGTCGAACATGCTTTGACTGGCATATATGTCTTTATTTCTGTCAGTTTGTGCTAATTTTGGGTAAGCTTGTTGACAGACTGCTAGGGTACAGGGCTGCTACCCCGATTACAGTGTGGTTTCTGATATGCTTGTAATCGTTTGTCCAGATCTCTCGGAGCAGCAGAATACCGAGTAGTTTTTGTAGAGTACGCGGCGTGCACACCTCAACTAAATAATACTTTTCTTATTCTTTTTTATATTCTACATTCTGGGCAATCGATTATTAATTAGTCACAATTATTAGTTTTTGTTGTAAAATTAGTTGCTCCATGCATTTTCATTTTTCCTTTTTTTTTTTTTTTTGTTAAATTTCTAGCATTACCTTTATCTTCAATATCTCTGTTTTCATCTTGTCTTGTTTTCCGGTTACGTTTTTTATAATGCACGTATTACAAGTAGATTTTAGGTTCTTCCAATCTTCGTTAGCCATGATCACTGTTCAAAGTTTGGCGATTGCAGTTCACATCAGCATAGATGAGTGGACGTCTGCTTTCGAAGTATGTTTGGGTCAACGCATGCCAAAGGAAGCAAAATGTATATCTCAGTGTGTTGTGTTTGGAAGGTGAATGCCGAATAGAATGCACGCCATAATTTCTTCATAATTATAAACTATTCTCATGCCTTGATATAAAATATCCATACATTACAAAGTGCACAGGTGTATTGGTTTTTAGTCTGAGCTTACTTTTTCTTTTTTCGGTTTGTAAATCCATACATTTTTCATAACGATATTTTACATCCCGAATAATGACGTTATTCAGGATTTCAAATATCATGTAATTGTTGTGGAACAGGGCTCTTAACTCAGAGTTTGCTTTGACTGTCACTAAAACTTTGCTGTAAATCAGAAGGTTATTTTGACTCAGGCAGCGTTCTAACTGAGAGGTTAACATTGCTGCAATAATTTCTAGTAACTTACCGTTTCAGCAAGGTACCTACACGTCTAGCTGTCTGAATGGATTGCAAAAATGAATTGTAGGGCACTTGAAAGAGTATGCCTAAATGTGGGGTAATTTAATGTAACTTCTCAGAAAAATAGGTACAGGTGTATTCTGCATCGCATGTTCCTATAAGGCCGTGTATTAATTATGGGAAGTTAAGATGCACAAGCAGCCATTCCACAATGTTCATTGTAATAATGTATGAGTAGACTGCTTTATCATAAAAAGTTCTGAAATGGAAAGGAATACGATGTGTATGCATTCCTCCTTTACATATAGAATATAAACACCCTCAGAATGTAAACACCCTGCTAATCCTCAGATTATTTTTGTCTTTCAAGACCTGGTCTATTGAAAAATGTTATTTTAGCAGTATAAGATTAAGGAGACACTATGCCAACTGGCATGTTAGACATGAAAGTAGAAATTAAGCCACCTAAATCTTGTCACGCCATTATGATACCTTGCCGTGATCTGGGAAGGCAGTGCTAGAAACTCACCTTTAGCTGGCTATATAATAACTTCATCAAGACAGGGTGGCTTGTGCTGGTCTGTCTACATGACAGTAGCTGAAACCCTAGAGGGATCTGGCCATGGGTGCATGACTAGCCTACTTGCAGGCTCTTGGGTGCCACTGGGGAATGTGGAGTGGGAGGACTGGTTCGTTGGTTTTCTGTCGGAGCTCCATGCCCAGACTGTGGTTCAGGGGTGACGAGAGCATTGGGCGATAGGACACTGGTGCAGTGGAAGGGGAGGGGCCAGGATGCCACAAGTCTTGAATCGAGATCTCTGACCAGACATCTGGAAACGGCGCTTCGATTTTTCGGCGCATTGTTGGCGAAGTTCTTGGTGCCCTCGGGTTTCATTGAGGGGATTTATTTGCCCCAGAAAAGTTTACTTGAAGCGACTATGTTTATGACACAAGAACCACTAGAGTGTTTCACCTCTCAGAACGGTTGCTTGAAACTGGTTTCCTGTCTCGATGAGATTGTGATTGGTCGGAAATAACACATGATCTGAAATTATAAACAGGTTAAGCTTGTCTGTCTCATCGGTCTTTAGTGGCCGCTCCTGATCGGCTAGGAGCCTATCGATGCAGGAACCAAAAACACAGGTGACTTTGACGTCCTCTCACAACATAGGCAGCAACATATAACGCTTAATTTGGTGCGTCTGTGGCATGGAAAGAAGTGAGGGCTGGTCGTCGTGAGAATCAGAGAAGTCACATGTCACGGCATCCTTCAACTGAATCCGGCAGAGGGAGTTCACTATGGTGGACTAAACAGTTCGGCTGAGTTCAGATGGGAAATAAACGGTTAAAACAAAAAAGATAAAAAGTATCACTTGACCATCTGTTTATTAGCAAAGAACATGTATAAAGTAGGTCGGCACTGTGCCACAATGGAGAAGATAGTTTGTTAGACTCTGGCTAGTGAGGTTACAAACAGCAGCCTGTACAGTGTAATAGCCAATGTCTTATACGTGAAAGAATTAGCTGAGGTAGAATAGCCTGTCCCTGCAAGTAGAGAGGGACACAGTGCCAAGGAGATGGTGCCAAGATATCCGCGGCGCACCTCAAGTGTCACGTCAATAGACCTCAAGACCCAATCCACAGTCACTCGGCCAACAACGGGGAATCTCACACACCGCACCGGCCCGTACGCATCTTTGGCTGTGAATTTGGAAGGTGTCTCAATGAAATTTAATGCACCGAAACGTTTCCCAGAGTTCTTGCCGCCATGTTGTCCATCATCCATCGCCCCTGCTAACATTTCATCAGAACTCCTGAGCTAAAAACACTCTCAAGCATCCGGCCTGCTGAAACTTGAGATCGGTTCACAGCGCCTCTTCACTGTGTCACCTGACTTTTATAAATATTGCCCCGCGGTATTAATATGAGTTGTTTAAAAAATCCAACTGTGGTGGCAAGCTGCCACCAATTAGTTTCCAGAATTTTGTCAGAGGGAAGATATATTGTAGAGTGTTTAATTATTTAAATATTCATTCGCAACAAATATTTTCCCAGATTGCTTTATTGGACACATTAACTTATCAAAATAATTTATATGCTACCATAAATACAAATGAAAAGAACTGACGGAACGCAATGTAATGGGAAAGTGTGGTTAAGAGGCACAGAGCTTCTGTTTCATCATGGGCCTATACTACCCAACACCTTCCAAACCACCTACCTCACCGCATGCTAATGGAGGCTGTATGTCTGTATGACCAAAAAAAATATAATGCAGAGAATTAGTTTTGAAAAAATAATTAATTGACATATACATAAATTAATAAGTTATTTTTGGTGCATATTTACAGGGTACCCAGCGAACAAAAATGTCTCAGGAACATTGGGGAAGATTCTGGTTAGGTTTTTTGCTACCGTTACTATGAATACCTTCCCCAAACATTTCTTAGGAGAAGATATCTACCGTTCCAAAACTGATAGACTGCTTAGACCTAGAATTAGGCTTTACATTATTAAACTGTATAGTGTGTAATTGCCTTGTGATTTAGTTACTTAAAAGTTGAATTCCTTTGTATTTTCCATGTAGTCATTTCAACAGTCCCTATGTATGCTTTCTCATGCTCCAAGGTGTAAATTCATGTCACCAACAGCAGATATCCATGAAAAGAATATTATTATTATAACAAAATTCACAATTCAAATTCACATATTTCAGCAGGAGTAACAAAAACAAATATGAACAGCAAATGAAGGCCATCCCTGAAAATATTCCTTGTGAATCCACAATAAAATTCAAGGGAATTTCAGGAAACTGCACAAATGTGTGTGCCTAAAACACTTACTTCAACCCTGCTAGCGTTCTGGGAATTCACAAGATACTGTTACCAGGGATATGTGAGAAGTTCAAACAGGTGAGCGAATGTGTTTGTTATGTGCCATACACCACGCTGATGCATGTTGACATGCACCTGTGATCCGGTTGGGAGGAGTTCCGCTGTCCATATCAACCAGGTTCCCCAAAATGGAGGGCGCTTTCTCATTGGCGAAAATTGACCGCTCTGTCTTGGGCTTTTATGAGATTCGCGGCAGTGTTAGCAGTAGCATTTTCTGTAGCATTCGCGTTACTGTGGAGCTGTTTCGCAGGACACTAGAGAGAGGCCCATTTATACATGTATAGAAAGCTGCAACAGAGATATCGCATTCATTGACAGACTGTACTACTCTGATTGGGGAAGGGGCTATCCTTTGCGGATCCCTCAAGCTCTACTGCTGGAGGTGGCATGGAATGACTCGACCCTTTTGTTTAAGGAAAAAAGCTTACTAGCATGAAAAGTGAGCTAGACTATTTGTACCAATTTAAACAGAAAGACCCACCCCTCTCCAGTTATACATTTATATTACCCCATAGAGGTGGGTAACTCCAGTCCTGAAGGGCTAGTGCACATGCAGGTTACCGTTACCATGGTTTGCGCTAACACTGTCTCGCTGTTAAAATGACATAGGGATGCAAGAATTGTCCTCAGATATCATACATAGCATATCAGTAGATGGAACTTAAATCTCATGTCAGACAATTGAATCTGCCAGATAAATCGTGAAAAACGTTGGAATGAGATCCAAAAACCAGATTTGACCCTCCTTGGTCTATAATCACATGCATTGTTCTCCTTATCCTCAGCTTTCTAATGTGGGAAGAGTAAAATCTTGATCGTTGCAATAACGGGCATTTCTGTTTCCTTGTTTATGATAGCCAGTGTGATACTGTCCATATGTGTTTTTCGCTGTTGTTTTCCCTACAGGACTAGGCTAGCCTCTGCCAAGCACTTTGTGAAGCAGGGTTTGTCAAAACTAATATTGCAACCCCTCACATAGATACGTACCTCCTGTCCCGTCATGCTCAGTGTTTCTGGCATCTCTCCTCCTCTCCATCTTCACCTTTCACACATACTGTATTGCCTCGTCCATATCAGGTTGTCTTAATCTATTGTTTATTTTATTGTATATCTTATTTTCCTTTTTGAATGTTCAAACTGCCCTGACCTGAATGGGCAAGCACCATTCCACCCCCCTGAGCTCCAAACCCAAGATGAAATTCTACAGACATTATTAACGCTATGCCATTCATGACTTTAATAAACACCTTCTAAACACATTTATGAGCATCGAAATTTATTTCACTGAATTTCATTTATGGCTGACGGTTGATACCTCCCTGGACCTGGGAAGGAATCCAGAGTCGGATTTGATGAGTTATAACTCCCTGGGTGTTGGCACAGCTAAAGTAAATTCAGTGAATCATGTGTCATGTCGGTCTGAACTCTACTCCCTGTGGTGATTTATTTCGGTTTTGATATAGAACCACAGGCCGTTGTTTATGAAAACGCACCTGTAAAAATGTATATCGAGGTATGTACTCATACGCAGCCTTGTACCATGTTGCGCAGGGCTCTTTTAGTTTATATTAGACAGAGTTGATGAGAGTTTGAGCTGAAGCCAACACTGGTGGATTCACAGATAGCAGCTGCACAGTGGAATTTCAGTGTTGGAGGTTAAAAGTGTGCAAGTCCTAACATGAACTGGTCTCACTGCGTTGAACAGGAAAATGGCCTTGAATGAAAAACTAAGAGAAAGGTGCAGCGGAATTTAAACAATGGAAGTTGAAAGAGTGCAAATCCTTATGTGAACTGGTTTCAGTGCGTTAAACAGGAAGTGGCCCTAATATTTTTTTCAGGTCAGGTCTAGATATACCTACTAGATTCAGTACTCAGCCTGATACTTTGTTGCTGTCACTCACTATTTGTAGACATGGATAGAAGTAAGTAGCCTATTTGGGCACATTTCTGAAAATTCTGTGTTTGTGTGTGTCTATTTTTGTTTCTGAATACGCTGAGGTGGAAAAATCTGGCTCCAGATTTGGAAGAATCACCATGTATTTGTTCTACCTGCACACTAAAGCAGGTGATTTCACTAATTACTTCATCTACCTGGCTGAAGAGTTGTGCCAGTTCGATCAGCTGGTTTATTGCAAGATGGAATACTTGGTAATACATGGTACTACTTTTACTTTCCTCTGTGTATGGCTGTATGTGTGTATGAGTTTAAATGGGTACAACTGAAAATATACTACAGGCTCTGCTTCTCTTAAATTAATATGCCTGTTGTGACGCTTTCTCTGTAATTCCTGGGTATGACTCCTTAACGTGGCTATCTCTAAAACCTGTACAATAAATCACTCTTAACAGATGAAACTTCAAGACAAGGGAGGAAAAAGAAAAAAGAGATTAATATTTTCTGATAGTTTCGAAAACATAAACCATGTTAAAAAGATCGAACAGCCTGGGCGTACATAACACATAAATGACAAAAGAAGTTGTCAAAGTCTGGTTCAGAAGAGTGGCATATATTACGGGATGAATTGATAATATTAAAGGGGATGTCAGACAGAATTCTCACAGTGTTTTACACAGTGTGAGTCTGTGTGTTTCTGGGGCTCAGACCGCCAGCTGATACAGAAGCAGCCAGAGAGAGAAGAGAGAGAGAGAGAAATGTGCCATCACTGATGTGGTTAGCATAGGTGTCAGTCAAATTGTTATCATCCGTCTTCGCTGCCAGTAACGCAGCTACGTGGGTGCTCTGCCAACTGAGAGAGATACATCAGATTTCTGAGAAGGGCTGGCCAAACATAGACTGTCTCGCAACCTATATAAACACGGAGCAGCTCCAGCCCTGTTTATGAGTTTGGGTTTGAGTAGGCTTGCCTCGCACCTGTTTTATGTAAGTGTTTTGTCTGGTTTTTTGTTTTTGTTTGTTTTGTTTTGATTTAAATACATGGGTGACTTGTTTTAGTTTTTGTTCGTTTTGAGTTAGTTGTTTTAGTGTGCTGTTTGTCTTTTTGGTTTGTTCATTTTGTTTTGATTTCATTGCATGGGTGACCTTTTTCATTTTCTTCATCTTCATTTAGTTGTGCTGCTGTGATTGCTTTACTGATGCAAAGTTAAATAGTTGGGCTATGGGTAGATACGTTTGTAGATACTTGCAAATGATTGTCATGGTTACTATCAGTGTTCATCACAGTGCTATTCTTCTGTGGTTAATTTTTAGCTTTTTTTTTGAGAAACTTTTTCAAGAAGCTTCAAGAACTGCTTTTGTATTAGTTGTACTGCACTGACATAAAAACAGTCAGTGTAGTATAATGGTTAGGGAGCTGGGCTTGTAGCTCAGAGGTTACAGTGTAGTATAATGGTTAGGGAGCTGGGCTTGTAGCTCATAGGTTACAGTGTAGTATAATGGTTAGGGAGCTGGGCTTGTAGCTCAGAGGTTACAGTGTAGTATAATGGTTAGGAGCTGGGCTTGTAGCTCAGAGGTTACAGTGTAGTATAATGGTTAGGGAGCTGGGCTTGTAGCTCAGAGGTTACAGTGTAGTATAATGGTTAGGGAGCTGGGCTTGTAGCTCAGAGGTTACAGTGTAGTATAATGGTTAGGGAGCTGGGCTTGTAGCTCAGAGGGTACAGTGTAGTATAATGGTTACGGAGCTGGGCTTGTAGCTCAGAGGTTACAGTTTAGTATAATGGTTAGGGAGCTGGGCTTGTAGCTCAGAGGTTACAGTGTAGTATAATGGTTAGGGAGCTGGGCCTGTAGCTCAGAGGTTACAGTGTAGTATAATGGTTAGGGAGCTGGGCTTGTAGCTCAGAGGTTACAGTGTAGTATAATGGTTAGGGAGCTGGGCTTGTAGCTCAGAGGTTACAGTGTAGTATAATGGTTAGGGAGCTGGGCTTGTAGCTCAGAGGTTACAGTGTAGTATAATGGTTGGGGAGCTGGGCTTGTAGCTCAGAGGTTACAGCAGTGTAGTATAATGGTTGGGAGCTGGGCTTGTAGCTCAGAGGTTACAGCGTAGTATAATGGTTAGGGAGCTGGGCTTGTAGCTCAGAGGTTACAGCGTAGTATAATGGTTAGGGAGCTGGTCTTGTAGCTCAGAGGATACAGCGCAGTATAATGGTTAGGGAGCTGGGCTAGTAGCTCATAGGTTACAGTGTAGTATAATGGTTATAGCTCAGAGGTTACAGGGAGCTGGGCTTGTAGCTCAGAGGTTACAGTGTAGTATAATGGTTAGGAGCTGGGCTTGTAGCTCAGAGGTTACAGTGTAGTATAATGGTTAGGGAGCTGGGCTTGTAGCTCAGAGGTTACAGTGTAGTATAATGGTTAGGGAGCTGGGCTTGTAGCTCAGAGGTTACAGTGTAGTGTAATGGTTAGGGAGCTGGGCTTGTAGCTCAGAGGTTACAGTGTAGTGTAATGGTTAGAGAGCTGGGCTTGTAGCTCAGAGGTTACAGTGTAGTATAATGGTTAGGGAGCTGGGCTTGTAGCTCAGAGGTTACAGTGTAGTGTAATGGTTAGGGAGCTGGGCTTGTAGCTCAGAGGTTACAGTGTAGTATAATGGTTAGGGAGCTGGGCTTGTAGCTCAGAGGTTACAGTGTAGTATAATGGTTAGGGAGCTGGGCTTGTAGCTCAGAGGTTACAGTGTAGTATAATGGTTCGAGGTTATGTTGCAGGTTTGAATCCCATATGAGTCACTGCTGTTGAACGATCAGAGTAATTATATAGTAATAATACTCTCTTGCTGTGTAAATGGATGGCAAGTAAAAAATAAAGTAAGCCCAGCACATCACTCTGAATCAGACTGCTCAAAGCCATTGTGTAAATATGCACTAAAAGTATGAGCATTTGTTCTCTCCCTTACAGGTTGGATGCTCAGCATTGTTGAAAAGCTGTGAAACTAACAGAAGAGGAAAATGTCGGCTGCAAACGAACCACAGGACAAGTGAGTACCAGGAACTAGTGACGGGGAGTGAGAGTTTACTGAACCAAATCGGGAGGAGCGACCATGTAGTACCGGTGACTCAATGATTTGGCTGCATTGACGATGGAGCGAGAAAACAGTTTTGATTCGTTCAAATCGGTAATGATTGACAGCTGAGTGTAGCTCCACCCTAACTGGAAACCCCCTATTCGACCATTGCTACCAGGGAAAATGTTTCTTTAAGCATGACACAAGAACAGACATGTAGACTGCTGGGATATGTAGTCTTTTCTTAGTCTTAAGCATGGTACATGAAGAGGCATATACAAAGCTGGGATATTTGGTCTTTTTCGTCTCACCCACTGAGTTTACCTCACCTTGGCAATACTGGGTGGGACAGAACATGCCTCTCAAATCAGGGATTAATGTAAACAAATTCAGCTCTTGTTAACACAGTGTAATAAATAAATAAATGATTACCAGATATTTAGCAAACAAATGAGAATGCGCACTATATATGTATAGTAATCTACTGTTGCAATTGCATTAGATTGATTTAATTTAAACAATCCCCTTGATGTTATTTCTTATTTTACACATGAGAAGATTTCTGTCATTGGCATCGGAACGCAAATGTGAAAGGACACGTGGCATGCTGGGAAATGTAGTCTTTTGTCTTGACGTCTGAATTGTGTTGACAGGTACCACGCTGTGTGGCTGATATTCTTCATCCTGGGCCTTGGAACCCTTCTGCCCTGGAACTTCTTCATGACCGCCACCATGGTACAGTGGCACTGAAAACGATTTATAATGTCATACAGAAGCCCTGAGCTCTGACCGCAATTATGTAATTTTCAATATTATATGACATTGATAAAAAATCTTCAAATGGACATTTTGAAACAAGTGAATAAAAGAACATAAATAAATAGGAAAAACATTCACTTGGGCGATGGAAAGCTTTTTTAGTATAAGTAGACAGTTTGAGTTGTTTGCAGAAATACAGGTGTGAGGAAGGTAAGCCCTGAGTCTTCCTCTGAATCTTTAGCAATCAGCAGCATTCTACTCTCTTAAACTTCTCAATTAAATCAGCCCTGCCCCTAGGTGGCGCACTAGTTTGTTTTCATTCCTTTTCTTTCTGGTTGTAATTAATGGATTTGATGTTCGCCCCCTGCAAGTCTGGTAGAATCAAAAAAATCTTTGCTCTTGATTTTGTCGGACGAAGGCTACAACTTTTTTGTAAGCTTTTTTCTGCCAGGGTGTTGTGCCTCCATCTTCAGCATGTTCAAGGTGTTATAAGGGTACAGACACACATTCCTATGGGCAGCTGTGTTCTGTGTCCACAGTACTTCACCAGCCGTTTGAAAGACCCTGAGATGGAAGTCAGGGCGAACCTGTCGGGGAACGTCACGGCCGCGATGGGGAGCACTCGCAGCGTTCTGGAGGCGAAGTTCAACAACGTGATGACGCTCTGCGCCATGGTGCCCCTGCTGGTGTTTACCTGCCTCAACTCCGTCCTGCACCAGAGGTGAGCCCACCTGCCAGGTATCTCAGCACTCACTATCAACCAGCCAATCAGTCAGTCAGTAAAAACCAACCAATCAATCAATCAATCAATCAGTCAGTCAGTCAGTCAGTCAGTCAGTCAGTAAGAAACCAATCAATCAATCAGTCAGTCAGTAAGAAATCAATCAATCAATCAATCAGTTCGGAAACCATCCAATCAATCAATCAATCAATCAAGTAAGCAAGCAATCAGTTAATCAATAAGTCAAGCAAGCAAACAACCAGCCAATCAGTCTATCAATATGAAACTATCAATCAATCAATCAATCAAGAAAGCAAGCAGTCAGTTAATCAGGAAGTCAACCAGTTTTCATTCAACCAACCAATAAATATCCAATCAATCAAGCAAGAAGCAATCAGTGAATCAAACAAGCAATTAACAAATCAACTAACTAGTCAATCAACAAGCCAACCACCCAATCAGTCAAAACTCCCAACTAATCAATCAATGAATCAATCAAGAATCAAATCAAATATGCGTAATCTGAAATTTGTAGTATGAGTAACCCGATTAATTTGTTCATTGTACCTTGAATAATAAAATCTGAAAAAACACGTGTGCATCATATTGTATTAATACGACTGTAAAGACAAAGGAGAACATACAACAATATAGAATATGGATAAAATTATTTCTTCAAAAGAAGACCAGCTAGTGCCTAGTGGCTAAGGTACATGACTGGGACCCCTGAGGTTGGTGGTTCAAGCCCCAGTCCAGTCACAGCAAGAACACCATTGCTGTTGGGCCCTTGAGCAAGGCCCTTAACCCCACATTGCTCCCAGGGGGGATTGGCCCTTGGCTAGCCCAATCAACTGTACATCACTTTGAAAAAGTGTCAGCTAAATGACTATACTACTGTACTGGTAGTGTTTGCCTCTAAACAGAAGGGCTTGAGCCACAGTGGACATATATTGTAGCATCTTAATGATGTTTCTGCAGCAACTTTTGCCTTGTCTGATTCCCCCTCTCTACAGACTCTGTTTTTAATGGTTTTGTCACTCCTCCTGTATCCCAGAATCCCCCAGAAGATGCGGGTCATGGGCTCTCTGGTGGCCATCTTGGTCTTGTTCCTCCTGACTGCGGTGATGGTGAAAGTGTCTATGTCTCCCATCTCCTTCTTCGCCATCACCATGATCAAGATAGTCTGCATCAACTGTGAGTACAATCGGACTTACTGATCCTCATCGAGTTAAGGTGACTGTGTCTGACTTTATGTGCCCTTGTGCGAGTCTGACTGTGTGTGCCCCTGTACCAGTCTGACTGTGTGTACCCCTGTGCCAGTCTGACTGTGTGCCCCTGTACCAGTCTGACTGTGTGTGCCCCTGTACCAGTCTGACTGTGTGTGCCCCTGTGCCAGTCTGACTGTGTGTACCCCTGTGCCAGTCTGACTGTGTGCCCCTGTGCCAGTCTGACTGTGTGCACCCCTTTGCCAGTCTGACTGTGTGTGCCCCTATGCCAGTCTGACTGTGTGTGCCCCTGTGCCAGTCTGACTGTGTGTGCCCCTGTGCCCCTCCTGCAGCGTTTGGGGCGGTGCTACAGGGCAGCCTGTTCGGCATGGCGGGGCTCCTCCCCACCTCCTACACCACGCCCATCATGAGCGGACAGGGCCTGGCCGGCACCTTTGCTGCGTTCTCCATGATCTGCGCCCTGGCAAGTGAGTGAAACACACAATGACCAACAACTAATACACTAACAAGTTCAACCCTCATCAACTAAAACATCAACAAGCAGTAACCATCAATAACTAAAACATCAACAAGCACAGTCTATAGAAACTAAAGCACAGATAAAGTACAACCCTTAACAACTTAAGCACCATCAAACACATAACTACAACACCATCCACATTGGATTGGAATAAAACATGCTTTGGAGAGCTTGCTTTGTGATTTCCCTGCCCATGTGGATTATGGGAGATGGAGTCTTTTTTTTTTTTTGCTTTTATTCCCAGGTGGCGCGGAGAATCCTCAAGATAGCGCATTCGGATACTTCATCACAGCCTGTGCGGTCATCCTTGTCGCTGTGTTTTCTTACGTCCTGCTGCCCAAAATGGTACAAGCACAGCAATTATTATTATTATTATTATTATCCTCTAATGTCCTTCTCATTTTACCTCCTCTTCCTCTTATAATTGACATGATAATGTGATACAGACTGAATTAAAGGCAGGTCAGAATTACTATCCAATATACTGCATATGCAGAACATGTCTGAAAAACGTATCTCTGGGTATGTTGCAATATGTTAAAATACATTTCATGTATACTAGTGGGTGCTTTCAGATTAGTATTGTTTTACAATTGAATGATCTTTGTTCTTGGAAATTGCCTGTTTTGTCATCTCACGCTATAAACTGAAAAGTCTGTTTAACAGACCTTTTTAAGATTTGTAGGATGAATTTGACTGCCCAGAGATAGTTTGGCTTGGTCTATATTTATTACAGAAGAATCAGAGCAGAATCTTCAGTCTCTGTATGGCTGCTTCTGATTGGAGTCCCGCCTACATAAGATCATGATTGGTCAGAAGTACTGACTGACCATTGGTTCATTAATAAAGAACATGAAGTTTGGCGATAGTACTCCACAACCATAAAAGCAGTGTGTCAGACGCATGTTTATGAATCTGCCAATGTAAGGTTGCTTATTTTGGATGTGTTCACTGTCTGCCCATGGACAGCCTACAGACAGGGTACTGCAAAGCAGCTGTGTTAACCGACATGGTGAGTGAGTCTGTGATCGCTGTGTTTCTGATCTAAGCTCATTTTCCCTCCCTTATAGGAGTTTTTTCAGCATTTTCTGGAGGGCAGTGAGTCCAAACCTGCCAGTTACGAAGACAACAAGCTGAATCTGCTGGATAAGGGTGAGTTCCTTCTATTAGCATGGCCTCGGCAAGCTGCGGTTACTGCCGATTTCAATTTTGGCAGATTGTGGAGATTTTTCCCATGATGCAACACTGTTGGAGCCCAGAGTAGCCAATCAGAAACTGATTTGGTTTAAGTAGGATGCACCACACAGTGAAACAGGCCCATGTGTTTTGTGAACCAATCCTATTGCTTAGCAGAAGAGTGTACATTTGTTTTTGGCCTTAATAGAGTAAGAATCTGTTCACCTGCCAAATCGGGCTCTATATCTATTAACACAAAGTTGACCATTTTCCCTCTATCTCTTAACTAAATGGATGGATGGATGGATAGATAGATGATTGCTGAAGTAATGTCCATGTTTTTATGTAAAAAAGCTACAGTTTTTTTGGGGTTTATTAGTTTCCATTTGAAGTGCGGCAGAGCTTATTAAATGGCAGGATTAACTGCGATTATTTATATAATCTATAAATTTGACATCACCCTGCACGGAAGTTTAGTCACAGTTAAGAAGTAGAGACTTTAGACCTTTTTTTATTTAACCCATTAGAAAAAATCAGCCCCATAGAGAAAAAGTCTTTCCCTTGAAAAAAAATCTATTCAGTACATACAGAATATCTTTTCTCACTTTTTTTCACACAAAAGCGAAATCTCTCTGCATATGCCACACTTGCTCGTGTTCCAGTAGAAGTGGTATTTCCCGCTCAAAGGTTTTCCCACATGTGTTTGTTAAAAAAGAGTAACACTTGGGCCTCTGAGTGGCTCATGGGATAAATTTCTGCCTATGAGTCCTGAGGTCAGGGGGTTCGAGGCAGTCAGGGCTGGCGAGGCAACAATTGGCCAGCCTCGCGGGGGCTTGATACAGATTCCCATTGTACCACGGTAGCGCTCTCCTTGTCGGGCTGGGGTGCCTGCGGCAGCACGAAGCTGAATGTACGCTGACTACGTCTTCCTCTCACATGCGTACAGTTGGTGTGGCAACGTGAAAAGAAGCTCAAGTCTTGTCACTTGAATCGGGAGAATCACATGGAGGAGTTCTACTCCCACAGCTGTCAAGGCGGGTGCTGCAGTGAGGTCAACAAGTTCAGTTGAACAGTCTGGTGGGGAAAAAAGGGGAAAAAATCGGGGTTGAAAAAAAGAAGAGGAACACTTAAAAATTACACAGTTGTGTGGTCCCCTAGTCAAGTTATCCACATTCGGTTTAGCCAATCTAGCGCTCTAGAAACTAGAAACAATTGTGAAACTAAAAACTAGGCCTTTCTCCTGTGTGTGTGCAAGCAGGTTGGCCCCAATCACATTCTGCCTTTGGTAAGAAGAATGTACAGGCCGTTTCACACCACCAAGAGAGACCTTTTCACTGAAAAATCACACTGAAGCATGAATAAAGAGATGTTCACAGTGACTCACCATGTCCTGTGAATTAGCTTAGTCCTTTAGCCTGGGGCAGTCTGTAGCGTAGTTGCTAAGGTACTGATCTGGGACCTGTACAGTTTCCGCCATGATCAGTGCAGGTGTTGGGCTCTTAAGCAAGGCCCTAAACCCAACATTGCTGCCGAGGGTGTTCGGACCTTGGCTAGTCTAATCAACTGTGAGTCACTTTGGATAAAATTAGCAGTTATGCTAAGGAGGAGATATATAAAGATATTGATGACGTAGCCTAAACCAGGTGACTGTATATTTATGATGGTAATGACATTTATGGTTACGATGTTGACTTTGGAACTTTGGCCCTGTGCTATTACTGTAATAAATGGGTGGATATCATTTACTACTTATTATGATTATGATAGTAGTACTGAGAAGGATTTGTGAATATACTGTTTATGATGACGATTGTGAGGATGATGATGGTTTCCTTTGACGACTGAGGCTGGACCCGTTTGCCGTTTTCATGTCGTGGATCATGCGTTTTACGTGGGTGTTTTGTGTGCTCTCGTCCGCAGAAACGCAGGAGGGAAAAGGGAACGTGGAGCACATGAAGGAGGAGAGCGGTTCGAATGTGTCCATCCTTGCCATCTTCAAAAAGGCACGACCCCCCTCCGCGTGGGACAAATGATTTTTCCATCTATCTTCTCTGCCTCTCTCTCCCTCTATCTCACGTTCTTTAACTCTCTCTCTCTCTTTCTGTCTCTCCTTCTCTGCCTCTCACTCCCTCTATCTCACCTTCTCTAAATCTCTCTCTCTCTCCTTCCTCCACCTCTCTTTCCCTCTCTCCCTGTTTATCTACCTCGCTCTTTCTCGGCCCCTCTCTTTCTCACTCTCTCCGTTGTAGTTCAATGCAATATGCTTTATTTAAAATGAATACTTATTGTAAACATTGTGTAACAGTAGCATAAGTATACAATTAATGAATTATCACTACAGACACTGTAATTACAGCATCTTTGTCATATAAAAAGGGTAGTGAATGAACAAGTGTCTCTCTGTAGATTAGGGTGTTGGCGATCAGCGTGTCTTTTGCCTTCACCGTCACCATCGGTGTGTTTCCAGCCGTCCCAGCCGATATCAAATCTACCATCGCCAACGGCGGCCCCTGGGGTACGTGTGTATGTGTGTGAGCGTGCACATGTAGGGACGCATGCATAACGTGTATGTATGAGTGTGCATTTGTGTATGTGTGTATGCATGACCCTTTGTATGTGTGTGTATATTTCTGAGGTTCCCGCAGGGCTGCAGAACACTGATAAGTATGAATATATCCATATAAGTGTGTCAGAGCCCTGACCAGCTATACACCGATACTCTGTTACAGTCCCCCTCCAAGACATCTTTACTTCACACTCCAACATCCTCACACACACACAGAGGGTCAGCAATAGCATATCTCTCATTTCCCTCTAAAAGAAGCCTCACAATTTTCATCCTCAGCCCAATCAAACAGATTATTTTACACACAGCCCTTTAGCAGACGCTGCTATTCACCGTAAGTGCATATAGCACGGCTAACAACTGAATAAATCACAGGCAAAACGCACAGAGACAAGTGGTGTCTTTAGCTTAGCGGGGACATGAAGTGGGGACAAATTGAAATCCATTTAAACTTGAGTCTCTCAGGTCTGTGATAGAAACAAGGCTCTCTCCGCTCATCTGCACTGAATCTCCATAAGAAGGACAGGTTTTGAACCTGCATAATCAGATGGTTAGTGGTTGTTAGCTATTTCAAAACCCTTTCCCTACCATCTCCTTATGAATTACAGAAAAATGCCTCTTTGGCTATATAGGGTGGAAAGAAGACTGTATATATTTCAATTCATAGTTAGAAAAATGTGTTTTTTTTTTTGTACGGTACTACATCAAGTGGTTAGGTTGCTGTAACTCAGAGGTTTCAGGTTCGATTCCCGTGTAGGTCACTGACATCATATCCTTGAGCAGAATACTTCACTTGATTTGTTTCAGTACAGTGTCCAGCTGAATAGGTCATTGTGGATAGGGAGGTCTGCTGCGTGCATAAAATGTAAAAAATGTATACCTGATATAATATGGCCTAAGAGAACTGTAGATCTTCCCCTGGTAGAGGGACACTTAGCAAGAAATGAAAATTATCAGGATTGTAGCTATAGTTGTGCTGATGACTACAGGGTCAAGTACGAAAGAATTTGCCGCTCGGAAATATAAAGACCACTAAATGTACGTATGCTGGCCTTTTTTGGTGAGTTGCAGTCTGACGGTTTTGCTTTTATTTCCTCCTGTTTGCGCAGAGAAGTATTTCATTCCTGTGTCTTGCTTCCTGCTTTTCAACCTGACGGACTGGGCCGGGCGGAGTCTGACCGCCGTGTGTCTGTGGGTAAGCGAAAGATCGGCCCGTATGAATCTTCAACAGAGATTGGAAAACAAACGCTAAGTTTTTTTTTCAGCATATGCTGTCTGTTTAGCTTATTTGTACCCTCTCAAGCCCTGAGAACAGATGTCTATTGCAGGTAGCGATTTTAAGTCAAATATGACTTTGTAGTACTTAAACTATTTGAGATGCCTGTACCTCATCTGTTTTGAGACTCCCCTTCGGAATTGCTAAACCCTGTCCGTAACATATGTTACCCATCAACACGCCCTACAGAAACTTGGCTCCAGAGGAGACATATGAAGTTTGTTTCAGTCCAACAGACACATCTGCTGTGTGTTGTACATCTCATGTTATGGCATTTTTAAACCTGTTTACTCTATCCAGTCTTATTTCCAATGATTTCATTGGTTATCAGCCAAAGATAAGCTCAACCATGAAAAGTTCAAAGAGTCAGACAAGGTGAATGAAAACCCTCCTCAAGATAAGAAAAACAGAAATATACGATCTCAGCCACTTTTTAATAGCCTTTCAAGTGTTGGTATGACAAGGAATATGTTTTCCAAGTATTTAAAGCTCAGTTTTTGACGTAGGTCTGAAACAGGTGGTATAATCTGCAGTCTAAAGTAATTTGTGATCGATATCTTGTTTTAATCAAATCAATCAAGCTTAATTAAAAAATCTAAAATGTTTAATCCAAATTATTGCACAGGTTGAGTACCCCTTATCCGAAATGCCTAGGACCGGAAGTGTTTCAGATTTTGTATTTTTTTGGATTTCGGAATAATTGCATAAACAGGTATGCGCTGCATAACGTCCATTCGGGAAACGTCCGACTGTATATACGTCCGTGGTCCCATAAGGTTATGACAGAGTTCAGAAATCCCAATCGGAGAACGGGACGTAGCGGACGTAATCTATTTAATCCAAATATTACCTTGCCAGATACATTAGCTGAAATACAGTACTGTGTTTAGTGTATAGTATCTTTGCTATTTAGTCAATACAGCTACGCTACAGTATCCCATATAGCTTTGATAATAGGGTGTTCACACAACGTCCAAATTATGTAACGTCCTATTTCACAGAACGTATCATGGACGTTGAGCGACGCATACCTGTACATAATTAGTACATAATAATGTACATGAAACGTCATTTCGGGCGCTTAAAAAGATTCAAAATTTGGAAGATTTCGGATTTCGGATTAGGGATGCTCAACCTGTAACAGCTTTTTAAAATGGCAGGGTTGTGTGTAATCCAAAAATTCTCACACTGCTCCAGACTTGTGTCAAATGTTAAATATTTTAACTCTTTAGCCACAATTAAAATTGCTAGTTTTTAATAGAATAATATTTCACCAATATTCGGAAAACAAAATGTTTTGTTTTACATCATGTGTTGTATGTATTGTAGCATAAAACACATAATATTGTATGTTTTTGACTATACAATAGATGTACACAAATGATTTTACATTTTATGAGCATTGACAAAGTCATAGTATGTAAGATATGGCATTTACTCCAGGTCTGTTACAGACCAACAGCAATAGTGTTGTACTGGGAGATTTGCAATCTCTGTTACAGTGAGTGATGTGTAATCTGTATCACAGAGAAATATGTGTAGTGCAATGGGAGATGTAGTGTAGAGATCTTGGTTGCTGTGAGACGTGATTTGTGTGATAGAGCGATGTGTAGTCTATTACAGTGAGAGATGTGTCGTTTGTAGTGTAGTGGGAGATGTAGTGTAGAGATCTTGGTTGCTGTGAGATGTGATTTGTTTCACTGAGTGATGTGTAGTCCCTATTACAGTGACAGATGTGTCATTTGTAGTGTAGTGGGAGATGTAGTGCAGAGATCTTGGTTGCTGTGAGACGTGATTTGTGTAATAGAGTGATGTGTCATCCCTATTACAGTGAGAGATTTGTCATTTGTAGTGTAGTGGGAGATGTAGTGTAGATATCTTGGTTGCTGTGAGACGTGATTTGTGTGATAGAGTGATGTGTAGTCTCTATTACAGTGAGAGATGTGTCATTTGTAGTGTAGTGGGAGATGTAGTCTAGAGATCTTGGTTGCTGTGAGACGTGATTTGTGTCATTTGTAATCTGTGTGTTTTTGTGCGCAGCCAGGGAAGGACAGCAAGCTGCTGCCGGCTCTGTTGGGCCTTCGCGTGGTCTTCATCCCACTCTTCATGCTGTGTAACGTGCAGCCCCGCTCCTACCTCCCCGTCTTCTTCGAGCACGACGCCTGGTTCATCGTCTTCATGATTCTGTTCGCCTTCTCCAACGGGTACCTGGCCAGCCTGTGCATGTGCTTCGGACCCAAGTAAGAGCACCCCGAAACCTCAATCTACCACAACATCACGGCACCCCAAAACCTTTTTCTGAACTAACATCACTGGACCCCAAAACCTTAATCTGAACTAACATCACTGCACCCCAAAACCTTTTTCTGAACTAACATCACTGCACCCCAAAACCTTTTTCTGAACTAACATCACTGCACCCCAAAACCTTTTTCTGAACTAACATCACTGCACCCCAAAACCTTATTCTGAACTAACATCACTGCACCCCAAAACCTTGATCTCAACCATTACTGTGTCCCACACCCTCAATATATATGAGCATCACTGCACCTCAAAATCTCAATCTCGACTACCATCACTGTGTCCCTAATCCTTAATCCCCTCTAACACCAATGCACCCTAAAACCTAAATGTACAATAACATCACTGCACCCCAGTGTAGCCTCACAAAACTGTGCCCCTAAACCTTAATCTACACCAACATCTCAGCTCCCTAACTAGCGTCACTGCGCACCTAAATAACTATTACATCATAATTATAACCTTGACCAAGTACGGAGACCAAGTTAGGGGGAGGGGCGGGCATGTGAAGCAATAACCACCAAAGCCAATCAAATCCATCCTCAGAAATCTGATGGCACCAGTTAGACTACAGGCAAACAACCACAAATTTCATTATGTGTTTTCCAGTCTGTGTTTATCAGATATGATCTTGAGTCCAGACTAGCTCTTGAGCCCTCTCGCTCACGTCTGCGTCCCTCTGCTCTCTCGCCAGGAAAGTCCTGCCCCACGAAGCGGAAACCGCCGGAGCCATAATGGCCTTCTTCCTGTCTCTGGGGCTGGCCCTGGGGGCGGCGCTTTCGTTCCTCACCCGTAGCCTCGTTTAAGCCTTGCCCATCCTCGAACGAACACCACCTCATTTGACACAAATGGCAGAGCCACTCCCCTTTGTCCATGGAAACGGGGCGGGGTTGAGGTTGGGAGGGGCATGGCGAAATAAGACATACGCATATGAACAAATAACCTCAGGAGTGTTTTCTTATTGTTAACAAAGGACATTTATGGTTTACATATATATATAGTCTCTTGGGCGTATATATATATATATATATATATATATATATATATATATATATATATATATATATACAGGGGGTTCTCGGGTTACGATGGTCTCGAGTTACGTCGTTTCGTGGTTACGATGCACTCCCATAAATTATTTTAAAAACCTAGTTTCGACCTAAGCGGTTTGGTTCGTGAATACGACCGCAGAAATAAAGATAAGAAATTGTTCTCTCTTTTTTTTAATTACTTTTTCATTTAATTACAGTATTTTATATGTCCTTCATGTGTTGTGTGTACAGTGTGAGTGACTTAAGGTGTAAATTATACTTAGGTATAATTTAGGTATAAATTCTGACTTATGTTGAAAATCGGCTTTACGACAAGTCGTAGGAACGGCACTCGTTCGTAAGTCGAGGACCCCCTGTATATATATATATCAATATACTCCCAAGAGACTACATTGTATTCAACAAATAATCTTGTCGTAAGTATAGAAGGTTAAACCATAATATACCTGTAGTCTCTTTGAAGACTCATTCTTTTCTGTGTTACAGAATCTCTGTTAACAAAAACGTGGTGAATTAGGTTATTTTATTTTATTATTTCTTTGAACCAATTACATTTTTATATATCTCAGTATCTAAGGGGACTGGACCAATGAACAAAGTCTGGCCTTAGTCTCTCTCTGTCATACAGTAACACATGGGGCGAGCAAGGTATTCATGCCAAATGTGGACGTAGATATAGACGTCAGTTCTGACATAGATCAGCATCAGTAATATAAGTGGTGGGAATTCTGAAGCCAGCCTGAAGTTTTTACTGACATTATTTACAGTTATGCCATATATATATGAGTGACCCTATGAGATGGTCTCAACATGGTGCTAAACTCAGTGCAATGAAAGGCCATGTTGTATGCTTGTTTTCATTCCTATGTTATCCAGCCTTACCAGGTTAAACCTTACCTTACCAGGTTCATTGAACCATACGCATGTAAGTCTGTATTCTGAATACAGGCAGCACACATTTCCTAGAAATGATATGAAAACGTACATAACCAGTTTAGTGTATAAGTATATAGTATATAGCCTATAAGTATATCAAGAATTTGACCCTGTTGAGTTGATGTAGACTGGAAAAGTGCCTTGGAACACTAAAGCAGTAGTTATGCAGTGAATGTTTTGCAAATGGTTTTAAATTTCTCAGGCTGGGGGTCAAAGCTTTAGGGGGACCCTGTTCAAGCAGGTGTTTTCCGTTTCTGGTTTTTACTGAACATTTCTGACAAAGAAACAGCTTCCACTCATGAAATTATTGATAGATTTTAATTAAAATATCAGATTTTGAAAAAATGATCAGGTTAAAATAATTAAGGTGATTCAGAAATTGATATAGACCACCAGAAATAGAGTTTTCCTCCATCACTCTCTTACCTGCCAAATTAGAACAGGAACTGTCGAGAAAAAATACGAAAAACTTGATAACGTTAGCTCCAAAAAGATATGTTTACGATCAAAGCAAACAAATCAAGTTTTGCCACTTCTGCCCAACAAAAAAATGTGTCAAAATTTGTTTTCAAAAATAAACATATACTTTTGGAGTTGACGAAAGTGAGACATTGAGTTAAGTTTCTCGTCTTTCTGCCTTATGGTCCACACCTTGTTACCCTTGGTGTGCGTTTTTTATTTTTATTTTTATTTCGCTTGAAACAAACTGTAGAAAACAGCAATATGCAACTGCCAAGTATACATCAATTCATTACAGTGTTTTTGCTTCGTTATTTTACACACTAGATCGACTGTCCTATATTGTGTATTGCAAGCTTCGTTTATTATATATATTTTGAGAATTGACCATAAACACTGCTGCTGCTTCTCTCACCTCTCCTCAGGGCCTATTTTAAAAAACGGACACAACTTGTACTCAAGTTGGAATATTTTTATTCAGCTTTTGATAAAGGGAAATCATATTTTTTGTCCCTCTATGAAATTCTGTGGTATTTCTGATTATACAGCCAGGTTTGAGCCACCTTCAGTCCGTTTAGCCACAAAAACGTAACTTAGCTGCACCAATTAACATGTCTGTGTTATCGTTTCTCAACTGTTTTGCAAGAGAGTGTTTCTCAATGCACTTAAGTTTGACGGCAAGAGTGGGACACCGTATGTATTATCCGTTATCCACGACAGTGATATGAGATTGAATAGTCATTTGAGCTATGGAAACTGAAATAACATTGTTGAAAGAAGAAGAAGGGGAAAAAAAGATAATAAGAGGGCTTTGTGGAATCTTAATGACAAGTGATGTTTTTGTTCTTCGTTGAAACGAATGAATGTTTTCCTTAAAGTGCATATGTAAATGCAGGCTTGTGTAAATATTTAAAGCATTCTATTTACAGGGCGGGCTGTTGTATGATAATCTTATATCATAAGCACTCATGCTTCTTTCGCATGAGTCTTCGTGCAGATCGCACTGTTCTGGGAACCGTCAATCTCCAAAGTAGGAGATTGGCCGGGTCTCAACATTTGTAATCTTTTCAAATTAAAGACGCCACATTTGTACTGCCGTGTCTCCTTGTGTCTTAATATGCTGCTGGGATCTTTTTTCCAGGGCTGCCTCAGCCATAAAACTCGTTTGGCATGACGAATCCTTCCATTTTAAGGGGTGAAAGAGAAACGTAAACATCTTAAAATCCAATCCAAGTGTTTCTCTGGTGGTCTTGACTCAAGAGCGTTGTGGGAGGCCTGGCCATCCGGTAAACAAACTCCGAGCAGAAACAGAACAAACTGTCCGGAGAAACCACCAGCATGAGGACAGCAATGAATAGAAAGTTAGCTGATCGTCCGATAGCTCCCCACGTTTAGATCTGCTTGGCTATATGGGTTCTCTGATCAACCTCAGCATTGCTTACCTGTAGGTCTAGCCTCAGCTGTACTTGCCCACCAGGTGTAGATCCGTCTGATTGTGTTTTGTGATCACGCTCAGTTGCACTTGCCTATAGGTTCAGCCCTCAGATGTTTGTAGCTGTATTTACATGTGTGTGGCTGCTGTCCAAGGTCCTGCAGGCCTCCAGTGCTCTGAGAAGAAGCACGAGTATCTCAATAACACTGTGTCTCAATCTGTCTGTAGCCTTTTCTCATAAACCTTGGGCTGGAATTTCTCTCATTGCAAATTTAGAGTAATGCTTTAAGTCACATGAAACATCATAGTCACACAGTGCAACTGAGATTCTGTGAATTTCCTTGAACTGTTCACTGTGACACGTCACATCTCTGATCAGTCATTGGTGAATTAAAGGAGATATTGGGGGAAGTTGTTATATTGAAGGAATAAATCAATATTCACTGTTGGCCTTCGCGAGCCATAGACTTACTGCTTTTCTCACAGAGAAACCGGGGCGGATGAATTACCTGTATAATCAACTGGTCTAATTGATCACAAATACAAATTATAGTTTATCCTGCAGCTCTCCAAAAGCAAAAGGGAAAACACCAGGCTGAGAAATCTTTGAATCACATTTTTTAATGGTGATCAACACCATTTAGCTCTGTTGTTGTTATTATGTTAAGGTTGTAACAAAAGAAAAATGCATCTTTGGGCCCGATGTGAATGGTCGTGTTAACTTTAATATTATTATACATGCTCTAGTTTATGTATCAGAGCCTTTGTCAAAAATTGGTGGTTTTTAAGACTCTCCATTTGCATATATATAGTTTATATGGGTTAGTGTGATTAGTTTGGACAAATGTGCTCTCAAGCAATTGAGAGCAATTATGAAAGTATTGTAATTTAGTTACTTCAAATACAATACAATGTAAGGACATTCACAATATTGGAATCTTTATGGCGTTTTGCAATTATGAAAAAAAAAAATACGTTTGGGAAACATTCCAAAATAATAAAAATACACACAGAAAAACAACTTAATTCATTGTACATTTCTGGAAATTCACATTGGTGGAATATCATTGTATTTTGAACAAGAGATAAAGCAAGACATTTTCAGTTCTTTACAAAATTATGAGTTATAATCTTGATATAATGTAATAAAGGAATCAAAAACGAGGTTCTTGTACAGATGTAAAATACGGTACATAATTTGCACTTACTGCCACCTGCTGGTATAAAAAGTACATGCTTTCTTAGCCTGCCAGTCCATCTTCAGGTGAAGGAATTTCAGTTTAAAATTAAAACTACTCACAGTTAAAAAACAGTATGGTGTGAATTTATTTATTTGGGTTTTCCATTAGGTTATAGCGTTATGAAAAGTGCTACCATCATAAAATAATGATTTGTAAGATTCTCTTGGATGCATCTTGATTTTGAGGTGATTTTTATAGCGTCATTCCCAGTTGTAAATGCAGACATTAGCTATTTTGATTAGTGTAGTTGAGAGTGAAGATTTTGCAAATGGGATTTGAACAGAATTATTTCGCCCATAGATAAAAACGGAAACACATATTTCAGCAAGCATAACACTGAAGCTGACAGTTAAGCTGACCTAATAATTACATCGATGTCTCAATAACTGCGTTCTATCTTGACCCTATCGCTGTGGTTAATTCGTAACAGATTGCTGCCATTCACAGAATATTGTTCTCTCATTATATACACATTCTGTCCTAATTATATTCCCATTCAAAGCTCATTCGAAGCAAATCTAAGACGCATTCACAGAAAACAAGTGGGCCCATCAACGATTTCCTAAAAATGATTTAATTATTGTAAGAATTTAATTACAGTTCATCTGAACTGATACTTGCAGTTAATTAACTTCGCACTTGTATAATCTTTAATTCTTTCAGTTCTTGACCTGTATGTAATATTATTGGTGTAAACAGAACTTTAGACACGTTGCCATGGTGTTACATATATAAATAAAATGAATGATTAAATATGTGTATTTACTTCAGTAACGTTATGGTTAGACTGCCTGTCCATAAATTGGAGATTTAATCTTTAAGTCATAGCATCATGCTATTCGGGTTAGCACTAGGAGATGGATTAACATAGCAGCTTCACCGTTTGCATTATGTTAACCGCGCCTATTGTTTTCAAGCCAGAGCCAAAAGGCACATTTCGCTTCTGTGATGTTCTGTGTTGATATTTCCATTTGAATTAATTTACCAATGCAGTTGTATTTCAATCGGGTAAATGTTATTTTAGATGTGGGGTAAGTGCGGGAGGAACATTCATTACCGTGCGACCAAACGACTTCCCCATTTATGAGGCTGTGTTTGAAACCGCATACAGCATACCGCGTACTAAACAAATAGGCTATATAATGTATACTATTCGCAACATTGTATGCTGTTTAGTACAGAAGTCCAAAGAGGACATGTGTTACTATTTTTGCTCGTCATGTTATCTCCAGATAACACTCAGTATGCATCCATAAATCACCAGAGCTGCCGTAGGAGCGACCGGGGATGATTGTAACAATAATTACTGCCCTTATTTGTGCGAGACAACAGCATAGACAATGTTATTCCTGCAAAAAACATTATTGAGGAACATACCTTATAATTCTAAAATGCAGACAGGCTGTCTTAGTGTGCACTCACATGTATGCATGTGTCTCCACTTGAACATTTTCACGATTACCTTTTTCAGCCCTTGTCCAAATCTAACAATTTTTCTTTTCATACCTAATAAAGGTTCATTTGGAATAACAGCGATATCAACTTTCATCATTGTCCTGACTCACTTATGACTATCATTTGCTTATTTCAAGAGGAGACGATCCATAATTACAGATCAGCTGCCCACATGAGTAAACCTCTCCTCCTACTCCTCAGTAAACACCCTATTGACACTGCTGTATCCTGCTCTAAGCAACCTACTGCCCCCCTCCTCCTACAGCTTCTGTAATGTTATATAGTATCTGCAAAGAGTTCCATGACAAACACCACAATTCTTTGTCACAGACTGCACAGTTCCACCCTGTACAACCTCATTTGAGACTTTTTTACAGAATGTCTGCACCACTCCCCTGTCAGTTTTTCTCTTCCATTGTTTGGCATGCTGACAAAAAGAAGAAAATTCCAGAAAGAACCTTAATCATAATTTGGGCGTATTTGTGAGGCTTCTGTTACAACACTGTTACAAATATCCCCAAACTTGTCATCCATTTTACAGTAGTCTGTTGTAGCATGGTGACTTGACATTCATGTTAATTGACATGCATTTAATTTAAGATGAAAGACTGGTCTTTAATCAAATATAAGCTTTATAATTCCAGCTAAACCATAAGCATCTCAAGTCAAAAAGGTGTGGTCAACTAAATTTCATTTCTTACCTCAAAATCAGTCTTTTGAGTATAAAACTGACAGAGTTACTCACAGGGGCATGTCACTCCACATGTGAGCTCAGGTAGGAAATGGGCCTGTACACTAAGGGTTAGGGTTTCTAGGATTAGGGTTTTTAGGGTTAATGTTTCCAGGGGTAGGGTAAGGGTTTTGTTATTGTTTATGAGGACTTTTAATCAACACTCCTGGTTACAAGAATTTGGGGAATGGAATCCCCTGGTTTTGTCATTCAGTCTTTCCGGTACTGTTTCAGATGTTGAGCATGACACAAACTCTGTTCAAACATTCCCACGCCATGTACGTATCAAAAGAGAATGCTGTCTTTCAGGAAGATCCTGTGATTTCCAGCGATGAATGCAGTAGTCATTTTATACAGTTCTTCTGAGCGACAAAACACAATTTATCACTTATGTTTTGCTATTATTGTATTTATAAATCCTGAATAAACATTTTACACTGTATACCAGAGGGCGTCTTTCTTACTGGGGATTTACTTAATGGCTCTCTACCATGGGATTCTAGACCACTCTATGTTGAATTCATAACGATTACAGTGAGCAAGCATATCCTGAAAACATACTTTTAGTAAATAAGAAAATTCTCAAAATGAGTAAAAACAACCATGTCGTTAATGAAGAGACGGATCCCGTGTTTGCAGTTGAACACGGATACTTTACTTACACAGCCGGCTGTGGGAACACAAGCATGGAGCAAAATGTCCAAAGATTACATTGTGTGGTCAACATTTACACAGTTTAAGGGGAACACGTTAGCACGTGATGAACAGGTAACCCCAGGAAGTGAGGCCCATTCATGATGGTGGGGAGCCCAGACGGCACATAGCAGGTCGTTAACAGGAGGCGCCATTTGGCCCTGGTCGGATGTGGCAACATCCCTTTGTAATTCTAATACACATTCTCAAATACTGTTCCGCTCTCAGGAACTGTCTCCCAACAATACAATGGATCTTATTTTTCTACATTTCAGATAAAGTAACTAGCCTACAATTGTGTGTATAAGATTATTTATTAAGCTTTGAAAAAATAATATATTTCAAGAAGTAAAGTTGTCTTAATCCATTGGCAGATAATTTCGTTTGAATCAAGGCCAAAGACTTTCTTTAAGGCTTTAAGATTTTTGTTTTTTGCTGTTCAGTACAGGTCCATAATTTGAGTTTGGCTGAATCACCTCCTCCACTTTTATCCCAATTAATGTAAGGTCAAGATTTGTCAGAAAAAACACTGTTATCTCATTAGTTAAGTACATCTCTTGGCTGGGCTGACTAATCTAACGTTACATCAAGCTATCCATTGTATGACTGGTGCTGACTTTGGTTTCCTGACTTCCACCAATGAGAGAAACCAGCTTCCTTATACCACCGTTACACATCTGGGGTGTTTCGAAATGGGCTCCAAAATCACAAAGTCACGATGCTCCCTCAACTCCCTGCTCAGCTCCTGCCACAGAAGAGTACCATAGTGTTACTACACATGAGTAGCAGGAAATTGTGGTGGTACTACACATGAATAGCAGCGAACTGTGGGGTTATTACATGTGAATAACAAGCTCCAATATCACTATGCATTACAATTGTAGTAAGCTCAAAATGCAAAGCAGCACAGAGCATCAAAGGGAAGCGTAGACTGCTTGTATATGTTTTCAAAATTTGCACAGCTTTACTGTGATATTATCCTTGAGTCCAAGGGACAGTGGCAGGAATATGTAACCAAGCCTACCTTTAATATGTATACATGCCGCTTCTATCCAAATATGTTCAATTTTCATTTATTTTTTGTTTTTTTTTTTACACAGAAGACATCTTGACTGTGGATGTCTTCTGTTTCTAGAATAAAACAACGGCAACGACAAAGAGCAGATTATTTCACTTACACCTAATATCCCAGAATCCAAAACTAAAAAATGATACAGGTAAGAAAAACAATGAGGAAAACATAATAAAACTTTTGTTTATCATGATTTGGTGATAAAGTTGTATACAGTATTAGGCCTACTCGATCGGACACGTCATACTGGTTACTTGGGGGGATATTATGACATCATAAAGGTGCTTCAATGGACGAAGTTCCTCTCAAGATACAAAAACGCTTTTGTGCATGTTTTTACCTGACAAACGCTGTTTGGACTCCCATATAGACGCCATAAAAATATGATACATTTTTTTCTGGTTTTGCGGTAATAAAAATATATGGACAAAGGAGTTCTTCCACACATCTAACTATGGGTTGTCATAATAATCAGATACATCCAATCGATGTTTTGGTAGATAAAGACAGTATGCTGGTAAAATGACGATATGATTGCATGATAATACTGACCCTGTGACATAATTTGAGTTATGACCGTATATTGGATGTGATCACGGTTTAGCTTCAATTTCAAAATGCAACCGATTCGTACTGGTATGTTCTTTTAGTAACCGGTGGTGTCATCGTTATCCAAGATTTATGGCAAACTAAGGAACAGACCGTGTTCACTTGCTATGATATGATGTTCCATATGCACTAGAGTCAACAGTCAACCGCGACCGTTGTTTTAACACAACATGCACAACGCAACTGCACCCTGGCACCTTCATTAGGTTTCAAGCAGCGAAGCAAACGGAAAAAGAAACATTTACACCGACAAATCACCTCCGAAACATTGTACTCCAGTATTAGGCATTTGTGTGGTTAACTTTGTATCGTATTTCTCACCTGCTCCAAGCCAGAGAGAATCATTGATTGCTGGGAGCACGTGATTTTATTGTATGTAATGATTGGCTGAAACATGCAACGTCATTTAATTGATATACACACATTACTCCACCCATTGCAGATTGCGCCATGTGAAGGACCTCCAATTTCAGGTAGCACCATGGAATGGACCAGCCCAATTTGATTTATGGCCTTGAAATTGTGTTCCCTAAAATAACTTTGGGGGTTCGCCCTCCCATCGAATGTTGCGAGAAGAGGGCAATTACAGATTTCAGACTTTTGACGTATCACTAAACCAATATTGGGTTGCTGTAGTAAGTGAAATATGCCTACACTTATGAAAAATACTATCTCAACCATAGCTTCCCTGGGCTCCATTCTCACTCAGCCTGTCGGGCCTGATGGTTGAGCTATGGCGCCCCCTGCTGGCAGCCGTCCGGCTCCGTCTTCCGACAGTGATAACGGTCCCAGCCAGCCAGGGCTCAGCGAAAGTTGAAATTAGATTAAACACTCACAAACTAGGATACATTGTTATGAATAAAATTTCTGCTTTATGAGAGACCTCTGAATGTCTCATTGTCACAAAAGATGGAATTTGTTTTTTAATATGTTTGGTATTTAAAAAACATTTTAAACCAGACCCTGGCTACAGAACCTTTTAGGCGCTAATATTTTTTCCAAGTCAGACCAAAATAACTAAGGACTTTTATTTTCAATCAACATTTTAAAGTTACAGTGCAAATCTGTTTAACCTTCTACCAGTCCACAAAAATGGATTTTTGTTATCTCCAAAGTAAGAAAAACAGTAGCAACTCTCACAATAACTTCCAGTACAAGAGGAAGTGCTTTGAGCTGCAGGTTAATTGAAAAAAATGCATAATCCCATTAACCGAAGACCAGATTGTTCTGACAGGAAAACGACATCAGAGCCATGGCAAACATAAATGTTGTAATTGAAAAATATAATTTATTTTGGAGGACAGGGTGAAAGAAATGGTGTCAGTAGCCTGCTACTTCTGAACATGCTTAAGTTTAACTAAGGATATAGTTGTCCTATACTTTGTCGAAGGTTACATTTGTCTTATAGTCGACTTTACCTGCTCTATAAATAATAAACAGGCCTACATATTTGTATTTTTAAATAAATTATTTGATGCTCTGGTGTCACGTGGTAACTGTTGCCACACACGACGACAAATTACATGCAAGTGAAAATTAAATAAAACAGAGGAATACGCAGAATACTAAGGATGAATATCGATTTTTATTGTTCAAGTAACTGAAAAAAACGGACAAATACTTCACTCATACAGAGAACCTTTGACAAGTAGAAATGAATAATAAAAAATACAACCAAACAAAACTGCAGGATCATAGTAAACACAACACACCTTTGCAATGACAGGGGAAGAGAGCCGGTGAATATTATTAGGTTTAAAAAACTTCAGTGACTCTATGTACATGTTAATTTACCCCTCCTCTCCTTTACTTACATAAAACTGTACATTTTACGAGATAAAACCACACTACCATAACTGTGTGATGATAGTGCACTGGTTGACAGTTATATACAAAAATATTCCATCTTTGCATTACCGTTGGTCTTGACTGGTGAGGCCAGTCCCATGCAAACCCCACCGTCTAACAGTACATGTAACGTTGTATTCAACTGTAGGCAATAAAAGAGCGTACATCTGTTTTCTGATTGGACAGTGAAGTTGCAGTTGGGTATTCCATTCAGAAAGAAACTTCATTCCAAACAAATCTTTCTGCAATAAGTGGTTGTGGTTGTTGTTGTTGCTTTTTTTTTAACTTAAATTCATAATTTATTATTATGTTTTTCACTGCTGAATTAAATGTGGAAAATATGTTCTGGACACACACCACATGTACACACGGTGCATTGTGACCATGTGTGCCCAAGTAAATCTTGTCTATATTTTGTTGAAAAACTACAATTTCAGAATTCGACACAAGTTTACTGAATAAATTTACACAATTAATGTAACTATTTAATTTAGCTTATCAATATTTTACGTGGTTGGTTTTCATGTCAGAGCCCAGGAATCCTGATACTTCTGGGAATTAAATTGAACAGGAAATATTAAATATCAGAAAGCAAACACAAATGTAAACTAATGATTTAAAAGGTCTGTAAATGAAACAAAACCTGAGTATGTTCAAAATGCTCTTCGAGTCACGCTGCACTAAAACAGTAGTTTTATTATTTGATCAGTCTATTTTATTACAATATTGCATTTAGGAGCGTGAATCGACACAATCATCCTCAATACAGTTTGAAGAATCTGTCTCCGTTCAAAACTCGAGACTAATAATAAAAAAAATGTACACAGCGACCTCTAGCGGACAGTCACTATAAGTGCATGTCTTCCACAGGATTTGCAGCCAGCACTATTCTGTTCTGATATTATCAAGCGGCCGCACCGGTTAGGCCTACCCGACATACAGAACTAGACATACAGAACCGTCCTGGACCTCAATGCTGAATTTTCGCTCAGCACGAGATTATAAAATGGCACTTGCTTTTCAAATCGACTCGCACCAGTGCGCCATCTTTCTCCACGATCATCGCTAAACATCGCCAGGCGTGGATGGAAAGGACGGAAGTGTCGCTAATCATTGGTACTGTATTTCAAACGTTCATTCTGCTCTGTCCGGACACAGCGAGACACAGCAGGACGCAACATTGGCTACACTTACATTGTAATAAAATACCGTTCGTTCATAAGGAAGGGTTAGGGGAATATGCTTCATCACTCAGTTCTACAAAGATGCGTTAAACTAAACAATTGGGTGCTCTGTAGAATCCTCTGGAAACCAGAAACATTACATATGTCAGTCAACTGAGATTCCAGGCCTGTCAGTTATTGTTTTGTCTTTTTTTTTTTTTTTTTTTTTTTCTGAAAAACGTTTAAATTCTTACAGAGACCAGGCACCTGTTTAAGGGCTTTGTCACACGTGGTTGTTATTCACAGTTCAAACTACGACACACAGTCTAGATGCTGTAGGACAAAAACAATGAATGGTCCTACTGGTCCTACACAAGCTTCAGTGGACACATTCTACAGAGCGACAGAACGACAGAGGTGATACACTTCTGCGGTTTAGCTCACAGTCCTACTGTATCCACTTTGCTCCTAAAATCAAACTATACATTCAGAATACTGCTGTTTCTATAGGTGCACAAACATTTTTTTCCAAAGGGATATCATGAGAAAATTCAGAATTTTCTGTCAACTCCCTCTGTGGTTTTTGTACATGGAAATCAGGATCGTTGAAGAAAAAAAAGCAGACAGACAATTGGCATTTCGTTAAAAAAAATTCTGCCTCAATTTCTGCTATCAAATCACACACATTTTGTAACAGTGATAGTGAGGACATCAACACATATAAAGCACATTCCGTGACTTCAGTTTACAAAAGGTGAATCCAGCATCGATGTGGCCAACAGAACTAGATTCTCTCACCGAGGCAAATATTCTGGGAGGCAAACTATTGCTAGAGTTATCTATAATTCTCAAAAATAAGGTGTCACAGAAGAAAGCCAGAAATGAAAATTTGCAAACTATGTTGCCTTAAACAAAGACAAGCGCCAGAACATCGATATTCCACTCCAGTGGTATATACTGAATATGCCAGTTAAGGTAATAGAGGTGAAAAAAAAACCAAACAAACAAAAAAACAAAGACAGTAACAACAGCAAAATAATGTGTTTTGCTTTTTTTTCCTTTCTTTGTACAATGGTTACAAATATTAAAACACGGAACGATGTCGTTTGTTGTTTTTGTTTTCTGAAGTAGTCTCTGAGTTGGGTGTTTCCGGGATCGCGGGTTGAAGCCACACCCCCTGGGTGGTTGGGTGGGTGGGAGAAGGGTCTAGAGGGCCTGCATTCGGCCACCAGCACAGCTTGTGACCCAGGTCATCGCCATGGTTACCCAAGTGCATGCTGGGAAGTGTATTCCACTGAAGGCAGGCAGGCTCTCCTTGTTCTCCCTACAGAGTTAGTGGAGGTTGGGCATCTCTGGGTGACATTTTCACTCAAAGAGCAGCTTTTGCATCAAAACACTATCAATTCCTTTTAGTGAAGATCCCACAATGTCAGATTGTCTGGTGGGTGGGGGGAGAAATACCTTAATGAATCAGCTGTCCTTTTGTTCCTCTGCTGGCAAAAATTGCACTAATCCTGGGGAAATGTCACACCCAGCAAGTCCATTACAAAAAATTAATAAATACAAAAACAAACGGAGGTCATTCATTAGCACAAGCAACCGAATACAAAGAGTAGCAAGCCAGTGTTAAGTCACAAACTGTATAAATATCCATGAGTCTTAGGGGGATGTACAGACTGACCACTACAGTGAGAGGGGTGTGCCGTCTTTAGGAGGAATGGGATCATTTTGAGTTGGGGGGGTGTTTTGTGGTCTCTCAGTATATAACGCTGGTCCCCACCGTGTGTCATGTGATCAGGCTCCTGCTCCTTATTCACCATGCACGGTGGGGATTATGGGTAACTGAGCCGTTCTGTAGCGTCAGATGCTCTGTCCTGTGCGGAGTCTCACTCCGAGAGAGTTACCGAGAACCCCCGGCCAGCCATGGCGGCAACACTCTTTGTTACGCAATCCATAAGCGTTTTTCTCTCTCTCTCTCTTTTTTTTTTTAGTAGCATAAAAAGGTGTGCTGCGAAGCGTTTTTAAGCGACCGCTCAAATGGGCTGGAAGGGGGCAGTGTGCTACAGTAGGAGAGGTGGGGGCAGGGCGGGGCTATTCTGTCAGGTGACCATCCAGCAGTCTGACCTCACATGGGAAGGAGTGAAAAGGGGGGCGGGACGTTGCTTCAAGTCTCAGCAAGTCACTGGCTAACACAGAGTGCATGTATGTGTGTTTTGTGTGTGTGTGTGTGTGTGTGTGTGATAAAAGCAATGTTCACATGTGAGGGATTAGTAGTGCTTCTGTACACTGTGCGGGGGTGGGAGGAGGGATGGGTTTGTGGGCGGGGAGCTCCGAAGCTTGTTTCGTTCACTGATCTGTCCATCTTCTGATCCTTCTTTCCCCAGAGAATGGGCATCTGAGTGTTTCTGCACAGGGAGAGAAGGAATGAGTAAATGAGAGAGAGGAGGAGAGGGAGAGGAGGAGATTGAGGAGCCCTTCACAGACAGCAGACAACTGGGGGGGCGGGGCTTTGCATCAGGTGACTGGCAGCTGCCTGTGAGTGTGAAGTGGGAGGCCATGGACGTGCAGGTGGACCGGTAGCCGTGGACAAAGTAAGCGGTCCGAAAGAGTCGGTCCTCGGGCTTGGAGCGAAATCATTGTTTCTGGTGGCTGCGCGATGTCCTCGGTCTCTCTCCCTCCCTCTATTCCTCTTTCTCCTTCTCTCTTGCCCCTGTGACGCTCCCTCGCTCCTCTCCCGGAGGGGTGGGGGGGGGGAGGGGCAAGGGGGTGTGGCCAAGGTTACTGGTGCACTTCGTTGGCGATGAGGCTGTCCTCTCCGGACTGGAAGTCGGCCTCGTTCAGGCTGTTTCCCGCGTTGATCATCTCCTCGTCCTGCGAGGACCCCTGCCCGTCGTCCTCCCCACTGCCTGCGCCCGTGTCATCAGAGTTTGGGTCTTGCAATACCTGGGCAATATACATCTGCTGCAGAGAGACAGAGAAAAGGACAGATTCAGATTTTCATCTCTACATACAGCCATTTTGTGACAGTTCTTCTGATCCCAGGTTCATTAAGTATCTCAGAATGCTGATCTAGGATCAGGTCTTTGTCCACATCCTTGCCTTGACCATTATGAGCTAAAAAGCCAAACTGATCCAAGATCAGCACTTGTCCACAGAGATGATTTTAAACACAGGCCAAGGTTTTCTAAATAATATAAATTTATCACATCCCGCATGATAAATTGTTTATAGATATAAATTATCTTATTTCTGAAAAGCTGTCCTTTTGGATTTTTTTTTATAACGACAAGTCTGTACTGTAGGAATATTTAGCTTGCTTAACGCTGTCAGAAATAATCGAAAACAAAACAGATGCAGCCAGTCTCTCTTACCTGCGACTTGTTGGAGGGCGAGGATCGCGCGGGTCGGCCATTCTCCACCCCGTCCGCGTCCTTGGTGTCGATCTGTAGGGGAGGAAGAAGAGCAGAGGCGTCACAGCGCCGCCCGGTGGCCGGAGGTGGGACCTACAGCCGCTACCTGAATTTTTTGCGAATGGGCGGAACCCCTGATTGAAGTGAGGCGTACCTTTAGGACTGAGACCCGTACCTTGTAGTTGTGAGCGCTGAGGTACTTGAAGTGGCCGAAGCAGACGTGCGAGAGGCACACAACGATGGTGACGATCAGCACCACCAGTGTGAACATGGAGGTGGGCGTTTTGAGGCCTGGGAGAACACACACATGAACAGACAGACAAACGCACATGATTAGAAAACCGCGAAGGGTTGGGGTGTGTTAAAACTGGGCGCGGTTTTTAGAATTTTTGTTCTGGAACCCAGTTCGTTCACATGTGTGATGTGGCTCATTTTGACAGTGTGAAAGCCATTCTGAAACCAAAAACCAAGTGGGAGCCACAACGCTTGGTCAAGGTAGTCTCAGCTCAGCTGCTCTCAAAAATGACCATTGAATCCATGAGGTGTAATATGTTTATTCACTCGCCCTCCAGGAGAAGTTAAATCACATTTCAAAACAGGCTGGAGCTTATTTGGTTGTAAAATGGGACATTGTTTGCTTGAAGGTTGAGTTTTGGAACTAGTTAAACGACTTAAGTCACTCTCTAACACACACACACACTCACACATATACCTACAGCTGAACCAGAGCCATTGACAACATACAGCTAGGCAAATTTGATTCCAACATGATTTCCAAAAAGTAGAGGACACCATATTGACAGCAACGTTTCAGAATAATAGATGTCATGTTCTAGAACGTTCCCTAAAATACATCAAATGTAATCCGTGTGTATGTAACAGTTCAGCAGCAGGAATTTAAACCTCCAGATCTCCTGATTTCTCAAAAAGCATTTTTAATTGGTTATGAAATCCTTCCTGTCACTATGCACTCTAAGTTACATTTGGTGACCGTACACATGAAAGTTTAAAAAACCTCTCTTCTCCAATATGTTCCTCTGAAAGTTCACTCTCACGGCGTCCTAGAGGTAGGTTTGCCAAACTGTATCATTATCAAGTCCGACCCAAACTACCATACCTGGATCAAACACAAATTTGTACTAAACCCAACATAGAGGTATACAAAAGGGCTTTTACTTATACTTCTCCATCAGTCTGGAACATGTTGCAGGAAGACCAAGAAGTTTCAGAAAGCTAGTTTCAGTAAATCAAGCTAAGGGAATGAAGACGGACCCCATTGGCGGTCGCTTTGACCAATAGGAGCTTAGAATGGACTGATGGACAGTTGATTTCCTTCTCCACAAACAATCAAGCGTGTTACTAACCAAAATGTGCAATCAGTTGAGGGAAGAACAAAAAATTGCACTTGGTGAATTAGTACCAGACTCAAACATGGAGTTCCAAAGTTACTGGCCCCAGAACTACATAAAGGAAATACTGTAATCCACACCTTACTAAAATGTTGCCTCAAATGTGTTCAAATAGCAAATTATATGTTCCGTAACATGCATTAAAACAACTGTACGTACACCATTACCAGTTCAATGAACGTAAACGGTTGTGTTCAACTCGACTGGTGTGAAAGTCAAAGGGAAGTGTGTTGAAGCACACTTTTAAAAGCAATTATGTCACAACACACCATAACACCTTCTTTCATACGACAGCGGCGACTTAGCTACAGAAACACTGCTATGAGCTACTTCGGAGCTACCTTTACAATGGACGTACCTGTTTGAAACAAGGATGCATAAAAGAATAAAAAAAGCAAGGGTTACACGCAAGTGGGATTTAGACAGATTTCCGTGAAGTAAAACAGTCCACACTCCCATATGCGGTCAAATGCATTATGAATATGTAATGACAAGACCGAGTCAGTTAGCTCATAAAGGGTTTTTGTCGTTTACCTACAGTCTACAGAGCATCCAGTCACCCATGTCGAATCTGCAGCTGAACACTCCATGGGTGTCTGTCTATGTCACATGACCTGGCAAGCTGTTCACGACTATGTTTTAAAATAAATACTTCCTGATGACTGGTTCATTGTGCTCCGTCTCTGACAGAGAATCAGGGTATCCTGCAATGTGATTGGTTCCTGCACATGGTTTTGGTTGGCCAGCTTATCATTTTACGTACCCACCCTGATATGGTATTGGTCAGAAGAGATAACTGACAGCCTTTTCATGAGCAAGGCTAGTTGGTCAGTTATACCACATCAGAGACACAAGTAAGTAGCGATTATTTTCATTTAGCAGGTAAAAATCAACCAACAAAAATATTCTTCACACACAAGTTATCACACCCCTTAGTACAATTTTTATGATTTCACTGGGTAAGGATTTGAAACAAGCAACAAAAACTGCATTATTCAGAAACTTCTAGTTAACTACACAGCTGTCCAGCTGTTTTAGCATTACATGTAATGGAGATTTAATGAGCGTGCTCGGCTGGGGGTGGAAATGACCGCCCACCTGACCCCCCGTGGCTCACCTGTGCGTACGATGGAGAAGAACAGCAGCCAGAACAGGCAGAGGATGGGCGCGGCCACCACCTGGTTCACGGCACCTGAGTGGATCTTCTTGTCCAGCTTGGAGGGCAGGTAGGCGTAGTACATGTTATACCTGTCCACCAGGTGCTTCAGTAGCATGTACATGAGACCTGAGAGAGGAGAAACACAGCGGAGTCAACTACACCTGAGAGCAGGTACACACCTGAGGCACATACATCACAGAGAGCATTGACACACCTGAGGCGAATACACCTGAGAGAGTACTGACACACCTGAGGCAAATACACCTGAGAGAGTACTGACACACCTGAGGCGAATACACCTGAGAGAGTACTGACACACCTGAGGCAAACATACCTGAGAGAGTACTGACACACCTGGGGCAAACATACCTGAGAGAGTACACACCTAAGGGAGCAACAGCACACCTAAGAGAGCGATACCACACCACAGAGGCAAATATACCTGAGACTGCTATAACACACCAAAGTCAAAACAGCTGAAAGAGCAATAACACACCTGAGTAAAATACACCTGAGATTGCTATAACACTCCTCTATAACATATTTAGGCCATGTGTTTGAACTTGAACTCTCCCGAAGCCGGATTACCCGTCTGACATTTCCTGAGAATTTGCATCTAAATGTGACTGATCAGCACAGCAGTCATATGAAAGCGTTTCTTTTCCAGTACATTCAATAAAAATGTTTAAAGTTAAGAAATCTGCAGGAATTGTATTAGTATCTAAGAAGTTCAAATATGTGATCTAACGGTCTAAGCTTTTGTGAGACTGAAATCACAAAAGAATGACAGACCAGGTATTTACTTATGACGCACCAGGGGGTGTGAGTACGGTTTGTCTAACATCAGGTGACACCAGAGGAAAGCTGAAACGCGAACTCAAAGGCTTCTCTCACTGAATGGAATATATTGCATACAACTAGGGGTTTTCAGAAAATATGGTGAATAAAATTCACAGCAACGTTTTTTAAGAAGCACCACAATATCTGAAAATCACAGTTATTTGTATATTCGTCAGATTCGTTAAAATCAAATTTAATAATGATATTCCCTTTTCGCATGGTAAATTTTCAAGACGTTTGTCACAATAGATTTTACTGAGGGGTCCAGCCTAAATGTACTCAAAGGCAAACCACAGGGTGACCGCAGCGGAGAAAAGCTGTTCGGTGTAAACAGGTGTGTTATTTGTTGTGATAGCGTTTTATTGTGGTGTGTGTGTGTGTGTGTGTGTGTGTGAAGCCTGAGACCCTGAGACAGATGCAGCCTTCTTCTGCTGCAGTCACTCTGCAGCGCAGACCTCATGACCCACTGAGTCATACCGCTCAAAAACAGCAGGAGGCAGCGTTTCACCAGCACACACGCACACGCACACATTTACCAACACACCCACATTTACAAGCACACACACATACACACACACACACACACATTTACCAGCACACATGTGCACACACACATTTACCAGCACACACACACACACACACACGCATTTACCACACACACACACACACACACACACACACACACACACACACGCAAACACACACACACACTTACCAACACACATACACGCACACACAATTCCCAACACACACACAAATGCACACACGCACTAACACACATTTACTCACAAATACATGCATATATACACACACTCTCTTACATACACACCCATATAGAAAAACAGTCATTCACACATGTCACACATACACACACACACACACACATTTACAAACATACCCACACACACACAAGTACAGTCTCTCTCACACACACACATAAACATGTACAAACAAATGCACACACAAGCACTCACGCACATTCACACACACACACACACACACACACACGGGCCAGTGTTATGCTCTGTGCATCCGTGGGTACGCGAGGGTCCGCTGAGGGTCTGAACACATCCTCCAAGCGGACTAGAAAGTAGTATAAGAACAACTACGCATCTGTGGTGTTCGCAGCTGTTCGTGTGCGCGTCCGCAAGGGAGTATAACCGGGCCTTTATACACACACACACACACACACACACACAGCTCATCTATGCTCATGAGTCACATCAGTTACATCATTACTCAGACGCACATGCAAACGATGCTTTCTGAGACCTAAGCCATAATACAGGAGGTGCTGACGGCAGCATAAAACATGTTCAGAATTTAAAAGTCTCCTTGAGAATTTATCTACGGCTAAAGAGCTTTAGATCGTAGCAGGCCCGCTAAAAGCGACCTTGTTGACGGGAGAATGATTTACAATTTCTCAGAACTGAGAAGTGGATTTAAAACGGGCATTCCTGTAGCAACAGAGCAACCCTGAACATTTAAAACGGGCACTTGACAGTGGCAGGAATGAAAGGAAGCCGGTCGTCTACAAGCTAAGAGTGCTTGACTGGGACCTCAGAAGGTTGTTTGTTCAAGTCCCAGCCCGGCCACAATAGTGCAGCTGTTGGGGTCCTTGACCAAGGCCCTAAAACCCACATTACACCTAGGGGGGATTGGCTCCCTGGTTGGTCAAATCAACTGTAAGTTGCTATGGATAAAATGCCGCCTGAATAACTGTAATGTAATGAATGATTGTACAGCATTTTCAGAGGAAGTTCTGCTCAGTGTGAACCAATTCTGTTTTATAACCTCTGCCGATGGCTGCTACGGTCTCATAGGCTCAACATGTCAGTCCAGAGTTTCATGACATGACAGGTCTGCTCAACCGGCTCATGACTCGTTGTTATGGAAACAGTCTCCTTGACCGCTGTACTGATGTGGATATTTCTAAGCTTCACTGCAGTAACATGATATCTTATTCTTTCTGTCTTTTCTTTTTTTTAAATACTTTTTTACCCCGATTCTTTCCCGAACCGAACTTTTACGACCGAACCGGTTGACCCCACCGCTGCAACCGCTCTGACGGCTCCGGGAGGAGAGGCCGGACACGTGATTCCTCCGGTTCACGTGACGACAATCTCGCTTCTTTTCGCGTTGCATCCGCATCGCTAACCGCACGCTGCCTATGACGTTGGAGGATGACGCAGTCGGCGTACCGTCAACCGTCAGTTCGTGCTGCCACAGGCACCCAGCATGACAGAGAGGACGCTCTTTCTGTCTTTTCTGTAAACGCTCCAGTGTAGTTTCATATGGTCCTGTAGCATATTATCTACGCATAAGGAGGCTCAATAAATGGAATTATGTGTTCTCAAACGCACCCTTAGCGAAATGAAGTGCTATACATTTGTATTAGCCTCTTTTCTGCTAGTAGAAAGTTAGGATGGAGAGAGAGGGAGAGAAAGGGGGGGATTGAGAGAGGAGGGAGAGAGGAAGGAGAAGAGAGGGAGCGGGAAGAGAGGAGGGAGAAAAGGAGGGAAAACGGAAGGAAAAAGTTACTCACCAAAGGGGACGATGATGGGGCAGGTGATGCTGTAGGTCATCACCACGGTGAAGACGCACATGATCCAGGCGTAGGCGGCGCCGAACTGGAACTCGTAGGCCTGGTGCTGCAGGACGAGAGGGACGGTTACACAGACAGGCCCGAAGAGCGGCAGGGGGCCAGCATCGCTAATGCTAATCTCACCGGCGTCACATGAAAGCCCGGTAAAAACTGCTGATGGTGGAAATGAGTTTTCATTAGCCCATTATGAAGGCGCTACGCTAATCTGTCACTCTTCCTCTTGTTAGAGCCAATCAGAAAGGTTTTTATCTCTAAAGCTGATGTGGTTATTGGTCCAAATCACTGAGTCATAAACACCATATAGTGGCTCCTCTCATTGTTGTTTCAATGAAACCTCACTCCACCATCCCTCGAAAAACCCTGTTCACCAGCAGATTTAACGCAAAAATACAACATCAGAAACTCCTGTTTATAATGGAACTCCCAGCAGTTAATTGGCAAAGTAGATGGAGGAAATGCATGATACAGTACATGCTGTATGACTCATAGTGTCATAGTGGTTGTGCATATAAGATCTGTGCCACAGAACCCTGTTGTCGTAAACGCTAAATGTGCAGTATCTGTGTTATAAACCCTGATGTGGTAGCGGTTTAGCGTTTAGTGTATCCGTGCTACAGGACCCAATGTCATAGGGCTTTAGCGTGTGGTATCTGAGCTCCACGGTGGGTCCCGGCCTGTTCAGGCCCTCACCCGTTTGACGTTGCGCCTCTCCGCGGCGGATCGGGCCAGGCACAGCCGGATCATGTACATGAGCAGGCCCGGGATCCGGAGCAGGTCCATGGCGTTACCGATGAAGGCCGACGCGATCACGTAGTTCACGAAGAACGCCCCGTTATCCGGGAGGAACACACACCTGGAGAGCACATCCAACAAGCAACTCAACTCTTTCATCTCATACCTCATTAAATTTAACATTAAGTTTTTTAAATTCACCCTCTTGTTTACTTTACACTAGTTCTTAAAATATCTTGACTGTTTCGTTTTGTTTTTTTCCCCCCTATGGCTTCCACAGAAAATCAGCAATCTGCAACTATGAACTTATCAGCAATCTGCAACCATGAGCTTACCAAATGTTTTTTTTTCCTGTATTTGAACAGGAAAAAAAACACAGCTTTAGCATTTTAACACAGCATTTACGAGTATTGATTGCACCACTTCCTGTATGGTGTATCACAATCAAATGCATCTTAACGCGCCCTGCCCCTAGAAATACAGGAAATGATAAAGAATGATAAAGAGAAACGAGTTCATAAACTGACTCTACTCACTCAAATCTGATCTTGGCATCGGCCAGAAATTTCTTATCAAACAGCCAGCGGAAGAAAACATCCAAACTGCAGAGGGGGAGAAAGCAACATTGTGACCTTTTCAGACAGCAGAAAAATCATCACATCCAAATTCAGCACAACTCTGAGTTACATTATCAGATAACTGCAAGTAAATGGATTTTCATCCCACAGAAGGGCCCTGTGCCTGGGTTTGACAGGCCGTTTACAGCAGAAAAATAAACGGTTCACCTGCAATTAACGTTAACAGGTGCAGGTGTGTCTGTACAGAAGGTAACAGGTGTAGGTGCACCTGTGCACAAGCTAAAACGTGTAGGTTTACCTGTGTAGCAGCTAAAGGGCTTAGGTGTATCTATAAAGAAAGTAACAGGTGTAGGTCCACCTGTACAGAATTGTGTAGGTTTGGCTGTATATCTGTAAAGAGGGTCAAGTATAGGTGTACCTTTGTGGAAGGTAACAGGTGTAGGTATACCTGTAATAGAAGGCAACAGGAGTATGTACACCTGCACAGAATTGTGCAGGTTTGGCTGTATATCTGTAAAGAGGGTTAAGTGTAGGTGTACCTTTGTGGAAGGTAACAGGTGTGGGTATACCTGTAATAGAAGGTAACAGGTGTATGTACACCTGATCAGGAGGTAACAGGTATAGGTGGAAATCTGTACCTGCTGAGTCCAAGGGAAGGCAGCAGAAGAACCATGAAGATGAGGAAGGTGTAACATTTGTGCATGGTGGTCCTGTTCTCTCCTGACCTGTTGCGCGCACGCACACACACACACACACACACACACACACGTTAATATTACTGCCAATGCAGCTAATTTCTTCCATCTACAACCGCTGTATTGTCTCCTGCCCTTGGGGAGCCACAGGGCTACAGGACGGACAGGTTATCATCGTTAGTAGTGGACGTTAATCCGCTAAAGAAGCTGACTGCACAGTTAACTCACCTCGCCTGGCTCACTACGTCTGATTTATTTGCTAATTTTAATGACAAAATAAAAAAGAACCGCCCATTCTGTAGCTCTCCAAGGGCAAGAGCGAATACTGACCCACAGTGAAGTGTAGAGTACTAGAAATTCGACAGACCTTCTGCACGTTCTGCTGGAGAAAACCAGCAGAGGACAGGAGAACATCTGGGTGGAGAAAACTAAGGCTTAAAGTTTCAGGACGAGATTCAATTAAACACATTTAGTCTCGTTTAAGTGTACATGCAATTCAATCACAAGGGACTTTACGTTACAATGTAATTTTCTGTGAGTGAGCTACATTTTAATAGGAGACAAGTCAACATATCCATTGGAATGTGTGTTTTTTTATGTTCTATAATGGAACAGTATAAAAAGAGACCAAAACCTGTTTTGGTTGAATTGCAAACACCCTGAAATAGACTAAATGCACTTCACTGAATCTAGCCCCCAAGCGCTTCTCCTTAGTTAAGTGTGTTTGTTGCAGTAAAAGCCATTATAACTGTAAAATTATACCCTTGTTCATACTGTACTCACTCTACTGACATGGAAAGAATTTATACACATAAAGGCTATTACAACTGTAAAAGTATACATTTGTTCACACTGTATTCACTTTAGTAACACGGAAAGAGTTCAACTGGCCATGTGCTCAACTAGTTCTTTCATATGTGATTTTTAATGTCTCGCATATGAAACATTAAAATATGGAAGAGAGCAGGGCAGATGCAAAAATGTGCAGTGAAGAGTCGGTGGTGCGAACACAGGCTGAAATTACCACGGGCTGAGGCAAACATACTGTTAGATTTTCCCTTTGACTGGTGGAGAAAATGCTAGGTTTGTACACTGTAGAGGTGGGCGTATGTATGGTGCGGTTCTGTACCTGGTCCAATGGGCTTCAAAGAAGGCGGAGTAGTACACGATGGTAGGCAGCAGGGCGGAGAAGGCCCACAGCAGGAGGGTGGGAAAGAACTGAGTGATGATGGGGTTCTGGAGAGAGATTATCACATATTACATCACTGTTACACAAGGGCACCATTAAATATACATGTTATTATATCATTACTACACAATGCCGCTGTATGTTATTACATCACTATTACACAACCAATATGTGTTACTATAACATTATTACACAATGGCTCCATGTGTGTTATTATATCATGATTTAACAATTGCTCCATGAGTGCAATTACGTTATAATTATTCAATGGTTCTATTACTCATGTGTGCTGTATAATTATATATCAGCATTATGACAAAGTGGTTCCATTAGGTGGCAAGAAAACTCCAAAACACTCAATCCTGAGAGAATCTGACCAATATCGAAGATTCCATTTTGGTTCTGCTAAGGTATATGCTGTTTCTTGCTGCTGGGGTTTTGAGGACTTACAGGTTGCACCTTGTTCTAAATACACAATTAAAATACCAAGAGCTAAACCTTGAAATAGTCATGTAAGTTTGGTCGCACATGGTAAGTTGTACATGGACTGAAAACATGGAGACAGAAAACCAAGCAAACCTGACTGTTTTCAGATCAGTGTGAGAGATACAAAGCTATGAGAAGGGGTAGAGAGAGGGGGGGGAGGGGAGACATAAAATAGAAGTTATTTCAGGACTAATTTTCACTCTCTCACCACTGACTGAACTTCACCTGGGTTTTTTTTCAGAGGAGCGTGAAAACTCAGCCGTATGTGTGAATTATGTCGCCTTCTTACCTCATCTGATTATACGTACCCACATCAGCATAATTTGGATTTCAACTGCAGCGTCTATGAAAGTTTTTTTCGTAGTTTTATCATTTCAATCTGAGCATTCAGAATCTGTCGAAGCTATCTAACAAACTTAATTACTGTTTCCATAACAACAGGTTAGGCGCTGGTTGAGGGGATCTTTGCCTCGTTTTCAGAGGCTTGGCATGTTGAATGTCAGCCCTCGGCAGAAGGTCTTAAAACTGCAGCACACGCTTAACGCGATTTCATTGGCAGTGGACTCTTTGATGTGACCTGGCCTGAAAGCCGCTCGACTCTTACTGACGTTTTTTCATTTAAAAATGCCATCCTGCACTTTGAAAGTGATGACGCACAAAGCTCCAAGCCCGGAAATTGACGTCAATGAAAAGGTTTGAGTCTTTCAGCTGTATGGGTAAATTTCCAGACTTCTACTTGTTTGAACCTTCTGACATTGTCCCATGTGCTTTGACGTTATTGCTTACATTTCAGATGTGATGTAGCTTAGCCAATAGTAAAGTAACGGAACATATAAGGGTATGTTGCATTGCCAACCAAGTCCTTAAAGACCTTGGTCACCGCCCTCCTTCAGTTGAATGAGTATTTTTTCGAGTAAAATCAGGAAGCAAGGTAGACAGTTGGGGCCTAGAATGAAGTAATGAAACGTGATAAACACTGACAGGCTACATTGCTTTGCACTTACGTTGAGGTACTCCACAGGCTTGGTGACGTTGAATTTGTCCATGGTGGTGATGATGATGGCCGGGGTGGTGAGGAAGAAGAGGAGGAGGAAGACGATGCAGTTGATGATGAAGCAGCGCAGCCACCAGCGCAACCCACCCAGGGACAAGTGCTCCCTGTGGGTCAAAGTTCAAAGGTCATCCATCAGTCCCATAGTCTTCACATTACAGTACATTTGTATGCGTTTTCACACATACTATATCTCCAAAAAGACAACTTTCAATCATTTCTATAATACGCAAGATTTAAAAGTGTATGGTATTTTGAATATTTCATCATTTTGTTAGTCACAGAAAGCATGAAAAAAATGTAAATCTACATATTTTTCACAAGTTTCATTTTCACAAAAGGGAAAATAGTGTTGTTTTTATTTTACAACTTCAACATGTTCTTATTTTAATAAATTGTATTCCCAACAGTTCAGTGTGAAATTTTTCCACTGTGTGAGCTGTGTGAAAAGATATAACAATGAAAAATCCGAATTTGCAAGAAAATACAGTTATATATAGAACCTATGAGCTGCCTCTATTGGCTTCTCTTTCTCATCCGATCCTGATGTACTCTCTCTGTCTCTAATGCATCAACAAACTGCAGTTTGCAAGACTGCAATCTGATTGGCTCTTGAAAGTTTTTCCAGCATTTTTGTTAAAGGTCATAGGCTGAATGGTTGAACTGCTGCCTCTGATTGGAGCCCCACCTCCACACTCTACACCTGAGAAGTTTGGATGAACCAACCAACTGACACCCTGGAAGGTTAGCCTTACATCAGGTTAGCCTTGTCAGGCACCATCATATTCTAGCAGTGACAGTATAGTGTAATGGTTAGGGTGCTGGGCTTTCATGTCAAAGGTGGTGGGTTTGATTACCAGGTAGGACACTGCTTTTGTAAACTTCAGTAAAGGTATTTAAGCAGAATTGCCACTGTATAATATCCAGCTGTATAAATGGATAGTGTGTAAAAATGTAAATGTTGTACCCTAAATGTAAGTTAAACAATTCTACATATCAGCTTCAAATTACAATCTTCTACCCTTTATCAAGTACAGTGTTAATATATAGTCCTTTTCATATTGAGATTCGTCTACATCCCTTTTTTTCATAAAGTCTTAGATATGCGTTTCATAAAAAGACATTCTGTGAAAAAAGCAGATATGTAAGTTGGTAAGAGTTTTCACACCTCGGTTGACAAAATTAAGAAGTACACGTTGTGCCTGCGAAGTTTAACACACCCCTGTATGCAGCGATTTTTTCAAGCAGGAAAGAACATTATTTTTTTTGTTGCAGTAAGGACAACAAAAAAATGTGGCATCTTTGTCTCACAACTGTTACATAAATAAATGGAAAACAGACCTGATGCCACTCCTGCTCCGACAGTTTTTTCAGTTGGACAGAACAGCAGCATTTCACCATACAGGTACTAAGTAAAGCAGGGCATTGTGGGATTGTGTCCATGGGTAGAGCATTAATGAAAATGGTCACTTGAAAGCTATGAGTCCGATGGACGAATGTGGACCTCCAACCATTGCTGGTAATGGCCTGGCTCAGACACAAACAGAAAGCTGTGGGACACAGTCTAACGCCGTACGCCATTGGACATTATGAATACGTTACCCACTTTGTGCAAATACAATTGTGAAGTATCTGTATTATTCCAACACTACGACATATTTCATTAATTTTAGGCTATTTCAATACTGACACTGTCTTAATAATGCACATATCTAGGTACAGTATGGAGATACATTCTGAATTGAATGCAGTATGATTTAACAGCTCACGAGAACATGAAATGTACAGTTTTAAAGAAACTGTTCACCTTGCTCTGATAATAAATTTGATTCCAACATTTTTTTTTACTGCATACACATGTACATTTATGTTCATAAATATTGGAAAAGACTTTTGGATCCGATACCTATGTTGAGAATTTGGGACCCAAGTAACCAGTTTACCCATATCTCTGCTGATATTAAAGTATTTGTGTGTTCACACAGAAAACACATTTTACGACATAAAATTCTCAAATTTGGCTCTCAGAAAAGGGTATGTCAGGAGTTGCACTGAATGCAGTATTTTCACATTTCAACCATAAATTTCGTAAATTCAGCACAAACTGTCTTAATCAATTGCTGAACAGAACGTAACTAGCCCCCCGCAGCTGTGAAAGCACTAAATGAGTTTCTTAATCTCAATAAGGATTTGAACTGACATTGGTTTTGATTGGTAATTGACATTGGATTTGATTTAATTGACATTGGCAATACGTTAGTCCAAGGCATAGCTTATCAGGTAAATGTCAGCCTATACAGATATATCTGAAATACTAGCTGACATAATTGGTGCTGACCCTATGTGAGTGTGTGTGTGTGTGTGTGTGTGTGTGTGTGTGTGTGTGTGTGTGTGTGTGTGTGTGTGTGTGTGTGTGTGTGTGTGTGTGTGTGTGTGAGTGTGTAAGTAGGAGAATAATTTTTAGGAGCACTGATCATTCACATATCCTAGCAGTGTTCCAGGTGGTAACCTTGCCTGCGGCTCTGTGCGAATTTTTTTCAGATTTTTCGCCAGCTCAGCACTTCTGGCCTGGTCCGAGCAGCTGCTGCTGCTGACTGAGCCGAGGACCGTGACGTGACCGACCCCGAAACTCAGGTGTTCCGGGCAGAAAAGCGCTGACGCAGGGCCTGACCGAGAGCGGCTCGATCCTTCACGATGGGTGGTGGGGGGGGGGTCGGTGGCTCAACCGATCTCCCCATAGGAGATTAATCCTCCAGCTCATTCGGGGGGTTTACTTTAAAGCCATCCCGCCACAATAGGAAAATTAAAAAACTGAAACATTAATACTCGGCCTGCACCTAACACTTCAAATAAATTAGATTTGATTTGTTTTTTCATTAAAACAGGCTTATCGTTCGAGATTCGCGGCAAGGGCGAGAATGTGTAGCGCCGCTAATATTCCATTAATCTTCAGACGGCTTTTTGAGTTTTTTTTTTCCCCCTCCTCCTTTATCTAACACCATTTGCACAGCCATAAAATCGTTCTCGGTTTGCTCTGTCCAGGACAGTCTTTATTGGCAGCGGTGATAAAGAAGACAAAGGAATTCTCATCACCGACGGCAGGTCAATATCCAGACGGATCTCCCAATAGGACAGAGACAGAAGATGGATGTGGGTTCTCGTTCTCCTCTCTCTCTCTCTCCTTCCCCCTCTCTCTCATTCTCTCCCACTCCCTCTTGCCACCCCCTGTGCTTTTCCCTCTCTCCTTTCCCATTCTCACTCTCTTTATTTAATTATTCATTTTATGTCTTGGTTGTTCCGTTTTTGTCATATGGAAGGTTTCCTGTTTACTGTGCAAAAAAAAAAAAGGAAACGTTAAAGTCAATGTCTCAGTCTGTTCTGTTCTACTCTCTCGCTCTCTCTTTATCTCTCTCTCTCTGCTGTGCTGACAGATTTGCTGGCACCCTGCCAGTTTCCGCCATGCGTTCTGAGTGAGTGATGAACGTTGCGGTGATCCCCTCCTATGGACTGACCCAGTTCCATGGCTAATTAGCGGATCTGAGCCTAGCTCTCCCTGCCGAATGCCAAGCAGGCCCGCAACAGAGCAACCTGGTGGTCTCACTCCTGCAGCAGGCCTCACTGAGGTGCAACAGCATGGTCTCTGTACTAGTGATGAGTCTAACAGAAAGGGAAGGAACCAGCACCTGATGGCTTTTTGCTTTTCTGTGCAAGAGGAGAAATTCAAGGCACAGAAAAAATTAAACATTTCATTAGGGCAAAAAAACACCAGGTTTACTGATGTTTCAGTGCTTCACCTTCTTAAGAGTGTGAAAATATATGCACCACACAATATAGAAAACAGCCCAAATACAAGTGAATCCCATTAGCGAATTAGAACACCACCTATAGAGACATACAAACTGACCATAAAAGGACACGATCATGAAAAGTAATGTTTACATGACGGCCAATGATGCTGGATAAGGAATTAAGGGCCATTCACAAAATCGCAAGGATTCTTAAAGCGGTGTCTTAACAGAAGTGAGTGGCACATTGTAAACGTTTCTGCTGACACTCTTACATTGATCAGCCCATACAGCAGAGAAAAGCTGAAGATATTTGCAGATTGTATTCTCGACAAGCCCTGGTGTGGTTAACACCTGGGAAAATTACTGTGTGGGGAAAAAAAAAGCAGAAATAGCTGAAGCGAAAAAAATCCCACAATGCACTGCCCTGGCCTCAGAGTCTCACTGTGCTTTGTGGTTTTGGGAAGATTTCAATCATGCCTCGAATTTGAGTTTCATTTCCTGAATGACAACGCGACTCCACTCTGTTAAACTGATGAGATTTTGATGTGAATCAGTCGTGAAGCCTCCCACAGAGGCCTAAACGAACCAGCATGTACGAGAAGAGGGGCTGTCAACCAATTAGAAAACGGCTGATACCCTGACTGACCAACGCAGCGGACGGTCACAATGAACAATATCCCTTTGTGGAAAGTAAACCCACTCCTCCCAAGCAGCAAGCTGACACGCAAGCTAGCGACTGCTCCAATAAGGATATCTGTACTGGCAGAGTGGCTTACCAAATCCGAGGATAAATACACTCTGCTCGTGCCCTAACCCACTAGCGCACAAACTACACGTAGCTAACTCATTATCTCACACATTCTCCATGTAGCTAACTCAGTAGTGCACATTTTATGTGTAGCTAACACACCAGCACATGTTCTGTGTGTAGCTAACTGACTAGCATACTTTCTGCATGTGGCTAACTCACTAGCATAAATTCCTCATATTGATAACTCACTAGGACACTTTTCTGCATGTAGCTAACTTATTAGCGCACATGTTCTGCATGTTAGTGTAGTACCAGATATTTAGTTATCCAGTCTTGTAACTCATAGCTTGCAGGTTAAGTTATCGCCTAGGGCCTAAGGCCATCCCTTTGTACCATTAAAAGATGCACTTTCATAAGTACCAAAAATGTGAACGTAGTGTAACTCACCAGCGCACGTTTTGGGGATCGGGAGCGTAGCTGACACTCCAGTTGGTCACGTGCAGGTTCTCGCTGTACTGCGAGGTTTTGGGGTCCTGGCGGCAATTACAGCCCTGACACTGGCAGGCGTTGAAGTCCTTCAGGATTCTGGGAGGTGGAAACAGAGGCTGGTAATAGGCCACTGAACTGCAAGCTCATTACATTTATATTCAGGCACTCAGCGGACACCCATATGCAGAAAAGTCACACCAATTATATTTACATGATAATCCATTCATACGGCTACAGTCTGAGGTGAGGAACCATGTTTAAGGGTACAGCAACATTGCCTGTATGGGAATCATGCCTGAAATCGGTGAGTTACAAGCCCAGTTCCCAATCAAATAATCAATCAATTAATCAATCAACTCACACAAAAACACACATTGCTGGTGGACAACACTGCAGAAACAACGTACATGGTCACTTACATGCCCATATACACACTAGATGGATTTACTTCACTGAAGAAACTGGACCTACTCTCAGACATATACACACACACACACAGGCAATTGTCATATTCCACTAAAGAGACTGGCTGAGACGCGTGTGTTTGCAGGCACACATGCACACTGTAAGTGGATGAACTCATGGCTGTTTGACTCATGCAGCTGAATGTGTTTCACAGGGCAGCCCTGCTGCGGGGAACTCGATGTACAGAACATTCGATTTACGATCGGCGCTTAAACGCGTGCTGCAGCGCACGACCACACGCCAAAGAACATGCACGCACACTCAGTAATGCACAGACGTCCAAGAACATGCGCACACACACACACACACACACACTCAGACAGACACGCCCAGGAACATTCACATGCACACACACACACACTCAGTGATACACGGACAGACACATGCTACACATACACATGAACACTCAATAACACACATACAGACACGCCCAAGAACATGCAACACACACACACACACACACACACACACACTCAGTAACACACAGACAGACATGTATGTACTACACATGCACACACACACACTCAGTAGCACACACAGACACATGCTACACATGTACACACACTCACACACAGACAGACAAACAATACATATGCAGACACACATTCAGTAACACATGAACACACAGAGTAACACACAGACAGACATGTATTACACACACACACACACACATACAAAACACAGCCACAAACTACACATGAAAACACACACACACAGACAGGCATACACTAACTCACTTGCACAGGGAAACGTACGTCTCTCTGAGTCTCTTTCTCCCTCCCACACACACACACACGCACACACACACACACGGTTTTCCATGACTATTGAATTTTGCTAGTCATCTGTCATTTCAGAAAAGTAGTTGAGTAGCTGTATCTTACATAAGACAAGGAACAAGATCTATACAGACAGACAAGATAACCACAAACTGCACAACCATACAGTCATTAAAATAAACACTTTGATGTGTTTCCTGCATTGTTCGCTGCTCTCACCAACACGTCATACCACACAATAATGCAATTACTTGACCTGTGATGCAACTTGTCAGCTGACACCCACAGCACCAAATTGTGGCAAGACTGGATGACTAACTGACCAGTCAGTGCAAACCACTAATACACACACACACACACACACACACACACACTCACATTCACAGACACACAAGTACACACTTTCTCCCTCTCTCACATATACGCACAGCCACATTTACACATACCACACACACACACACACACACACACACACACACACACACACACACACACACACACACACACACACACACACACTCATTCATTCACATGAATCAACACGCACACACAAAGTGAGCACACTATCTCTCTCTCTCACTCACACACACACACACACACAAAGTGAGCGCACTCCCTCTCACACACACACACACACACACACACACACACACACACACACACACACACACACACACACACACACACACATCCACACAAATTACATGCACAGACACTCACTTTCATTCACAAGTGTGCACACGTTCACACACAAACACACACACACAGACACACACTCACTCACACACTCACATTGCTGTCATGGCCTCGTTCTGGAAGGTGACAAAGGCCATCCCAAGAGGTTTGGTGTTGACCTTCTCTTTCTCCTTCCTGTACTCCTCCTTCAGCTTGGCCTCCAGCTTTGTGTAGTAGTTCACAGCCTCTTCCTGTCCACAACAGGAAACAGGAAACAGGAAGACACACTGTCACACACAGGGAAAATACATTATCTGTAAAAGTCAATGACATCACGAGATCAGCTTGAATGCAATCAGGTGTCTCAAACACACCACTGGTCTTGAGCTCAGCGTGCAGAGTTTCTCTTTAATTAAGTCACACGGGACTTCTGGGAAGACATTTTAAATGTCGCTAATTATTATTAGAATGCAATACCAACAGAAACTTCTCCCAGTCAACCTGCAAGAATGAGAGTCTTAGGGGAAAAATACCTTTTGTTCATACACCAAAACATCAATCTTTTTTTAAAGTCATGTGAAATGTGACTATTTGTAAAATTATAAGTGCAAGAGTAGGAGAACATCATGTGCGCATAGTTTAATAACATTTTTCTTTGTGTTTGTTAAGATTCTAAAGAGCTGTAAACAACTTGTTTACAAAATGTTCTGAAGTGTTGAATTATCTCCACGGAGAGATCCCCAAACACTCCCTCTGTGAGCTTGTTAAAGTTTGGAGCAAACACAAACTCTAGGGTTTAGTGCTACGCATTGATGCGATGGTGTCTGAAGGCAGGGGTGTACTGAAAATGAAGTCAAACTGATTTTAAAACATCACCCCAAACAAAGGTGTGGATTTTCTGTGCCTGTCCTCATTGTGCGTTTACGGTAGGGGTGCGACGGATCACAAAACTTACAGTTCGGATCGTATCACAGTGTTCGAGCGATGGATCGGATCATTTTAGGATCAGCAAAAAAGGGGGGAATATAAATTTTAGTTACTGGCATTATTTTGTAAGAGCACAGAGTGCGTTGATATGCTGTGTGACGTTAATCATGTCAGAAATGAGTTCCGGTACGTTATGAGACAAATGAGCCATGTTCATTTGGATGCTCCTGCATATAATCCGGTTGGTCAATAATTTCTTTAAACGACAATACGACAGATGTTCATTTGTGTTCGTAACACTACACTCTGCATTGAGATTTAGGGAATTATTACTTTAAAAATTAACAGCGGCAGTAAAACTGTAAGTAAGTAAAACTTTCACACTATTATGGTTAAACTATGCAATTAACCCGTGGTTCACATGCATGCCGAACCGTGAGGAGGGATACGTACGGATCATGGATCAACTATGGTCCGTCACACAACTAGTTCACGGACAGGCGCCAGTGTAATGACCATAACTAGGACGTAACATGGCCGATAACAACAGAAAAATCAATGAGTTATCTTTGATATTATTTGGTTTCGCTCAAACAACAGCAAATGTTGATGGAGGAACATGAGGAAATGGACGCTGTTTAGGTTTATCTTACCTGGCAAAAAAAAAAATTTATAAATAAGAAAATGGAGATAATATGTTCATCCAGCAGGCAACCAAACAAGATATATGTCATTTTAACTTAAATCTTTCTGGAGGTATTCTAGATGTTTCAGATGGCTTCCACCTACAGCAACAGTACCTCTACAATTTTTCAAAATAAGGAAGCCATTTTCGGTCACGTGGCAGTTCATTGGGCGGGTTACATCTGTCTGGGTCAAATCTGTTACACAGGAATTCATTGTGGTTTTTAGTGAACTCGTCAAACTGTCTTTTCGATAGGAGAAAAAAAAATAAAAAATTATCTTCTTAAAAAAAATTATATTAAGAACTAATGCTGAAGGGACTAAAGACCACATTGGATATTGGAGTGTTTTGAGTCCATCAAGCTATTTTTGCAAAGAAAAATAATTATGATTGCTTTCATTTGTTTATAAAGCTGTTGACGGAAACTCGGGCCCAGCGTCAGCAAGATGGAAATTGAAGATCACTGGTCTAGTTACAGTTCCGGGCTTAACTGATGGAATCCAATGCCTGTATATATTAAGATTTAGTTAAAAGATACTTAAACTGCGCCTTAAAATACTCATTCAGGGGATTTCCAGGATGTGAGGTTAGATTAGGCAAGAGTCACTCTAATGCAGGAAGAATGACTTTGCCTTTGGACTGACTTTGGGGAATCCCGAAGGGCCGCAGTGTCTGCAGGTTTAACTCCAGTCCTGGAGGGCCACAGTGTCTGCAGCTTTAACTCCAGTCCTGGAGGGCCACAGTGTCTGCAGGTTTAACTCCAGTCCTGGAGGGCCGCAGTGTCTGCAGGTTTAACTCCAGTCCTGGAGGGCCACAGTGTCTACAGCTTTAACTCCAGTCCTGGAGGGCCGCAGTGTCTGCAGGTTTAACTCCAGTCCTGGAGGGCCGCAGTGTCTGCAGGTTTAACTCCAGTCCTGGAGGGCCGCAGTGTCTGCAGGTTTAACTCCAGTCCTGGAGGGCCACAGTGTCTGCAGGTTTAACTGCAGTCCTTGAGGGCCACAGTGTCTGCAGGTTTAACTCCAGTCCTGTAGGGCCATAATGTCTGCAGGTTTAACTCCAGTCCTGGAGGGTCGGGGGGATGGACAGACAGACGGACACGGCACGCACCTCCTCGCAGCCCTTGATGATGCAGCAGCAGAGATGGCCGCAGGGTTTGGGGTTGATCATGGTGGGAATGTGCTCCTTCGCCATCAGGTCCGTGAAGAACTTCTTACTGCGCTCAGCCTTCTTCCTGCAGGTGAAAACCAAAGCCAGTTACACCAGTTTAATCACACACACTCACACTCACACACACGCACATACACACACACACACACACACACACACACACCACTAACTCAAACACGACTCACTCCTTAGTCAGTCCATTCCATTTTATCTCAACCCTAAGATATGAAGCTACAAGTACTTTTCTACAAAATAAATGTTCAATTTTTTTATAAATGGTCTGCTAGAACTACATGATGAGATAATATTAACTTCATTTTACCATTTTAATACTTGAGAAGAAGTTCATAATTAAAAAGGAAGAAAAATGTCTTTGATAAAAGAATATTTGAAATTATCTTTAATAGCAAATGTGAGTGAACCGGAGAGAAAATCATATCGGTTCTTTTGACATCTTATAATAGTTATGTGATGAATGAACGAATCCTTAAAAACTTGGGAACGGCTGGTTTTTCCCGACAGTCTGTTTAAGATAACCAGCACGCAGCCAGCTTATAGCCGCGTTCTATCAGGGTACGTTCTGTCGGATCGCATCGGTTTCATCCGGGATAAGGCCCATCAAGATCTGAGAAACCTCGCTTCAGAGGACATCAACGATGCCGCGTGATTTCTCCGAGAGGAAACGGGCGGAAAAGGGGCCGACGTGTCTGTTCCGAGGCTTGGTGATCCGGGGGGAATTAGAGGGCGGCTTTAAATGCGGAGGTGTTTTCTGATTATCGCTGCCAATGGAGAAAGCAGCACTTAGTCTGTTTACATTACTCTGCCGGTCTAACTGATACTGGTATATGGTAAAGTCTTAGAGTGCTTCAGGTACCGCGGTGTACTGATACGACATGGAATGTTCCGGTGCAAGCTCTCCCGCTGTACGACTACAAGCAGGGCAGACCCAGAACAATGAAAGAGAACCATCAGCAGTAACTGAAAACTAACACACTGACACAGACGCACACACTTACACACACACACACCACCTCAACATGCATGCAGACACACACACATGCATGCAGAGGGATATCTCATTCTGTCTAAACTTCTGAGATGCTGTTAACATAATTTTCTACACTTGCTCTTAGAAAAGAAACTATTTTTGCACTTCTAAGTGTGTGTGAGTGAGCTATAGAGTTGTCATACGTAATATCATATTTAATACGAAAATCATATTTAAGCCAGGTATGGCATATGTGTGAGCACTTTTTGTGTATCTACAGTGGGCCTGAGATAATATTAAAGTTTTTTTTTTTTTTTTTCCAAAGTTTTTTCACGTCACCCTGGAAATAAACAGAAAGATTTAGGATTTTGAAAAATTTTAAACAAAGAAAAGTTATAACATTTAAAATGAAGGAGAAATAATTAAGACTATGTGCTATTTCTATGTCAAATTTAAGAAAATTTGTGACACTGACCATGTGAACCCCTTTGAACAAAAGGTCAGACCCAATCGAACATTTATGGGGGAACTTAAAGGCCAAGAAAGTTTTGGGGACTTGTGGACCATGGGATAACATGGATCATCAGGTTTTGCACAAACTTGTGGAGTCCATGTCATCTCCAGTGCACCCCGTCATCAAATCAAAAGGGAGATATACCATAAACTAAGACATTCTGAAATTCATGTACATTTTCAAAGATTTTTTTCTTATAATGTGAAATAGAAGATCTTCCACTAGTAGTTTCAGACTTTTGGACCCCACTGTATGTGTGTCAAGCTACAGTGCTTAACTTTTTCAGATCTGTATTTGACCCAGGCCTGGCCTAGGTTAGACCCAGGTTTGGTGTGGGCCAGGCGGTGTCGGAGCCCACTTACCTTTCTGCATTCAGGGACATGAGCTTGGCCACGTTGTAGCAGATCCGAGCCTCAAGCACAGTGCAGTTCTCATAGGCCTGTCTGTGTGACAGAGAGACACCATAAACGTCACCTACCTCCCATTCAAAACTAAAATACTCACTAAGCGGTCGATACATAATTACATTATCAAATAAAAATATCAGTGTGATTTATTAATGTATCAACATGTACACATCACATCTGAGCGGTCCATTCCCAGTTTAATTCACTCCATTATCGAAATGAACAAGTCCATTAATGAAGTGAAAAACTCTCAGAGAATGTATGAGTTTTTTTTCAGTTCATGGACTGGCTGTTCGTTTGAATTTTCTGAACTGACTGAATTGCAATTGAGCTTAACTCTGTACTGTAGGTAAATGTTTGTTTTAAAATGGAATAAATCCCCACAGATTCTGCATTGAACTAAAATGACTCTGATTTCACTGGTAGAGAGCGTTTTGCTACCTTATTTCAAGAGTGGATAGTGTTCGTCAAAGATGGTAGGAAACATCTTCTTTTGTATCAACAGGTTCACAGACAAATACCTGCTCATAACCTTACAGTACTATGAATCTGACCAGGCTGCTCATAACCTTACAGTACTATGAGTCTGACCAGGCTGCTCATAACCTTACAGTACTATGAGTCTGACCAGGCTGCTCATAACCTTACAGTACAATGAGTCTGACCAGGCTGCTCATAACCTTACAGTACTATGAGACTGACCAGGCTGCTCATAACCTTACAGCACTATGAGCCTGACCAGGCTGCTCATAACCTTACAGAACTATGAGTCTGACCAGGATGCTCATAACCTTACAGTACTATGAGTCTGACCAGGCTGCTCATAACCTTACAGCACTATGAGTCTGACCAGGCTGCTCATAACCTTACAGTACTATGAATCTGACCAGGCTGCTCATAACCTTACAGTACTATGAGCCTGACCAGGCTGCTCATAACCTTACAGTACTATGAGTCTGACCAGGCTGCTCATAACCTTACAGTACTATGAGTCTGACCAGGCTGCTCATAACCTTACAGCACTATGAGTCTGACCAGGCTGCTCAAAACCTTACAGTACTATGAGTCTGACCAGGCTGCTCATAACCTTACAGTACTATGAGCCTGACCAGGCTGCTCAATGAGCCTGACAGCACTATGAGTACTGACCAGGCTGCTCATAACCTTACAGTACTATGAGTCTGACCAGGCTGCTCATAACCTTACAGTACTATGAGTCTGACCAGGCTGCTCATAACCTTACAGTACTATGAGTCTGACCAGGCTGCTCATAACCTTACAGTACTATGAGACTGACCAGGCTGCTCATAACCTTACAGCACTATGAGTCTGACCAGGCTGCTCATAACCTTACAGCACTATGAGTCTGACCAGGCTGCTCATAACCTTACAGCACTATGAGTCTGACCAGGCTGCTCATAACCTTACAGCACTATGAGTCTGACCAGGCTGCTCATAACCTTACAGTACTATGAGTCTGACCAGGCTGCTCATAACCTTACAGTACTATGAGTCTGACCAGGCTGCTCATAACCTTACAGCACTATGAGTCTGACCAGGCTGCTCATAACCTTACAGTATTAACCTTGCAGTACTCTGGACCTGACAAGGTGGCTCATAATTCTCCCCTTCCCACTTTATAAAGCCTTCAATGAGCACACAGGATATACCTTGTACCGAGGTAATATAGACGTAATTGCCAAAATTACAAAATTACAGAAAAAATTCTGAATATTTCACCTCTTTCCCTCCAAGGTCTGTGTTAAAAAAATATCAATTGTTGAATGTAACAGTAGGCATCTTGAAAGAGGTCTGCTTTTCACTACAGGAAAATGACTCCCTTCCAGAAAATTCTGTACTGGTCAGAATGACATTCTTCTGAAGTATGCAAATACCACATCCCCCGGTACAGCTTTTATCAGGTTGTTGGAAAGCAGCTGTTACCTCAAACACAACAGGATTCAACTAGCCCAAGGGAAAGTGTCTTCTTAGACATGTCTTCAGTAGAAGTTTCATAAATAACTGCCCCATCCAACAAAGCACTTTCCCTGGGTTTGAAATGACCGCAGAACCTGCAGCATAAAAGCACTTTCGATCTTGCGTTGTCCTTAGCAAACAGAGTAAGATGCTTAAAAATTGTGATTTCTCGAGACAAGCTGCTCAGAGACTTCCAGAACAGAGAGGAGAGAAGAGCTATAGCGCACACTCTTGGGTATCATTCAACAGGAAGTCCTGTGGAAACAGAAAGTTTGCTAGTAAGTTACTGGTAATTTAGCTTCCTGTCACATTCCTTGTCAGTCCTCTATGGGATGCGCACCAAACCTCGCTAGGTGTGACTCACACAGCAGACTCACTTGGCTGCAGTTCCGTAGAGATTTAATTATTCATATTAAGAATATGAGCAGGTTATCTGCTAGACTGGGACAGGCATCCGAGCCGGGATGCGGAAGACTGAACAAATGGTTTGTGATCTGCATCGGATTGCTCATAAGATCTCCACGACAAAGATGATCCCTGTCACGCCCCAACTAAAACGCAGCCTATCCGCAACAAGCCTGGTGGCAGCAGTTGAGAGCCATAGCCCCACCCACTCATTAGGACATAAACCATGTTTTCCAACCAATCACAAGTAGCTGAAAGTGCAGACACTCAGCACAGACAATGTTATTGCTGCAAAAAACATTACTGAGGAACATACCTTATAATACTAAAATGCAGACAGGCTGCGTTGGTGTGCACTCACACATATGCGTGTGTCTCTACTTGAAAATTTTCACAATGACCTTTTTTCCGTCTTCCTCTAAATCTGTCTGTTTGTTTTCAGACCTAAAAAAAGTTCATTATGAACAATACCAAATTTCACAACTGTACTGACTCACTTATGCTTATCATAAGTGTAAATCTGGTTGCCCAAGAGAGCCAAGAGAGAGAAGTGCTGATCTGCACCGAAAGGCCTACTTTTGTTGTGTGTATTTTGTTTTAGTTTATTCAAATTTCTGCTTTTTATTTCTACCCAGTTTTATTTAGAAGATTACTTTGTTTATTGAAAACTTCTCTCTTGTGTGTAGCACACATGCTAATCAAAAAGGAAACTTGCAAATAGCTGAATAAACTACACGGCAAATCTCCAACTTTAAATTTAACACTGTAGGTGTCAAACTCAACACAATTTGGGTGTATATGTGGGCCCACACAGTGTCAATATAACACTTCTGATAGTTTTAACACCCAGATTTAACTCTTGGGTCCAGTGTAATTTCAACAAAAGTCATGGTTATATTTTCTAGAAAGAACACCAGAAAACTAATATTTTGCACTTTTCCCACTGCGCCAAGAATTTAAACAGTTTGGATTTGCTGTGCAACCACGGGTGTCATGCAGTCTATAATTAAAAATATAAAATATAAATAAAATATAATTTTATATAAAATATAAATTCTCTTTCTGCTAGACAGGGTTAAAGCCATATTTGACATCTGGTTACACTGGGTTTCAGTTCTCACAGTCTGTCATCTCGGTCTGTGATGTTCACTCCAGGTTTCAGATTTTTCCAGAAACATCTTTTTTTTTCCAGTCTTGGAAATGTGTACCACTCCTGGGAAATTCTACATTTCCCCAAAACAAGTTTGGAAAGTGCTTAATTCATGTGAAACAAACCGTAAATGATCCACACATCAAGCAATGGACGTCATTCACAGAAACTGCTGACGTTTCAATAACGTCAAAAGGACCGTGCTACACACTGTAAAAACATCAATGCTTGGGAAAATGCAAAATCAGCCAAATGTCCAAAAATGGACAGATCTAGTGAATTTACAACAACTGTGGAGAACATATGAAACTCCTTCTGGTGAGTAGTACAGGTTTTTTTCCAATGAAAGTGTTCTACAGGTCCTCCTACAAATTTCCTTTAGTATAGGAATTAGATAAGGAAATCAGAGACAGTTTTTAAATGACAGATTCTGAGGAGTTTTGTGTGACAAAGCGTACTTATAGCGCACCCAGTGCATGAACGCCTGAGGAAGTTATCCAATTAAAATCCTTGTGCAGCCAGGTACAAACCTTAATCTTCTGTTACTGCAAGCACGTCTTTTGTAACGTGGATACCATAGCCAACATTGCCCTTGGGATCTGCCAAACAACCTTTTTCTCAATTGAACAGAAATACTGTGCTCTAGCAGTGAGCGTCAAACCCAGCTGGTTTAGAAATAGTGTACTAAAATGGGGGCGTTTAGGAATTTGTTGACACCCCCATCACTAAAAACAGGCCAGTTACTGACCGCAGAAAGACTCAGGGGTGCGGCTGGTGATACAAAGTGAAACTGATGGCTCACTTCGAAAAAGGGTGTGACCCAATCTAAATAATTCAGCCCTGCTATAATATCAACTCCGCAGACATTGAGACTGCGACGACGGTATAAAAGCAGGATCATTAGGACGTAGTCAGTCGATGCAGATGAGTCATGATGACAAAGCGATCGCTGACAGATTCATGGAAAATTTTGAGCGTCATATCCACAAAAATCTGAGAGGAATTAAACAGACGTTCTCGTTTTGAGCATGAGCAACAATCACTTACTCAAAGTGCTGCTTTATTTGGGCTTCTTCGGCGTACTTGGAGATCCCATTTATAAATAAAGTGCGTTTCACCTGAAAGAACAAAGCGGAGTTAAGCCAGCAAAGACACTCTCACAATTATGAACCTCATTTATACATAAATGTTGTAGAATAAGGTTTCTTGTGTTCATCTCTGAAGGGGCAGTGATAACTGACTGTGTTCATCTCTGAAGGGGCAGAGAGAACTGACTGTGTTCATCTCTGAAGGGGCAGAGATAACTGACTTCATCTCTGAAGCGGCAGTGATAACTGTTCATCTCTGAAGGGGCAGTGATAACTGACTGCTCATTTCTGAAGGGTCAGTGATAACTGACTGTTTATCTCTGAAGGGGCAGTGATAACTGACTGTGTTCATCTCTGAAGGGGCAGAGAGGACTGACTGTGTTCATCTCTGAAGGGGCAGAGATAACTGACTTCATCTCTGAAGGGGCAGTGATAACTGACTGTTCATCTCTGAAGGGGCAGTGATAACTGACTGTGTTCATCTCTGAAGGGGCAGAGAGAACTGACTGTGTTCATCTCTGAAGGGGCAGAGAGAACTGACTGTGTTCATCTCTGAAGGAGCAGTGATAACTGACTGTTCATCTCTGAATGGGCAGTTATAACTGACTGTGTTCATCTCTGAAGGAGCAGTGATAACTGACTGTTCATCTCTGAATGGGCAGTGATAACTGACTGTGTTCAGCTCTCAGGGGCAGCGATAACTGTGGTCAGCCCTTACCAGGTCGTCCTCTTTGTAGTGCATCTTGGATGTGTGCCGTCTCATGCTGTACACGGTCAGCAGGAGGTACATGAACGCAAATGAGGTGTGCAGCCAGAGCAGGTTATTCCTGAGGAAGCATGGATTAAACACAAATACAGAATTAAGACTGACAATCACACCACCCAATCCTATACATTCAATATGCCGCAGATATCCCACGCTGAGATTATGCAATTGGCCTAATATCACAAATTACTTGACAAAAACAAAGAAAACTCACCCCGATTTCAGGTTTGCTATAGTTGTTCTGCCAAAGCTGTATGCATTGTTTTCTGGAAGAATAAGAAAAAAATAGCTGTCTCCTTTTCATATGTACTTTTCTTTGCATGATTTAATGCCATAAACTTAAGTCATGCAAAGACATAAAATATTTAATTGTTAAAGCATTTAAACAACAATATGTAATGCATTCTTGAATTAAAAGAAATTTGGAACATGTAAAGCATAGCACAGAATATGTTTGCTATTTATGCAATTCCCAGTTGCTAAAACTCCCAATGGCTAGCTAAATACATGGAAGCTAAAACAAAGAGGCCCTACTCAACAAACTTAACTCCAAACAGGTTTAACTCCAGTCCTGGAGGGCCGCAGTGTCATCCATTAGCTGTTTAAAGGAATGAGAGCAGCATCATCAGATTTAATTCAGTCCTGTAGGGCCACAGTGTCTGCAGGTTTAACTCCAGTCCTGGAGGGCCGCAGTGTCTGCAGGTTTAATTCCAGTCCTGGAGGGCCGCAGTGTCTGCAGGTTTAACTCCAGTCCTGGAGTTTAACTCCAGCCGCAGTGTGTCTGTCCAGGTTTATCTCCAGTCCTGGAGGGTGCAGGTTCAACTCCAGTGTCTGCAGGTTTATCTCCAGTCCTGTAGGGCTACAGTGTCTGCAGGTTTAACTCCAGTCCTGGAGGGCCGCAGTGTCTGCAGGTTTAGCTTCAGTCCTGGAGGGGGCAGTGTCTGCAGGCTGACCTCCAGTCCTGGAGGGCAGAAGTGTCTCCAGGTTCACCTCCAGCCCTGGAGGGCGTATGGCCATCGGCAGTAATGACACAGCTTGCACAACATCTCTTTAGCCAATCAAAGACTTTAATTGAGTCACTTCACTGCCTGAAACAGCAGAGCACAGACTGGCCCTGCATGCCTGGAGTGTGTGTGCCCCTGCTTTACAGAAGTTTTATTAGGTTCTTCTCCTCTGTGTGAATAGGCATTACCCCATTACCCACAGCTTTAGCCTGAGTGTGATCCCATTACGGAGGTCCACATTAGCACACGGTGCTCTGTGGTGACCTGCGGCCAAGTCTTACAGCTTAGGGGCTTGGAACACATTGTGAACTGCAGTCTGGCAAGAGGACGCATGCGGATGCACTCGCATTTATGCTCATTGGGGGGGGAGATGGACATAGAGGGCTATCTTTGGGAGGAGGAGTCTGTTTGCACATGACATAAACCCCGCCCCCGTCTCCGCCCATTCCACACACTCGACAACAGATACACACACACAAATACATACCTACCTAGCAGACACACGCACACACTCGAGCACACACTCACACATCTGACACACACACTCACGCTCCCTCACACTCACCCAGCAGGTCTCCAGAGAAGTTGACGGGCAGCACGATCCCCACAGAGAGCACGCCCACCACCACCAGCAGGCCAATGATGTGGCGCTGGAAGGAGAGGTAGTGCACCGCGTCCTCGCCACACTTCTCACGAATCTCCTCATCCCTGCGATTACAGCAGCATTACATGATTACAATTACAAAACATTTCCATACAATTACCTTTACAACATTGACAAACAAGCTCCCTCTGAAATTCAATACATATACGGAAGGGAAGCTGCCTTCTAGAACCTTCCCTTCATGTTATTACGATTAGATCACTTAATATTGACATTCCCCGTTATTTAATTCCTGTTCCACACCCCTCTAAAGCTTCATTCCCGTTTCTTCTTCTTCAGGTAGCCACCAGGGGCACTCTCGACCTCACAACTCACACGCCCAGATTGATCCCATTACCTGGCTATTTATAAAGCCGGTTTAGGTGACATCTTTAGCAGGGCGCTGTCACTTTCACACACATCAAAAGTGTGCTCTGCTAAGACAGGAAGTGGATGTGCGGGGTCAAAAAGAGTGACCCACTAAGACAGGAAGTGCTTGTGTGAGGGTACACACAGTACGCCACTGAAACAGGAAGTGCTTGTGTGGGATTATACACAGCACTCCACTAACACAGGTAGTGACTGTGTGAGGGTACACACAGCACGCCACTAAAACAGGAAGTGCTTGTGTGGGGTTATACACAGCACTCCACTGAGACATAAAGTGAATGTGTGGGGTTATACACAGCACGTCACTAAACAAGGAGTGCTTGTGTGGGTTAAACTGAGCAAGCAACTAAGTAAGGAAGTGGCTGTTTGCGGTTGCCAGGTTACAGGTGCGTGCTTACTTTATCCTGAAGATCGCCGTCAGCCAGGAGCAAAACCCCTACAGAAAAGAAAGAAACATATCAGAGGGCAAGATCATTGAGCTTGGTTTAGATTCATTTATTTCTCGTTTCTCTTTATAATATTGCAAAATCTCCATGCATGGTATATGTTTTCTCATGATATAACATATTATTGTTGTAATTCTGTAAAGCTGTTAATTGTACCTAAAAACAATTAATGCAGGTACAATCACAGACTCTGCACAGTAAAATTTTTGTTTTTTTTTGTTACTTTAAACTCATCTGGTAAGTCAACTGAGAGCTCAATATTCCTATGCAGCGACTACCGTGAAAATAAATGGAGGTCAGGACTGCAAGGGAATGATTAGCCAATCAAATGTAGGGAGAGGTAATTATCCGGCCAGGTTTACGACAATTCAGCTAAAACACCAGCACTGACAAGATATAAATATATAGATCACAATGAGGCTAGACCTTAATTTATTTATCATTAGACGGGCTGATGTTAAAGTGGTCGCAACTGAACATTGTAGCATGATCTTGACCCACGAAGAGCTTATAGGTCAATGCTTCCGAATAGTGATTCTTTAGGCCACATTGTTGGCGAAATATAAAAACACATTGTCGCGCAATGTGTCCCATAATTAGAGGCTAAGCACCATATTCAAACAGACAATACTATCTGACAAAATCTTTAAAAGTACCGTCTCCCTATTTAAACATTCAATGCAATGACATTGCTCCAGAACTGGGTTCATTTTTCAGGGTGAACAAAATGACTTTCATTGACCGAGCACGAGTCTCTCTGAAATACAAATGCAGTGGTCTTCTCAGAACTATGTTTTATAAGGGGTCAAATTGCATCTTTGAAACCAAGTAGTGAAAGTACTGTATATGCAATAAGTGAATCAGCAAGGCCTTTCGCCCCTGATTTGAATTAAAACCACCTAATATGACTACTTCAGTAAAAAGCACTGTTACTTTCAGTTCCGCATCCTCTTATAATTAAATCAATTGACGCTGCTATTTTCATATGGTCGTGTTAGATAAAGAGCATCGTGCAGAACTGTCACCCTTAACGTCATCCTGTATATGAACACAGCCATGATAGTTTAGCACGATCCTTAGCTTTGCAATGGATCATGGTATAGGAAATACCAGAATCAGGCAAACTTGGGCCTAGAGGAAGAAAACAAGGAAAGCTGAAGATGTTTAGAAGTAACTGGTCACTTTAGAGAAACGAAAATGTTATTTACTAAACAATACTCATTATCTTTTAACAATTAAGAGTTTTTTGTAGACAGGTTATTTTATTTGAAGGAGCTGTAACAGATTTTGTGGTCATATTTCTAGTTCACATGAACAACGCTTCCTCTTATAACTTAAAGAATCGCTGTCGTCGCTCCTTAACGGTTTGCTCAAAAGATTCTTCTTCTGTGGTGGCAAACTGCCCAACTGTGTGACAAGGCAGCCCTTAGACTTTGATGGCAAGTGAACCATCATGTTATAAACCATCTTTGATACGGCTTAATGTGAACAGCACAGCCCAAAGGGTAATATTCAGATATCAATAATCTACAAGCGCTTAAAGTTCTCTAGCTCTAGAACACATGTACTGACCCATTTATTTACCATAGGCGACATGCAACGATATTGGTGGCCTGAGATTTCGGAGGGTGGATTTGGTTGGCCCAGAAAAGTTCACATGCAACTAAGCCATTCCGGAATTTTCCAGCTCTGAGTGGCCACTTCAAAACGGAGCAATTTCAGAAGCAGCACTGCTTAAGCAAGGGAAGGCCAATTAAGTTGTGAGAACTCTTCCAGTCTCCCTGTGAACATAGCTGACATGCTGCAGAGCACCGACTCATCAATGTTTCATCTAATTAGATGTACGTGTGAACTCACGGAGTCCGGAGATACCCACTGCAGCTTATGGCTATGCTATCAAACCACACTAGTCCAAATATGTCAGTTGCGTAATTGCAGTACAGTGCACTGTGCCAAAACGCAACAAAGAGTGGAACAGAAACTATTTTTTTTTAAGAACCAGATAAGCATTTTTTTTTATAGAACGTGCTGAATCTACATGACTAAGCTGAAGAGAGGCTGACTGTTAAATCTGTAACGCAAAGATCTGAAGGGGACATTCAGCTGGGGGGACCCGTACTCCCAGGAGTTTGAAATTACTTCCGAACTTAAAGTTGCAATCTTAAGTATTTGGTACTTGCAGGTTGCTAATTTATACCTTTGAACCTCAGGTGTGAAGGATTAACCCCGCATAATCGACATCGGAATGGTTTTCTTAACATACGAAACCTTGGAATTCATGATTAACATGTCTGCAAATTTTGAACCACTGTATACTTTTTAAGCATGATAAGCGATTTCTCTGTTCACTGCAGTTCCGCTGCAGTCGATTTAAAGTTTCATTGGTCTCGGACACAAAAACCCTGTATCGGCCTGAATAAGAAGATCGTTCAGACCCCTAAATCAGCAAGCAGCAGCTTACCTTCCCTGCCATAGTTGCGACCCCCAAAAATGTTCAGAGCTAAGGAACTAAATAAATGACGGTAAGGGTTGCAGCATGATTAAATTATGCCACGTTCATATCACTGATCCTAGACCAGCTGTTCCTCTTTCCCTAAAATTTGATTTATAATATCTGGGGACATACTCTGTGAAATCATGCCCTCTGGAGACAAAAGTTCTGATAATACCTTTGAAGTTGCGATTAAGATGGTTTTGGACGTCTATCTCCCACAATGCTATATGCTACACTGGCCATGGTAAGGTTATGGGTAAAGCAGATTCATTTAATGTAAGGACCCGAAATGCAGGCCCTAGGCCTGACCCACACACTCCGCCAACACTTATTTTTCAACGAACAACCTAATGCTATCAAACCAGGTTAGGTGAGATAAACCAACATACTCCAAGGCAGCAATGTACAACCATCTACAACAATGTACAACTCCTGCTATTTGAGTGACAATGTTCAAGAAATTGAACATTGGACCGGGAGGACTGATGACAGTGGTTTACGCATTGCTGCGCACTTAGTGACTTTGTCACGTGATATAGCAACTTTCACAACTTTCCCTTTACTCAACAGCAATAAAATTTAGCAAACTTTGAGGGCTTAACTGCCAACTTTGGTGACAGGCTATAGTCGGCTGGCTGTAGACTCATACTTAACCAATACCCACCTCAGCAATATGATTGGCAACCATCGTTAGTAACAATTACATCTACCATGAAAAAGGGCTGCAACACTGGGCTTACGTTGTCTCTTTGGTCGAAGTCCACAGAGCTGGAGACGGAGGTGAGCCGCTCGTATCGGTCGGGCGTCTCCGAGTGCAAAGCAGAAGCCACGCTGCGAAACAGAGCGCAAGCATGTTAGCACGTTAGCACATATTCAAGTCTACATGGTTCTCTGTTGTAGGTTTAGCCTGGGGGCACTGAAATGGCTTGGAAAGCTTGTATGTTCCCCCTTGGAAAGACACACTAAGAATGGTTGTGGTAAATCAAAATGCCCCATTCAAAATTAATGTTACCAAAAAAGCCAAACCATTGATGAAATTCATCCTTGGTCTAGCAGCTGGCAGTTGGACGGTTTTATTTCCACAGGAATGTGCTAAAGTACTCTAAATAAAAATATCCTGACTCAACACCCAAGAGCCCCACAGACACATTGCAGGAAGCTTGTTAGATCTCTATGGACTGCACAGTCTCTCAGGGACTAGCCTAGGTGACAGCTCAATGTACAAGTCTATTAGTCACCACAGTGGTCGTTGCCTCCTGTCGCTGAACCCCCAGAGGGGCAAACAGAGCCATTCTCTGGGGGCTTTGGACCACTCAAAGAAAAGGAAGACAGGGTTAGTTGCTGTGCAGGTGTTTGTCTGAAAACCTCTGGTCACCCTCAGAGAAGACCAGACAATACTCACACATGATGTTCAGCAGGACCAATGGGACATACACAGTGTGCCACTTGCACAGGTCTGATCATTGTCACCAAATCACAAGTGACCCTCTGGCACACATCAGATGTTGCTGCCAAATCACGGCTAAGCATCTGCCACAGATGGAGTCACCCAAACAAAGGTGAGAGTGCAGCAACACTCCAATGTGGAGATCCACTTTCCATTAATCAGAACTTTGAAATTAAATGGGTAACACCTCCCAGCCAACTACAGTACAGCTATTACAGCTGATATTTGACGATGGGAAGTATAAGTAAGGATAGATCCTAGTTCCCATACTAACACTGAGTATGTGCCATATGTCCTGTTGAAGAGTCCAGAGGAAGCGCTACAACAATGGACTACATTACCCAGAACTCCCCAGGACCATAGTTGAGCCTGTCACTGTGGCAACCCACCCTTACACAGCAGCGGGCCATGCGGTGAGTCATCATTACTTAAGCTGGGCTTCAGCTCTATTCCAACAGTCGCTTCAGAAAACAAACTGAGATTCGTTCCATGAATCGAAAACAAATCTTCATGGACCGTTTTCCAATTCATGAACTGCACTGCAATTCATTTGCTGAATTGACTGAAGATTAAAAGAACAGCCCCAGCTGGCCTGACTGCTTCTGTTTGTCTTAAGGTTCCTGTGGGAGCCCTGGGCAGGAAGTCCTCATTCACGTTGGTTAGGAGCTACCACACTCAGGTACCCTTTACCTGTTCACAGGCTCATAGCCCTTCTTGTTGCTTCATGTAATTTGGCAAAAATCACACAGGTAAATAGGTGCATGCATGGCAAAAGATACAATGTACAGGTTAGGGAACGCAGATCAGTTTAGTCAAATTAGGAGCAAAAGGAGACGGTTAGATCCTGCAGCAAAGCCAATCTCCGAGCACTTATCGCACAGCAGAGGAGATCAGTGTCAATCACGAGAAAACAAAGCCAGGAATTACGATGAGGAGGAAATGAGCTCCCCACACACAAACTTTCCTCCCCACACACAGACACACACACACACTCACACGCAGACACACACACAAGCGCACAGACACACACAAGCGCACAGACACACACACACACACACACACACACACACACACACACACACACACACACATAACTACAGAGAGAGAATGTTAATCCGCCAGACAGCAAAAGAGTCAGAAATAGCAGAGACCAGCCCGGAAAGTAAAAGCGGAAAACGTCCAAACATAAAAAAAGTTCAAACATACTATTCCCGTTCTTCCAGGCCGCTGAATCTTTGCTTCTGTCTTTGAAATGAAACAAAACAAGGAAGTGGAATCAGCCGGGCATTGCTGTCTGAATAGTCACAAAACATTTCACAGCCTGTACCCATAGAAATGCGCGGCGAGAGTACACTCATCAAGACAATCAGAAGAAATAAGGTACATTTCACCACCTGGGAAGAACTTCAACCATTTTGTTTACCTGAAGTCTCAGAAGTGGATCCTGAGGAAGAAATTAGGACAAACCATCACAGTAGCGTTTTTAGCTAATGCAACCAACATCTATAGATGTAGGGGTTTTCTGCAGTCTTGGATCTAATACTTCAAACATAACAAGAGAGAATTTGAAATCATTTTAGACACTAGTAAAATGACTGTAGAATACAATTTTACCATAACGTTTTCTCAAAACTTAATATTCAGAAATAAAGTCACTCTTTTGTGTTGAGTGATTTGTTCAGTGACATTCTACAGGCATTTTTAATCGCACAGCCATTTGAAGAGAAGTCGCATCTGATGTTGCTTATGGACTAAGCACAGGTGATTTGTAATGTTGTGATAATCATAGTAATTAACTGCACTTAAAATGCAGCAAACAAAGTGCAGTGGGATGGCCAGCACACGCTAGAAAAGAAGAGAGAAGGATAGACTTAGCGTGTAAATCAGTCAAATAATTGGGTAGTGAAATTTGTGAGGTCTCAGAGTCTCTCAAGAGTGGGAACAGCACACAGCACAGAGCCGGGCCTTCTTTTGCGCTACGCTACATCTCATTACAGAAACATTATCTTATTACTCTGTCCTTAGGCCACACCGTGAGTGACCTCTGACCCCTGACACCCAGTCTTCCAGGAATGGGGGAGGGGCTTACAGAGGGTAAACCAACAAAAAGCAGTGGCTTTAATATCACTAAAAGATTATACCCATGACTCGGGTAGCTGTATTGGGGTGGAGTTTAAAAATACAGTTTTGGAAAAGCTTATGTTGAATGGAGACACAACTTTCAGGCAACACAGAAGTGTTCAGACTGAACCAAGGGTGACCCCTGTGCATGTACCTGTAGGATTTGTGTGTTTAATCACCAGCTAGTTTGCCAAGCTAACGATCCAGCTAAAACATCCAGGGCTTAGTGGCTATTTAGCTCAGGTAGCTTACCAGCTAACACATCCCAGTTTAACTGACTGACAAGTTTGCTTAGCTAGCTAACCAGCTACCACATCCAAGGTTTAATCACTGGTCAGTTAGGTAAGTTCACTAAGCAGCTAACACATCTAGAGTTTAATTGCTGGCTATTTAGCCAAAGTAGCTAGCCACCAGGAAGCAAAGGGAGCACAATGTTCCCAGCAGTACTGGGAAGGGGGGGTGGGGGGCATGGAACAGGCAGACATGAGGGGAAAAAAAGTGTCCAGTCATCTACACAGTTACTGCAGACTGTCCACCCCCTCCCTCCTTCCGTCACCATCTATCTCTCTCTCTGTCTTTCTCTAACTTTCTGATCGCCCAGGTTTATCTAAAGCAGTGTATGACACAGAGAATCACATGACCAGACTATTCCTGAGCGAACATCTCCATTCACCACGGCTTCAGCGCTGGCCAAACGGAAGATAAAAAAAAAAATTAACGGTCAACTGAAATACCCCAATAGTTAAGAGCTCTTGGACTAAAAAGGCCCCAACCTAATAAGGTCTGTTCCATATTTACGGGGACTTGAATTGGATTTCCTAATTCATCTGGGAGTAAGATGGTTAAATCCTATTGCGGATCTGGGATCCGATAGCCTTCGCTGAGCCGTGGCGCAGATGTAACGGACGGGGTGGAGGAGGCGGTTCGACGGAAGGATAAGCTAACAGGGAAGGACAGAGCGCCCCTCTCCTTTCAGGCCCCTGGGCAAATTTGTAGCACATAACACCTTAACCAGTATATAACGCTGCAATTAGCTGATGTGCTTACCGCGGACATGTGCTTATCTTTACTATCCATTTATACAGCTGTATGAGGTTTGGGTACCTGTGCCTGTGCTCAAGACAGCCACTGTATTGCCCCTACCGGGGAATTGAACCTGCAACCTCTGAGTTGCAACAGGCCAAGCTCCTCTTTAACAAATTAACACAGTCTCCTCCATTGAAGAGACAACAGACCAGACAGAGTTACACCTGATCTATGCCTGGGTCAGATACACATCTGAAACATTTCAACTGATCCACAGTTCTGGTAAAATAAACATCGATCCCTGAGGCTTTTGAAATCCACACATCACTCATAAAAACAGCATAGCCGTACTATGAAAAATTTTTTGATCTTAATATTGGTTAAAAAAAAAAAAAAAAAAAAGATTCGTTTCTCAAATAATATTCAGTAATCTGGAGAAGTAGAACATGAAGTGTTACGAGTAAAGTTTTTATTTTTAGTATATGTGCCCAAGTTTGGGTTCCACTGTTGAGCTAATGTTTTTCAGTGCTGGTTGATGAGGGTTTTTAACCTAAGAATGAATTGAAGGTCTCTTGGTGTCTTCACTAAAGGAGAACAGTGATTTTCCCCCCAAAAAAACCTGCAATGTCAAACTCTCCGACACCATTGTTACTCTTTGAGTCATCCCAAGCTTGCTGTTGAAAAGAGGGTTAAGACCTGGGTCTATGATAAGGAACGTTGTTTCAAATTAGTGGACTCATAAATAAAGGGAAGTGGAATTACATTACTGTCATTTAGCTGATGCTTTTCAAATTGATTAGACTAAATGCAATCTCCCTCAAAACAATGGGGTCAAGGGCCTTTTGTGTTCTCTGCTGGACTGGGACTTGAACCACCAACCTCAGGGGTCCCAGTCATGTACCTTAGCCACTAGGCTATAGGCTGAGTGAAATGCATTACTCAAAACAATTAGATTTGGCTGTGTCCTCAACTTGAGGAAGGGGCTCAAAGGTTCCCATCTTCAGACCTTTTATTAATGGCAGTCATATTTCTGTTGATACAAAACAGCCTATATGTTAAGGCCTATACCTTCAAAAACAGCGAATTGTAAAACCTATGGCAAAGCAAAGGTATTTCTGGAAATGTTACACGCCGCCAGCAAAAATAGAAGACTGAAAGCAAACTCTAAATATTCAACAGGCTAATACGACAGATGGTGTGCATGATAACAACTTAATCTATTTGCTCTGGTGCCAAAAGCTTGAGAGGGAAGGGTGAGAACGATTTCACCATCGCCTGAACCCTTTTCAATCAGGAACTGAAAACGGAGAGCGGAAGAAAGGAAACCGAGATTGCCAATCGCCGCTGCGGGATCCATGGTGGAGAGAACCGAGGCCTGGTCAAGTCTCGCCGTTTTGAAGTCGATTCCCCTTTTTCTTTTATGCTCTCTAACACAGTGTACACTGATGTGTAAATGGGCTATGCCTTCACGAAGCTTTCCGCTTGCCATTCGAAGAGTGCATATAAAGTTGAACTCCTGCAGCGATGGCTTTGCATGAACTGAACACTTATCTCTCAACCTTAGGTCAAATGCTTTATCTGAAATACGTTGCCCATTCACCGTTCATATGTAAAAAAAAAAAAAAATCCCTTCAGTTTTCTCACAACTTTAATAAAACTATGACGGTAGGTTTTGGTCAGTAACTGAACATTTTTTATAGTTTGCAAAGTTAAAGCTTTTCACAAAAGCATTTTGGTCAAGTCTGACAGCTCTTCCAGGACTGTGATTCAACACCACACATTTCCAATGACAACACTCGTCCAATCAGGTGAAAGCATTTGACTCCACTGTAGCTCCACCAGTTGAATTTCTGTTAGTGTGGCCTCTTTTACTCTTGTTTTAGTATTTATCGGTTTTGTTCCTTGTGAAACATTTATTTTATTGTATTTAATTTCAGTTGTTATTCATTAGGTCGTTTACCTTTTTATATGTTTTCAATTTACTGCATTTTGATCAATTTCACTTTTTCCAGTGGTTGAAAATAGAAAAAAATTATTTGTGTCACCAAAATTACTGGCATGTTTATATCATGATAAAATTCTACTTGTAACATGGTAGTACGGGGCCCATCTTGGCTTGACTCAATCTGCTTCCCCAGCACTGAACGTCACTGTCTTGTTTCCAACAAAAAGTAGCCATGCTAACAATTGACAATAACTCATGTTGTTTTCCATCGGACTTTAAATTATTGTAGGGGGAATCCTTAACTACTAGCAATTCAAGGAAGACAGTAATTCAAATAGAGCTGAACTGCATTCATCCCTTGCAGATACAGTAATATAGCAATATCTTACTTCTTTGGCAGGGGATGTTCTTGGATTGACTGAAAGAGAATTGTTGTGATTGCGCAAACCATATTATCTCTTTTAGCTATGTACTCCTTTAGATGTCTTAGGATGCAGCAGACCGAAGAGGCGAAAAAAAAAGCTGGAAAGATAATGAAGTGAGATTATGCATTATTGGTCATGACCTATATTTTATACATACGAGAACCCATACTGCAGAAATGGACTTCGCTGTGTTTATTTGTCATTAGCCAGCCCAGCAGAGCAGCGGAGCACAGAAACACAGTTTATCACAAACAAGCGACTAAAAGGATAAAAGAAAAATTCTATCAAAAAAAAAATCCACAGAAAAAAAAACCTTCCATCGCTGTAACTGCCCGTTTTCGTGGGGCCACAGAGGCCATCGGCATGGTAACTGGAGTGCACCAATGATGTTGCTAGCTTTGGGTAAAAGGAGAAAGAATACATTCCACCAGGATGAAATTGCTCCCTTCACCAAAAATTTTATTTCACCATTCTCAAAGCAGCGGGTGGCCTTTTGGAAAGGAGGGATGAAGCTGAAGGCGATGGACTCAAAGATATTCGCACATTGAGTCAGCAAACAGAAATTGACATTTTTTGGTGCCACTATGGGTGAAACTACAGTGAGCTGTCAGTCATCTAGAAAACATTTTTCCTTTCGATAGCAAAACACAATGATTAAGTCGACTCATTAGGCGTGTGGAGCTACCCTATGCTACCAGCACCTAAGTTCGCCTAACCGTTGCATCTAGCTGTGGGCAGCAAAAGATATTTGTTTGTTCAAAGAACTAAATGAATGGCAGCTTACTGTAGCTCAATCCATTTGTGGTCATGAAAATGAATCGCAATGATATTGTACCCTCCCTCCCCAGCATCGAGCTCTTACCTGTCGGCATCTGTCACCAACGCCAAGCGTCCGTAGTCCCAGGCCACTTTTCGTAAGATTGAGAACACAAAGAGAAGGACCTGGGAAGCAAGAAGCAAAGATCGTGTCAATCTTCAAGTTTTCCTACACAGGCTACAGTGTGCCCCTATTAAAATTGAATGTAGAGCAACTTGTGTGGACTTGTGGGGACTTTTTGGCATATTTTATGGTAAACTTATATGTAACAGTTTATGAAGGTTCTAACTTTCACAACACACACACACACATACACACACAGACAGTGCAAAAACACAGACGCACATACCCACAAACAGTCATTCATGTGGTAAGAAACATGCATGCATACAAACAAGCACACAAGTAGGCGCACACACACACACACACACACACACACACACACACACACACACACACACGCACACACACACTTTAGTCTCCCATTCAAACCACAGAGTAGAGTCCACACTAGGAACATGAATGTGTACTTATGAGATCAAGTCAGTCCAGTTAGCATTTTAAAACGCTTAAGCTAACAAAAAAAGGACCAGGAAACATCACAGCACATAAACACAGTGTGAAACACATACGTGCACCTACAGCACATGCACATATACTCATACATGCAGATATACTCATGCATCCACACACACATGCGCACACACACACTCACCAAGAAGCACATGAAGTCGAGAGCAAGCACGGTGGGAACCCCGCCGAAGGGCAGGCCCTGTAGCACCGTGCTGCGGATCCGGGCCTTGTAGCAGTAAGCCCTGTCGAAGTCAGAGCTGTTGTCCGGACCTGTCCGGGCCTGAGCCCGAAACATGCCGACCATCACGAGAAGCACACACAGCATCATCACTTCCACATCCTGGTACTCTGCAGGAAAGAGACACAAAAAACCAGCTGGGTAATAATCACAAAACATGCCAGTCATAACCCAAAAATCACCATATGCAGATCATTAACAAAAGACAAACGCAACAGAGTTCGGGTCTCTAAACTACAGCACTTTCAACGTTTTAAACCAGCCCACTTGAACACGACAAATTAATCAACAATATTCACCAATAAATATCACCATTACTTCTATTTAAACAGATAAACTACACTGCAAGTTAATGCCCCGACTGCTTGCTGTTTATCATTGGTTATAGTCAGGGCTGGAGGCCAATGTCAATTTCTGTTTGGATTCCAATGTGTCAAAACAAGACATTCCTTATCACACAGGAAGTAACATTCATCATTAATCGGATTACTAAGTTTATTTAGGTATCTTTCAGGTGAGGATAACAAAAGACACTCGCTTGTAGCTGTGGTTTATCATTAACTGAACTGCTAAGTACCAAGACGCTTCAACTAATTATGCTGTAAAACCAACGAAAGCCTTGGACTTCATTTTATCCTTATAAGTCTATTCAATGTTAGTTTCATGAACATCTACAAGTCATTTGATTTCCAGGATGGTTTCAGGAAGAGAGCACACAATGCCGAACTACATTTCCTGCTGGAAGTTTTGCACTGCTGTTCCAAAACGATGACTGCATGCGATTTTAAAAAAACAAATCTTGTAATCAAGATGTATTTCATCCTTTTATTCTACCCATGTTACATTGGCTTTATCACATGACTGCATGCGATTTTAAAAACCACACAAATCTTCTGTAATCAAGATGTTGTCATTCAACTGTTCATCCTTTAAATCCACAGTAAACATGAGGCAATATTCAGTGCAACAAAAAATTTTTTCCCCATTGAATCAAGTACACAAAATACCTTCCCTGCATATCTTTACCTTTGCTTCTTTGTCTCAGACAAAAAAAAATGATTCAGAGATGAATTATTACTTACAGTAAATTTGCAGTAGTGCTATCATAAAACAAAAAGTTCAAATATCTATATTTCTCAGCATGAGCTATTTTTATGACTTTGTTTTAAATTAGGCCTTTGTTTCAAGTACACAAAATACCTTCCCTGCATATCTTTAAGTTGATATAGTGTGGGGGGGTGGTTATAAAAGAAATCAAATATCTATAAGTAGGCCTTTGTTTGAGTATGGAGGGGGTATGTCCTGTGAGTATAGGGTCCTCTGTAGGGAGATAGGGTGTACTGCCAAAGGAATCAAGTCTCCATAAAATTCTGGCACATTCCTCACTGGCCAGGTACCATAGCAATGCAAACTATTCAATACCTCATCCAATAGGTACATGGCCCTATCTCAGTCTATGATTCGAACTAAAATTAGACTTATCGGAATGGCAAGTTATAGGCAGTGTGTTGCCAACAATCAACAACAGGGATAAAAATGGAGATGATTGAAATGGTTGCCAAGTCTGTCATGCATCATGTTCCCCCAAGAAACTCAAGAGATATTTAGACTTGGGTATTTGTACATCTTCTGCTTTCATGTTCCCTTAACACCAGTTATCTCTTCTTCCATCCAGCCATGCTTCTTTCATCCAATGCTTCAAAGAACTCTTTCCTCTCTGCTCCTATCTCTCTCTCTCTCTCTTCCTCGTTTTCGCTTTCTAATCCCCGGTTAGCAGTCTTCTTCACAATAAGCTTGTGGAAAAGCTTGATAAATAAAAAAGATAAAAACATTATCGACCAAGATATGAAAAAGGAGATGTCCAACACCCAGTACAGTAAAGACCAAATAATTTAACGTTTACCAGCTGACTTCTGTGCTGTTTCCCCCTAGTTAAGAAATAAGAGACGCGCAAGCACATGTCGGGCCCGCTCAGGGGAGTGACACAGCAACAATACCTCTTGGACTACGGCCTAAAAAAATGAATACTTGCTCTGACGACAATTATCCTGCAACAGACGCGGCTGAATTTATTCATTTTATTCATATTAAGGTGTGTGAATAAAACGGACAGCGCACCGCTCCTTTCCGCTACAGATCCCAAAAAAAACCTGTACTGTCATGCTCTAGACACCCACACCAAACCACTACAACACGCCCTCACATGGGAAACACATGTCAGTGTTCAGAAGTCAGAATCAAGATTTCTTTTTTACTTGGCTAAATACCGATGAAGAAAAAAAAACAACTCCCACGTACAATAGCTCTTGCTGATCTTCAACTGTTTAATCAACCGTCACTTCAGTCTGTTTGACTTTCACAGTGATTTTCATAAAACTACCTTTATTAAAATGTATTGACGATAATAGAATAGAAAATGTTGTCACTATTGCCAGCTTCTATAAGTTCAACTTTATGCATTGCCTGAGAATATATTGCACATATGCAATATATAGTATGTCTTCATTTATTAAATAAAATTGTATTATAGGGTAAATGTATCCATTAAGCCCACCAAAATCTGTTTTCAGTTATTTTTCTTAGATATTGACCTGATTTATAAGGGAGATCTGTTGGGAAAATGCAAGATTAATCTCTCATTTGAAAATGTATTCATTAGTTCATGTACATTTTGGAATGTAAAACAAAGATAATTTTAGAAATAATTTAAAAGTCTAGCATGGGTACTGTGGCACCATTTAAGCCCATGTGTGTTCCAAATAAGCCCACATCATGATTTATTGACAAACTTATTTACTTATTAACATGTTAAGTATTAAAAAATGAAAAAAATACCCCCTCTCCCTTTACTAATGCTTGTTGGTTCTCTCTTCCACCATCTGAACCAATAACACTCAACATCAAATAAATATTTAATGCAGAACAACTCATGAACAAGGGATAGATTGTAATTCCATTTCATGTAATAATTTTATTAGTTCGCTGATTTCATTGCTTTTAGTTTGCTTTGTGGAAGGTCTCTATTTCCGTATGATCGGTGAGATAAAAAGGGCCAGCACCCTCCAGGTTAGCCTCGCAAAGGCTACAACGTTCAACACCGTTTACGTTATATTACATTATAGGCATTTAGCAGACACTCTTATCCAGGGCAACTTACAACACAAAGTGAATTTTTCTGGACGAGGGTGTTAAAGTGCTAGAGGAGGTAAACGTCTCAAGTGCCAGAAGGGTTAGCATGGACTAAACCCTGTGGAGGCCTTGAGCACGTTTTCCTTCTTCAACCTTCTCCCGCAAAGGTAGAATGAATTGTGCCCTCATGGTAAAGTCGAAATGCATGTACGTTTTTTTCTTCTTGGTGTCATTTTTGTCACTGAAAACAAATGATGATACACATTAGCTGATGCCTATATTCAATATAATAGTTCTAAACAGTGTGTAGTCTGTAATGTATATAGGCCTAACTAAATATCGTTGCGAATTAGGTCAGTGAGGTAAAGGAATATAAAGAATTGTTATTATCAAACACTTTCAGATAAGAGTACAGTAAAAATTGAAGTTTCTAATTAGAGGGACTCCTCATTGAAACACATTGAGGTGGGCTTAAATGGAGCGTACTGGGCTTAAATGGTTCCACAGTGACTGATGGTGAAAAAAAGACCATTTTGCCCTTTCTGAATGAAAGATATTTTTACAAAATCATGCATGGAGCCTAAATATAATGCGACTAAGCATCATATTAATTATTATTTTGCCCGCATACAGAAATATTAAGTTATTCTCATTCAAAGTTAGTTTGTTTTGGCTCTAGTTATCATGCTTTTGTACTTCAGTACCATTTAAGCCATTTAATTTTTGAAAATATTCAACTCTCCAAAACAATTTATGATGTATTAATTTGTAGACTAATGTAAAATTAATCAGAAAACATTCAGTGTACATACTTGACATGCTTAATTCTTTGGCAGTGTATCTCTCAATGAAGCTAACAGTTTGACCTTGAGATTAGCTCTGTGTGCCAGCTAAAACCCATTTTTCCATATGAAGGAAAATAGCCTAAAATGACAAAGTATCATTTCTTAATACACAAAAATCTAAACATGAATGTCTCATTTTACATAATGTAAATGTACTTCTCAGAGAAGTGGCTGAAAATAGCAGAAAAGTGACATCTGAGGGGTCCTGAAACACCAAAGTTTTTTGGTGACTTTGTGTGAGGTCCCCTGAGACTGAATACACACGGGCAGGGCTAACTCAACATTGGAAAATATGATTGGTGTGCAATAAAAAATGATATGGAAGTAACAAATTGCTGGATTGTTTACAATGACAAATAGCACAAAATATTGTTCTCTCTTTTTTATTTGACTTCAAAGTTGAAAGTGGGCTTAAAGGGTAAAGGTACCCTACATGACTTATAACACTTTATATGTATTTACATAGACTAAGTCAGTTATATGTAGACCCTTGGCATGCAGTGCAGTGTCACATTTATTAAATATATCATAAGGTACATTAAAAAGCCCAATCTTATAAAATGGCTGACTCATGTCAAGTGGCAATGGGCTGCTACCTTCCAGACACTAAAGCAATAGCTACCCAACTAGACACAACAGCTACAGCTACAGCTACTGGACATGCACTCAGGCTACAGCTACAGCTAAAGCTACTGAACAAGCACTCAGGCTACAGCTACAGCTACAGCTACTGAACAAGCACTCAGGCTACAGCTACAGCTACTGGACATGCACTCAGGCTACAGCTACTGAACAAGCACTCAGGCTACAGCTACAGCTACTGAACAAGCACTCAGGCTACAGCTACAGCTACTGAACATGCACTCAGGCTACAGCTACTGAACAAGCACTCAGGCTACAGCTACTGAACAAGCACTCAGGCTACAGCTACAGCTACTGAACAAGCACTCAGGCTACAGCTACAGCTACTGAACAAGCACTCAGGCTACAGCTACAGCTACTGAACAAGCACTCAGGCTACAGCTACAGCTACAGCTACTGAACAAGCACTCAGGCTACAGCTACAGCTACTGAACAGCACTCAGGCTGCTACAGCTACTGGAACAAGCACTCAGCTACAGCTACAGCTACAGCTCAGGCTGAACAAGCACTCAGGCTACAGCTACAGCTACTGAACAAGCACTCAGGCTACAGCTACAGCTACTGAACAAGCACTCAGGCTACAGCTACAGCTACTGAACAAGCACTCAGGCTACAGCTACAGCTGAACAGCACTCAGGCTACAGAACATGCACTCAGGCTACAGCTACAGCTACTGAACAAGCTACTGAACATCAGGGCTACAGCTGAACAGCTACTGAACTGAACAGCACTCAGGCTACAGCAGCTACAGCTGAACAAGCACTGAACAACTGAACAGCCCTCAGGGCTACAGCTACAGCTACTGAACAAGCACTCAGGCTACAGCTACAGCTACTGAACATGCACTCAGGCTACAGCTACAGCTACTGAACAAGCACTCAGGCTACAGCTACAGCACATCTCAAAGGCACTCAAATGGTACAGCTATAGCTGCCTGCCAGGCCCCAGGGTCTTCCACCAACACAAGTTTCCCTTTTGGCGGGATCAGCGCAGCTGCCATCATGATGGAGAAGGTTACAGCACATTTTAAAGCAGGAGACCCAAGAGACAGGAGGAGGTGGAAAGGTTAACAACAAACTAAGCTTCCTACAGCACCAACAGAAATCTTGTCACCTCAAAAACCCAGGGGAAAATCCTGTCAACCAATTTAGACAGCAGAAACCAGGTGAGGCGAGTTTATAATGCAGTCAGCTGCCTTGACTGATCGGTAGCAAAAAGAAGCTGCACACCCTGTGGTCTCTCCAGGACCTTGTTAGCGTGGAGCTACATTCAGTTCTCAATCATAGATTTATTTGAAACCAAACAAGAGTGCCTTTTCTCTTCACCCAATGTAGTCATTGATCCACATTACTGAGCCACTGACTCTATATATGGTAGCTGTTCCCATTATTGGTAAAATGTAACCTCATTACCGCTTCAGTACTAGTCGACGTTGAGGTCTTTCATGAGAGGTGCGCCAGCCAGGTTCAGGGAGAAAATGGCCAAGCGGAAATGTGTTCCCATGTGAAGGCCGGGTCTATTTAACGTCTCCAATGATCTGGCTACGGGCAGCTAAGAGCCAGGGTCTTACACCAGGGGACGATTTTGCACTTTATTTAGATCGATGAGTAAATCTCATTTCTTTTAATGACTCGTGTGCTTAATTTGCTGAGTGCAGGTCTCGCTAATCTGATGATGCAGGGATACGCTTTCCACCTATCCACATTTTGAGTAAACTCACACACTCCAAAAATATGTCCATTTACTACACAAGCTGAGTGTAGAACACACAACCATCTAAAACAATGAAATCAAGCAATATTTTAAGTTAGGAACATCAAAATTTTGGTGTGTTCAACACTCATGAATCGTACCTGAGAACTTGTGGGCCCATTAGTACTAATGGACAGTGTACATTACATTACATTGCAAATTAAGAACTCCATTTACATCACAGCTAGGTGAAACATTTGATTCTGATACGGGAAGAGGAGGCTCATTATTTTTTGCTAAACTGTTCAAAGACACTGAATAATGCTCAGCCATAAGGTAGTTTCCAGCAAAACCAGCCTTATCACTGTTCCAAATCAATATATAACAGAAGATAAACAAAGTTAAGTAACAGGTTAATGAAAGCAAAAAATAGCGCTACAGTTCATTTTTAGGATAGCATTTGAGCACTGACTGGTTTTATTTATATGTGGACAAGGTACAAGCAGGCTGAACCTACAATGGGTTGTGCATTTCAGGACTGCATTTCACCACCCAGTCCACTCAACGCAACGCAACTCAACTCAACTCGCCCATTTGGCTCAACGTTAGTAAACAAGCAATGGCAATGCATGCTGTGCAGGGAACTCCCAAGCTTTTCTGATGTCACGTCAGTGCAGTGCTTCAGGGGGAAGCATGCAGTCACATGACAGCGGAAGGCCAGGGGCTTTCCTGGCAGCACATACCTTACGGCTAGGTTCAAATTTCACTCTATAAACAGCGCATTTTCCCGTAAATACTGAGTCATGAATTTGATAGGGGTCTCCATTCAGGTGTCAACTCTGATTCAGGAGTTGCAAACATGAGCAACAACTCAAATACAGAGACTGGGAAAAAAACAAGTGCTCAACTTTTTATATGAGAAAGATACAAGAAATAATGTTTGTTATCATCATCATCATCATCAATATAGCTGTTAGCGCAAGCAGACCAAAACATAACTGGAGCGTACGCTATCCAGAGAAAGTATTTGTGCTCATTTTCCCATTCACTCCTGGTAAGTAATTATCTACCCAACACAAAAATACAATCTTAAACAGATCCTGCATATTTGGCCAGCATAGAACCACTCAGATGCTTGTTATACAAGAGAAATAACGGCTAATCAACTAGCCAACCATTTTTTTTTTAATGACTCTGGTAAAAAATCAATTACCTAGTCATTGACTTTTCTAATGATAACAGTCAGTAGTAATGCAACCTCTAGCCCAGTTCCGTCACCCGAACACCACACTGTCACTTGAGAACCACACTACCCGATTCAACTCCGTGACTAGTGTTGACTGTTTTCCGGCACCCTGGCCTACTTTCTGTCATCTGCTGTTATTTATCCCCTGCTCTGCGTCTGTGCCAGGACGAGATGACAGGAGACGGAGAGTGTCGCCAGACAGGATATCACGTGAAAATGTGCGATTCGGGGGAGTGAGAGCATGGGGGCGAGGGGGTGCACTTGCTGAGCTGCTGTCACCCAGTCAGGCCTGTAGGGACATCACGAGTAAATTTCCTTAGACACCTCACAACTAAGGACACGAAACCAGGACAGCTTCCTAATCAAAGACTACCTCTGTTTCGTTTGAAGAGGACCAGCATGTTATAGCATTCCAGTGGGTTAAATTCTGCCTGAGCAAGAAGAGAGCGGCGTTACCGCAGTCTGGTTGCCATGACAGAGGTGACCTAAGCTGACGGAAATGCTTCCATCATGTCACACCTTTCCCATCATGCCATGGGGGGAGGTGGGGGGTCTGCAGAGTCACTCTCCCACAGCAGAAACAGGGAGTACAGTGACATTCAGCAAATCTAAAATTATCACTGAGTCTTTAGCACGCTTGAACTGTTAGCTCTGAGCGCCTGCTCTTTTAACTGGGCCTTTAACATGACTGAAGTGCTAGCTCTGATTACCTACACTTAGTGACAGGCCTTTAGCATGCTCTTAGCCACTAGCATCAAGTGCCCTCTGTTAGCAGCAATCCCTTTAACTTTAGCTGTTTCCTTTGAGCACCTTCACTTATCACTGAGCCTTTAGCTTGCTACTGTTCTTAGCACCATTCCCTTTAGCTGTCAGTTTGAGCACAATCCCTCCTAGCGTTCTTTAGAATGCTAGGGCTGTCGGCTTTGAGCAACTTCTTCAATGACTAGATTTTTATAATGCTACTGGTTTCTCAGCTTCTGGACCTTTAGCATCTTAGAGCCATTAGCTTTAAAACACCTTCTATTAACACTGGTTATTTGGGAATCTGCTACTTGGGAATCATAGTTAGCTAAGGTTTGGCCCTATTACTCATGATGACGTGGATTTGCTTAATGATCTCCTATGGATAAGAGCATCTGAAAATGAATAATGTAATGTATTCGAATGTAAATGTGCACACACACACACACACACACACACACACACACACACACACACACACACACACACACACACACACACACACACACACACACACACTTTAGACTCCCATTCAAACCACAGAGTATTTATGAGACCAAGTCAGTCCAGTTAGCATTTTAAAACGCTTAAGCTAACAAAAAAAGGACCAGGAAACATAAGACTAAACAGCAAATGAAACGGCTCCCCAGCCGCCTGAAAAACAGCTGCAACAGAATCGGGTTCTACTGGTGACGATGTCATCCTCCCCTCTGTTCGGAATGCGAGGCATTTGGTTTTACACAAGGTTATCCCTTCTGTGACCTTTCTGGGATTGAGATAATAGCACTGAAAAAAGTACACCAAAACCTTCCTAGGAATAGAGATTTCCCTCAGTGGTTTTAACCGTAAGTATTCCCCCAGTGCCGATATTGTACTCAGCAGTTCATATGTCCCGTTCCCCAATACCGTCATTCTCATTCAGCCTTTGAGCCAAGGAATTGACCCAGGAATTGATTCAGAACTAAATCTATCCAGAAAAACCCCATAATCCTTCAGTCGAGGAATCCCCATTATTACAAAATTGCTAATCCAACAACCAGCAAAGGAAGCTAAGAGTTTCACGTAAAACAACAGACAGCCATTTTATTCCACTTCTCGAAAAAGTAAGTTTTAAATCGAATGTAATTTTTTTTTTTTTTTTTTTTTTTTTATAACTAAGTTCCGAATACACCCTGAATAAATGAGGTGCTTCTTAGAATCATCTGCTGCTTGGTCAAAGACGTCTGTGCAGGTTTTTTGTCTTGACTGCGAGCCCAGCAGTAACGGGTCCGGCGGTTCTGCTGAGTAGAGCTAAGCCCCGCTCAGCGTAGGGTTTTTCAGCTCCTGACCAGTCAATGTAATAGTACAGCTAGAAGAGAACAGGAGGATGACGGAACCTACCTGTCTAAAATTTCTCCATTATCACCAAAGATTATTTATTCTAACCAGATACTCAGCTCCTGTGTCCTTTCAGTCCGCTCTACACCTCTTAGATTACAAGTTTCCATTTGGTAACAGGAGTTGCTGGCGCTGGGTTGTATTACAGTACAGAATGACCACAGTACTGTATTAGATAATTGCTTTTTGGTTTCATAAATATTTATGCCACAAAAGTATTCCATGGCCTTCACTGCCTCAGGTTCTTACCCAGCTAATACGAAATGTTCTCAAAACATTGGGAAAAATTTTGGTCACATTCTCACCGGGTTTCTATTTAATGTGGGTGTTCCTGACACATTTGAGGAATGTCACATTGTTTTTAACAATGAATTGTTCTGTCAAGGTCAAACGGAAACATTCCAGATAAATAATGTTCAAGGGAGATCAATACACCTGGACAAAATGTTCATCCTGAGAACATCTGGCCTAATGTTCTGGGAATGTTCTAGCAACCAAAACCCGTTAGTAATTTTATAGTGAAAGAAGACAAACAGACGATTGTAAAGCAATAAGAGCACTGAGAAGCGGTAAGCCTCCCAGTGTGGAAAACACAAAAGTCATTTGAACAGAAGTTCAATTCTTGGGCAGCAGTAATTAGAGGATATAACATTTGTGTTTGTGTGTGGGAAAAATTAAATGAAAAAATAACATTGAACTTAGTTTAAAATAATCAGCTGTTCTGTTCTGGAGCTTTAAATTAGAGATTCTTGAACAGATTGGGGCTGTGTGGGTAGCTGTAATAAAAAGGACAAATAACATATTTCATCTTTGCCTGTTCTCATTATGTTGCTATATATAGACTATATATAACCTTTAAGTTAAGTTAGCCCTGAGTAAATAGCCACAAATCAAACCAAAGGTAACAGGGATTTATTTAAGACACTCGTTCGTTTTTTTTGGTACATCGGCTTTCTAAACAACATTACCCCCAAGTGAGGAAACAACTGGGGCACCTGGTGGTCTAGTGGTCTAGCCCATTTTCCTGGGGAAACCACATATACCACAACACCATGGGTTCAGTGTTCTACAGGCTATAACACTGCCAATGCACTAACAATTGCTGTCACAGGCTTCCTGTTTTTGCCTGTTTACTGTCCCCCTACACCACCATGTCAAATACAAGTCCTTGTCTGCTAATCTTTGGTGTGTTTCAGCACTTAATTCATTCATTTAAATCAATGATTGTGGCTATAGAGAGACCTGGTTTCCTAGGCATAAAATGGCTGCCATTTGAAAGGAAACAACAAAAGCAATACTGCAGCCTACCACAGCTTGAACTTTAAAACCCTGCGATATACTGTCCAAAAGGACAATAAAATATGGAAGGACAGTGGACTGTCCACGTACCTTATAGAAAATAATATCTTCAGTCTCTCATACAAACTGTTTTGATTTTGCTCTCATCCTTCACGGCCTTTTGCTGATTTTTTAGCATTATTTTTGTGACTGCTTTTCCATTTAATTTGTGCTTATTTTTGCATCAGCGTGGACACCGTCAACAAGGAGTAATTTTGTCTTCTGCACCAGGGCTCATAACCCTTTTGCTGACTGGTCAGTGTTTTTCTCTGAGGTGCTACTCTGTGGGGGATGCACAACTAATTATAATTACAATTATAGCTTATGCAATTAACTAATTACAAGAGCCTGCAATTATATTATCAAATATAATAATAATGGACTACATTTAGTAAGGCCGTGGAATCAAATCAAGCACTGTTGATTAGCTGGAGTTTCTGGCTCAAACTACAGTGTTCATGTAACACTGCCACTGTAATGACAAATGAAAATATGTCAGACCACAGCCAAGTTGGAATCACTGTTATTTGATTTAGAGGCAGTTCAATACAATCATTTCAGAATACTTGTAAGCTTCATTTGTTTTCGTTCTTTTTTATTTTCAGCTGTCGCACGGTATGCGTTGAACCCTACATTCTCTGTTTCATGTTTGCAATATCACAATCTATAATTTCAATCACAAATATGAGTGAAATGATAGGAGTTATTGTTTTTGTCACTATGGCGCAGCAATGCTAAGGTGTGTCTCTCCTGAATGAAGGTGCTATCCTGATTTACACCCAAAGCACAGTCCGCCTGTCTGGTCTCCGGTGGCTTGGGCCTGACAGCCACCTGATCCTGATCTACGATGCCCGGCCTGTCTTGTGGGTACAAACCCAATTAAAGCTCGGTATCGAGCTCCCCCGTTCCCGCGAGGTGGCTTCGCCCCCGAGCGCATTGTGACAGACTGTCATATTTATTCCTACCTCCGAAACGCGGTGACTTCGCCGGCGGGAACCTGTCCCCGCTGGTTGTCTGACGAAGAGAGGTCAGCGTGTGTGGAATCGCTCGGACCGGCACGCTCACACGGACTGACTCGCACGGATCGACTCATTCACACCGACTGATTTGCTCACACCGACTCACTGACGCGGACTTCTTTGGTCCAGCTGCGTTCATACCAATTGACTGACTTGGACTGACATGCTTAGACAAACTCTCTCAGACCGAATCACTCACACCAAATGACTTGTTCCGACCGAATCACTCGCGCTGACTGATTTCAGACTGACTCTCTTAGACAGACTGCCTAAAACTGAGACAGATTCTAACATACATTTCAGAATCCCCTCTTGTCCCTACAGTCCATTCATACACGTGGCATGACAGAAGTGCTAACAGGCACTGCCCTGCCATTTTGAAAAGGAACCGCGTTTAATATAACCCTCCTGATACCCGTTATAAATCTGAGGGAGACAATTTCATGGCAGTATGCACCAACATCACAGGAGAGATACATTAACACTGCCAAAATGCTGGAAGCAGACCTAGACCAGATCTGAACTACCCTTCACACGATAAATGCTAGTAAAGTCTAAAAACTGTCCTTCAAATCCCTGGGAATTTTTAATAAAACATGTTCTTAACCTCACCACACTATTGCATAAGAGCTTAATTTTGCCATGACTGCTGGCAAAAATTATATTTTCAAATCATTTTTAAAATCTATTTTCGTTCTGCAGGAAATCTTACTGGGGCCTAAAAGACTGAAGTATTTCATACCGTTATTTTGTCCTTCTCTGGGTATTGCATTGTCCTGACTGTGATCATCATGAACTCTCACAAAGCAGCCCAATAAAAAAGCGTCACAAATGTGGATATACTGGAATTTTGGCTGTTAAGTGCAGACTCCGTTTGTAATTCAGATACAGTATACTTCCACTTCATTACAGTAGCCACAAGCATTAATGCAGCAATGGCCTAAGGCCAAGATGTGCCATGTTTAATGCATGATTTAAAGGTAGACTATATAGCATTGCATCCCCTGTGTCTATAAATGGTATTGCAATCACATTTGGGAAAAATGTCTCCGCCTCCCTCTCATTGCAATCATATTTTAAGCCAATCACTGCTGTCTTTTTTTTGCAATGAGGCAGGACTTACAGTGACTACTGGCCTCACTATTGGCAGTCTTGTTAAGAGTTATAGTATTCCAACATTCACTTGCTGCCACAGTTGCCTTGGTCACAGAGAAAGGTAGATGCCCAGAAACATCCAGAACATTCTGGAATAAAACATACAGGCAGAAGGATGAGTTCTAACACAGGCTACCAGCACGTCATTAGTAATTATCCAACATGGTTATTTAGTGATATTTTCAATGTTGTATAGTATGGCTTTAAATAAATAAATAACCATCCAGATTTTTTGGGACGTGCCTGTTGGGGAGGTGTGGGGGGTGGTGTGCATTAGCGTGGCACAGCTGTGATGCTGTTATCCCTCAGCAGCTTTCCACAAAACTCTCTCCCGGCGTCAAACTGCCAAACCATCTCACAGCTTCAAAGGTCCTCCCCAGCCAAATTCACTTCCTGGTTTCACCTGCAGCATTAGTCACAGAACGGAAGCAGAGGAGGCGATTCGCCGGTAATGCCCGTTCATTCGCTCGGGAACTGTACAAACACAATGGCTACGTCACCTCTGTAATATATGCAAGAACACACATGGCGAGTGGGGAAAACGGTTTATGTAGGAAAATGTGAAAATTGGCTTTTGCAGCCAGACAACTCATACTTTCACTGACATGTCAATTTTCAGACAAGGACCTTTGCGCAACACCGTTTTGGAACTGCAGGATGTAATTTATAGCTGAGACAACGTCAGGATGAGTCAGCCGGCTCTTTTAAACTCTCAAACTGTCTCCCAGCTCCAAACTCTCGCAGCTACGAGCGCTAACTCGCTCTGCTCCTCCTCCATAGTTCTCCCTTTCACCGGTCCACTGGTGTTAACTGGCATTACTGACTCAGACTCAAAGTTGCTGGGCTATGCTAGCGAGCAAGCTGCCTTTGCAGGGACTTGTAGCACAGCTTAGCAGAGTTTCTGCCATAGCAACAGCATAAACAACAGCCTGACATGAAACCATTAAGTCACTGCAGTTAGATTCCTTCCCCAAATACTACTGAATACAGTCCATATTTGTCAGTCTGTTTTAAAATAGAAGTGCTTCCATTTAATCATTTAATTTCACTATCCTCAGTTCATCAGGATAACCATTTAGAAATGACAGGCTATTCCGCTTAGTGTTCAAGTCCTATCAAACTTCTAAACTAAGCCCCAGTATCTAAAATTAAATGAATGTCTTTATTTGTAAAGCACTTTTCATTGGGTGAAGTGGGGGTGGTTCTGGGGATGTGCTAGCCGGTCTCTGAAGTGACGCAGTCGCTCCTCATCAATTCCCTACAGACACCCCTCTCCCCTCCCCCCACCCCACCCAAGAACCCCGGCGCGGATCACTGCGGGTCGGCCTGGGTGCAGAGCTATGAGTCAGGTTGGAAAAGTCTGCCGCGCCGCCGCCGCCGCCTCCTCCCTCCCTCCCTGTGCCCAACATCGGGTTGCCATGGCAGCAGGTTCCATTATAGGATCTCAGCGCAAACAGAGAACTTGGTGGGGGGGGTGGTGGGTGTATTTTTATCAACAGAATTCTAACACAGTATGTATGGTTCCATGGTCGAACTAGGGATTTTAGCAGCCAGACAGCAAGAACGACGTCATCAAATATGACAACACATCATCACAGGTGTGCGTTGCGTTCTCCCACAGGTGCGCAGTACCTCATCAGCACCAGTGTCTTCAGCCCTCCCCTCCACTTCTGTAACTATCAACTATACCATACAATGGGCTTGATTCAATCAAACCCACTTAGTCTCTTTAAAGACATATGAAATTCAATCAAACCAGACAATTTTCTCTCCTATGCTTTTTAACTTTCAAATTAAAGAACACATTCCAAAGGATATATTTGCTTGTTTCCTAAAAAATAAAAAAACACTCTGTTATAAATGTATAATGTCATCTAAAGTGTATTTTCATTGAATTGTAAACGACTAAGTTTAATAGATTTGATCTCTGCCACAGTGCACGCATCCCAGACTTTATTTTAGCCCCTCTCCTGAAACTCACATCAGTGCAAGGTACAATGGGAGGAAGTATTCAACAGTCCGTTTTTCCTGGACTTGGGCCCACGGATTTACCACAGCTAGGGTTTGTTTTGAATCGGGGGAAACACGTCCTCGGAATGTACCCCTTCTGTCACAGCCGAACAACAAACCCACCCCTCTCAAACTCCACAGCGTCACAAGCTTTAGCGCGGGCGCACCAAAACATTCCAGCTGGGTTTGTTTCCACTGCGGCTGTCCAGACGCATAATACCTTTATTATTACGGTCTGAAAAGAAACGGGACTCGCGCGGCTTAACCCGCGTTCCACCCGAGGACCGGCTGGCTTTCCGCTTCCTGTAACTTCCTAAACTCTTCTCCAGAACCGCGTCGGAGGTGGACGCGGAATGGGAATGAGGGAGGACAACAACGTTCTGTGAACCAGGTGGCACGTTAGCAGCTAATTCTCCAGTTCTCAAATACAAACATACCCAGCATAACCAGACTACCATTAAATGGTAGGTTAGCAGCATGAGCTAAATGTCAGTTAAATTAAATTCTTTCTCATCTCTTTCATTTTTTTTAGAGCGCTTTTTTTTAAAAAAAAAAAACACCAAGGTCTTGTACAGCACTGAACAGTTACAGTCTGGAAAAAAAGAGGAAACACTCATAAAAGGTCCAGGTCAGTCTAATTACATGCAGGTTACACCAGTGTGGTGAGTTCCAGGGGCCAACTACAACTACTTTATATTGAAATGTGTTTTTTTAATGTTTCACGAAACTTATCTTGAATCTTGGATTGCCAACTCTTTTAGAATATGTGTTCACTGATATTCAGCCTGTAAATTAAATATCAGTCACATTAAATATTAGGGAGCACCAGGAAACACTCCATTTTGGCTCTACGGAGGACAGTTCCCTGCACTTTATTTTACTGTCATTGGTAGAAACCTCACCATTCTGGCTCTGCGAAGGACAATTTCCTACATTCTATCTATGGTATTGTCATTGACAGAAGCCTCGCCATTCTGGCTCTCTGAATGACAGTTTCCCGCATTCTACTGTATTCTCATTATCAGAACCATGGATGAATGGCCTGAAGCCCCACTTGTCAGGCTCATAAAAATAAAGGGTCATTCCAGCCAAACCTACTTCCTGGTTTCACGCAAACGAAGCAGATAAAACAGAGGCAAAGAGATGTGATGTAGGTGTTCATGGAACTAGTAGGAAAAATAACACTCAATCAGCCAGTAGCTTTACAAACAGACTAGGTGTGTCATCGGTCATATACGCAAGAGTATAACTCACTGCCTTTGAGGAATTAGTTCAGGAGGAAGACACAAAATTGCCTTTTATGGACAAAAATACTTAAAACATTTTACATTCACTGTGCAATACCATACTCAAACAATCTGATGTGATATATAGCTGATATCAAAATTAGCCAGGTGAGCCTTCAAAAAGGTATAACTCTCACCAGGTTAACTCTCTGAAAACATATTAGCCCGTCCAGCTAATAGGATGTGCTTAGCAAACAGCCCAGCGATCCATCACTTTATTACAACAATGCTGGCAAAACAAAATCAGATGACAGGAAAACCAATCAAAAAAATGGAGTTTCCCTTTCCAGTCTACCTAGTAACAGACCAGAGTCTGATGTTGAGACTCAGTAGCCTGAAGGCTTAAGCTCGATAACTAAAGCATTTGGATGTAGTCACAGTTTGATAAGATGAATGACAATGAACGATGTCTGTGGTTTTGGAGACATTTCTAAACATACGCTCTATCATAAATCTGAGGTAAATCATCTGCAGCAGATTTAATGACTAAATAAGTAACGCTTCTCTTCAGAGCTCCTCCATGAGTAACTCGCGGCTTGTTTATTGAATGCGAGGTAATGCAGAACAAATCTTTTCATAATAAGAGGCCTGCGTTTATAGTTGTTTACATACGGGGCAATAGGGAATATTCTAACACATATCCATCTCTGTACCGTGAAAACATTTTTGTTGAAAAGAAAAAAAAACTGTCCAAGGATGCCCTTAACACCTTTAGTTCTTTCTGTCAGACCAGAATGAAATATCTCCAAGGAGAAAGTCAAACATTAATAAAATATACATGGGTGGATATGTTTCATCACTTGACATCCATATGTATGTACAGAGGTTTCTTGTGCCAGGAAGGTAGATGGCGAGAGAGATAGGAGCCAATCACATTAGTCTCCATGAACTGCTATCCTCACTTTATTACCAACAGACACAGACCCGCTCCAGCCTCAGTCCTTATTAAATATTGAAAGGAGAAGGTCTATTAGAACAAAACGTCCCTGCTCTGAATGCCTCAACGGTTTCTTCGGAGTATAGCCCGCTAGGTAACCGAAAAAATAAAAGATAAATTTAAAAAGTGATAATCTCTCGTATGAGGCCCTGCTCTGCCGTTGGGTTGTGTTCTTGGAAAAAATGATTTGTCATCCTGTTCTAAATGCGTCTGGATGACGGCGAGGCACCTGGGTGGCACCTGGGAACACGGTGTTGGCATCGACTGTATCCAAGATTGGCGGTTCCTCAGGTTCGTCTAATTCAAACAGAGAAGCAGGCTGGTCGTGACAACAGTGCTGCGGCAAGATACCCAATCCTCCTTTTCCTTTAATGAGATAGCACTGATGCTGATAGCATTGTGTTGTACACCTGCCATGTATCCCACAATGCACCTCACATTCCAAAAGCAAGCTTCATGTAGCACAAGGGAGGCCTGGGTGTAGGATTCACTGGATGCTATAGTTGGCTGCATTGGCTGTTGGAATTTAATCAACATTTGTCCAGGATTCAATCAACATTTGTCCTTAACTTAAACTAACAATGTGTTCTGCTTTCTTTACTTGAATGAGAGGATTATGCATTTTCTCTGCAAGAACAGTTGGCAAGTTTATTTTCATGATTACCGAGCTTGCCAAAAATGAGGATAAAAATAAACACATTCAATTGTGAGTCACAAATAAGGACAGATGTTGACTGAACCCAAGCCTTCTTGTTTAAGGAAACTTTAAACTGTTCACAATTTTTTGATAAAGAAAATCACCAAGATTAAGCATAAAGAAAAATATAGTATTTTACATGCATGCTATTTGATAAATGTAGGTAAATTCATTTGCCATAATTTTGCAGTCAAACCATTCAGCCTAGATCTTCTACTGGAATGACTACTGAGTATGTGTTCACCTTCATACTAACTTCATACTGGAATGGAAATGCTAGAGAACACTGTGAGAGACAGAGAGTACAGGCGACCCTCCCACATTGCGCCTATTCCACATCGCAGCTTCAGTTTTTGACGGGTCGGCGACAAACTATTAAGTTACAGGACAACTCCCTTTTAAAATGTAATTTTTCCATGAAACTGACGAACCATTTGAGCACGAGACAGCGCAGAACCCCAGACCGGTTTAATATGCTCACAGGGTCCCCACAAACCCACCCCCCTCCAGCTGGAGGTGCTCGCTTTGCTACGTTTGCATGCTCGTTTTGCTCGCCTAGGGGGACCGAAAATGTTCACGGTTTTTCCACGTCGCTGAGCTTCTATACCCCTCAATGTGGGAGGGTCACCTGTAGTGGAATCCTACCATTGCAACAACTGGAGTCTCAAATTTGGAAAGAGTTCATAGCAATGTAACTGCAAATGTCACCTCAGCCCAAAAATACAAAAGATATAACTTGTTTCAATATCTTTAACATGAACAAATCATGGCTATAGCTGACAGTGGCCTCAAGAAATTCAAACAAATTGAAATTTCTGTACTCTTCTATTTTACTATTCACATCCAAAAATATGATTAATAACCGGCTGAAATATGTGCTCAACTATACTCGACTCATTTGGTGTTAATCATCTGCATTTAATGACTGTTCGGGTTTTTCTCAGTTTGGGGGAGGATATATAACTGTCGGAGCTTTATGCAGAGTCTCCCGTCTGCTTCATTACACTCCTCCCGTTCTGACGCCATGTCCTTCGGAGGTACTGACGGTGAAACAAGCTGCAGCACACACACAAGGCCAGGACATGCTTCTGTCCAGTGTCACACGACTACGCTTGCGGGATGAGAACAGCAAGCGAGGCACGCATCCTCTTCTGCTACACTGCTTATCAGTTCCAAGCAGAGAGTGTTTCTGGGTAATTAAGAGAAATGCCACCAAAATCATTAACAATAATTTTTAAAAAAACAGACAGGGTGGTTCACTATGGAAGAGAATTGAGACACCAGTAATTAAAACGGATATGAAAATAACAGTGAAACGCCATGAACTGAGCTTGAACCCTCCCTTCAAAGATGTTTCAGACTTTCCTTTCCTACTCCGGACCAAACGCTCACTGTCTCACTGGGGCATCTGGGAAGGGAAGTGACTATTTGTGAGATTGGTTTCCTGCAATCTGACTTGCAATTGTGAATTTCAGCCAGTATACTGTTACAGGTCAGAAGCAAAGCTTCCTTGAATCACTACATTTGGTTGCCCCAACTACACAAAACTAGTCACCTAAAACAGTGGCTGAGTGATAACGAGATTATTAGCTAAGAACATCCCAGAATGTGGGTGGCATTGTCCAACATGAGAGGAGCAGCCTGGTCAGGCTCATAGTACTGTAAGGTTATGAGCAGCCTGGTCAGACTCACAGTACTGTAAGGTTATGAGCAGCCTGGTCAGGACTCATAGTACTGTAAAGTTATGAGCAGCCTGGTCAGACTCATAGTAGCCTGTAGTGCTGTAAGGTTGAGCATCAGGCTTATGAGCAGCCTGGTCAGACTCATAGTGCTGTAAGGTTATGAGCAGGCTGGTCAGACTCATAGTGCTGTAAGGTTATGAGCAGCCTGGTCAGACTCATAGTGCTGTAAGGTTATGAGCAGCCTGGTCAGACTCATAGTACTGTAAGGTTATGAGCAGCCTGGTCAGACTCACAGTACTGTCAGGCTCATAGTGCTTATGAGCAGCCTGGTCAGACTCATAGTACTGTAAGGTTATGAGCAGCCTGGTCAGCAGCCTGGTCAGACTCATAGTACTGTGAGCAGCCTGGTCAGACTATGAGCAGCCTGGTCAGACTCATAGTACTGTAGCAGGTTATGAGCAGCCTGGTCAGACTCATAGTACTGTAAGGTTATGAGCAGCCTGGTCAGACTCATAGTGCTGTAAGGTTATGAGCAGCCTGGTCAGACTCATAGTTCATAGTGCTTTAAGGTTATGAGCAGCCTGGTCAGACTCATAGTACTGTAAGGTTATGAGCAGCCTGGTCAGGCTCAGTGTCATTTGGGAGGCAGTCATGTTCAGAAAAGCAATCTCACAATGACTTTCATCAATAAGTCTACGACTTAAACAGTAATGATGACAAAATTGATGCCAAAGTTATAAAAATCCATAACACAGACAGAGGACCTACTTGAAAGTCCATCTACCACACTTTCAGCAATCACAGTTAATATAAAAAAATACATCTACAGTACAACTGTCACAGAATGCAGATGGCCCTCTCGTCTTCCCACCTTCCCACAACTTGATGACAGGACCTTGTATTCTATTAAAAAGGACCATTCTGAAGAGAGGAAATCAATAGCTTCTTGGCTAAAGGACTCAAAAACAACCGCCCAATCCAATTTTACTTGTTGTTAGCGGTACTCTAGTTAAGCCTACTGCCACTGCAGCTCCCCTCAAGAGAAACTGAAAAACGTAAGGGAATTGTGGGAAAATGAGTACTACAGAGCCATAAAAAGTGATAGCTGCAGTCATTAGACAATATGTCACCCTGTCACTTTCTACTGCAGGGAGGAACAATCATCGCGTACAAGCACTCCACTAGATTGAGTCTGGTACTTCACTTCTCTAAGGGACCGTGTTAAAATCTCTTCCCGTACAGCAAACACTTGTTCACACTGCTCATGGTAGGCTTCCATTAATTTTCTCAATGCCCACCGGGCAAGCCCAAGCCAGTGATCACACTGATTCTACAAGAGCAGGTGAAAGATAAAAAAACATGTCAAAAGGAAAGCGAGACAGTCTTCGTTTCTTTGACTGTTAGCACACAGAGCCCAATTTACAGAACATGGTGGTGTAGTATAATGGTTAGAGAAATAGACTCGTAATCTACGGTTTGGAGACTTGACACACCACCCCACCTGCTAAAGGCCTTAAAATGTCAAATGCAGCCATTTTAAATCAACAGTTACCATTCACTTTTCACAGACAGTGTCATTACACATTCAGAATGAGTGTAATGAAGTATCCAACCTGATTACTTCTTCATCTTCCACAGTGTATGTTGTTAAAAGAGAAAGGGCAATAGGTCTAATCAATATTCAGGCAGTATTCCATCCACACATGCCTGTGTCACAATTCACAGGAAACTGCTGTAGTCATTGCCGCTTTGCATTCTGGGACCTGATGGTCACCGTCTCTGTGCAAAGGCAGAGTAACAGGGGAGTCAGAAGGACCAGCCAAGGGTGTGGCCACGATTCCACACCTTAGTGTGACATCACAATACAGTGTGACAAACTCATTACTGCCTCAAAAATGTGACTGAGAAGGAACACTTCAACATCTGAAATGAAAGTCCAAAATTCTCATTTTGTTCTATTCAGCCTCAATAAGGCTACAAACCCTGAGGAGCGTGGAACAGGGCCAAACACTAGTTTGTGGTTTTAACACATTAAAACATCACAATTACAGAGAACAGCAGAAGATGAAATGTGAAAGTTTTGTTTTCCGTATTTACCATACACTGCTATTCCGCATGTACTTGGACACAATTAGGAGGTTTGTGAAAATTCATCAAACAGGAACATAACTAGGTTCTCTAATCAACTGCAGTTTGTCCTTTAAATTAAAATGTTAGCTTTTACTTCTGACAGAAAAAACACAATTTCCAAATACGTTCATGTTTTAATTAGCACTATGTCAATATGAAAATTTCCTGATGTTTTTGCTCTCAGCTATGACAAAGGGCTTCAGAGGACAGGGTAGTTAATAAAAACGCAAGTTGATATTGAGAAAAGAGGAAGGTGGAGAGTAGGAGACTAGATAGACAGGCAGTTGCTTCCAAAGTCAACTATCAATAAATAATCACCACAAAAAAAAGAGAAAAAAATTATATGGAACCAAAAAATGGGATAAACGCGATTGACACATTAGCACAGTTCTCATCACCAAGGGGAATCTTGCATCTCTGTTTTCTCTTTTTTGCAGCTTCTCTCAGTTCATGAGATGCTAAATATAGCAAACAGCACATCAGCAGTTACGCGGCTGAATTTTAGGTCAGTGACACAGACAGACGTGAAGGAAGGTGGTTAAAATTTCAGCAGAGAGACTGTTTCTCCTGAAGAAGAAAATAATATGGAGGGAAAGAAACAGAAGGTAGCAGGAAGACGTTAGTCGCTGCACTTTGTTAAGTATTTTATCAAACTGTGCCTCGTTCTATGAAAAGAGAATGCATTTTGAAAGATGCTGAGTAACCAGTTTTGTTTCTAAGGGTAGAGAGTCTTTGACTGCAAGTCCCAGGTGGAAATAGGCCTAAATCCCTAAGAGAATACCTTTCTGAGGTGAAAGGCGTTAACTTAGGATTACTGGCTTAGGGCGACCAAAGTTTTCCCAGGCACTCCACCAGCAGTTGCCACGGGTGCCAGTTGCCACGGTTTCCGGGACACTCAGTTCACAGCCAGTGGCGGCTGCCAATCTGCTCGCGGCACACGGTGTCCGACTGCCCCCGGGTCACATGCCAGAGGAGGGGTTCAAACAGAAGAGCTAGGATTCAGGTATCTCTGAGAGATTAGCCCCCAGAGCAGGACAACACAGACAACGATACTGACCGTGCTACCAAACAGGACAACAACAACAACATGTGCTGTGTCCTGTACTTGTATGATCTCTCTGAACATACTTTTAACCCTGAAGACTGCAGTATAGGGGACAGCTGTGTAGTATAACAGTTAGAAAGCTTGACTTGTTACCCCAAGGTTGCAGGTGCAGTTCCTAAGAAGGGCAATCCTGTTGTACCCTTAAGCAAGGTAACCCGAACTGCTTCAGTAAATATCCAGCTGCATAAACGGATAGAGTGTAGAAACATAAACTGTGGAAGTTGTAAACTGTAAGTTGGCACTATGCTCTTGCCAAGATTTCTGCAGAAAAGATACAAAATACAAAATTCAGTATGGTACCCATGTACAACACCATCACTAGTGGGGTGAAAGGTGGTCATGATTTTAGGGGCCCACAGCTTGGAGACGGTCCCCAAAAATTCCAGCATGTTCCATGAATCAAAAACGGGGGCCCAGATTGATACTGCTTCAAAGGACCCAGAATTCCTAGCTACACCCTTGACCATACAACATGGCTATATGCTGAAACAAGTATGGCTGATCTATGTTTTTTTATATAATTTTTATAGAATAAGCATATGATGCAAGAATCTGTAATAAGACCTCAGAACAGCAGTGATACCTACGGACCAGAGGGGGCAAACGTAGGTCTGCTGTCGATGAGAAATAAAAGTATAAGACTGTCTCACTGTTTAATGATATTAACCTATTTCTCACTGAGCAGAGGAGGTCCTCAAGCTCAGTGACCTGTAACATTCCCATACAGTACGGCTGAAACTCGAGCTGACCATTTCTCTGCAAGCATGGAGCAACTCAGTCCAGCTGTAGGTTCTGTCCTTGGGAGGGAACGCTCCGCCCGCAAAGTTCTCCTCCAAACAGGATTAGGCTACCTGAGTTCGGCTCCGGTTCAGTACGGATTACCTAAATTTAGCCATAAATGTCCTTACACCAAATGTATTAACTTTCTTCAAATTTCAGGTGAATTGTAACTATGACAAAGTTGTACACAGTTTAAACTTATCCTATACATCTACCACTGGTACTTGAAATGTTTATTCTTTCCTTCCAACTCTTCTTACTTTACCTGTAGAGAACCACAAATAAAATAAGTCGACTTATTTCCTGTGTGTTATGTTAGGCAGTTAACAGTATACGTGTCTGCTTCTTTGTATGACTTTATTTTCTGATATGTCAGTGAAAAAACAAACTCCCTCTGCCATAACTTTGATGCTGTCTTTGGTATTGTTTAATTTTCTCTGTCAGCTTATCATGTTGTATATCCCTTCCCTGTAAAGTGCTCTGAGAATCACCCTTCAGTGTCATTCATTGATTTATTGATTGAAATACACAAACGACTGTGTAATGCCTCTGAGTGACTTACACACACTGAACTGTGCCGCTCTTGTTTACTGCATTCATCACTAAATTGAATAGGCCGATGAATGCTAAAGAGGCGAAGCACAACACGTACCATTAGCGTAAAATCAGTGAGATGGAAGTGCCACACTACAAATGGAGACTCATAAGTGTTGTTACTATTCAGAACAAAACCTGACATTTTTACCAAAATATCTTATACAGGGACTGGTTGGAAATTCAGGAATCATAATCTTTCACCTGCTTCCCATACTGGACTGGATATATATTTTTTAATTTTACTGCTATTTAGCCAAGTAAGTTAGCTAGGAACTGAATTATATTTTGCAATGATGACCAGGGGAATCTAATCTGAGTGGGGACTGATTGTCTAGCCAATCAGATGTGGGGAGATCATTGGGTGGCCAGATATGAAGAGCCAGAGGGATTCTGGACAGGGTTAACAAACCATCTTTTTCAAAAAAATGCCACAGGATCACATGACCACAGCAAGTCAGGACCTTGGCGTAATCAGGCACTGAAAGGCTGGAGTGACTGTAGCCGGCAAACCCCGACATTCCTCGAGCTTGTGTCACCTCATGCCCTCATTTGCGCTCCAAACGTCTACGAGAGCAACCATGGTTGATGTTAATGACGTCACAAAACACCACAAAGACATAACTTTGCTGAGGAATAATGTCGGACAGTAGTCCTCAGACCGTTTACGCCACAAGAAGCCAAGTTTGCTCTGCCTTTAAGGAACATCTTTGAAACAAACCATTAAAATGAGAATGATTTTTTAAGGAGACAGGAGACAAAAATGGAAAAAAGTATAATAACGAATCAACAATATAAACAAGCTAACAGGCTAAGACTACAGTCAACATCGACCTTGCTGTAGCTGCATGGAAATAGAAGCAGGTAGGGACATGTACAGTTCCAAGATAGGGAACTTCCACTGTACTTAGTTAAGACAGTGTCATAGATGATACAGATTTTGCAAACCCATTTCATGATGACAAACGTTAAAGGAGAACATATTCAGACGCAAGTTCCAGAATCATATATGTCAAGTTCTAAAACTGTCTATTTGTTTTTGGAAAATCCACTAAGTTGAATTACTGTATACATATCAACAGAGCAAGACTGCGCAACAGAGTAACAGTACAACAGAGGTCAGAACATCAGCACCCAGTTAAACTTTGGGATCATAGGCATAAGAAAAAATATTAATCATTATTTTGTTATGTATTTCTATGGAGGGTCTGGTCTCAACATGGCACCCTACCAGGAGGGTTGCCATGATCTTTAATCCAGTAATGGACTCTCCAATTGTATCGGCACAATTTCCAGGCATATGCTTTACTTATAACCCAGCAGTCAATCGATTGGTACTTCTGACCAATCACAGGAGTGAGTTCGTGACACAAGACACCAGCTGAGCCAATGAAATCCAGCCATTACTGAAATCTGCAGTCAATCAGAACAGGAAACATAAACGCCGAACTGGATAACAAAGCTATCCAGACAAGCTATGAGCGATTTAAGATTTGGCTAGATCACGCCAGCATAAAGTTGCAACAACTAAAATGTATAGAGATCAATGTATTTGAACTCATTTTCAATGGCTAAGTGTGTGCTATAAACATAAAAAGTACGTGAGTAAAAAGTTTATTATTATAATGATGATTATGATCAAAATGTTGACTATATCGACGATGAATATAGGCTAATATAATTAACAGGAAAGGAACAAAATAATATTAGTAGTTACAGAAAAGACCCCGTGGAAAAGGAGTTCTCTCTCATCTGTAACTGTGAAAACATTTTTAAAATATTACAATACCTAAAATAATCACTCAAAACGTGGTCGGAAGCAGCAAAGTGTAATTGAATTCAGTAAACCAACATTATGTTTGCCCTTCTTGCTCCGTTGTCCTGATCTAGACTACATAACGGGGATGTTACGCCCTTTCTATTTGCGCTAGCATGTGGATGCCATGAATCTTTTCTGATGCTCAAAAATGAGATGACAGGATTACCACTAATCTCGTGATAGCAGGTGACACCAACAGCAAAAACAAAATAGCCTACCTACTACAACATTGCGGAATACGTTCACACTTTTTGACCAATATGCAAACTCCAGAAATGCAATCTACATCACATTCGACCCTTGCTGTACTGGTATTCTTAATCGCTAACTAAACAGCGATAAATACATTTTGTTAGCGTCGTTATTTTTTTCTTCAGACCTTCAATGCGGTCCTTTGAACCTTTCCTACAAAGGTTGGTTGTTAAAGAAATGTCACAGCACAATGTCCTCTGTCGAGAAGTCAGTAACATGTTGCAGTCTTGCAACTCTAGGACACTATACCTTCGATATGCATTATTGATAAACGTAGGCTATCCTTTGACATTTTTTTCCGAGGGGCTACCCATCCAACCGTTTTGGCATTAACTGAGTGAATTAGAATTGTTCTCCTTCCAAGACTTTACTTCTTCGACCCCATGACTTCTCGCATGGGGTATTCTGAACCATACTTTCCGCCAGGGCCGTTTTATTCAGAACTTCTGCCATCCATTATGTACGACTTAAAATTTTTCATCTGATATACTTAGTCTTGAATAGGAAAAGGCCACAACAAGAATTAAAATACGTTTTTGGGTCAATACAGTATGTTACTGCAGACTCGCATTTAACGGCTCCATTTTATACCCATGCTTTCCAAAGTGATGTAGGCTACTCGCGAGCAACCGTGGCTACATGTCAAATATTTTGATTAAAAAATGTCATCTTCTTCCACTCAGGAAATCTGGTAAGAAGCACTCAGTCACATAAAACGTGATATCCCCCTCAAACTCCAACTAGCCTACAGCGGTAGCTGCCCGCTTTGAATCTCAAGGGTGGAGCGCGTCTTGAAGCTATCCGCCGTTATTAGCTATAGCCTGGATCGATGCATGTGTTGCAGATCTGTCCACACAATGGACGATTACACAGTGCTATTTTCCTTCTGCAACACATGCTAGGCATTTGGCGAGACATTAAAATGAGCGAGACATTAATTTCTTGCAATTATGGTTGTGCTGCGTGGTAATCTGGTGACAATGCTTCTGCTGTTGAAGCTACTGCGCATTCTGTATCAATGCCCGATTCACAGAGACCGCAGAGCGAGGCTAGCCACAGTAGCTAACAGTTTCACACAATAAAAAATGTGAAAAAAAAAATCTTCTCGCGAAACAATCGCTCCTAAACATCCGAAGCCCACTCAGCCCAGATGTTTATGGATTGCTTACCACGAAATCCGAAAAACAAAGGAATGAATGAATGAGTAAATGAATGAATGAAATAAGGCAACAATGCTATCCTCAGAGATCAATAGCTTGCTTGATGCCTCTTGATCGCAGAACTCAAGTCAGCTAGTTAGCTCGCTAGAAAAATTTAGATGCACTGCTGGCTAGCCATTTCGATTAATCTGCCATATCATTCATTTAATCTCTGCTTATTACAGTTGCATTGGCGCTCCATACAATCCAAAATGTAGCGGGTACGCTTTCATTGTGAGTTATAAATAACCAGGCAGATAGCCAGTCAGCTAGCTCGCTGTTGGCTAACAAAGAGGGTACATACATTTTAGCTGGGACGTATAGGCGTGACAGGTCCCTGCTATAGCACAATGATGTGAATTCAGTTCTGTGCGGTGAGAGCGCTGCGCCAATATTTTAACACCAACAATATCTCCGTTTTCTAATTCCAGTGCTAGCTCCCCAGTTACTGACCAACATTAACAAGGTTAAGCCGCAGTCGTCTTTACCTGGCGAGCCAATTTTATTTTCCGTTTACGTCTTCACTTGCTCCAAAGACAGAATTCCCAAAAGAAAAGAAAAAACGTTACAAATCCGCCCCGTCGTTGATGTTCTGGGAAAACGCGATCTCCGACATTACAGTTAGAAATCATACATGCAGTCCCTTAATTCGGCTTATACAGGCGCACTAACACTGCCTGCCGGTCGTGGCGAGGTAAGTTTCAAGAGGGAGCGATTTGCTCACTGAAAGGTACGAACGTCACAGCAAGAATTGACAGCGCTTTTCCCAGGCGTGCGTGCATGCGCAGACTCCGGGAATATAAATACTGGCTGCGTTCCTCAGGTTGACCATGTAAAAGGCCTCGGTCAACGCTGGTCAGAAAGATATGTACGCGACATCGGCAATGACCACAACACCCATACAAGATTTTATGATTGTTAACTTCAGTGGTATTGCCTTTGTTTAACATTGGCTCACTATTATCTAATAATACAATATGCTGAGTACAATTTGCATGTTGGCCTAATGTGTCAATAGTTAGGTTTTAGTCAGGCGTTTGCAATTGATGCTATAGATTAACATGTTTTGAGGAAAAATCAGTCTGTTACATAATTTTCTAGTCATAGCATAATGGTCAACAGGAACAAAAGATATTACTGCACCCAGTACAGTGCAGCAATTACTGAACCTAGTTCTGTGGGGGTACATAGAAATGTAGATCTGTGCACTCCAAGGAAAAACAGGAAAAACACACACCTGATAACAAAGAGCGTATTTTTCCAAAACAGGTTTTCCTAATAGTGTGTTTATACAAACACAGCTGATATGCTGCACTGAGTGTGCGCGGGTGTGCGTTTTGGACAGTAATCTTATTACAATACGGGTATTTGGTATGAAGAAATGTCAGATAGCAGTTGTTGATTAAGAGCGTGGCAATCTTCTACATGGTGAACATGACGGATACATTCTATGTGCTAGTCGTTCCCAAATTTGACCCTCAAGCCCCCTGTGTCTGCTCATTTTCATTCTAACCAAAGTTGCAACTTCTGAATTATAGCAAGATGTTAATTGCACTTAACTGGAAACGTGTATAGAAGTAAGAGATTATTTAACACATTCTATCAGAAGCAGACATTTAACATTCTAGGGCAGGTAAACTACTAGTCAAATAAAGTAATGCTTTCATCATCTTATTGTGCTGTAAGGAAATGTTTTTTTGTTTTTTTTTTTGGAGAGGGCGCGTTTTAATTAGTTAAATTGTACGTAGACATGTGGATCAATTGAGTCCTAATTAGCGAATGTATGGACATCCGATCACTGAAAATAAACTATTTGATTGACAATGAGGGAAGCAAATGGCAATGAGCCAATCTTACATCGTGTTAATATAAATTTAAGGAACAAAAATGATAACATTTTGTTAACATTCGTTAAGTAAGGCATAACACCCAATGAGGTGTCCGTTGTACGAATATAAGGGATGAGGTGGAGGCGAAGAACTGCCTCCGCCAAGTCTCTTACGTTCGTACGATGGACACCTCATCCGGTGTTACGCCGCTTATATCACGGTTACATGTTAGGTGTGGTCATTTCAAAATATGGTCACTTTTTCCGGCTCAAAATATTAAGACATATCCTATCACTACAAGTGATATTCTCAAATGTTTTGTCCTCGCCAAATAAATTAAAATGAACGTTAAACTGGTCCATTTCGGTTTTTTTTTATACTTTTAAGTTTTAATGTTAGGTAACGAATTAGTTAAAAATGGACATGAGTGAATGGAAACAGCTTACCGTTTTTGACCAGGCTACGTTAGACACGGTTAGCATTGTATCGCCGCAGAGCATTGATTTACAACGGTGATAAAACTTTTGACCGGGCTTACGTTCAAGATGTCCAGGATATACGAATTTAATGGACACCTATCAGCCAATCAGAAACGTGGATTTTCTGTATCCGTGTTGTAAGCAATCATAATTGAACAAGTGGATATCAGACATAGAAATCAGCATTCATAAACCAAAGTTGAGAACTACTTGTGTATGATATTATTGGACATAAAACAAAAGCATCTTCATCATGTCAAAGTAAAAATGTCTTGGATTATCACTTGTGTTTAGCAGCATTTTCAAGATAAGAAACTCATGATGAAAAAGGCCTATTTCGAAATAAGGTGTTTACAAGTTGCAAGTAAGAGAAAAATCATTACGTATTTATATAGAACTTTGGAGATGTTGGATTACAGATTTGATAAAAGAATAATTGTAGTGTAATTATAAAATAACTTTGTAAAATCACATGGATGTGGGATTGTCTCCTTATTATTTAAAAATACAATACTTAATTCAGCCACACTTTTATAGGAACTGATACTTCTCTCAATTCTCACTTGTTGTCTACTTGAATGGTTGGTTTTTAACTTTTTCATCTGTATGGTACTGTGACCAAGCTACTCATAACCTTACAGCACTATGAATCTGACCAGGCTGCTCATAACCTAACAGTACTATGAGCCTGACCAGGCTGGTCATAACCTTACAGTACTATGAGCCTGACCAGGCTACTCATAACCTTACAGCACTATGAATCTGACCAGGCTGCTCATAACCTTACAGTACTATGAGTCTGACCAGGCTGCTCATAACCTTACAGTACTATGAGTCTGACCAGGCTGCTCATAACCTTACAGTACTATGAGTCTGACTAGGCTGCTCATAACCTTACAGTACTATGAGTCTGACCAGGCTGCTCATAACCTTACAGTACTATGAATCTGACCAGGCTGCTCATAACCTTACAGTACTATGAGCCTGACCAGGCTGCTCATAACCTTACAGCACTATGAGCCTGACCAGGCTGCTCATAACCTTACAGCACTATGAGCCCAACCAGGCTGCTCATAACCTTACAGTACTATGAGCCCAACCAGGCTGCTCATAACCTTACAGTACTATGAGCCTGACCAGGCTGCTCATAACCTTACAGTACTATGAGTCTGACCAGGCTGCTCATAACCTTACAGTACTATGAGTCTGACCAGGCTGCTCATAACCTTACAGTACTATGAGCCTGACCAGGCTGATGTTCTGCTCTAACTCCACTCAGTAGGGATGTTCTCTGTTTATTGACAAATTGTCATTTATGTCTTGTGATGAATCATGATTTGCTGCAGGTAGGGCCTCAAGAGAGCTATTGATTTAAGACCAACTCAATCACTGACCTATAACATCAATCTGACTAAAACTTGCTTCAGCTAAATCAAATTGTGGGGAAATCAGTCTCATGAATTTTCCCTTCCTTGTGCTTCAGACATTGCTGTTTTATCTTTGACCATCTGGTATAAAGTTCATGGATCAAAGATTGAAAGGTCAAGAAAGGTAATACATTTTATATATCTATGCATCCGTACATCTTATTATGATTAGTGTAGGTTTTAAGTCACATCACAACCTTGTGGTAGAACAATGGCAATTATTTATCCATGAATACTGACTAACTCTGTAAAGGTCCAATATAAATACCAGTGTGAACACTTCAATGGCAAACTGCTGAAGCTGAACAGGAATGGGGCTTGTTTACTAGTTGAATAGAAGATCTCCTGGGAAAAAGAAGTTCTTGGAAAAGAGGTTAATGAGCCAGTAGGGGGCACTGTTCCCTTTTGACCAAAGAAATCTCCAAAGCCCTAATGCAGTGAATGCAAAACTCTTATAGAATATGCCTTACCCTATTCTGCTGCAAACTGACAACGCATATATTTAAACTACATCTTGTCCCGTCTAACCTAAAACTCTGAATATGTAGTTTGTATACCTCTCACCATAGACACACACCCATTTACTTGCACCTCCTCCAGCACCTACGTGACAATTTCATGATATGCTGTAGGTCAATGTAATATTTGTTTTCACAGGTTGTGGCATTGAAAACTTGGTAGTGTCTCAGCTTTGTTTGTTAATAAGTGTATGTACATTTGTTTCTGCTAAATGCCTAATGTAAACCTAATGTATTGCATTTTCCTGACTCACAGTGGCCATTAAAGATAACTACTTCAAACAAATGCCACATAAAAGAGCACAAAAAATTGGAATTCCACACCTCGACACCTAAACCACAGCTATATATCTGAGTGGCTATACAATCCTTGAAATCAAATTGATTCTCTAGGTCGTCACTGCAAAATACAACTGAGTTCTCAGTTGACCTATAAATAAATAAAGGGTTTTAAAAAATACCGAGCGAATGTGGTCATTAAGAAATCTTGTCTGGAAAAACCAAACAGAACAAAGGTCATATTTAAAGGCGTTCTTCTGCGTCAATTAACAATTAATATTAAACAATAATCCGTTTGGATGGCCGTATCCACATGAGATCTCTATTTTTTGCCCATCCCTCCAATTTGAAGATTAGGTAGTCTGTGCAAAATTCGGCGCAACATGACGTCATACACGACGGTAAACGCCTCATCATGTGACCACATTCGTCTTTTTTTAAAACACGGCGATGATTTAAATATGTGTATCGATTTTATTCGGATTATTTTATATCATTATGTTATGTTATATTTTATGGTAGTTATCCCCGTTTTAACCAATTCTAATTACAAACGTTTAATATACTGACATCTCCCAGAATACTGTGCGAGTTTAGTGAATGGCAAACATGGCGGCGTTGTGTAAAGTCGTGCGCTCTGTGTCTAGAAGGGGATATGTTGGTGTTTTCGCGAGGCGCCCCGATGCTTTTTGCAAAACACTGTACAGCACCACTGATGGTGGCGAATCGGCTGGAGATTCAGAGAAAGAGGTAGCCTCCTCTGCAGCGGAGAAGCCGAAAAGCGGCTTTGCAGCCGCTTTCGATCTACACTCCGACCTGAAGCAGAAGCAAGATCAAACAGGGGAAGTCCGACCATCGGCCGCCAAGGAGAAGAAATCTTTTGCATATATGTTGCGACATTCTCCCCTGATGCAGATGGGACCGGCCAAGGACAAAATTGCGGTGGGCAAGATCTTTCACATTGTCGGCGACGACCTGTACATTGACTTTGGGGCTAAGTTTCACTGCGTGTGCAAACGACCATCCGTGGATGGGGAAAAGTACCAGAGAGGTAGCAGGGTACGATTGCGGCTCGTTGATTTGGAGCTCTCCTCTCGCTTCCTGGGTGCGAACACAGACACCACCTTACTGGAGGCAGACGCTATACTCCTTGGGCTAATTGAAAGCAGGGATGCTCAGCCGAAAGTTAAAGGAGGCGTTGCAGAATGGACTTGGATTGGGATGTTTTCCAACACCGTTTGTGGCCACGACATAATGTAACTTCATGGGTGAATTATAACTTCTGTTTGTCTCCCCCATCTTATGTTATTACCGAACATTATCCAGCTGTGTCTCAATGGGTGCATTTAATCACGTGCTGTTATTCAAATGTTGTGTTGACGCTGAAGGCAATTGCTGGTGACATCAATAAAACATGGCACTTGTGTAAAAGTCTTTGTACATAGTGATGTAGAAGGGTACTTTCCGCTCTGCCTAATTTGATTTCAAAGTAATGTTCAAGTTTGTTAGTGGGGATAAGTTATATTAGCGATTTATGGTCGAAAATAGGACCACAAATATAGTGGCTCGTTAGCACTGCAAGAATACCTTTTAAATACAAAGCTCTGGGAAAATTCTACAATCACTAGAACTACTACTGCTGGAGTCTGCCAGGCAAATGCAGAGCGCCGTGGCTAGCTATCAAACCAGGTATTGCTAAAACTGCTAAAACTTTATAGTCTTTACTTGGCTAGTTACTTATCTGATGTGTGCTTTCTTTCAGTGATCCACACTACGGTAACGGCAAACAGAATTACAGTCCGACCTCACGCCGACCTACCTGAAATGGCGTAGCTCAGTATCAGTAGACTAAAACATAGTTACTTGACAGAGTATTCAGACCATTGCAAAGACTTAACGTCTTGTTTTCTCGAGCATTACACTGGCATATAAATCGGAAAATTTTCTTATTTACACAACCTTATGCACACACATATGTACATCTACGAGAGAGAATTTTCAAAAGACCCATCTGTTTACCGTGTTTTTTTTCTGTAAGTACTCAAATCGTTATCTTCTGCAAATTTAAAAGATAAAACTTGTATTTGAAGTACTTAGAATGCGAATTGCAATGCTACCACGTATTGATACATATGTAGTAGACCTTTTATGTGACATAGCTTACAGTTCACGTCATATGGAAACTCGGTACACATTATGCCACTTCTGTTAACTTGGAAATATTTGTTCAGTGAAATCAAAACTGTTATAGCAGTGCATGCCCCCACTCACCATAAGAAGATAGTGTTCCCTATTTTTTCATGAATTGGCAACATCTTTGTTCTACATATGTCAGAATCCTTCTGTAGACGATGTGCTATCTTGTTACAAAACACTAAAAACTACCAAATATATGTATTTTGAAAAACCACAAAATACTGAAGGATGGAGTGAAAAAATATGTATTTTATTACAGAACAGTATTTTGCAATTCTACAAATACAGAAGACACAATTCTTTAAATGGATAAAAAAAACAACACATAAAATATTGCTTTTTTGGTACACTGCCACTCAATACCTTAACATAAGTGGAGTTTAGTCTCTTATATGTGCATTGTACAGCACATAGGCCAACCAAGAATTTACATTTTTCACTGAAGACAGGAAGCTACAATACAGTAATGATGGTGGTAATAATCTATAGATCAGCATTCTCACCTTTTAATGGGCAGGTTTATGACCAGTTGTAAGACTTCCAGACTACTTTCAGAAATAAAAAAAATACCTACTACTGATATACTTTGTATTAATTACAAAATGATAGAATATACATTAAAATAAAATTAAGTGTTCTTACAATGCATTTAACTATATTACTGTCCATCGTTCCTGTGTATAGGACTGTATAACAGCCCTTATTAAACATTTTATTGCAGAGCAGGCACGCTGGAACGTTGTCCTTCCTTGAGCATTTAGCCATCAACATTTGGCAGGATCTGTAGTTCTGCTTGCAGCCTGAGGATGAAGACAGAGAAAGATTCAATTTTTTTTTTTTGCATATTTTGTGATTCCCTCTTGATCCCACTAATGCAACTGGAGCACAGAAATATTAATAGTAATGTAAAAATCAGGAAGTTTATATTCAGTGACTGAAACGTAAGATGGTTTCAGAAGCCCATCTCAACCTAAAAGGGTAGGCAACACTGGTCCTGGAGTAACCCTGTTATTTTTCAAAAGAAAAACTAGTTAAAATGAGATTTTCACTGGGATGTTATGTGTTAATTCATAAAAAAATATAAAATTCAATGGTCTGTTATATTTTGGTAAAGGGAGCCCTGTGACAGGACTTTGCAATCTAAACTGTGTTCCATTAACAAACACTGAGAAGTAATGCCAGTGTTTGAAATTAAAATGCTGTTTTCATCCATTTGTTTTAAGACTACCATATTTTTCATCACATTTTATTATTACAACCTTTTTATTGAAAATAAAACAGATAATTTCCTGGATTTAAAATGGTAAACTTTGCAGATATTTTATTACATTGCGACAACTAACACACTAACACTATTACACTAACAATAAGACGGATCTTACAGTATCAATACAAAAATATCTTATAATGCATTTAATATGACATTTTCTATTATGGGCTACTCATTATGTAGTTTGCAGGCGATAATTTTAGAAGCAAACACCACCAGGGGGCAGCAGTGAGTCAAATAAGTCAGGCCATTGGAGATCACTTCCATGTTGCTACACCAGGAGGCAGATTTACTAGTTATCAGGGAAACTTTGAACCGTTAGGAGGACTAATAGGCTTTTTTCTGTGCATGAAATGAGCTCTTAATAAATGTAATGTAATCAAAACACACCAAATCATTTAATAACTATTTATCTGAGTTAAAACAGCCTCAAATACATTTTTATTACAGCATGTTTGCCAAAGTTATCCTGCTAACTTGATAAGGTCGCTTCATTGAATATTGCTAGGATTTCTGCATTTGTTTGTTTAGTCTGTCACCATTTTAATATATTGGGATTTGTTTTCCATACCCATAGCTTTTGTAAAACTGCAATTTATATTGTGGACTTTAAACTGATCAAAGCCATTCTTGACAAAACATCTTAAGTTTTATTTCAAAATGGTTTCTGACAATTTGACAATGCCAAGCAATGGAGCCCTATGACCAGGTCTCACCTTCATCTCCTGCTGTATTGGACTAAGGCTTTAGACTTTCTGTAGGACGTTTGACTTCATCTTCTTCTGGAAATCCGGATGGGATGTCAGAATCACCAAGATTTGCTGGCCGCAGCATCTGAAAAAGAATATATCGGCTTTGTACATTGTTAGTTCAAACGTGAAGGCCCATCCCTGGTGTGGGCAAACAGACTTTAGACGGGTGAACAATGGCAGCTTTGTAAGACCACACTGTTTAAGTATGAGCGGTGCTGCAGGTACACCTATGGACAGCGCCTCCCCTAACAGAACAGGAGTATATTGTATTGAAAATATATGGATTTTTAGGAAAACAATAATGATAAATATATTTCATAGCAATTGAACCTGCAACCTCTGAATTACATACCCAGCTCTACTACACTGTAAGCCCAGCTCCCTAACCATTACACTACACTGTAACCTCTGAGCTACAAGCCCAGCTCCCTAACCATTATGCTACACTGTAACCTCTGAGCTACAAGCCCAGCTCCCTAACCATTATAATACACGGTAACCTCTGAGCTACAAGCCCAGCTCCCTAACCATTATACTACACTGTAACCTCTGAGCTACAAGCCCAGCTCCCTAACCATTATAATACACGGTAACCTCTGAGCTACAAGCCCAGCTCCCTAACCATTATACTACACTGTAACCTCTGAGCTACAAGCCCAGCTCCCTAACCATTATACTACACTGTAACCTCTGAGCTACAAGCCCAGCTCCCTAACCATTATAATACACTGTAACCTCTGAGCTGTAAGCCCAGATCCCTAACCATTATACTACACTGTAACCTCTGAGCTACAAGCCCAGCTCCCTAACCATTATACTACACTGTAACCTCTGAGCTACAAGCCCAGCTCCCTAACCATTATAATACACTGTAACCTCTGAGCTGTAAGCCCAGATCCCTAACCATTATACTACACTGTAACCTCTGAGCTACAAGCCCAGCTCCCTAACCATTATAATACACCGTAACCTCTGAGCTACAAGCCCAGCTCCCTAACCATTACACTACACTGGAACCTCTGAGCTACAAGCCCAGCTCCCTAACCATTATACTACACTGGAACCTCTGAGCTACAAGCCCAGCTCCCTAACCATTATACTACACTGTAACCTCTGAGCTACAAGCCCAGCTCCCTAACCGTTATACTGCACTGCTGCCATCAGTCATACTGTGCCTGGCTCTCGCTCTTTCAGCGATGCCCACCTGACTTCCTGTGAGGCGTCCTGCTTCATGCGGTAGATGGCTGTCATGAAGCTGTCCACCACCTCCTTTTTGTAGCACAAGAGCCGTGCCGCCCCCACGTTCTCAACCAGAGCCTCCAGGTGCCGGGCGGCACACTCCCTCACAGCAACATTACGGTGCCTGCACAGGGGAGGGACACCCGGTCAGCTCCTCATATACACACCAAGGTATTCAAGAATTACTGAACACAAACTACATTTTTAAATGTATTAGATTGCCAGAGGTCTAAGTCTGAAAATGTACTTTTACAGCCAAGATACTCAATTTTTGGAACTGGGTCATTGTGCAACACTATTCCCAAACTAGAGGATGTGATAAAGAGCTGACAGGCCTAGAAAAGAGCATTATAGCAGTTAAATATTACTAGACGTTCCAGCGGTTTACCCCTACAGGCAACAATTTTCAGCTACTGTAAGATTACAAAGAGTGGGTGAAGCCTTAAAAAGTAATAAGTGGAATTTTAGGTTCATGTCCCATCTAGGAATTGAATCTACAATCTCCGAGGCACAAGCCAAATTCACTGACCATTGTGGCGCGGCATCCCAGGGTTACCCCTACCCTTACCTCATGCCCCCCTCCAGCAGGGCCTTCATGATGCGGGTGTGGGTGCAACCGCGCACCATGTGACCCATGGCGGCATCAACATCCTGCCGCACAAAAGTGCTGGTCTCCCCGGCCTTGTGTAGCAGGGCCCGTGTGGTCCAGTCCAGCTCTCGGTCCATCCCACGCTGCAGGTGGAGGAAAAGGTCACCCAGCGTCGCCACGGCGGCGCGGGACACCAGCGAGCGGAGGTTCTGCACCTGGAAACACAAGAAACAGGACACTCCATAATTAGGAAAAAATCGGACCAATCAGGATGACCATTTACCAGCAATATACAGAATATCTAGCACTGCATCACGCCTGGACTTCAACACACCAAGGGTCATGTGCTACATGACCTGGCAATCTGTTCCAAGTATTGACAACAATTCTTGTTATATATCAATTCATGATATAAGTACACAACAAACTACTTTTCCATCCCTGCCCCCTTGTTGTGCTGACTAATCTCATCATGAAAAGTAATATGCAGTTCAAAGATGAAAAAAAAAACTTAGGGACAGTGCTTGAAGTGAAGTATGATAGTTAGGGAGCTGAGTTGTAACACCAGGGTTACAGGGTCAGTTGCCGGCAAGAGCACTGCTGTTGCACCCTTGAGCAAGGTACTTAACCCAAACTGCTGTAGTTAGTATCCACGTGTAAGTAAATCAGGAAGTAAGCAAATAAATCCAAGAGCTATTATCACAGCTCTGCCCTTAAGCACTGTCTCAAACTTCTGCTCCTTTTCAGTCTATAGTCCGCTACTACAGTTTGCACAGTGGTGTACTCCATATGCAGCTTGTGCAGGGTTTAACAGTGGTTCAGCAGGAGTCAGTGGTGCACAGTCAAGTACAGATGACCCGCTGACAGAAAACCCACAACACATTGCAACCACACCAAATTCATGTGGGAGAATTTTGGTCCATTGGCAGCATTTGTAATGGAAAAAATATATATTCTGGGCCCAAGGAAGTAGCAGTGAAAGACCCTGGCTATACAGTAAGGGTAGAATAATAAAAGGACGTACTTCCTGTACGATGGCCAAGCAGATGTCATGGAGTCTGGTGATCAGGACATCGGAGTGCCATTGAGCCAGCCTGCGAATGAGGGTAAGGCTTTCTATTTTCTTCTCCCTGCATTGCGAAGAGACATAGACGAGGCACAAATTAGACACACATTCTCCTCCACCTGCACCAGCTTCTTAAATTCAAATTCAAAGCTTGCTTGATTGGTATTAAGAAAAGCAAAGCATGGCAGGGTACATGTTGAACATCAGTAACAGCAACGAAATCATTATCAACATGATCAGTATCTACATTACAGGAAAGTTAGACTGATTTCCAAAAGGCCACAGAGTCCTCAGGTTTTTGTGGTCTCTTATCAATCAGTTCTTAATTTAGGCTTTGAAAATGAGGAGTGTGGACTGTTTTAGCCAATCAGTGACTACAGCACTTGAGCAACAATCATCTGACACACCACACCTTCAGGACTGCATTCTAACACTATCTACACACTCTCAAAGGGCAGAGCAACCTGATTTGCTTTGTCGTGAAATCAACCTTAACTGGCAAGTAATACTCTCCAATCAGAGTGGATCTGCACAGAAGAAGAAAGCTTCAAAATGGCTACCTACTAGTAAATGCCTTGACTCGACACCGCTTGTTTGCAGAACGATGATTCATTGTTTGAATAGCGTAGGGCGTCAACCTGTCATGTCTTAGCTCACAGAACACCAGGTGTGGCATTTACTATTTGACATTCAGATTGTGTGCTATTTATGGTCGACAAAAGGTGATCTACATTGAAATGAGATTGGAGGAAGCAACTGTTTAAAAACTATTCCCTTGGCACTGTGGAGAAAGTCATGTTTGCATGTGTTTTGCCATCCTTTGCCTTGCATTTTAAGTGAATTCTTTGCTTTTTTTTAACAAATCCAGGTTCAAAGTGTACCTTTGATCTAGCCCTCTCAGCACCTGTTCAGGAAAAAAAGGTTGCCCCGGGGCCACAAGTTATCGATAACCCCCTGCTACAGGGGCCTCAACCCACCAGTTATCAGAGCTAAGGTTCTGGAGGCTTTGGTCCAGGGCCACCTGGGGTTTGGGAAGGGGTCTTTGCTGTTCCTGGTCCCTGTCGTTGTGCCTTTGAGAGCCCTGCTGGGGCTTGTCTGGGGGGTAGTAGGACAACATAATCACAGTCGGAAAGGCACTGGACCAGGACCTCAAAACACAGTGTAGCAAAATGGCAGGAGAGCTCAGCTTTTGACTTCCAGGTTGCACATGGACCACACCTGTAGTAACCTTTACCTGTACCTTACCTGTAGTAAGGTACTTTACCTGTTGTGCTTCAGTAAATATCCAGCTGTATAAATGTATGATGTGTAAAGCTATAAACTGGTAAAGCCACTCTGGATAAGAACATTTGTTGAATGTAATGAATCAAAACATTTCCTGTTCAAGCTTTATTATAAAACATACATTTAATATGTTCTTCTTTGATATATTTATTTGGGATGTGAGTTTCTAGGGACAGCACTCAATTTGGAACAATGTGGAAGAACAATGGCCAGATTCTCACAGGAAGTGTGATGCACCTTCTCTCTCAGTACAGTGTCTTCTCTTTAGATCCACCATCACTCGATTGATTTGATTGGTTTAAAAAAAATATTGGTTTCATTCTGAATAGTGGTGGGTTAACTGCACTGCTCCCACCAGGCTTACAGCACAGCGGCCATTCTTTAATCCTGGCACACAAGGCTGAAAATGACAATGACTTACCTGAGTTTTGTGTCCAGGGGATACAAGTCCTCATGACAGAGAGGACTTTCCGCGGGTGCGCTGGCTCCTCCTTAACTTCTGTGGGCGGGTGTATTTCGGAAACGCTGCTGCTCTGGGCAGCACTGCTGGTCTTCATGAAGTTCTGGGATGTGATGCTGGTCTTTGAAGGGTTCTGGGCCATGTTGCTGTTCTTAGTGAGGTTTTGGGCCCCACCGTTGCTTTTCGCGTGGGCCCTCCTCCGGCGGGACTTCTTATTTTTTCGTTCCTTGGATGGGGGTTCCTGGGGACTGTTGCTGCTCTTCTCGAGGGCCTGACCCCTCCTCAGACGGGGCAGTCTACTCTTCTGTCCATTGGACAGTTGCCGTTTGCTACAGTGTTCATCATGGAGGTCCATCTCGGCTTGGGCCATCCTCGGACAGCACATTTGGCTTATTTGTTGGTCACAAGAGAATGGGGTGAAAATAGGCCTCTGCAGGCCATCACTACTGTTGTTCATGACCATGTCAGTGTGGAGCCTTCTTAGGCGGGGAATTCTGCTTTCGCCTATCTCTTTTTTTCTACTTTTGCCATCAGTTGGGTCTGGTTTATAAACTTCTGGCTGCTGGGGATTGCTGGGGGGTTCCTGGTTTCTGCTGGGGCACTCATAAAAGATGATCTCGCTCATCGTCGTAGTCTTGCGGTCCTTGGCTTCTTTAGCCTTGGCTTTGAGCAGCAGATCTTTGCAGAAGTTCATTACGTTGTCTCCGAAGCTGTCTATGGACCAGGCCGTGTCCTTGGAAGCTTTCGTTTTGTTCTTCTTGCCGCTGAGCATGTCAGACTCTGGATTGGCCATGGGCTGAGTGGGGAGGGGCTTAGAGTGCTGCTGAGGACTCGCCTCCGTGTCCTTTCTACCATTGCTGCCGCTGCCGTTGTTGTGGATTTTCTTCACCGTGATTGGCTCCAGAGGGTACGCCCGGTCCATGCCCACACGCTTTTTCAGAGGGGTGAGGGTGTTGTCTCTGTCCGCCATGGCATCGGCATCGCCGTGCCCGGTTTGGGGCGAAGCCCTCTGAGGAGAGGTCTTGTGGCGTTCCAAAGTGTTCTTCTGCTTCTGGAAGGCAGCCTGCTGGTTTTCCTCATACATGGCTGCCATTTTCTTCTCCTTCTCCACCAGATGGATCCTGAACGCATCCGGCATCTGTGGCAGCGTTTTGGTTTCCTGGTCTGGGGGCTGATGTTTTTGTGCACTGCAGCAGTACTCAGGGCCCTGAAACAGCTGTGCCGCGAAAAAGAGTTTCACATACACAAATCAAGTTTATGAGAAAACACAAACAACTACAAACAGAAGGTATTATTGTCCACATACATAGCTTGATATTACACTCCTTGTTCCTCCTTTATGATAAAAACATGAATCTCATGAAATTGACATGTTTCATTATTCATTTGGTTGTATCCATTTCCAGTTTTTGGACAGTTAGACAAACAAAAGCACAAAACTTAAAGCAGAAGATATGAGAGTAAGATATTGTTGCCTTTTCGTAATTAATAATATCAATATTGTCTGTTTTTAATTTTAATTCAGTTATTATTATTTGTATTATTATAGGGTCCAAATACAATGTGTTAATATACACTGAATCTCGTTACTATTTAGGGATGCAGCAATACAAAGTAATACACAACACATATAAGTTCCTCTATTTTGGTATGAGGAAGTGATAAAATCCACAACTTATGTTTGAGTTAACATTTCGAGGAAAAAAAAACTGGTTTGACAGAGTACAGCAGGTGAGATTCCTATATCCAAAACTAACATGCAAATTAAATATAATCAGATGAAGACCAAAGAGAGCCACCTAAAAGACGTTACCCAGTTTCAGGTGGACTGAAGTTAGTCTTTAAAACTATTATCCACTCTTCTTAAGTTAGCCCATTCACTGACTCTAAAGCCGTAGGTATTTTCTCATGAAGCTGACTGCAAGGCATTTTCACACAGAACAACAAATATTCATTTTTTTTTATGAAGTCCATCAACAGTGATCACTTACATGTCTAAAATTTGTGTTTTTCCTGCTCCTTGTCTGTAGATATTTCATTTCTGTCCTCAGCTGTCTGATGACTATTTTCATCCTTACATTTTCCTCTTGGAGTCTGTCAAACTGCTTTTTGAGACCTTGATAATCCATGACTAAAGTATTTTCTAATAATGATATTAGGTGTTAACCAGTAAGAAGTATTTCATAAAATGATTAACACTGAAACATTCAGTGAATGTTTACTCCGTTTGAATGTAATTGTTGGAACTGTTGCATCACAATGGACACTGACAACTTATGAGTGTGACATAATGCCATAGGAACTGGAATGCAGAACCTTTGCTGCATTCCTCTACAGAAGGCCAGTGAAAACAATGGGAAGATGAGAATTCTTATACAGAGGGTCTGCCAATCGCAATATGTAAACAAGTTTAAATAATGTTCCTTAATCGACCATACAATACTGTTTGGAGCCAAACGGTCTCGCTTGTATTGCATCTAGATTCATATTTTTTTAAACGACAAAATTATGGCAAAAGCTGGGCTCCGACTCCAAAGCATCAACAAATTTCGGTCAAATTGGTTTCATTTAAATCAATTCAGGAGGTGAAAATAATAATAATAATAATAATAATAATAATAATAATAATAATAATAATAATACAAAGTTCATACTGAAATTAAATTTATTTGGAGCAGTATTTTGAATTCTACTATGATTTTTCATTAGCCTATTATTTGTACATGTCCGCATGGCCTTTTAACACTTGGGATATTGCGGCCAGTCCACACAGACCAAGACTTTTCGTTGATGTTGTTCGATTTCGTCTCTAGTACCAAAGGATCTGACAACACCCCATCTGGACCGAATATCGTGTAGATGCTGTTATACACACATTACGGTACATGTGTTAATATTGATACCGTAATAAAGGTAGAACTCTCATTGCGCCACATTTCTAACAGCTTTCGTCTGCGTTGTGGTCAGGACAAGACGCTTGCCTGTGAACCAAAGCGGAAATAAGAGGTGAACACATCGACTTTGAATATCTACATGGTATTTACAAACGAATAATTCATTATATTTCTAAATCGGCTCTCAAGTATAGTCTGTTTAGTCCATGTGTTTATCTTTAGCTAACGTCATCTAGCTTGATGTTGTTGACCTGATTCTTAACCCGTAACGGTAGCTTGCTAGCCATCTATACTAGCTTACTTAACGCTTCTGTCTTCAAAATGCAACGTTAATGCAGATCTTCAATATTATTCAAATAAATCCAGCCTTTAATGGAAGAATAATTTGTAAATTACGCTTCCTGTCGTAACAGACAAATAAGGAGTTGCTTATAATATAACATAGCTGGAGGCAGTCGTAACACCACTTACTCGCAGTGTGCGGTTGGTTTTACTGTTGTGATATTTATTTTGTATTTATTTATTTTTACTTGCCATGTCTGGCAACATTTGGCTCCAATTTCTTTGCAACCTGTGGCCGATGTTTACCTAAGTCTGCTTCTACGGAATGGAAACAAGCTACTTCTGTGTTTCGTAACTAGTTAAGGTGTAGCTGTTGGTCCGGACGGCCAGTTAAATTCCAATGTGTGGAATTTAACTGGCATATTTTAGTCAAACACAGTCACTGATACTTATGGAACCTGAATGAAAAATAGGAATATTGCAATCTTTACATTTGTATTAAGTAGGGCTTATAACATCAGACGAAAGGCAGTCAGTCATGTTGACAGCCGTTTTGACTAGCTCGTTATAGGCCACAATGTGTTCCCCCGCTATTGTGATTCGAGGAATTGTTAACTGAATGATGGGAGAACTGCCCCGGCAAAGCAACTTCTTCAGAGCCCCATATGGGAGCAGGAAAAGTACTACAAATCACTGTCTGAATAATCAAGGACAACTTTCTGACTCCACCAACAAGTCGCACAAGTAACCTAAGCAAGTTATCCAAACAGTAGCTGTGCTACGACGGTCTGTGTGAGCACATGCAGTATCCCAGCCACAAAAGCGGGCAATTGAAGGAGCTAAGAGCCTTGACAAAAATGTACTGGCTCCAATTATATTTACACAGAATTACTTCTATTATAATTCCTTTACAATGAGACACGAATGCACACCAGGACACAGTTAGAGATATTTAGAACTGAGCCTTTGGGCCAGCAGTGTTGCTAATTTTCTTATCTAACTGATGTTTGATTAATTAAAGAAACTGGTGCGCAACAGTGTAGCACACAAGGGTTTATTGTTACTTGAAGCAGAGGAGTTGCGTACCTATGGTTCCCCCCTCATGTGTCTGTGGGAGGTGGTTGTGTTGTATGCAGGTGGTCAAGAAATTTGAGTGGGGATAATAAAAAAATACAAAGAAATTATGGCTAAACGTGATCTTCCTTTGTTTGGTAAAGTGTCAACATCATATAGTGCATGTTGTGAACATGTTACTGTGATTCTGTCTTAACATTTCGTCATGACGTGATACAAGAGGTCTTTGTTTTTGCCCTCACCCATAAAAAACACCTTTCTTTTGTTCTTTTGTTTGCCCTTGGGCAGGTTCTGTGAAGAGATGGAGATGGTAGAAGGTGACGGACGGAGCGCGGTCTCATCCGGTTCTTGAGCTTTGACACGCATTCGGTCTTACTGCACGCGATGAACTTGTGGCAGTGGTGTACGGATGAGTTGCAATGACAATTTCACCAAGTGTTAAGTTTGCCAAAAATATCTGTTAACCGCGTTGTCTTGAAACTCGCAACATATTCACATAACATCTTCCTGTAAAACTAAAGATACCCTCCACTATGTAATTTTGCATCAAAAAACTCCAAAGAAGGTATAGAGATACCGGTAACCGGCTCATGCCTACAGTGGAGGCCTTCATGGACAGGTTTGGCCACTGAGAATGCAAGAGTTATGCATATCGCTATATTTGGCTGAACCACACTCTTTCCAGGATACATGAAAATGAGTTTGCCACTTTTGAAATAGCACTCTCAACACTGAGGGCCTTGTTCATAGCCATGTTTGGCTAAACACTGGAGCAAAAGGGAAAAAAAAGATCAGTCAAACAATCATTTCCTCACAGATGCCTCGATGGAAAGTTCTAGTGAGACGTCACCTGCGGTGGTCCAACCCTGTGGTTCAGGGTCTGGCACTTTGCCTGCTGACGTTTGCGGTTGTGCTTCCGTCATTCTGCCACCGGTTGCTCTACTCCTATTACTTCATAAAGTCCCTGTACCTGGACTCGATGAGTGACCAGGCCTTGGCCGAGAGCTATAGAAGAGGCCAGGATGCCCTGCGCTTCTGGCAGGGCCCGGATTCTGATCCGCCTCCGGGCCTGTCAGGCTCTGCAGGACAGAACAGACGCCCTGAGCTGTTGGTGACTGTGGTAACTGCCCGTCGGACGGAAGGCAGGGATTACCATTACCTGCTGCAGGTGATGCAGCGGCTGGCCTCCCTGCTGGGGGTTTGCGGGGGGCGGGGCTGCGCGGAAGTGCTGGTGTGCGACGTGGAAAGCGGCCCGCGGGGAAACGAAGACGTCTCCCTGCTGGAGAAGAGGTTCCGCGTGGTGCACAGCTCCCGGGACGACCCTGGGAGGGTCCAGGCCAACATCAACACGTTCGAGAAGGAAAAGAGAGACTACGTCTACTGCCTGAGGAAAGGCTGGGAGCAGCTGGAGCCAATGAATGTCGTGGTTCTGGAGGACGATGCTCTGCCCAGGTTTGACTTCTTCCCCGTGATCTACAATCTGCTGTCCCGGGACTTTTCCTCGCGGTCACTGTATGTGAAGCTGTACCACCCAGAGAGACTGCAGAGGTACTGGAACCCCGAGCCCTACCGAATCTTGGAATGGGTGGGGTTGGGCCTGGTGGCGGGGTCCATTCTGCTGTGGCTGTACTCTTCTCGTATGCAACTGTCCCACTACACTCTCCACATGCTGTTTTTCACCCTCTACGTAATGGCCGCCGCCGAGCTGCTGGGGAGGCACTACCTCCTGGAGGCGCGGCGGATGTCTCCACAGCTCTACGCCATCTCCCCCGCGACTGAGTGCTGCACCCCGGCCATGCTGTTTCCGGGCAATGCCTCGCTCAGGGTCGCCGACTACCTGGACCAGGAGTTCTGCATAAAGGGCAGGGCCAAGGACACGGTGCTGTACCAGGTGGCCAGGTCAGCCCGAGGGGAGAGGGCACACAGCCTGGAGCCCAACCTGATCACTCACATCGGGGCTTTCTCCTCCGTTAGGGCCAATCCCACCCACCCACGCCTGCTGTGATTGGCTAAACAGCCAGTCCCACCCACCTATGCCTGTTGTGATTGGCTTCAGGGCCAATCATACCCACCCACGCCTGCTGTGGTTGGCTATACAGCCAGTCCCATCCACATATGCCTGTTGTGATTGGCTATAAAGTTGATCACATCCAACTTTGACTGCTGCGATTGGCTACAGGGCAAATCAAACCTACCCACACCTATTCTGATCAGTTCAGACCCAGGTCAAATAACTTGTATGGAAATTTTTAACCAATCAGACACCAGTAAAATAACTGCAGATATCTGACAATCTGAAAAGAAGCAACTGTTTTCTCCAATATGAATACATTTATTCTTTGATGATTGCACATTTTGGTTGTTAATATGCTTTGTTGAAAATTCTCAGGGATCTGCAGTGAGCATGTAAAACCTTACAAATTTTTAACTAGTTCTTGACCCAGGTCTGTGATTGGTCAGAGTTGGGAATGGTTAGAGATCACCATAGGGATACTGATTCAGATATAAAGGTGATGGGATACATATGCTATCATTACAGCTACAGCAAAATGTTAATGTTATTTTGTAGGTGAGCTGCTATGACATTGCAATCACAGTAATGGTTGCTCTTACAGGAAGCAGATGGGAAGCACACTGTGGTGCAATTTGTAAAGGTTACAGTGCCTTTTAGTAGAAACTATCTGCACGTTAGTGCGAAATCATAAAATTGAGATTGATGTGCTTGTTACTTATAGCAAACACATTTGAAAGTTTAACTTGGAGGAAAAAGCTATAACAATGCAACTAGACTCGGAAGACATTGAAATGTCTGAAGCAAATCGTAGAAGAATAATTTGCATATTAAGAATTTACATTTCTCTATGGTTCATTGTATATTATTTCTTTTGTGCTAAGCACAATATTTAAAAGAAAATACGGTTTTATTTTTTTCATGTGTGTGATCTGAAAATACACATTTTCTTCTGCCTTACATAAGTCACAAGTAATATTTATGTATTTATCTTGTATCTGAGATTTTAAATGACTGGTTGATGACTAGTTTTCTTTGAAATTATACAAATTGCATAATACTATCATATACAAATATGTATTTTCATTTCATCATTATGATTTAATTATATAAGGGAATTTAACGTTTGCCTATCACAAATGCCTTTTTGGTCTTACTATTTTTATTTCCAACTTAAAGGATGAGAATCATATGCAATACTCTTAAAGTCAATACTTAGACAGAAGTCACAGAAGTGTGAGTGTGGGAATTTTGATATAGCATTAATTTTTCTGGATTGTGTGACGTGTCAGTTAATATAATGTACCAATAAACGTATTTTCTGTCCGTCATGTTTGTGTGTGTGTGGAGGATGTATTTTCTAATATCCGAAACAAATTATGGAAAACCTATGGAGAATAACTGGTGACGTGATGTTGGGTGATTGCCAAGCGTCTGTGTATTGTTGATCATTTGTTTAAAAAAAAAAAAAAAAAAAAACATTTGCACGCATCAGCTTGCTTCATTTTGAACGGGAGACGAATAACTAGACGACCAACCGAATACTTGTTTATCAGTTATGAATGTCTTTATTCGTATTTACAGTTAGTTCATTATTGTTTGAATAAAATGAACAGAATCAAGTAGGCTACATCAGAATCTCGACTGTGTTCATACAGCACGGCATACGCTAGATGCGCAGGATATTCAAAGATGACAACGTACAAGTCTCCTTTCTCGGGGCAAATAATACTGCTTACGATGAGTTCACTTGAAGACGGAAGAATACATTTTCAGTTTATATCGGATGACTTTTTCTAAACATGTGGAAAGTTCCGCTGGCAATTTGACGACTGGTCTTCCTTCAAGCGCCAGCCTAGGAGAAATTCATATTTTTGTTATACAAGTCTTCTTACACGACAAGCCATGTGATTGAAAATGGCATGCATTCAGTTTGTAAGGGTTTCATGCATGAGTTACAGCGCCAAAAATAAAAAGCAGAATCGAATTTTGAATGGTTCTGGTACAATTCTCCTAACGTCCTGTTTGCAATACTAATACTGACACAGCCCCGGTTTAGGAGATATACCTTTTCCTTCCGCGTCAGGACCTCCCACGTCTCATGCTAGGTCTATTTTTTTCTGTGTTTCTGAAAGCAAGTGCTGCAGTCTCCTTTTCCTCCAGTCCAAAAATTTCCTCCTCATCCTGTTTGCCTGCCACCCAGAGAAAAACCCCGACGTAAAAGAAACAAGGACCGCTATTTGTAGTATCCTCTCGGACACATCCGCCATGTTCACCTTTACATATGGAGTCCTGTATACTGTTGTCTTGCCGTTAATGGAGTTGTTCTCTCTGCCACGACAAAAAAAATTAAAAAAATATGTGCAGCTCCCGGCCTGCGGCCACGTGACAGTGTCACGACTGCTAACCGGAGTATAGTCCATGTCACATTTACTTGTTAAGGTGTGCGACAGAAACAATGTGCAGTTTAGCGAAGTGTAAAACAGAAACCCCTCATTTCACAGTGGTAGTACAATCTCTGAATGTTACCACTTTGCCGCAGGTTTTTTTTGCATGTTATTTCCTTAGCATGCGTTTTGCATATTGTGAAATAATGACGATCATACGTGTATTCACACAAGAGCTGCAGACCCATGCAATACAACCCAAATCACAAAACTCGCCCCTACTAGTGCCCTGTTCTCTTAAAAATTATAGTTTAAAGAGACTTTATCCAAGACAAGAATCCCATACTAATGTGTAAGCAAATATTTAAGCAACAATTACATCTTTATTGTTCCTGGTAATAAACAATAGTAATTTCAGACAATGCAAGTCAAATATTTTGAAGAAATGTTATTTTTTATTAAATTAAAAGAGTTATGGTATCAATCAAATCAAATTTACTGATTAAACAGCGGCCTTACTTAAGATATGATATAATCAGTCATTACAATAAGTAATTTTAAAATAACAATAATTCAAATATATTACACATAATAGTTGCAACTTCTGCTTATACAGCTACATGCTTGCTGAAGCAATTTAGAAGTGCCTTGCTGGCAAGTGATCATACATCATCTCAGTTACAGGCCCAGCTCCCTAACTATTATACTACAGTGCCACCCAATGCCCCAACTTATACTAAAATTTTGGCAGAAGCAGTTATGTAATAGCAGATGAAGAGTGTAACGGTACTAACAGAGATGGGTGGCTGATGTGCGTAGGGCTCAAGTAGCCAAAATATTCTGATTACAATGGTAGCCGACTATGTGTAATTTACATCGGAACCGTGCTCAGCACGTTGCCTGATGCAGCACAAGCTGATTGAAGCCTAGTTTTAAGCATCTGGTCTATTTTTGCTATTTGCTGCAGCGCACAAAGATGTGTTTAAACATGCATAAAATATAAAACGCAGTGTGTGTGTGTATATATGTGTATGTATATATATATTTAACTTTCCCTTCAGTCCTCAGATTTTCTGATTTGATGATGAGTTGGTTGTTCCCTTTTGAACTGGAAGACACTTCTCTATTCCGTTCTCCACAAAACAGCTAAACTAAGAATATGAATTGCACAACAAAGTGACAATTTTGGGCTTGTTACTTGGGTGAAATTCCCAAGATGGTGCAGTTGAGCCACTTCATCTATTCAGGCCCCAGGTAGGATTGGTCACATCATCTTACTCATTTAAAAGATTATTTTTTTGATAGTTAGAGTAGAGACAGACAGGAAATGTAGGGGAGAGAGAGGGGGGAGGACATGCAGCAAAGGGCCCAGGCTGGATTCGAACCTGGGCCACTGCTGTAGGGCCTTGGCCTTATCTGGCATGTGCTCTACTGGATGAGCTACCAGGGTGTGGCACAGCAGCTTATTTAAATATTCTCTCTGCCAATCATTGTGTTACTTGTGCACAGACTCTGTGCAAGGAGCACAGGTTGACACAAAAGGTAAGGCCCAGCACCTTAAAATGTCTGGTGGAGAGAAAAATATCACCAAAGACCAAAATATCGGGGGGCTTTTGGGTTGCAGACAAAGTGTAGGCAAATGTCACATGGCATATCTTTGTGTGTCCCCCTGCTGGGAGCTCAAGTTCACCAGCCATGCTGTCGCCAACCATGGCTAGAGGCCCTGAATGAGGATGGTGCAACAGCCATAAAACAGAACATGGCTGTGTCCCAGTGCTCAAAAAATGTATCCCCCTTTCCTCCACTATGACCTTGTCTCCTCCCTTCCTCCAATGTCCCTGTATGGTGGTGATGTAGGGGAAGAGGATGCATATTCTGACAATTGGGATGAACACCAAGCTGTCAGGCACCATCCCAAACAACCCATTACTCTTTGGAGCCTCACTTCTTCTGGCTCTTTCTTTGCTTGTCAGTTTGGTTTAGCTCACTATCGCCATCTACAGGTGTGGAGCTCATCTGCAGCTCGTCTCATGTCACTTTTTCTTTTCCTGTGGCCTGTTTGGTTTCAGATGTGATGTATTGCATTTGTGTACTAAAAAAAACATGTTTAAAAAGTTTTCATTTAGCCCATTGGACGTTTGGCACAGTTGTGGCCTCAACATGACCACCTGTTGGAGTTGGTGCAGGTGGAGGGTAAGTTTGAGCAGAAGCCATGTAGTGATAGTGACTTTCATTTTAATTGTGCTAATGACATGGATCAAATCCGAAATGGATCAAACCCAAAATGGATCAATTCAGGGCTAAATCAGAAAGCAACTTGTTGATTGATCTTAAGTCTGCTAACCTTGCAGATCTTCATTAATCCTTTGTCCTTTTCTGATCCTACTGTCTTCATCCTAGTGGTAAAGATATCATTTTTTCTGTCATACCCCTACAGTAAATAGGACAATGAATGTCTTGCCATTTTGTATTTGGATCCAATTTCTAAGAGCTGTCATTATTCAGAATGCCATTAATTTATTTTTTAGAAAAAAAAAAAAAAAACTATGTTGCCGCTGGAGATCATGCTGAAGTTTGGTTTGGTTTAGTTTGGATTTGGAAAAAGGGGAAAAAACTGGGGTAAAAAATTTAAAGAAAATAATACTTTATTACCCTGACATATAAACCAGGTTATTGATAATACATAATCTCTCACCTATCTTAATGGTCTGGAGTAGAGCTGTTTTCTCTCTTTATTAATAGTAGCATAGTCATTTAGCTGACACTTTTATCCAAACAGACTTATAGTTGATCAGGCTAACCAAGGGCCAATCCTCCCTGGGAACAATGTGAGGTTAGGGCCTTGCTTCAGAGCCCAACAGCAAGGGTGTTCTTGGTAGGGCTGCACTGGGGCTTGAGCTGCCAACCTCAGGGTCCCAGTCATGTACCTTAGCCACTAGACTACAGGCTGCCCTAGCTTGGGTATTGCCAGGATACTTAAATATAGGACTGTAGCATAAAAGCTAAGTTGCTTGAATGAGATCTTGGTGGTTGGTGTTTCAAGCCTCAGTGTTACCAGACTAAATTCAGAGCAGCTGCTGGGCCTTTGAGCAAGGCCCTTAAACCTAAATTGCTCCTGAGTGGAATGGGTCCTCTTTAGTCTAATCAACTGTAAGTTACTTTGGATAAAGTCCAAAGTATGACTCTGAAGTCATGCAGTGCATGTTTTTGTGGTGAAAAAATGAGTTCTCTTTCATTTCTCTTGACTTGGAAATGACTACTCAGTTTTCCACCTGCATTACTGTCTTTGTTTTGATGCACCTCTCTATGCTGACAGATGTATGACAGATGTCTGCAATGTGAAGAAAAAAATTAATAAAATATAGAAAAAGATATTGTGACTATGATATTAGCCTCGCCAAAGAAAAATAGTAGGCCAGTTGGCTAAATCCTGAGTCTCATTGCTCTCTACTGGCCTCTCCTGGCCAGTCACTCAATTGCAGGTTCAAGAACTAAACATATACTCAAGGGACAAAAAAAAGGCAAAACCCAACTTAGTATGGGATAGCCTTTCCCTTTCATTTCTTTAAAATGTCTTCTCTTAGTACCTGATAGAGAAATAGCGATTTTCTCTCCATTTAGGACCTTGTAAATTCCAGAATAAATACAGTTAGTTGACAAAGACCAGCTATGCGATTTATGACAGCAACCCCTGCATGCTATTCTGCATTTTTTGGAGCAGGTTTTCTCGCTCCTTTACCATGGGACTCAGAACACTGCATGTTGTAGAACTCTCCCTGCTCTTCTAGTTATGAGCTTGTTATCAGGCGTTTGATGGGTGTAAAAGATCAAAAAAACATCATCCCAGAAGTTTAATTCTTGATTTCCTGACCATTGATTTATTATTAAGACCATTAAAAGCATAATGTTTTGCAATTTTGTGCTTGGTGATGGGAGCGTATTTTGATCTGTGCTCAATTGATGGAATGAACAATACGCGCTTACTGTCTTCTGTCTTAGCAGTACACCACATGAATGGGGGGGGCCGGGCGCAGTCAAACATGCAGCCACTTCCTCATGGAGTGAAGTTGCAAAGCGTTCATAGCGACATCCTTCGATGTCGGCTCTTCCTAACACTGCGAAGCAGAATTCACAAAGCGTTGGATTGCTCACCCGCTAATAGGGAACGTGAGCTGGGTTTAGACTGAGACAGGTTAGTTTTACCCTACTGATGACGTGTTGCCACTATAGTAATCCTAATTACTATTGCTAATACTGCTACTACTGATACTGTGCTAATACTGTACAACCTGAATAAAAGTTATCGTGGCCCTGAGAGTAAATGCTTTGCTGCCTGTTTTAAGGTCTGACATTTTGAGATGAATCACACCTTGCGATCACACCCAAATGACAAGAACATGGTGACTGGCTAATAAGCTGTTTTAAGGGTGAAACAGTTGGGGTTATGATCAGCTGTAGCTGTAAGGAGGCCGTGTCCCAAAAGCACACTACGCCCTATTTCTAGCCGTTTTTTGAGTGTGTAGTACATAGGGTGGTCGATTTTTGTCATGCCCTATGCAGTAGATACTACAAGTGTATGCACTAACAACGGCGATGATCTGAAGCGTGGTTTGCATGGACACTCCCAGAATGCAACACGAAATGGAAAAGGAGGTGTCTCCTGCAAGCGAAAATTTCAAACAAAATGGTGGGTTCAGAAGCATCACCATCAACACTGGTGACGTGTTTCCGATTGGTAAAATACTATCAAGTGCATGTTTTCACAAGTACACTAACAAGTGAAAACATGCGTTTTCAAGAATAATACACAGTGTAAGCACAATAGTGTGGAGTATGTAGTGTGCTTTTGGGACACGGCGTTAGTTATAGCCGTCCAATGGATTTTGAATAAGGGCTATGGGTACATTGTCCAGGTTGATTTGAATTTAATACGAATGTTGATACGAATGTAAATGAATTGGAAGTTAGGCTGAGTCCTTGATGGGGCGGCACACGGTTTGGTTTGCTTGGAGCGCAGGGTAAATAGAAAATAAGTCTACCTTCTTCATGAAGGATGCAGTAGTGGTAGGAAAACCACAGAGCAAGAGTGTGAAATTTCAGTCCTGGCTGGCTACATTGTCTGTGGGTGTTTGTGGTTGCCTGTCAATCGGCAGAGAGTTCAGGCCTTTGAAAAACAAGTGGGTAGACCTTTTAGGCAATCCGCGAATTAAATGAATCTATTCAGTGCTGAAAAACACACCAAAACCCAGAGGACATTGCAGCATTAGAGTTTGACACCACTGATATAAAGCTTAAGGTCTTACCAAAGCGAAATGCACCTTTAATGTCAAACCAACCTGGAGACGGGGATACGTCTTATTCAACAGCCAGAATGCCCCCAGTAAATATGCTAACTACACTAGGTGCAGTGAACTTTGATCCCAGAGGGTTAAATCTGGCTCTGGGTGTTGTTTCCACTACAGCTCAATTAATCAGTTGTATATGACAATGCCTACATTCCAAAGTAACACAAGTACATACTTCAGCTGTCGTACATAAGCTTATCTATAAATGTAATTGGAATCTCAGACCAATTAAATGATTTGGGTGATTAAATAATTCAGACCAGACGTTGGCATGAAATTCAGAAAAGGACATTTCCCGGAACTGGGTTCACAACGCTAACTTAGGCACTCAGTGCAGCATGTAAGACGAATTGTGATTTTTGACTGCAGGTTACGGTCTCTAGCTGTTAACAGTTTGGGTGTAGTTCCACTATCGTCATACTGGAGGAGCTGTTGCATGACATTCAGATTCTATTTGTCAAGTACTGCCGCAGATTTTGCATTGATATTTTATATATATTGCATTAATATGTCATGCTTGCCTCAAATATTTCACATACATAACTATTCAATTACAGGACCATGTCCTATAATTGCTCTCATATAGTTTATAGGCTACAAGAGTTTATAGTTTATACATCTTATTTGAACAATCATAATGAAATATACAGTTGGTTGCGAGTCACTTACATGTTGCCGTAGCGCTCAGACAGTGGTGGCTTTTTGAACACGTCTTCTAGACACAAAACTGCACGAGACAACCTTCTGGTAATTGTTCTTCCTGAAAGAGTCCTGTTTTCTGAGGTCTTGCTTTCATTGATAGTTTTTTAAGGTCCTTTTCCTGTCTTTGAGAACTGTAAATTTCAGACGGTGGGCACCTCTGCATGATGCGGCCTTGGGCCTTCCAGATCCTTCTTTCTGCTAACATCACCTGTTGGTTCAAAGCATTGACCTGTTGGGGGGGTGCAGTCAAACATGCAGCCACGTCCTCATGGAGTGAAGTTGCAAAGCGTTCATAGCGACATCCTTCGATGTCGGCTCTTCCTATCATTGTGAAGCGGAATTCAGGGGAATGTGAGCTGGGTTCAGACCGTCGTGAGACAGGTTAGTTTTACCCTACTGATGACGTGTTGCCGCAATAGTAATCCTAATTACTATTGCTAATACTGCTACTACTGATACTGTGCTAATACTGTACAACCTGAATAAGAGTTATCGTGGCCCTGAGAGTAAATGCTTTGCTGCCTGTTTTAAGGTTGACATTTTGAGATGAATCACGCCTTACGATCACACCCAAATGACAAGAACATGGTGACTGGCAAATAAGCTGTTTTAAGGTTGAAACAGTTGGGGTTATGATCAGCTGTAGCTGTAAGGAGGCCGTGTCCCAAAAGCGCACTACGCCCTATTTCTAGCCGTTTTTTGAGTGTGTAGTACATAGGGTGGTCGATTTTTGTCATGCCCTATGCAGTAGATACTACAAGTGTATGCAGTAACAACGGCGGCGATCTGAAGCGTGGTTTGCATAGACACTCCCAGAATGCAACACGAAATGGAAAGAGAGGTGTCTCCTGCAAGCGAAAATTTCAAACAAAATGGTGGGTTCAGAAGCATCACCATCAACACTGGTGACGTGTTTCCGATTGGTAAAATACTATCAAGTGCATGTTTTCACTCGTACACTAACAAGTGAAAACATGCATTTTCAAGAATAATACACAGTGTAAGCACAATAGTGTGGAGTATGTAGTGTGCTTTTGGGACACGGCGTTAGTTATAGCCGTCCAATGGATTTTGAATAAGGGCTATGGGTACATTGATTTGTGAAACGAATGTAAATGAATTGGAAGTTAGGCTGAGTCCTTGATGGGGCGGCACACGGTTTGGTTTGCTTGGAGCACAGGGTAAATAGAAAATAAGTCTACCTTCTTCATGAAGGACGCAGTAGTGGTAGGAAAACCACAGAGCAAGAGTGTGAAATTTCAGTCCTGGCTGGCTACATTGTCTGTGGGTGTTTGTGGTTGCCTGTCAATCGGCAGAGAGTTCAGGCCTTTGAAAAACAAGTGGGTAGACCTTTTAGGCAATCCGCGAATTAAATGAATCTATTCAGTGCTGAAAAACACACCAAAACCCAGAGGACATTGCAGCACTAGAGTTTGACACCACTGCTATAAAGTTTAAGGTCTTACCAAAGCGAAATGCACCTTTAATGTCAAACCAACCTGGAGACGGTGATACGTCTTATTCAACAGCCAGAATGCCCCCAGTAAATATGCTAACTACACTAGGTGCAGTGAACTTTGATCCTAGAGGGTTAAATCTGGCTCTGGGTGTTGTTTCCACTACAGCTCAATTAATCAGTTGTATATTGGCAATGCCTACATTCGCCCAAAGTAACATATTGCAAACAGGACACAAGTACATACTTCAGCTGTCGTTCATAAGCTTATCTATAAATGTAACTGGAATCTCAGACCAATTAAATGATTTGGGTGACTAAATAATTCAGACCAGACGTTGGCATGAAATTCAGAAAAGGATATTTCCCGGAACTGGATTCACAACGCTAGCTTAGGCACTCAGTGCAGCATGTAAGACGAATTATGATTTTGACTGCAGGTTACAGTCGCTAGCTTCCGAACAGTTTGGGTGTAGTTCCACTATCGTTATACTGGAGGAGCTGTTGCATGACATTCAGATTCTATTTGTCAAGTACTGCCGCAGATTTTGCATTGATATTTTATATATATTGCATTAATATGTCATCCTTGCCTCAATTATTTTTCACATACATTACTATTCAATTACAGGAAAATGTCCTATAGTTGCTCTCATATAGTTTATAGACTACAAGAGTTTATAGTTTATACATCTTATTTGAACAATCATAATGAAATATACAGTTGGTTGCACATGAATTTAAAAAGTGCATCATCAAATGTAACAATGTTCTAATTTGCAATTAACTCAATTCAATTGCTGTTTCTGTGTCGTAGCTAGTTCAGAATGTAGATGTACATGTACCTGCGATATTACGGAGGGCATTGCTTTAATACCACAGATTCAGATGTGATGGACTCACCTAAAAAATGGCCAATAGGGATGTTTCATGACTGCAAGAAATTTATTTGTACTCTTTCTCTGTTTCAACACGCAAACTCTCCACTGAACCAAATGAAAGCTGTCCTCCCTCTCAGAAATTGAGCCAGCATAAACCATAAAACTTTCCGTCTGTAGTTCCTTGGCTATTTCCGCCAGGTTTCTGTCACATGATGGGTCAAAAATCATGGCTTCAGCAAAGAAAACGGTAAACTTCTTTTGTCAACATTGTCACAGATGACTCTCAGTTAATCATGAGACATCTTTTTCTTAGGTAGTTTGAAACGGTTCTGGCAAAAGAAAAGAACTTTCTTTTGATTGACACTGGATTGGAGAAAAAAGAACGCAACGTCGCGCAGGAAAACACAAGTTCTGCAGACTTCTTTGAGCCCAAATCCCAGCCCTGCGCTTTAACACGGGATTTCCTGCACACTTTTGTGGGTGCTGACTGAGAGAAAGCGCGGAGAAAGTTTAGTTCTTTGTTCAGCACAGATGGAAACAGATGCAAAAATGCCTGAAGGTGATGAAGTGGAAAACACGGATTCCTCTGCATCAGAAACCCTAAAGACAATTAACGGAGGGAATTCTTCAACAAAGTTGGACGAGGAGATCAGACATGTAAGTGACTCGCAGCTTTTCTTCACACATCTGCAGTTTTGCTCAATCCGTTAGCCTGTTGTTATTGTCAAAAACGACAAACATCTGCTTTGAGGAAAAGTATATTTCGTTTTAGTTCACTTTTTCGTCCTGCATTCCTTTACGACTTCCATACGATGCTGACGCTGCAGACATCCGAGCGAGCTAACTGCACGTTTCCGACTGAAATTCCCGTGTAACTGAGTAAAATTATACGTTTTAAAGGCTATATATTTAGATAGCGTATGCTACTAGTTACAATTTGCCACAATTTTCCATTCTCTTATTACTGTCCATACTTGACACAAAGATGTTTTATCAGTTACTTTTGACGATGCAGAGATAACCTATGTATAATAACTCGCATATCTCAGTATCGCATACCTCTGCATAGGCCAAGTGGAATTCGTGGATCAAATTTGTTTGCGCATAGTTTTAGATGCCAGCGACGCGTTTTTGAGAGTAAAAGTGTTTATATGTTAGTGAGGCTGTACTGTCTGACTTAATTGGCTGTTCTCTTGAAAGGATTCAGGTTTGTCTCCCGTAAAAAAAAACCACTTTGACTGAAAACCTGGTACTTTGTTGCGCTGTGATTTCTTGAGTGAATGTTTCCAAGGCAATAACTTCTAGTTTCTTGCCGTGCGTTGGTGTATGGTTACATTAGCTCAGAGTTTAGATTAGCCTACTTTTTTCAGACAGCGATACAATGTTAACAGATCAGGATCAGTGATCTCTGTCATTTATGTATTCTTCAGCGATTTACACAGACATCCATGTTCTTTCTTTAGTGTTACTACGGTGCGTGTGGACGTGTGCAGTTTTGCATTCGTTATGGTCTAGTAGAGTCAGCGGACAATACCGTTAAAGTCGGCCAGATGTTCTTGGATACAGCGGAAGACGTACGATTTGGAAGTGCTGCGCAGACTTTGCAGTCGCAAGCAGAAATCACTGACAGTGAAGTAACCCTTTTGCTACGGCAATTCTGGGATAAGTTTATCACAACTGTCAGGAATCTGTCTTAGTCACACGGGAGTGTCTGTATAATGTACAGCGTATGTGTTAAGAGCTATATTTCCATATTAATTATTTAGTTTCATTTTTGAACGCACTGTATTTCACTGTGTGATTTATGGCAATAAATGGTCGGGCTCGTGTATTCCTATTCATAATTTGCTGAGTTACCTGTTTTCAAGGATATTTCAACTTTGTAGATGCTGGTGACATTTATGTATGGTCACGTCAAAAAAAAAATTGTTTTACAATCAGAACTGGTACCAAAAAATTGAAATCAAAGGTTGAATCTTCAGTTCAGAGATGCTGTTTGGACTAGTTTGTTTCCCACCACACCCCACAAGGACAATGTCTGTCGGAGTTATCATGTCACCATCCACTACTAAATAGTGTTTGTTTTTCTTTTCTTTAAAAAAAAAAAAAAAAAAGCCTAGCTAGGGACATGAGTTGGGACTTAGCAGTAGCTATAATCTGTATATGCAAGGAATCAGTTCCATGTTTCTGACTTCTGAAGCTGTAAATATGGTAAATAGCACCATCCCAATCAAATAAATAAATGCTCCTGCATTCATTGGCTGAGGTATTAAGTGTGTACACAGAGAAGTGACCAAGGACCCACTACCATCATCCCTAAGAGCTCAACTATGTCCCCTGCTAGCGCAGTAGTGAAAAAAAAAACTGTCACTCATAGAGGTTTTCACTGTGGTCTCAAAAATAACACTTTTGTCTTCAGGCTCAAACTCACAAACCACAGTATATTCTGAATATAGATTGAAAATCATCACCATCGTTATTGGAGGGAAACCCATCACGCCCCCGCATTGGAACCCTCCTCCAAATGGAGGCCGCCCAGTTTCCCACAGAGAACCGGACCTGCTTTAGCGTGAGAGACTCTTTTTGGGCTGAGTGGTTTGCAGTTGATTCTCATGCTCCGGGGGAAGAAGCATTCGAAGCAAAGCTTGTGCGTCGCACTGCCAGCGGTGATCGGGGGCCACCGCAAACTCGACGCTCTCATGGGCGTTTGGGAGCCTGTTTACGGGGGCCACATCGTGAGCTGTCTGATTGGCTTCACTGAAAGGCCCAGTGCTCTGGCCACGGTGTGGCTTTCTGACTCAACAAATGGCTACACCCACATGCAGCTGGTGTAAGGGTGATACTTCCTGTTGACCTACAAAAGCTTCCCCCAGCTCTTGGCAAGATCAATTTAATGAAGCTACATGAGGTGCCATGGGGTCCACAGAAGTTCTGCGTTCCCACATACACTTCTCGTATCTCTTCTGCCACCTCCCCCGGTACGGTTTGCTTTTAAACAACTGGAGCCAGTTCTTTGTCTGGCCAGTGACGAACAAAGACAACAACTACATGGCCAGTGGTCTAGTGGGCTCTCTTTACCATGCATAAAAATCAGCTAGCGCCAAGTCCTAGCATTAAATATCCCCAAAATGTTACAGGTAGACTGAATATAGCACTGACATCGGTTGCGTCTAGATTGCTACATGACCAGACTTTGATCACATTCCTCATTAGTTTTTTCGTGGCCTCCTCCACGCTCATTCCCCAGCGTGACATGGCCTACTGACCTTACCATGCATTAGCTTGTAGCGCGTCAGAAACAGCATTCACAAGTGACGAACAAACATAGCAAGCAAACCACATACCCCGTCGGGGTGGCAAAGGTGCCCAAAAGAATGTGCACATACGCTGTGAATGTTTAAGTCCTCAACACAAGCTAAACACTGTAACACTTTTCAGACACATCGCAGTGTTTATACTTTCAGTTGAAATGTGCCGCAGTGTTTAAAGTCTCAGTTAAAACACATCGCAGTTTTTGGACTGTAAACATATGAGCATATGTTTTTGTGCTGTAACACTTTTTAGACGCATCGAGACATTCATCCTGGTTAGAGCATTTAGATTGTAAATACTGGTGTTTGCAGTAGAAACATGTCACATGCTTCATGGTTTTACATGGTTCCATAGTTGTGGTAGATGGACGTTGATATACAGAGATGGATCACCTCCTTTGCCTGAAAGACCTACCCCCCCCCCTTACTAATCTGTATCTGTGGAAATTTTAAGTTCCATCAGGAATATTGAGCCCTGAGGGTGGTATCCTTGGTGAGGTGACATTTCAATGTAATGATGATTCAATGTAATAAAAGTGTAAAAACTATGAATAAAAGAATATGAGTTAAATGTACACCATAGCCTGTGGACAACATCCAAAAATAGATTACTTAGAAGGTGATATCTGAATCCACAGTAAAAGTACCAAAGAGTTGATAAGCTAAGAGTGAGTTGCAATTTTATATTCATCAATCAAATACTGCTTGAATGTTTACCTTTAATATTTAATGACAGTCATTGTTGATAACATGTAATACTTTGTGTAATTGTTGTTAATTGGTAAAATGACAAAAATGCATACAATTTCTCAGACTTTGTCAGATTTAACTCAATTAAATCCCCTGAATTTCATATTTAATTTTGATTCTGTTTCCTGTAAGCATTTTCATTTCATTTCCAAAACCAATTCCTCAGCTGAATTTGAATCGATGAATTCAGTCAAGTGACCCTGACTCTGCTCAACAGTATGTTAATATGTGAATTTTCTCATTTGTTTCCATTTCTTAATTCACCAATTGCAAGTTTCTCACAGTTTGTCAAGTATCTAAGAGTTTGGTAACTCAGTTTGGTATTACCGTTTAACAATTTTTTTCAATTTTTTCACAACTTAGCGGGGTGGCCTTCCTGTTTGAATTGGTGGTTGTGCTGTGTGAAATTGGTGCATTACACACTGAACACTCAAACAGTTTCAATTTCTTCTTAACTGGTTGGGTCTGTGATCTACTTTTCAAATTCTTGTGGTCTCTTTGTGTCTGGTTCGTATGTCTCTGTGGTGACAGGACCTGGAGCTGGCGGCTGTGTACGTGTCTGACGCACAGTACAACCGGAACATCTTCTTTGATACGTCACCTCAGGGGGTCAGGTAAGGCCCTGAGACTTCCCTGTCTCTCACCTGTAAAGTAGAAGCCTGAGGTTTCCCAATCAAACACCTGTAAGGTAGAAGCCTGAGGTTTCCCAATCAAACACCTGTAAGGTAAAAGCCTGAGGTTTCCCAATCAAACACCTGTAGGACAAAAGCCTGAGGTTTCCCAATCAAACACCTGTAAGGTAGAAGCCTTAGGTTTCCCAATCAAACACCTGTAAGGTAGAAGCCTGAGGTTTCCCAGTCAAACATGGGAATCAAATAAGGCCCTGATGTTTACCAGTGAAATACCTGTTGGGCTGTCAGGTAAGGTCCTGAGATTTCCCACCTGTAGTGATATTACATGTAACCAGCCAGGGGGGCGGAGATAATCTGCTCTTGGGGGCCTGCAGCAATACACCAGTGTCACTATATACCGCACAACTAAAATAACTGCATTAAATGTTCATTTGATTAAATATTTATTAAATATTAATGTTTAGCCAAATGCTCTACCAAAATACTGTTATCATACTGCACAGGAATGCTGGGATTATGACAATGATTGATGTCTTTTTCGTTGATAATATGCATCAATTTTGGTATGCATTGCTTATCGCTGAAAAAAAAATTGTTGAGTGTAATGATACTCCACTGCAGGTCATGAGGGTTGCAGTATAAGCAGATATTTCCTTCAGCCATGTACTGCATTACCTGATTTAGCAAATTAATATACCTCCGAGGTCCAGGAAGTGAGCTAATTAGTGAAATCAGGTGGTGTAGCGGGTGACTGGAGCAAACACCTGCATACACTGTAGCCCTCAAGACCTGGAGTTGAGTAGCCCTGGTTTAGTGCTTAGTAACAGTATTTAGTGAGTATTGTACATGAACAAGCACAATTTGTTGGCACTGGATGTTCTGTACCATAGTAAAGTACCGGAAACATCCTGTAGATATGAAGCAGAAAGATCACAGGAGTTGAGTATCTGGTGCAGCTAAAGAATCTGTGGTAGTATCGGCCATGTTGCAGAGATCAGCATTTTGCAGGAAGTAGGAAACTAGGAAACAAAAGGCAAGGAAGTGTTCTTGTCTCGTGGATCCAGCTTTGAGTGGCTAGTCAGCTATGACCAGTTCTTCCAAACGCGAGGAGACATTTTTAAGTACCCATGTCAGATGTAAGATGGGTTTCTCACCTGTCTTTCTGGCACCCTTATGCCATATACCTGGGATCAGACCATACCTGTGTACCTATACCTGTAAAGTAACCTATGCCCAGCAACGGGCAAAAATTAAACGTATTTACTTCCAAAATCCAAGTGAATATTTCAACTGCATTAAAAAGTTGCTGTGACAATACAAAAAGGCTGTTAAACATTTAACATTGGTTCTGCATCCCCTTGATAGGTTCCAGGTTGTTACAATTCTCTTTAAGGTTTTTGCACTATTTTGTGATCTGTACATTTTGTTGTGACACCTCTGCCCTGGTCTAGCCAGCTCCAGCAATCAGCTAAACATTTGAATTTCTGTGCGGTATCCTGTCTCAGCAGCATACCCCTGCTAATAGCCCGTTTGTGGCTTCCACTGATGGCCGAGGCCAGTCGTATCCAGCCACCAACTTGTCTCAGCTGTTTGATATACCACAATTGGTATTTAATGCAACGCGCACTTTAGTCCGCAGAGATATTCTCGGCGCAGGCGGCCAGAATGTTCTGGGGATGTCTCTCCCTTTCGCATTGTAATGAATCATCATTCTCTTAAGAGAAGTCGTCGTTGTGTTCTTCATCGTCTTGCGTTTCTCTGTGTTTCGAAAGGGCAAAATGTCCCCTCACTCTATATCAAAATTTGTTCAAGATGCAGGCGCCATTTACATTAACAAAATGTTAACGTAACAGAAAAACACCCTTTCATATCAACTCCAATTACCATTTTGAACCAGGACATGCTTATAACCATGGAGTGGATGTAAGGATTACCTTCTCCCTATGCTTCCGTGAAATTAAAGTTGATAATTGTTATTACTTATGTCACCTGTTTGTCATTTGTACATTCTATTACGGGGGTTTCCAGTCATATCTAATAAGGCCAGGTGTGGGTTCATTTTTTGTTCAAGTACCCGTGTGAAACCACCTGATTACACTAACTATGGCCTTTGGTCGACATGCTGATTGGTTGAATCAGGTCTTGTAGGCCAGGGCTAGAATAACAACCTGCGCCCACTGTTGCCCTCAACAGATTGGCGACCTGTGCCCTCTGTCATTGTCTATCATTTTTGGGCCAAATGACATGTACTGTACTCTATTGAATTAACTGATGAAGAATACTATAATCGTTAGGGCACCACAATTCTACTCTTGTGCAAAATACCTTTTGTGAGTTTCTTCAGTAAATACCCAGCTATATACATGGACGTACAAATGTAAGCTGTGTAAACATCTACAGACAAGGGTGTCTACTACATGGCTAAAACGTTAATGCAAGGAGTGCTTTCTGTTGTTCCCCTCCAGGTTGTACATGTTGTATAACCACAAGGCCATGCTGGTCCTGGTGTACTTGCTCATTATCGTGAATCTGGGCCTGGCCGTGTTCGAGGACCCCGCTCTCGTTCCCCTTCCCATATGGGTAAGATTTCGGTACCCGTTGCCTCACCCTAGCGAGCGAGGTCCACCATGCCTTAACCTGAGATGCTAAAGGCTAAAGGGTTAAACCTCACCATCTTGCAACGTTTCTATAACGTGTGTATAAACATGTTTGACACAATGCCATGTTCAAATGACAGACACAACCATTTTAAAACACCTCCATTATGCAATGAATTACAACAATGTGGGTGGACATCACATGTATTAATTGATTATAGGGTAGTACCCCCAAAATAATGGATCAATTTGTAATATTGTTGAATAGCCATATATTGTTGAAATGGATTAAAATGTTTAATAATTCTTTTGAAAGCAGTACTAGGAAAAGGTAGGCCATTCTGGCTCTCGACAGCTATAAGGTCTTGAGGGTTCATTGTTATTTAGAATCGTAATTTATCGAGTAACACAGTTAACTCCATCGGTTTGAAGGGTGTATAGGATGTTAATGAATCCTGTTCATTAACCTACTTGCAAATTCAAAGCAGAATCTACTTGTTCATGTTTAGCTGGGACCCTAAACACGCAATTAGCTACGTACTCTAGACTGTCAGAGCAAGAGCCAAAGAACTCCAAAAATGTATCCTAGTGAGGTAACCCATGACATCACTAACTTGCAGCTATTTTTTTAATAATATATAAATAATATATATTATAAAATTAAAATAATGATAAAGTGCAGTTAAATGATGCCATCCATTCATGTGAATACAAAAAACGGCTCACCCTGCAGCCCAGGTTAACTACTATTCTGTCTGGTGATCAGAGGTTCTAAGGGTACTTTTTAGGTCAGTCAAACAGCAACTTATGTTCCTATGTCAATAAAGAAATAAATGCACTTCGTATCTTAAACTATGTTTTCACACGTGCAAATTTTTTGTCATTAGCTGTGTTAGCATTAGCACAGCTGAAGTAGGTAACGCTTCACGATTTTGTGTAACTTGCATTGGGGGAGGTAGACTTGACAAGACATCATAATGCTGAAGTATAACATTTTACCAAGTCTCATAAAGGCTTTCATTTTACTGGTCTTTTCATTTCTTAATTTTTAGATCCAAAAATGAGTCACGCCACAATGCACACTGAAGCAAATAGAAACAACTACAGTTCTGAACCTGGCTGCAAAAAAAAAACAGCAAGCATACTCATGCAAAATTAAAGTTATAATATCTTTATGTTTTAATGGGCCCTCCAAGAAAAATTCTGCATTGTGTTACAATGGAAAAGAAGCTATAGGCTTTGCAAGTTAGCTCTAGACCAGAAGTGAGAGTGTTGATGACGTTGAACGCTGTGCCTATTATATTTATATATTTATAACAGTGCTAGAAATACAAGAAACTGGATCATTGTCAACACTCACTGTCACTACTGGACTAAAGATCTCTCGTAAGATACAGTATGTGTTATATTATAGAAATATGTTGTTTGGATGAAATATCCCTTCAAACCAAAAATGGGCTGAACAAAAAATGTTGTCAGTCACTCACTGTGTTGGACCAATCGTGTCATTGCTATGTAGAGAAAAACGTTGTGATTGGTTCAACCAGTCAGTGATTGACATCTTGTTTACAGCTCCACTACGTTATGTGTTGTTATTTAACCTAGCTCTGGCATGACCCCAATACACCTCACTGGCTGGAAGCAGTGTAATGGGTGTTTATTAAGAATTGTTCCCCTGTTTTAATGTCCCAGGCTACGATGGTTGCAGAGCTGATCTGTCTGTCAGCGTTCACTGGCCGCCTTATTCATTACGCCAAGGTCATCCCTGCGAAGAAATTCTGGAAGGATGCCAAAAACATCTGCATCATGGTCATCATTTTGGTAAATGTTTTCTAGGCTTTCCTGTTTCCATCCTGTCAGGCTCATTGTAATTGTAGTGTAATTATAAAATAACTTTGTAAAATCACATGGATATGGGATTGTCCCTTTATTATTTAAAAATACAATACTTAATTCAGCCACACTTTTATAGGAACTGATACTTCTCTCAATTCTCACTTGTTGTCTACTTGAATGGTTGGTTTTTAACTTTTTCATCTGTATGGTACTGTGACCAAGCTACTCATAACCATACAGTACTATGAGTCTGACCAGGCTACTCATAACCTTACAGCACTATGAGCCTGACCAGGCTGCTCATAACCTTACAGCACTATGAGTCTGACCAGGCTGCTCATAACCTTACAGTACTATGAGTCTGACCAGGCTGCTCATAACCTTACAGCACTATGAGTCTGACCAGGCTGCTCATAACCTTACAGTACTATGAGCCTGACCAGGCTGCTCATAACCTTACAGCACTATGAATCTGACCAGGCTGCTCATAACCTTACAGTACTATGAGTCTGACCAGGCTGCTCATAACCTTACAGCACTATGAATCTGACCAGGCTGCTTATAACCTTACAGTACTATGAGCCTGACCAGGCTGCTCATAACCTTACAGCACTATGAGTCTGACCAGGCTGCTCATAACCTTACAGCACTATGAGTCTGACCAGGCTGCTCATAACATTACAGCACTATGAGTCTGACCAGGCTGCTCATAACCTTACATTACTATGAGTCTGACCAGGCTGCTCATAACCTTACAGTACTATGAGTCTGACCAGGCTGCTCATAACCTTACAGCACTATGAGTCTGACCAGGCTGCTCATAACCTTACAGCACTATGAGTCTGACCAGGCTGCTCATAACATTACAGCACTATGAGTCTGACCAGGCTGCTCATAACCTTACATTACTATGAGTCTGACCAGGCTGCTCATAACCTTACAGCACTATGAGTCTGACCAGGCTGCTCATAACCTTACAGCACTATGAGTCTGACCAGGCTGCTCATAACCTTACAGTACTATGAGTCTGACCAGGCTGCTCATAACCTTACAGTACTATGAGTCTGACCAGGCTGCTCATAACCTTACAGCACTATGAGTCTGACCAGGCTGCTCATAACCTTACAGCACTATGAGCCTGACCAGGCTGCTCATAACCTTACAGTATTATGAGTCTGACCAGGCTGCTCATAACCTTACAGTACTATGAGTCTGACCAGGCTGCTCATAACCTTACAGTACTATGAGTCTGACCAGGCTGCTCATAACCTTACAGTACTATGAGTCTGACCAGGCTGCTCATAACCTTACAGCACTATGAGTCTGACCAGGCTGCTCATAACCTTACAGCACTATGAGTCTGACCAGGCTGCTCATAACCTTACAGCACTATGAGTCTGACCAGGCTGCTCATAACCTAACAATACTATGAACCCATATCATCATTCGCTAATTTGAAATAAATTCTATTGTTGCTATGGAGAGGACCAGCTTTTGATTAAAAAAGTCAATGATTGACATTGTACCTCCTTCACATTATGAGGTTAATAAAATGTGGTTCTCCCATAACTAAGGGCCATTTTAGGTGCAAATTTATGATCACCAATGGAATGAGCGTAAAATACACTTGATGATTTTATGTAACGACCTCTGGACCGCACATGTACCCTATCAGCGGTTTAGCAGTAAAAGAAACCCATACAGGATGGGTAATGGACGTTAACCATTAGCCACTTCGAAGCTGTCGTACACTGATTCAGACAGAGCTGTGAGACGACCTGAAATTAACTCAGGGTATTTTTTTTTTTTCTTTGAAACGAGGATTGTTTCATTTTGTACACACCATAAAAACAACCCCTGCTTGTGAGCTTGACAAAGAGGAAGAGAAGATTTTATAACTGATTATCACTTCTCAAGTGGTTATTTAGCTGAAAAATGTATGGCAGTTGAGAATATTTTGACCTTGTCACTAGTGCACACAAGCCAGGTATATATAGTAAATAATATTGCCTGGATTCAATCAACATAAAACTTTTATGTTCCAGGTTAAGGTCAGTTAAGGGCAAATGTTGATTGAATCCCAACTCAGGCCTGTGTAGGGAAAATTGTAAGGCTTGTGGTGTGAGACATGTTAAAACGCCCAACAAGTCCCCCTGAATTTCGCTTCAAAGTAATTGATTCCCACTTTTGCCATGTTGGAATCAGCTTGTTAGCTGGTGTAATTTCAATTGGTAAAATCCTATGTAGAATTTAGTCAGTGAAACATTGACATTTACATAGAACATTGAACAATATTTTAATGAATTTTGCCCATGTCCCTTTAACAGCTGTAGGGGAGGTGAGGTGTTACCATTTTAAACTCACGTCTGTGGGAAAACAGCCACTGGTCAGCTCGGTAACTGATCAGTAGGAAAGCATTCACAACCACAGACAAACGGCCATGAGACCTGGGGGTCGCAAAATTAGCATTTGTTGAGGGCTCATCCCTACTCATACAGTTATAATACTTGCTAGAACTTATTTGCATTCCCATTGAGACTGGCTACAATTGCAGCATATGGTTCAGGTGTACCCTCCATACAGCAATACTCTCTGTTCAGTTAGAGAGCATTCAGTTCAGTTAGAGGCCGTTCTGTTCAGTTAGAGGCCGTTCTGTTCAGTTAGAGGCCGTTCTGTTCAGTTAGAGGCTGTTCTGTTCAGTTAGAGACCATTCTGTTCAGTTAGAGACCATTCAGTTCAGTTAGAGGTCGTTCTGTTCAGTTAGAGACCATTCAGTTCAGTTAGAGACAATTCTGTTCAGTTAGAGATCATTCTGTTCAGTTAGAGAACGTTTTGTTCAGTTAGAGACCATTCAGTTCAGTTAGAGATCATTCTGTTCAGTTAGAGATCATTCTGTTCAGTTAAGAGAGCATTCAGTTCAGTTATATACCACTCCGACCAGTTAGGGACCATTCAGTTCAGTTAGAGACCATTCAGTTCAGTTAGAGATCATTCTGTTCAGTTAAGAGAACATTCAGTTCAGTTATAGACCACTCTGACCAGTTAGGGACCATTCAGTTCAGTTAGAGACCATTCAGTTCAGTTAGAGACAATTCTGTTCAGTTAGAGATCATTCTGTTCAGTTAGAGACCATTCAGTTCAGTTAGAGACCATTCAGTTCAGTTAGAGATCATTCTGTTCAGTTAGAGATCATTCTGTTCAGTTAGAGACCGTTTTGTTCAGTTAGAGACCATTCAGTTCAGTTAGAGATCATTCTGTTCAGTTAAGAGAGCATTCAGTTCAGTTATAGACCACTCCGACCAGTTAGGGACCATTCTGTTCAGATAGAGACCATTCTGTTCAGTTATAGACCATTCCTTTCAGTTATAGACCATTCACACTTCTATTATTTGTTGTGGCATCAGCAAGCCCACATTTCGGTCACTGAACAGTCGTAATGACAGCAGCGTCAGTTCTGCATTCTCCCAACAGCGAGGAACAGATACCGCCCTTGCACCTAAAACTGGCAGCCAGGCAGCGATTTATGTGACATAAAGAATCCCTGCAGGTCACATTTCCCCTTTAACCACACTACAGCAGGAGAAAGGACAGCAATTAATGTCAAAGCTGACCCACCTCCAGCACTAAGGTACTTCTTTAGACAAAACCATACAGGAAACGTGGACATAGAAGGTACAAGTGGCGATCAAGACAATACAGTGCAGAGAGAAAAGATGATATCAACACATAGCATGTGTAACAGACTACAGCACATGGATCCTCCATTAAGGGAACTGACTCCCATGCTAGAAGACTACAGCATATTTGTATGTTTACTGATCGGCCGTGCACTTCACCCAGTTGTAGGGAATCAATCAAAGACTGGCCAGATGAGAACAGCTGCACAAATAAAGGCCATTTACAGACAGCACCTATTTACAGCATACTGTAGACTAGAGGGTCAGCATGTTTGTGTGTTTGTGACAGAGCCGTGTACCCAGGAAAAGGAGAAGTGATTTGGCCCCCAGGAGGGTCCCCTCCCGTGAAGGTGTCTTTACTCAGTCCAACGAACATAGAGGAGTTTTTGTTCTCAGGAACCCCACTGTTAGTGAGGGCTGAACCAGGTCACAGAACTACAGACCATTATGGAGAAAGTAAAATTCATATTCTACTGGCATTAAGATAGTCATGAAGTCTCCTTCATAGTAATCTCAGTACCGACAGGTCTTTCGTTAACCATAATTACAAGCATGAACATAAACACCTTCAGCCAATCAAATATGGTAGTCTTATTTGATTATAAGTCTTAACTCAGAAAATATATTTCTATCCAATCAAAAGTTGTTGTGAAGGCTTTTTTATTGGTTTACATTACAAAACACAGCTGTATTAGTATATGCTTACAAGACATGCTTTGATTGTGAGTTGTGTTTGGAGAAAAAAGACACCCTTGAACACTTTTCAACAATTTCCTTAGTTAGCCAGCTGTCTAGCTAGTGACATTGTTCACTAAACCCAAATCATTGAAATTATTTTCAGCTAAGAGTTATGAAAAATGTGGGTTTTGACCCAGGTGTGCTGGTCTCTCCCTCAGCTAACGCTCGTGGACATGATCATATATGGCTCCATGAAGGCCGCGGGCCTCTACGGCGTCCGGTGGTCACGCGTGCTCCGCCCGCTGTTCCTGGTCAACATCACAGAGGGACGGCAGGTAAAGACGAATAGAGGGGGTGAAACCATTTTCTTTAAGGCCCTGCTCAACGACTCCTGATATTTTTCAGCTGTGCATCGCATCCTGTAATCAAAAAATGCTGTTGCAGAATGGTCCAAAAAGTCCAAAAAGTGAAATGTCAATGGAAGTGTGTGCATTATGACCTTGAAAGTCAATTTTCTGACTTTGTCCCAAGACTGTTTCCCTTTCTGCTGTGATGTACATACTTCTTAATGTTAAACATGTGATATTGTTAACTAGTTTGTAAACATACTGAGGGAGTGCTACTTTCCCTAGTATTTCCTTGCACTCTAACGTTATCAATGTCTGCTTCTGTTTCATGAGAATTTCTCAGGATAAAACAATGTAGCAATTCTGGTTGAAGAGAGCCTTTAAAATACTATTTTCAGATTCCTTGTTCTCCAGAACTGAACTTTGCTGTAATATTGAAACTGCCATCAATATCTGGTTTTTGTCATGTATATTTGTCACATTCATAAAATGGTTAATGAGTGTGTGCGTTTACGCTCACAAACACACAATGCTAGCTATTTATTTATTTAATGTTTATTTGATAGGGACAGATACATTTAAACATAGACGATTGTCCAACAATATCCAACGCATCCAGTGTATCACAGCATTTATAGCATATGCTAATTTCCGATGCTAATGTCCTCCTAATTCCCAGAGCCTTCTGTTTTTCCCTGTCTTTAGCTTCGGAGGGCTTTCCGGAGCATCAGGAACGCCCTTCCCCAGATCTTCTACGTTTTCCTGCTGTTCATCTTCACTGTGCTCATGTTCTCCCTCATGGCTCTGAAGCTGTTCGGGAAAAGGCAAGTGTGGCCTGGATCGACCTAGCACGACCTAGCATGCTTAAATAAGTGATGGCAGCAGGTTTGCTGCTGAATTATACAGCGCTCCACATTTGAGGGTGTCTCAAAGCTTCAAGCTGAACTTGTTTATCTCAGGACAAGCTTGTCTGGCTTTGAAAAAATTCTTCTACCCTTCTTGAGTCTCGCATATGTTTTGAGAACATACTTTCCAACCGTACACTATTTACGAATTGTTCAAAATCACTCTTGTGTACATCTGAATTTTCCAAAATCTAATTTGTATAATCTACTTGATAATGTTGTTATCAAAATACTTCAGCAGATTAGATTCTTCTACCTCACTTGTTTAGCTTTGGACACAAACCTTTATTCATTTCGAAGCTTTGTAATAATCAGAATTCGCATCACCACATCACGAATGTGTATGTCGAATCCAGACACTTAACATGGACTCTTCTGCCACTAGTGATAAGAAAGTTATACATCACTAACCTTGCTGTCATGCGGATTCCTTGTCTGAACCAATCAAATACTTTGATTTCCAACAGCACAAAGAATATTATTAAAAAATGTCCCTAACACTGTTGTTAACACAGGATGGCCCCACCCATTTTTGGGTTCATGAAGCTTTGCAGCTGTATGTGTAATGGTTATCACATAAACGAGATAACAGTTGGAACAGAGAGCTGTTGGCTAATGTAAACAGTGTGTGACTGTGCAATTAACTAAACTGCTGTAATGTAATGTAATCTGTGTTCACAACAACAGTTCTTTACATGGGACTGTAGCTGTGCCATTTATGTCTTTCATTACAAGATTGTCTAATTGAGGCAAGTGTTGAGCCGGTCTTCTAATTGGCTTGTCTTTGTTTACCTCAGGGGCCTTCTCACCAATAACGGAAGTCCATATTTCACAGACTACCTGCAGATTGTCTTCGATCTGTATGTGTTAGTCACCACTGCCAACAGCCCAGATGTCATGTAAGTTTGTTATCACTATCTGTTCATTATGGTATGGAAACAATGTATTTAACAATGTGTAAAATCTATTAAATAGAAATATAGTAAGTACTACATTGGTTTTGACCAAATGTGAATTAATTCAAATTGTAGAGGCAATATTTTAAAAATCTAATTTGTGCATCTTTATTTTCTCCTCAAGGATGCCAGCCTACAATGCCAACCTTTTCTTCGCCATTTTCTTTATTGTTTATATTCTTATAAACACATACATCTTCATGTCCGTCTTCCTCGCTGTGGTCTACAACAACTATAAGAAATACCTTAAGGTAAAAAAAAGGATCATAAAATTCACCTTTTTATTGTCCTTTAGTCATGTATAGCCTAGCCTTGTCCAGGCATGGGATGTTTGTGAAACTGCTTTGTGACAATTTCCTTGTACTAAAGCGACACAAATAGAATTGAATTGACTTGATGTCAGGAAGTATTATATTACTCTAAGAGATTTCAAAGCAAGGACCAGCTTACCAGGTCATGTGATGGAGTCAGAGACTGTTCCGTGTTGAAGACCAGGCTTGATGCAGTGCTGGATACACTGTGAATAACAGGTTTAATGGCAGACCTAGCTGGTCTGAATGGCCTGCATTATATTCACTTGTGCATAACTGTGTCTCTTTCCACCCCTGTGATTGTTCTACACTGGTTGTCTATGCTTCACCAGGAGGAGGTGAGGCAGCTGGTCAGGGCGAAGCGCTACAAGATGGTGCGCGCGTTCCGCGTGCTGCAGGAGACGCTGGGGGAGGAGCCGACAGTGTCACAGTCCCGCTGGAACCAGCTGGTGCGGATGGTGCAGCCCAACATCAGCAATGCCCACCGAGAGCTCCTGTGGAGCGTCTCCGACACAGACAGAAAGGGCCACATAGGTCAGCCCAGAGCGCCGCCACAGCAACACGAGTCACCATAGCAACACCTGGCCCCCCCTTATTTGAGTGGTCAAGCCACCATGGCTAAGGTCCAATACGTTAAATCTTTTGCACTTGAAAACTTCACTCGGGAACATGTGACTCTTCACCAATTAAAGACAATTATATGTATACTTGTGTTTGATTGGTGGCATGTCACATCCTCAAACAAGGCCTTTGCAAGGGAATTTTTCAACGGCATAAGATTGGACTGCAGCCCATGTTTAAAACTTGTAATTTTCTGCTCATGCAGCATGTCCAAAACTGTCTACAGCCCCGAGTCAAAGAAAGTTTACCTCCCACTTGCATGGCCAAGTACATTTCCTGTGACCCAACACTTATTCAGATTTAGTCTTGGTTGGATGAAAGATAGAGGCACTACTGTGTGCTCTGTGTACTGTGTGTGTAATGTGTGCGTCTGAGAATCAGGTGTATTTTGTTTAAGAATAAAAGAGAAATATTTTGCCGATATGAATTGAATATCTTGATTTTCACATCTAATTTATATACTGTATATGCAAAGAATGAATTGAATTGAAATTTTTAAAAGCATGTCAAAACAACTCCATGTATTCTCTCAGCAAGTGCAGTGAGCGTGACGGGTGCAGTGTTTATTTTGACTGGTGTGAATGTCAGCATCAAATGTTCTGTGTTTGTTTATTCATGCGCGATTGGTGCTGCTCTCTCCTCCCCTGTTCAGGGAAGATGGCCTTTGTCCAGCTGGCTGATATACTGAACATCCAGGTGATCACGATGAAGTCACGGCCACACCCCCTGCAGACCTGGCAACCGGGCCTGTACGACTCCGCGCCCAGCCGCTTCATCCGTCGCATTGTCCAGCACAAGTACGCTAAAATATGCTCTTTATAGACGCTCCCTACTGCTGCATGATCCAACAAAGGTACAATAAAATATGCTCTTTATAGACGCTCCCTACTGCTGCATGGTCCAACAAAAGTACAATAAATTATGCTCTTTATAGATGCTCCCTAATGCTGCATGGTCCAACAAAAGTACAATAAAATGTGCTCTTTATAGATGCTCCCTAATGCTGCGTGGTCCAACACAGTTACCTTAAACCCTGAGCTGTTTATCAGTAAGTGTTCTTTTCTATCCTTGCCATCTGGTGAACTCATTTGACTTAATCATTCATTGCCCAAGTATCGTTCCAAAACTGTGGAACGTAAGCAACGAAGAACGGATTAAATGCCCGGGTGTGTTTTTGATCCTCCCCTTTTATCAAGGATGCATCTGTTGAATAAATGAGATTTCCCAGAAGCCGCTGTGATGGTTGCAGAGAAAACATTTTTTTTTTTATTATTTTGGGTAAATGACACATCTAAATCTGCTTATGAAAAAAATATGACTGGAAATTAGTGCTATAGTTGCTGAATATTTACTAATTTTATTTAAATGAGGGCTCGTTCAAAATTTGCAACAACTTTTGGGAGTTGGTTCTGTTTAGGTAGTGATAGCATTGTTTCATTCGGTGGGGAAGGTAGGTTATGCTAGCTAAGTAAGCATTAAGCTACAGAAGTAAGCTACAGAAAACTTTAGGTATGGGTTTTTAGCGTTTTAGTTTATTGCACTTTTCAAATGCATTACAGATCATATGAATGAATGCAGTAAAAATGACAATTTTTTCAATCTTCTACCACTCATTGTAACATACATATTTTATACCATGACTGCTGAGGAGATCACCTAGCTGACAGATACTTTTTGTTTATTTTTTAAAATATTTTAGTGAAATGAGAAATATGAGTTTTGAGTTAGTTTTACATTTTATTATATGAACCAAGCAGGAAGGTATTTCCAAGATAAAAATAAAGGCAATGCAAATGCAATAAAAAGTGTCTTTACCAAATATTGTGCTATGCGCGTCAGTCCTGTCCCGCCATCGGTGAAATTAGCTGTGCTCGGGGTGTTGCACAGTAGCAGGTAGGCAAGTACGCAAACCATCTTAAAACTGTGGCGGGTGCGTTCTCCGTCCTAGAAACTTGCAAGACCATTCTTCAAGTCCATTCTTGCGTTCTTGGTATTGATAAATTGCCCCGCTCAGCACCAATGCTGCACCAAAGATGCCCCCTGTTCTTGTTCAACAGCCGCATCATCCAACACAATTATGCTAAAACTACACTTAACACTCTGTGCTACTCTGCGGCATAACTGCTCTATACAGGCACTCCGACTGTACAAGCACTGTGGCGCAGTGGCAGGTGTGGCCACTGAGCCAGGTTGTGAGTAGAAGGAAACATGCTAAAAATTTAAACCAAAAGTGGCCAGAGGCTTTTTATTTATCCCTTTTTGGGGGCAAAAGGAACAACAAAACAAGAATGTCTTATAAAAACAGGTTTAAACACAAAAACAGCACAGCTTCACTGAAGCCCCAATGTCTAAAACCCAAAATGTTCTCTTCAGCCTCGCAGGCTGTGCTTAAATAGAAGGCCTAATTGAAGGCAAGTGCTCACAGCTGAGTTGATTAGGAATCACTCTCAGGTGAGCCTGCCTGTTAGTGAGGCCTCTGCTGCTGCAGCTCCAGTTAACTCTCCAGGCTGAGGGAGGCAGCCAGGAGACTGACAGCAGTACAATGGGAGGAGCCGAGGAGCTTGCTCCTCCCTCCACCTCTCCCAGCACCACAACACTCTTTGTAGACGATCCCTATGCTGTTTATATACACAAGAACACTGTTATTACTCTTTTCAGACACTCCCTATTCTGTTTTATTTGTGTAATTTTACTGGACATACATATTTTATGAGTTATGAAAGGTTACCTATGTATTGTAAAGATATTTATACATATCTCAGATATGGATAGATAGATACAGATATATACTGTTGCATGTAGTATTTTTATTGAAGCCATACAAGTTATGTGAGGGTTTGTGTATGTCAACATAGGATAAATATACGTGAATATATTGTATTTTAAAATTTTTATATGTTGTATTTTTAATTTTTAAACCATAACTTTAATCTTAATTTATGATAATGAGTTTATAATCATAAGTCTTTAATTAGGCTTACATGATTACAGACATTATGGCTTTTAGAGTTTGATGGTCCACTTGAGTCATCCTGATGTGTAAAAATGGTTTAACGCAATGTGATATACGCAAACTGATATACGTGACATTAGAAATTAGAACATGAAAGTCAATTTTCTGACTTTCATTCTCTGAAAGTGGTTTCTCACATGCGGTCTCATAGCATCGGTTAGTGTTGCAGCCATTTTAATTCTAAAGAATGTTCTAGAAAAGAAATGTCAGGTGTTACATCCCTAATATCAGGGAGAAGACACTGGAAAGATCCATGTCTATGACTGGCTTTTGTAAGGATCAGCTCAAACCCTATGAAGGTATCAGAAAGTTGGGGAAGTCATTCAGTGATTCAGTGATCCAGTGAGGCTGATTCAGTTAAGTAAATTTAATTTATGAATTGATTCAGTGAGTCAGTGTAGTGACTCAGTGATTCATTGAAGTTGATTAAGCAAAGTGTTCAGTGATTCACTGAAGTTAAGTGAAAAATGTTCCTTCTCTCTCTCCAATGCAATTCAATTCAAAGAGCTTTATTGGCATGACCATACATTAAAATAGTGTTGCCAAAGCAATGTTTAACATGTATTGTAAATTAACAATACAAATTAAGTTTTAGGTAAACTACACTTTAAAAAAAGGAATTATGAATCAATTATTAAGTAATTAATTCATACATAGTAATGTAATTGTAACATGCAACATTGTAACATTTACATACACATACGTACTTACATTCAAACAACTATATCAATAAGAGTAAAACCAAAATGCAGGCATAACAACAAAACATTTCTACTCCCTCTCTCTCCCTTTCCCTCTCTTTCTCCATCTCTTTCTCTCTCTCCATTTCTGTCCCTCTCCCTCCCTTTCTCCATCTCTCTCTTTCTTTTCCCCTTGCAGGGTCTTCGTTTACACGTATGACCTGATTATCCTGGTGAATGCGGTGTTCATCGGCCTGGACGAGGAGAATCCGCTCATCTCCAATGTCGAGTGGCTGTTCCTCGGACTCTACATCCTGGAGATCCTGCTCAAGCTGTACACCTTCGAGCCCCGAGGATTCTTCGCCAAACACCAGTTCTGGAACTGGTGAGATCCGAGGGCCGATGGGAGCCGATGATATCCGCCTCTTTACGTTGCCCGTGTCCGAGAGAATGTTTGTGCACACTGAGTTATTGCCATTGAATCTGGATGGATTAGTGGAGAGAAAGTTGTCACTGTTTTATAGCTATCCTGTTGAGGAATCGTTTACTAGGAACGCAGGAAGTTGTTTTTTTTAACAATTGTCTAAGCAATGATTTCAGTATTTTCGTCTGAGGTGGCAGAGTCATTTTTCTGTGCCGCTGTCCAATTGTGGAGTTGCTTGCTTTGGAGTCACCCAATCATGGAATAGTTTTATGTGCAGGTAGCCAATCAGGGAGGTATTTGCTGTGTAGTATTACAACCTAGAGATCTGTTTGCTGTACAGTTCTCCAATTAAGGAGCTATTTGTTACACAGCTGTCCAATCAGAGAGCTTTTTTTTACTTGAATCTGCTGAACTGCTGCTGCTGAAAGATAACTGTAGTGAAAGATAAACAAGACAAACAAAAACTAAACATCTAAAAATCCAATGTGGTTTCCCTCCCACTCCTCCTCTATCTCTCCCTCTCTCCATCTCTACATCTCTCTCACCCTCTTTCCATCTCCCTCCATGTTTCTTTCCCTCTTTGCAGGTTTGATACGATCATCATTATCTCAGCTTTGATTGCTACCATAATTAACTCGTCACTAAGTTCAGGTGAGTACAAACCATGTCTCCAAACTACCTCAACCAAGAGATTAAGTCATAAAGATGGCCTCTTTCTACAGTTCTTGCATTTTAAACCTTGTATTTAATTAATATTATTTCTTTGGATTTGTGTAGGAGACATGTTTACAGTTTCATAAATGTAATGTAAATACGACCACAGAAATAAAGATAAGAAATTGTTTTCTCTTTTTTTTTACTGTTTCATTTAATTACTGTATTTTATATGTCCTTCATGCGTTGTGTGTACAGAGTGAGTGACTTAAGGTGTTAGCTTAGGTATAATTTAGGTATAAATTCCGACTTACGTCGAAAATTGGCTTACAACAAGTCATAGGAACAGAACTCGTTCGTAAGTCGAGGACCGCCTGTATCCATTTTTAAATCGTTAAATGAGTCAAACGTACAAACAAACGAATGGACGTCGTCTGATTTCAGCTGGTTCCAGCCGTCAGGTTTTGGACATCGTCTTCATTCTAAGGATCCTTAGGCTCATACGAGTGATGGACAGCATACAACGGTAAAGGCCGCAACGACTCCAGCGCATGAACCGCCGCGGTAATAAAAGCGGTCGATGCTTTCTCTTTGGGACCACTCATACATTTCTATATTTTTGATCACCAGTTAAGGAGAGGAGGATGGATTAGTCTAGCACACTGGTCAGTTTCTGTTCCCTTTCGCTTAATCTCTTTCATACGTGGGCTGTAACTCATGCAGAGGTTGTGATTTAGACAGGAGCTTTGTTATCAGGAAGTGTTTTCCAGCTGCGCTGAGTTTTATTTTGTTGTCCTTGTTTTCCAGGTTCCGCACCATCATCAACACTCTTATTAAAATCGGGCCGACGATCCTCACCTTCGGCCAGCTCATTCTCGTGAGTGTTTTTCATTTTCTTGTGAAGTGAAACTCATTTGAAACCATGTGCAGCATTCATGAGAGTGCTAATGTCACTCCTGATTCATAGCGGTTTGAGCCTTTCCATGTTTTACTTGAAGCAGGTAATCACACTAAATTGAAGCCACCAGCTGGTCCCACCACATGATCACCAGAAATCAGAATGTGGCCCTTAACAGTTTTGGCTTGTATTCTCAACATTTTGAATGAATTTAGGTTTTCTTTTTCTTTTTCTATTACTCATAGAAACACTCATAAAATGGAGGTATACAGTAGGAGTTCACAGAAATTTTCGAGAAAGTACAGCAACATCTGTTGTACATGCATGAGTGTACACCTTGATACATGGCAAATTGCTTTATGAAGGAATCAGATAATTTGTAGGCCAAAGTACTCATATGTTCACTGACATATCAGTTTACAGATCTGGACCATTTGCCCCCAGGTGACTTTTGCAGTAACACACAAGCTCAGGAAGTAGGCGGAGCTCTGTGACTAGGTGTCCTTGTCTCAATAATGCCGCCACCAGCTATTTGCAAGGCAACAACAGGTCTAGCCTCCTCGTGGAATGATAGGAGTTAAGTCACTAAGGTCGATGGTCTCATTGCTCTCTAGCGGCCACTCCTGGTCAGCTGGGTGACTGCAGGGGCAGAAACCAAGTACATGCTGACTTTGTCTTCCTCTGATGACATAGGCAGCATGTAATTGCTGGTATGTCTGCAGTGTGGCAGGAAGGGGGGGTTAGTCGTCACGTGTTCATGGTTGCCTCCTTGTGAATTAGAGGGATAGGGCTGACGTAGAAGGCCGACAAGTTCAACAGAGCTCGGGAAAGAAAAAGGATCAGCGACAGAAGCAGGAATGATTTTGAACAACAGGAAGTCACATATAGATGAAAATTTTCAGGATAAGTCAAATGGGCCTTGAAAAGTGTGTGGGATTTTTTTCCATTTTCCCCCAGGGTTGACAAATTAAAATTTGTATAGATATCTTGTAAATATCTTTATACAAAAACACAGACACATTAACTTATTCTGTCAATGGCTTGGAACGGCTCACACTGCTAGAGCTTGAGGATGTCATTTCTATTCGATTCAAGTCAAACTAAAAAATATGTTTGACATGCTGTAAAACTGAGCTAAGCAGTACTGTTTAAAACAGATTTTGTTAAAACTGATCTGGACTGTTTAAGTTGACAGAACCTTGATCTGAACCTTCACAGGTGGTGTATTACATATTCGCCATGGTGGGGATGGAGCTGTTTAAGGGCAGGGTGAAATTTTTCGAGAGCGGCTCCACGGACCCCCAGCATGAGTTCTGTGGAAACCCCCTCCTCAAAGGCACCGATTTCGCCGAGCTGAACTACTGCAGGAACAACTTCAATGACATCATTTCCTCTTTCATACTTCTGCTGGAGCTCACTGTGGTGAACCAGTGGCATGATATCCTTTATGAGACCAGTCTCGGAGCCCATGGTGTTGGCCTGTGGGTGTTTTTAAAGGGGGAACTGAAGAAAGGGTCCGTTTCATTTTTGTATCGATACCATAATCTTATGAAATACTTAATTGTGAGTGGTAGAAAGGATTGATCTGCGCTTGTTTTACACCAGCTGTAAGGGCAAGAGCAAGCTGGTGCTTTGATGCGAGACAAGTCTTTGCTTTGCTTATCAACCACTGGTCGGTTACTTCTGACCAGTCATCACCCTGTGTGGGAGGGGCAGTATTACCATTGACCAGTCGTAACCCTGTGTGGGAGGGGCAATGTTACTTTTGACCAATCATAGCCCTGTGTGGGAGGGGCAGTGTTACTTCTGACCAATCATAATTGGTGCAATGATAATAATAATAATAATAATAATTCCACTACTGCCTTGTCTCCTCCCTCCCTCCCTCCCTCCTTCCAGCTCTGGAGGGAGGAGATGAAGTGATAGTGGAGGAAAGGAGGATACATATTTCAAATATTGGGAGGCACCCAAGGTAAACATCTCCCATGTCGAACTTGACGCCCTCACTCTAACCGTAACACTAATATAGGAACTAATATACTGACACTACAACTAAGCAGTTCTTTACATTTCATTCACCGGCTTTATGAATGTCCCATCAGCTTTAACTCCTCTGGAATTTGCTGGTTGTGGAATTTGGTATTTTTCAGTTACACAGCTTCCATCTTTTTCACAGAGTTGGGTGCAATTCCACTTCATTTGAATTTGATAAAATTCTATTAACAATTTGAAAATGGCCTATAATGTTCCATTAGGATTATTTACAGTTAATTGAATTTCAGTTCATCTTTACAACTGACTATACTGAAATCGAATTTACCCTAAACTCTGCTTGTTAGACTAATTCACTGGATGACATTTAACATCCTACTGATGTTAAACAATCATGTCCAATCAGTTCCGTATCTTGTGGCCTACAGTTAAACCACAAGGATGATGATGTAAAAAAAGTACCAACTCAAATGCATATCTATGAGATGGGTACAAAACATAATTTTTCTTTTTTTCTTTAACACTATTTCACTCCTGACCAATGGTTTTACGACGGTCACGCATGTTTCAGCTCGGATCTTCTTCGTCCTGTTTCACGTGGTGGTGGTCATCATCATCATAAAGTAAGGCTGCGTTCCAATACTCAATTTCGTCTCCGCCTTTCCTCCTTTCCTCCCCTCCTTTCCTCCGTGCCCCGGAAGCTGATTATGTGTCCTCCTTTCCTCCACTGTTCCAAAGTGCAATCTCGCCTCCTCCTTTCTTCCTTTCCTCCTTTTTCGTCTCCTCCAAACGGAGGATACATCGATGTATCCTACCGCGGAAGTCTTTTCACATTTCTGCGTGACATCACTGTGCTCACGACCAGTCAGATTAAATGACCATCCCACAGAATATTTCACCATCGAAAAGTTCTAAAACATGACAAGGGATTTACTAAAACTGAAGGATAAATGGGAGAACAGTAAACAATGTAATTTACATTACTGGGAAATATTTTGTTTTGCGTTTTTAAACATAACCACATTGATGCGAATATTCACGTTTTTGAGCTGCGAATGGTAATTTTACCAGTGTAAAATTGAGCGAGTTTATGTTGTGGTAAGTGTATTTATTCCTTGTACAAATGTTTATGTTACATCCTGAGCAGAATGCGTGAAACTGACATTTGTATTTTAATAAATCAAAAGGGCTGTAGGCGTGAAAGAAGCGTGATTGGCTTTGATATTCTCGGAGTCAGTCGAAATTATTACTTCATCAATAGCAATTGATGACGGGCGAATCGGATTAGCTGTTCCAATATTCGATTCATTCCTCCTTTCCTCCACTCGTTTCCTCCCCTCCTTTCCTCCACATATTTCCGGCGTATTTCCGGGGTAGGAAAGGAGGGGAGGAAAGGAGGAGAGGAAAGGAGGAGACGAGAAAAAGTATTGGAACGCAGCCTAAGAGTTTACGTCACTCTGTTAGATGTGTCAAAGTAAGAGTTTACTTCCTGTTGCTCAGACGCAATGTGTCAAAATAAGAGTCTAGCTGTTGCTTGCTTTATTAAATGTACATCCATGCCTTAAAACAACTGCTGCTACTCAATTATAGACTTGCAGTAAGCCACCCTGATGGTTTAGAAGTGACACATGTTCCGTAAAGTCATTCTGCTTATCAGAATGACATATACATATACAGTAGAACCTCTCAGAGATAGGAATGCATTGGGAATGGAGGACTGTCAGAACTCTTGAAATGCTAACTGTGCAAAATGCACCAGCCTACCTAGCCCAAATGCACCAACCTACGCTATCCTGCATCTAGCGCTGTCACCGAATAAATTAATCTGTTATTGGGTTGAACAACATGTTGAAGGCATTTTTGTCAGGGAAAGATGGGTGTTAATCCAGTTATAGGCCTTCAGTCCCGGCTGGCTGGGTGTCTGCAGACTTTTACCCCCTTTAGCACTTCAACACCCTTGTCCTGAAAAAAAATGCGCTTTGTGTTGTAAGTTGCTCTGGATAATAGCGTCTGCTAAATGCCTGTTATGTAATGTAATGTAATGCAGGTTTGTGAACTGAGTCAATGGTGGCTTGTGAGCTTGAAACTGGGGAGAAACAAACTTTACCTTTTAAACCTAGCATTACTTTCATCCTGTTCCCATTTATCCTCCTTGATTAACAATTTTAAAAAATTATTTGCGGAGTGATCGACGTTAGCTGACGTAAATAAATGGTTAACGATTTCCTGTTTGGAGTTCGCCGGCCACCACTGATCTGAGTATATGCTGACTTCCTGTAACGGCATAGGCAGTGTGGAAAGAAGTGAGCGCCAGTTGTCGCATGAATCAAAGGAGTCACATGTTCACCACCTCCACTGGTGGGCAAGGATTGCAGCAGGAGACTGACAAAGGGGTGGGGAGAATTTTTAAAAAATGATTATACACGCTAAAAATATGTTTCATTATCAGGTTTCTGTGCTTAAATGGCTCCGTGCCACTCCTTTAGATACTCCGTACCCTCACATACTTCTTTTTCAACGGTGCGTAACGAGGTTCATTTTGAATTCTTTTGCATCAGTGGAAAGTTTATTATGTTTCAGTTTAATGCTTGCCTCTTTGCACCATGGGTAATGAAGAGCTTGATACTGATTGATACTGGTGTTACTGCATATCCTGCATGAGGGTACATATCATTCCTGCACAACTGGTCGGTTCTGCGCTGTGTGTGTGTGTGTGTTTATAGAACTATTATTTCTGTGTGTATATGTGTGGTTGAGTTTTGTTCTCCCCCCCAATTCATTTTTATAGTTCAGTGCAAAGTGATTTTAGAATGATTAAGTTACAACAGAGCAAGCTCCTCTGCTTTTCCCCTTGGACTACTGTCAGTTCCTGTTCCCTTCCTCAGCCTGCAGAGACTGCAGGAACCTGAACAGCAATGGCCTCACGAACAGTCAGGCTCAGCTGTAGAAGATTTCTAATCAACTCAGGTGTGAGCACTTGCCCTCATGTAGGCCACTTAATTAAGCACACTCATGAAGGCTGAGGAAGGTGGATTTTGTTCTGGTTTTTTCAGGAGCGTGCTGTGTTTGGCTGTGCTGTCTATTGTTTTCGATGATTTGCGTTGCTTTCTTGTTTTCTGTTCCCAACAGGGACCGACAAACGGTTTACCACCATTTTTGTATCATGTTTGGTACATACGTTCCTTCCAGTCACCTCCTGGCCAGGCCTGCCACTGTGCCACGCATCATTTTTAAAAGACTGAGGCACAGTATGACAGTGCAAGTTGATTTTGGATGTATTGAGTTATATGTGCTTGCCCTCTCCTCAGCATTTTTGTAGCGTTCGTGCTGGAAGCGTTCTTCGTGGAGTACACAGTCGCCAAGAGTCATTTACAGACATCGCTGGAGAAGAAAATCGAGGAGCTGGAATTAGGCGTTCAACAGTAAGAGCCTCAAGGATTTAAGCTGGCCTATTCAATGTATATGCTGCCCACAAATACTGTGGGTGTTGCATGCCACTTATGGAAACTGAGCCAAAATGGAGCCACTGTTGTGAATCCTAATGTCCCACCTACACTTTTGTGTTAATCTCTGAGGGGCATTTCATGCTATAGTGAAAATTGAACTCTAAATTGCCTGAGTGCAACTTAAGAAATGTGTTGTGTCCAAATCTGTCTGGATTTCTTTGACAGAGACGACATGGACAATAACTTGGTGGAGAGCATGGAGACCTCAGAAAATGACCTGGGATCTAACGAGGCGGGCAAGGGGAAGCCTTCTTTAATGTTTAGGATCGCCTCAAAAAGTAAGTTTGGGATGGATGAGGCCCATGGTCTGGTATCCAATCCGGACCAGACAAGTGCTGACTGTGGCATGTTATTGGTTAGTGTCAGTCGGGATGTGTAGGATTTCAGAAGGCAGAATTATTGCTCAACAGTGCCCCCTTCTGGTCACTTGTGCTCCTCACAGCCTTTCTAATTGGAGTGAATTCCTCCTCCAGACATAAAAGTAGCAGTAGTTATTATTTTGAGCAAAAATAATACACAGTAATGAAATTAAGAAATTTACCCTCTGGTTGTCATATTTGCACTGTTGTAATCTATTTCTGATGTGATTTTTATTCTTGTTTTGTACTGTATTGTTGTAGATGTGGCATTCTTTGTGGCACTTTGCCATGTGTTGTAACTGTTTTTAAGCCCTCTCTTGAAACCATATAGCCTTTTGTGGGATTGAATTGAATCAAATTGAACTGAGCTGAATTGAATTGCTTTGCATTGAATTGCATTGAAATTGAACTGAACTGAATTACAATTGCATTGCATTGAATTGTAATTGACTTGTTTGTGGTGCTCCCCACCAGGATACAAGACGGTGGACGGTCTGCTACAGAAGATCTTTGAAGCCGATCTTGGACCTGAGGACATTATAGAGGAAGAGGACATCGAAAATCCACCACAGTCCGAAGCCAATATCCAAAACCCAGTCTATGATGCCATATAGCTTCAAGCAAAGGGAATGCTAAGTCGCTTTAATCAAACCTAAATGCCTTATATATGTATATACATTATTTTTCCTCCATTTGTTCTACGACATAGAGAGTAAAAGATTATATTCTGGAAATGTACAGGTTTATGTTAAGTAAATGGACGATGATTAAATTCTTCATGGTGATATTTACACACATGTATATTTTTTAAATAGTTATTGCCTTGTTTTTGAATGCATGCCACTGTGAAAACATGAGGAGAACGTTATATTCAACATCATGCCCTTCCACTATGTCAACAACTGAGTGTTGAAACAAAAGTATTTGGGCTGTGCCTCAGAATAACTGTTGGTTATCCCCAGAGATCCATTTTATTGTGAGTGTGAGTTTCCCGTAAATCATTCTGGTAGGACTTTATTTGAAGTGACATAGAAGTTCATAACACCCCCATAATGCATTCATAGCATCTCCATAAGGATTGTAGAAACATTAAGCCAAATAACTCTACCGAAGCATTTATTCACCACTTGTAGCCATTCGAATGAATTCTGGAGTTCTATTTTTACATTTCTCAATCGAATAAATGCTCTATGAAAGTTACGACTACTTCTTCAGACCTCATGAATATGCTATGAATACCTTGTCATGATCACCTGTGTAGGCCTCCTTAAGATAAGTTTCGCCATGCTTTGTTACACATTAAATAAGTGAGATGATTTTCATGTTGTCTAGCAAAGATTTAGCATGAAGGGAAATCTGTTTGACTCAACAACGAATATTTGTGCTGCATTCCAAATAAGCTACAGGCTTTGTAAGCGCTGCTAAATAAAGGCCAAATGTGTCACTACATATCACTTTCACCAGCTTATATGTATATACATATATATGCATTTAAATGTGTATAGCACCATGGTAGCTGGAATCATGGTGGTAAATTGACTGATCTGGAATACAACATTTAGCTTCTGCTTGATCTGACATTTCATGTCAGTCATATTTTGATTCTTGAGGCCAGTTCTCAGACATGACACAAGCTAGAGTAGAAACGCGGTCCTCTGTAGGGTCAGCTTTTCTCTTGTGCTTTCCGCCCTTTGAAAGCCCCTCCTTCATTGTGACTTGTACGCTTGTTACTTCAGAGAACTTCTTCGCTAAAGTAAGGCGTGTACATTGGAATGGTCCATGAGTACAAACGCTGCCATTTCATATTCTTTGGCTGGCCTACTGAGTGCAGAGGTAATACGATAAATATTAAGTATTAAATATTAACTTATTATTATCTTAAACAGGCCAGCTACTGTCTCAAATACATTAATTATTTGGTCACTTTTTGTGATTTTGTTATGATTTTTACAGAAGTTGGCCGATGAACAATTTATGCATTGCCAAATAGCTTAATTATTTATTCTCTCTTCTTCTCTTCATAATGAAAGTATAAGGAGTATTAGAAGGAAAATTACATATTTCTGATTTATTTATTCTGCCTTTATTTAAACAAAAAGTCTTATTTAGAGAAGACGTGTTTTTCAAGACAGCCGGCCAAGACACTAAGACAAACACATACACAAGAACAGAGTTAAAAACAGAAAGTGTGACAGCACAGCAGTAAGTTTATTACACCAAAGAAGACTAATATAAGACAATGATCTCATACGCAGTTATGAGAACATGGCTCTCGTAGCTGTGATCCAATGACGCCATTCAATTTAAGTGGTTCAGCAACGTATTTGAATGACCCACTGATATGAACATATCTAAAATTGTTTTCTTTCTTTTCCCTCTTCGCTGAATGCTAGAGAATGCAACGTTTTATTTCTTGCCTCAGTGTCCTACATAAAGAAATATAATTAGCTTTAATTTAAAAATGTTTTTTTCTCCGATTATGTGGTTTAAGTATGCCACAGTCACTAACAGAAGAAAAACCTTCAAAACTGTAAAATTATAAATTGTAAAATATAAATCAGTTAAGGTGCTGCTACCAACCGCAGATCTCTTTAGCACAATTTTAATATCTGCAGGACTTTTTTTCCAAGTATCGTCAATATTTTAAAATATTTTTTTCAATCATTTCCATAAGTCATAATTTCCATAAATCCAAATATGTTTATGTCTAGTATTAGGGGTACCCTACAGTTCTAAAGATCCAAGACATTCCAACGTAACATTTTCGGAAGTTGCCACGCAACTGGAGCATCCACAGCATTAAGCCACTGCGAGCTGGAGGTTCAGGGATAGCGAGCTTCGCGGTGAATTGTGGGAGTATCCGTGTGATGCTGATTCAGGAGCAGAGGCAGAGAAAGAGGAGGGTGGAAAATGGTGCAAGAGGGAACCAGAAAAAAACTGCAATGACCCTGGAAACGAAATGATGCGTCTCTTCACAGTCTCTAAATCTTTCATTTTATTACGGCGGCAGAAAAACAGGTCAGGATGGCGGCATTTCTTCATGTATTTGTGTATTGACACCTTGTCGTTGGAATGCATTTCATTACTGTCTCTTATCATTGGCTTCTCTGTGAGTTAGCAGCCGTGTCTATTGTAATACCATTAGCTATCTACCTCTCCAACAAATGCACGCCCGCATGGGTGTGTTTCAAACGATACTTTGACAAAAAGCAGCGGGGGCACGTTTAAACTTACGGGCTCACAGGAGACGCCCTCAGTCTGCAGTATGTCAATCAAAAACAAATAAATATGTGCCACTAGTGTGGTAATGACAGTTAATGAGTAGTTTACTTTAAAAACATTGCAGGCCGGTCATGATTCGCTAACTTGTCCCATTTTGGGAGTTGTAGTCTTTTATCAGAGGAAATAATTGCAAGCATTTGCTTCCTACGTGCGGAACGACATATCCTCATGTTTCCCAAATGCACCTTTATCAAACGATTGCTATTTTCATGCTGAACGTTTAAAAAGAAGATCAATTCTGCGCAGATTCGCCTACCTTTTAGAACTAGTGTGAAATAAAACTGAGATTTATGAATCGGAGGTGGGTTCTGCGCAGGACTGGTCTTCGTGGATAACGTGGCTCTAAAATTACTCCAATGAGGGGATTCTCTCTGGTAATTTCTGGAGGGCGGGGGAAAAGGAAAGAGAAGTTCATTGGACCCGAATTTGTGAAAGATGGGACCAATCGCACAGGGGTGGCTGCTGTCTCTTTGCAAATCGTTGTGCGCTTGCGCCGCCTAGCGCGAGGATGCTGGTAGATGGGTGTCTGCTGAGCTAAGCGCGAGCTGCAGTGCGGACGAAAATGTTACCAGAGGAGAAGCGAAGGCAGATGGCAGATGGATTTTCATCCTGTAAAATATGACCAAATAATAGTAAAGTGTTTCTAGTAAACACCATACATACATATGACATTAAATCTATGTGTTTACTTAAGTCTTAGTTTTAGTTAGTATTTAATAGAGAAGGCATTTTGTGGCTCTTAATGAAATTGATTCGTCTGGAGTTTTTAAATATAAAAATACGTAATTGGGCTGGCAACACTTTCTGTTTCATAATTCGTCACATTATTTTGGAAGGCTAATTAGCCTACTATAATAGTAGCCCTACATTGTCATCCAAGTGGGAGTTGTATTGACGATGGGGGAAAATTAAGAAAACATTAATAGTAAACATTTTTGCTATATATTTATAATGTAAAGAAGTAAGGGTGTCTTTGTAGCATAGATGGACGTTAACATGTTTTAAATGAACCCTCACAGCGGGTAAATTAATGGTTGATTCATTCTAAAGATTTGCGCAGCAGCATCACGCGGAGTGTTTGCGTTAGCTGGCTTCGGATCGCGCGCTGGAAACTGCAGCGCGCGGCGAAGATAGGCTACCTCAGTGGAAGCATCTCTACCAGTCGGTTTGCCGCTTCCGTGCCTCTAAAGTAAAAAAATGCTTTCGCTTGTATGCGTAAAATTGTTCACACCAATTGGCTGAAGGATATTCGTTTTCTACAAAAACCTACTGGCGTCCAAGCAGCCTTCGGTGTCGGCAAAGTACCCCCGCTAAGTCCCAAATGAAGGTTACAAAACGAAGACGGAAAGGAATGGCCACCTACCTTAGTCTCTGTGTCAGGTAAATGAATACGTTATTTTGAAATGCCAACAGACAGACCTAAGGTATACGAAGGGTTGCCAAATTTATTTTGGAATGCATGTTTTAATCGCTGTTATTTATTGGTCTATTGGCATGGGTAGAACTGAAATTTAATGGGTGGCTTTTTGTGGTGTTAGTCTGTACTGGGAACAGCTCCACCTAGAAACTGATTTTTAATCAAGCTGTGGTGTGCAGGAATAAAACGGTATATTTTATATAATTTGAGAGATTGTAATGCTCATGTAGTATGAAATATCAAGTACTGTAAGGGCTGACACTCCCAGTAAGCTTTTGGAGAACTACATCACTTTTCAAGAGCATTGATAATGTCTCATTAATATTCAGTAAGGAAGGTTTCCCTCTGAAAAAATTTGGATTGTTGTCAAACGGCTTGTGGTGGTATTAAACTGAGACAGAGTGTATTTGGACGAATGAACTACAATACATTGTCAAAGAGCAATCTCCTACATTCACAGCCTTAAATTATTTTATTGTATTATATGAAGACTTCACTGTGCTTTGTGGGTGTGTACATTAGAGGAAGAATTTTGAGGCCTTTATTTTTCTCTCTTGTAAATGTATAGCATCTATAAATGAAATCTATATGAACTCTTGGCTGTCAAAGTGAAAGATGAATCCCTTTTTCTGATAAAATGATGTGGAATTGCGTCTTCCTGCAAGGTGAGCTTTTGTGCTCATTAAATGGATTGTTAAATGTGATTGCAGCAGTATGTTGTAAGCCTTCATTTCTAATGCTGCATTAAGTAAAAAGGATACTTTTGTATGTGTCATGCGCACCTCTTAGTGATTTGTACTTATCAACTTGCAGGAAGAAGAATCTTGCATGTGTATAAATGCAAGGTCCAGACCAGGGAAAATAGGTAATGTTCCACAGATCTCACAGACTTAGTTTAATTGCAAGAGTACAATATAACAAAAAATAAGGGTATAAACAAAAAATATATAAGATTACAAGTAACCAATTGTAACCATAAGGACCAATAAAGGAATTTGTAATGGAATTGGACCTGGTGAACATTGAACAATCTAATGCTGCATTTTCAGTGTATAACTTGAAGGTTTATGTTGGAATTACATTCTTGTGTGAATATTGTCAACATTGAAAAGTGGTTTTTGCCATTGTGAATCTGAATTTTCTTACCAAAATCCAGTGTAACTGTGGTATTCTTTTGTTGTGGGCATGATTTCCCATTTTCCTTTATATGAAAATACTTGTGATATAGACCTATTCAATACAACACTACACAGATCAATGAAAATCAAATGTTCTTTCCTGTTTTACCTCTCATACATCAATATAGATTATTCTCCCCTTATTGCAATGTATAAAATAGGAACAAAACGTTCACATTTATCCATGTAGTGCTGTAGTGAACAGCTCTACACAACAAGTATTGCATGTAAAAGGAAAATGGGACCACTTACAAATTAAGATGTGATTCAAATGAGAGAAAAATCTAAAATGTTATTGAAGGATTGCTTAATGTCATAGTTCACACAACACTTTAGTGTTTTTTGTATTTCAAAGAACAAAATCGATTGTTGAAGTTATGATCGAAGTAACACAGGCTTCGATTTATTAATGGCTTTTAAGCAGTGTGCTTGTTTTCTCTGCAGCGTCCTATTGCAATGTGATTCTGCAATTCCTGTCTCTGGATCAGTCTTCAACAGCTGCTGTGGTGTCATTCCGTAGCAGGTGTAATGCAACTCTCTTGTGTCTCTTCATTCTGTAGGATGACAGAGGAGGGTTTTGGTGTTGACTAATTTGGGGGAAGCCTAGGATTTTATCAAAGACGTAAGGTTTTTGAAGAGATTTTTTAATATGGTGAGAGGTTTACGTGTTTTTCATGACCCTGGAAATGTGGCTGCTCTTCACCTCAAAATGGCTGTGGCAGCTTCTGTTCTCCTGGGGTTCAGAGATGTTTTACTGCTCTGACAGAAACCCCAATGCAACAAACCCCAGCTTCTGCAGTCTAGATCCCCCTCACGTTCCGTTTTACGGAAAGCGTTTAGATAAATGAGAGCATTCCTGTACCCGCAGTTTCTGTATGGGTCTTTGTGTTTGACAGCTGCAGCTATGTGTTCACCCAGGAGTGCTTCAGGTATTAGTGTTAAAATAAGTTTATCTTATTAAAATAAGATAAAAATGGAAATGCGAAGAAGTTATTTTTTAATTGTGGTATATTAACTATAACCATATTCATACAGTAATGGTAATGTAAAACACATTGAATTTCTTTTAGAAAAGAATATATCAAACTATTAAATAAATTTGGGGCTACTTTGCCCCACTCATGACACTAGCACTGCGATTATGATCCCAGCTCATTAGCCCCAGTCTAAGCATCCCCGTAGTGAAGCTGGGATGAAAGACACAAAGACTCATGGGAACTGTAGGAATGGACAATGCACAGTGGAGTTCTGCAGCAATAAGGCACACTAATGCATCGTGTATGGAGTACGTTTCTGCTTGGTCTTGCTCCACTGTTTTCCTCTCTACTCCTTTCTCTCTTAGTTTCCTTCTTTTCTGTTTTTTTCTCTCTCTGCTTCACTTTCTCTTTCTCACTATCTTATGTCTGTCTCTCTCTCTTTCTTTAATAGTTTTCTCTCTCTCTGAAATTAGATTTAAATGAGCTTTATTGGCATGACCAAACATCAGCATAGTATTACCAAAGCAATCATATACATAAACCCTAAATCAAAAATAATGCCAATATTAACCATATGTGAGACATTTACTTATACTGTATACATATTATTAATTCTTTTTTAAAAGAATGTTTAAGTAACACACACATATACGTGGGCCAGTGTGACCGGTAGCACACAGAGGGTCTCTCCCTGGCCACAGACCGGTAGCACACAGAGGGTCTCTCCCTGGCCACAGACCGGTAGCACACAGAGGGTCTCTCCCTGGCCACAGACCGGTAGCACACAGAGGGTCTCTCCCTGGCCACAGACCGGTAGCACACAGAGGGTCTCTCCCTGGCCACAGACCAATAGCACACAGTGGGTCTCTCCCTGGCCACAGACCGGTAGCACACAGAGGGTCTCTCCCTGGCCACAGACCGGTAGCACACAGAGGGTCTCTCCCTGGCCACAGACCGGTAGCACACAGAGGGTCTCTCCCTGGCCACAGACCGGTAGCACACAGAAGGTCTCTCCCTGGCCACAGACCGGAAGCACACAGAGGGTCTCTCCTGGCCACAGACCGGTAGCACACAGAGGGTCTCTCCCTGGCCACAGACCGGTAGCACACAGAGGGTCTCTCCCTGGCCACAGACCGGTAGCACACAGAGGGTCTCTCCCTGGCCACAGACCAATAGCACACAGTGGGTCTCTCCCTGGCCACAGACCGGTAGCACACAGCTCTCCCTGGCCACAGGCATGGTTTGCACCGAGGCCTGTGCCTCCTGGGCATTGCTGTGCATGGTTTAAATGCTGGACCCGGGCACTGCATGCAGAATGGCACGCTCTCCGCCTCTACTCTACTCACAATCCCCTTCCTCCCAAAGACTTCAGCCTGAAAACGTGGAAACCGCCAAGTGGAAAATTGGCTTCACTTCGGCGGGATCTTCCCATTTCCCCTGTTTAGATTAATTAAGTCAGCAGGGGGAAACTGATAAACATGTGCATGTGTGATGGGCTTGATTTTTCAGGTATTGTAAAATAGAACCACAGAATATGTTGCAGTAAGCATAATGTTGGAGATAATGGCCATGGCGATATTATTTAGACTACCCTGAATTCTGAAATTTAATGGTTGTATATTGCTAGGTTATATGACTATATATCATTTTTTCAAAGGGAGTGATATTTACAATTTACAATTATGTCCTGTTTTTGTTGGTTTTGATTCATTGAACACTTCGGGCAGTTGTAGGATCAACACAACTATGCCCATACACATATAAACCTATAAAACTTCTAAACTGAAATCTGAAGTCAGATTGAATCCAGAAAAAAGGAATAAATGAAATCACGATAGTCTGAGAAGAAATGATTAAAAATAATCTGTGTAGCTGCACTCAATTAATTAAACATCAAGACATATCAAGTATTACAAGAAATTAGAGGCGATGGTCTCAGGTAATCAGAAAGTACAGAATATGAAGTCTGGAACTTGTAATGCTTTCAACAAGAAATCTTTTTTTCCCTCAGAATAATAATAGGTTTACCAATAGGGCTCTACCAATAGGAAATACTGCCATTATACAATACAGAGAAAAGGCAGAAAAATATTTTATAATCCCAGGAAACACTGATATCACCATGAATATGAATTTATCTATTTTAAAATTGTAGATTAACTGAGCTTCTGTAAACACTTCAGATCCATTAAAAAATGTACCGTTAACTTTGACGGTAAAATAAAACAAATTCTTGCACTTAACTGTCCCTCAATATTGACTCGGGACAAGCTTAAGTATGCATCCAGAGTGCCTGTGAACGTGAGTCGTGACATGATATTTTCATCTGTCTTACTCAATTAAAATTTTGTCCCACTTTAAATCGATTTAAATTCCTCCATTTATGTAGTAGATGACGGTGTCAGTGGAGTGTTGTGGTGACTGGCCGTAGGATCGTCCATGGTTTTCATTTCCACATTAGGACTGGACCCAGCGAAGTGGCGCTTTAGCCACAGCTTATTTTAGAAGTCTCAGATAACAAGAATTATTTTTATTCCTAGCAGAGGGCATGGAGGTGAGTCCTGTGCCACTCTTTGCCAGCCCTGCTCACGATAAAGTATTAGCACGAGGCTAGGTACAGATTTCTGCAAAGAGCCTGCAGTTAAACTTGAAAAAACTCGAAAATTTCATTCCCATCTTAAGAAAAGTCACTCAAGGGTAAAAAAAAAAAAACAACTCTACCCTATGGCAGTTGTATTTTCTAAACAATAGAAAGTGTCTGTACTCTATTTTTAGGTTTTTTTGATGTTTCGTTCGTGTGCTGCGTTTTGCTGCGATCCAGTGTCAAGGGGATTGGCTGATTTATTCATTTGTAAATGGGAGCGGTAGATCAGTTTCGTTTATGGGAGCGGCTCAGCTGGCAAGAGGAGGCGGAATGAATAAACCAGTAGAACGACAGAAGACTCAGGAGCTCTGTGCGCTTTGATTGGCCGGGCCTGTTGAAGGGAAAGCTCCAGAGGGGGGTCTTTGCCGGGCTGGGGAAGATGACGGGACTGACCCCTGTGTGTGTTGGACGCTCCACAGATAAATGGCTCCTTTAAGCTGGGAGCTGCCCGAGTTCTGTCTGGGTGGCAGATGCAGTGCCTAGCGCCGGCTCTCCAGGACCAAGCCAACATGAACGGGGCCGGGGAGCAGGCGGACACCCTGCCGCCCAACAGCATGGTCAAAGACCGATGGAAGGTGGTGAGTGTCTCGGCTCCTTTACTAATGGTGGGAGGAAATGTTTGAAAGAGGAAGTCAAGAAATTATCAATGCTTAGGAAAACTCGCCGGGGTCTGGTGGTAGAGGCCATGACCCTGGGAGAGTTCTAGTCCAGGCTTGATGCAGTACTGTGTACTCTATAGGGTGTAGGTTGATGTCGAGGTAAGTTCGGCCGAAGGGCTTGTCCTTAGCTTTAAAAGTTCTTATGTTCTTGGAACAATTTGTGTCTTCCTGTCTATCACACTGATTTAGACCTGGGACACCCGGTGAGTAGGATCACAGCTCAGTCACGTCAATCAATTATTGTATAAAAAAGAGAACCAGAAGTATAGCTGGTTTCTAGTGCCATGTTTGAATATATGTGTTGTAGCGTCAATGATTGACAGCACATTGTAGCTCCACCCATTTGGGGGTTCATGAACCCTCATTCTGCCATTGCTGATCTTCTACTTTTCAACACTCATATGAACCAACCAATCATTGTTCCCCCAACGCCCCCGTAGCTGTTGCAATCATTTGATTGGCTCAGACAAGTTAGTGATTGATGGCTCATTGTGGTTCCACCCATTTTGGGATTCACAAAACCTTATTCTGCCATCCTCTGCTTTTTTTTATTGTGTCGGAATGTGTAATCACATAAAATGAGTTTGATCCCGTTTGCACTAATATGATTTTATATTGTATTTATTGTATTTATTTTTCCTTTATTCAACATGGTGATGTTGTGAAAACACATGACTGGGCCAAGAAGCTTAAGCACAAAAAGACATGTGACATACAAAGTAGTTTGTACAATAACAAGAGAGGCACACAAATTAAAACCACAAACACATTGGAAACAATGCAAAACTAGGAATGATATGGAATTGACACCAGCAGTAAGAAGATACTTATGTATGTCTCGAACTGAATGTGTAAGTTTGATACCGATTTCTGAACAGCTCCAGAGTAACAAAGTAAGTCAGGGATCTCAAACTCCACTCCTGGAACGCCTCACTATATGCTGGTTAACTTTGTATTTCAGAACTAATGTAGCGCATTTGGTAATTTTTTAAGAAGAGCACTTGCTTCCAAGGTTAGGCTCAAATATTACTGGTTTTTAAAATCCTTTGTTTTTTGAAGGTCTGTTAACAGGACACTTTACAAGTAACTTGACCGGATTGGTGTATTCTGACAAGCTACTGACTTGTGTTCAGTGAAATTGCTTTGCTGTTTTTATTTTTGGTGTGGAGTGATGACGTAAATCAATATTCCGTCATGTGGGGAATGACGAAAAAGCACTTGTGGGAAAAAGATCTGATTTTATTTGTCAGGCACAATCAAATGGGTAGGAATTAGATTTGTATTATATTTAATCTGAATAAAAATGTGGTCCAAATCAGATTTGAAACAATCTGACTCAATTAGACTTGCATTTGCTATTTATATATCAGGGAAAAGACCAGATACAAATTTAACTGATTACAAAAACAGATTTAACTCACACCAGGCTAATCCCAAACCTGGGTGTGGAAACTCCCAACTGTTCATCGTTATCACATTGATCCTGCCAGACTGATGACGCAGTCTAGCTTAACAGACCCAGTGCATAATGAAAGTGAGTAAGTAATAAGCTATTAGCTATTTCTAACAGTGAGCACGAGCTGGGTTATGTGTCTGGCTCTACCAACCTACATAGGAGCATCTCTGGGGTTTTCAGCGGCCTGGCTTCCTGTGGGTGGGTAAACAAGAGACTCAATCAATCAATCAATCAACCGATCAATCAGTCAATCAACCAATCAATCAAATCAATCAGTCAACCAATCAATCAGTCAATCAAACAATCTATCAGTCAGTCACGAAACATATTCTGGCACTAGTAATTAAAAACAAAGAAATATCTAAGATAGGGTGTAAATTCATTTATAAAGCACTTCTCATAAGCTTAACAAATGAAAGAACAATATGGTACCAAAGGAGCAGGAATAATAAATAACATTAATAAGGTAGAACAGGAAGGCAGTTCAACTTGTGAATTAATACAGCGATGATGATAATTATAATAATAATAATAACGAGGGAGTAGCTCATGAAAGGTGCTCCCTTGGGAGGTGGAGCTGTGGAGTTACAATATGGCCGCCGTCTCACTGTGCATACGTGGTGGGAAGGCAGGCTCCTGGTACCACTCTCGTCCTGAGGGCTCAGACTGATGCAGAGAGAGACTCTGAGTAATGACACCTCTAATGTATGTGAAGCACACGACAGTACGGAGACTCTCGGGACAACGTTGAGCTACATAAGCTGCTTACCTGTGGCTATACGTTCCTACTGGAACTCGAATTGTATGTATAACACTGAAGTCCTTTTAATAGTGCTCATATGGTGAATTAATTATTTTTAAAAATATATACTTGTTAAACAACATTTTACAACGACTCAGGGCCCTTCGGTGGCTCACACTGAACACAGATGGGAGCCCTGTGAGGGTTTGAGTTCCAGTCCTGCCTTTACCAGCAATGGCCAGAGGTCCACATTGGTGAGGCAAGAGTCAGCCCGGCCTTGCTGGGAAGGTAAGGGTTAAGCCAGTTAGTTTTGTTAATCTCATCGCTCTCTAGAGGCCAGTCCTGAGCCGAGTGTATGCTGACTTTGTCATACTCTGACTGCACAGGCCGTATGTGATTGGTGGTGCGTCTGAAGTGTGGAAGTGAACACACATTGTCTTGTAAATCAACAATAATAATAATAATAATAATAATTGGCTGCAACTGCCAAAGAGAGCAGCTCCAATCTTAATTCTAACGATAAATGCTTCATACCTCACCCTGTCAGCATGTCCTTGAACAATCTGACAGCCCTCCCCCTCCTCCACCTTAGAAGAAGGAATGAAACAGAGTATCTCTCGGGTATAGGGGTTTTAGTGCTTTCTTCCTTTCTCATATAAAAATGTTCTGCGCTCTCGGAGACCAGAAATGACTTAACTGTGCAATAACGGTGCCGTGGATTTTCTGATCATCACGGCAGCCTCTGTGAAGGCCCCATCAGAGCACAGGCTTAACCCCCAATGAACACTGCCGGTGCTGAAATAAGCTCGCTCGTGATTGGTCAGTTTGCATAAGACAAACCGACGAGGTTTACCATGGGTCTTTGGATGGTCTTAGTAGTAGAACTGTCGAAAGCGGCTATGTAAATAGCATGCAGAGACTATACATTACAGTCTATACATTATATTACATCACAATAAATCACATTATATTACATTACAGTATGGCCATTGTGCAGATGCTCTTATCTACTGCAACTTCCAGCACACAAGACAAGCGCATAGCTCAGGGTAGAAGTGCAACAAAATTATTACTAAATACACTCTAGAGGAGGGAAATAAAGTCCAGAGATCAGACATATGCAACACATATGGTTCAAGTTGGTAAGTCTTTTATAACCTGTGAAAGTAATGAAAATAACACACAGACCAGTACAGTTATTCACAGTATCGTGCCTAACAGAAAACCACAATTAGTGAGACTCTGAGTGGGCCGCACTCTCCATGCTAGAGACCAGATACCAGGTTCCTGTTTTCCTCTTTGCATTTTACTTTGGAATCAACATCATGTCCTCACTTGTGGTGTCGGGCTGCACGATATGGAGAAAAAATATACGATTAATTTACAGATTATGCGATGACGATATGCAATGTGATAAACCAAAGATCAATTATATTTCAACAGTTTTTAAGTATATTTAAAACCTGAAATAATGTCATTTTCAATATGCATGTTTCCTGCTCTTCCTGGGTAAACACACGTCACTCTTCACAACTTCTTAGTGACCAGTAAATCTTTACTGCATATCTCTTCTGATTGAGTGTGGTCGTCACATGTAAAACTGAAATACTGGTACACAACTGAGGAGCTTTTTCTATTAGGACTCAGATCACTTTCTGCAGCTACGGCAGCTGCCTTGCCATGACCCTCAGGTCGACTCATTTCGATGAAAAGCCAGCTAGCGTGCTAAGAGGTTCTTTGCTTCACACTGGATTCACTGCTCATCTTGCACATGACGTCATTGGTGTGCACACATCTGCAGCAAGAGCTAATTGTGCTTGCACAACTATTCTTTGCTCTCCACGTTTCCATACAGTGGTCAGCTTATAAAATTAAAGTAATTAAATTATCGCAACGAATCGCAATATGCTTATCACAATGCAGTGTTTTTTAAGAAGCAAAATACCGTGCAGCCCTACTCTGGTGTGTCTTCGCGGGTGGGGTAGACTCATTTTCTGTTTGCCCTTTTTTTCTGAATCTTGTGCTGCTTCATTTAGGCCAAATTCACCTCCATCCATTCAGTTGCCAAAACAACCTGGAACAAAGACCTCCAGCACATATACGATCCCCATGCAATGGAACTTGGTCATATGATATTTATCGTTTTGTATGACGGTTCTTGGTGGAGTATGTTGGCGTAATTTCCTTAACCCTTTGTGTTGTGTTCACTTTTTGGACCCTTTAAGAAGTGTTTGCTGGGTCAAATTGACCCAGGACATTGTTTAAGCAATACATTCAGAAACTTTTATGTAAAAATCCATAACATATATTGTCTTGAACTCAATATTTCAAACAATGTAGATAACATATATGGTTTTTGTCAATTACCACCATATATAACTTTTAACAATGAAATGTCATGTGTTTTACTGTGATTAAATTGTTGAAATATGACCTTTTGCACATTCTACGTATGAAACAAGCCAACAAGTCATGGAGTTTCAGGTCAAAAAATTATTTCTTATTTGCATTATTTTTCTTTCAGCAAAAAATAAAAAATGGGTCAATTTGGCCTTAGCACATGAGGGTTAAAGGATGTGAGTATTTTGGGGAATTTGAGGTGGTTTGGGAGAGTGTGGCAGAGGCAGGGGCAGAATGAGACAAAATTCACTGTCTCTCCCACTGTGCACAGTCTGGCACTGGGAGTGTGTAATTAGAGAACAAAAGGTTATTTAGCCTGAGGCCGAGGCCGAAAAAGTGGAAAAAAAAACAAAAAAAAAAGTATTTCAAATTAGCTTGCTGTCGCAAAAGAAATTTAATCATGAGGAGGACACATATCACTCGGTCTGAGAGCTCATAAATGTAAACAGCCTTTGAAATGATTTCCTTCAGGAATATAAATAAATTTAGTCTAAAGGTGATATAATAAGATCTAATAAGGCATGTGTGCATTTGAAATATGTCTTTGTGTTTGTTTAACTCATACTTCCTCATCAGCTTTGTTGAGAAGTATGGTTAGACTTACAATGGAGTTTTTTTACCCTTATCTTTGCCATTATGACATAAAAAGTAGATATGAAGAAAAGTTTTGAAAAGATAAATAGACTTGGGAATAAGGCAATAAAACTTTTTCACAGATAATCCCGGTGGAAATCTCTCGATTTGATTCTTTGACACTTTAGAGGAGCTGTTTGACCTCTGTAGCGGCTTGTCTTAAGCTGCCTTTAAAACAGCCGTGCCCCTGTTTTCTCTCTCGGCCGCGCTCGCTCAGATGAAGAAAATCGGAGGGGGAGGTTTTGGGGAGATCTATGAGGCGCTGGATCTGCTGACGCGGGAGAACGTGGCGCTGAAGGTGGAGTCAGCCCAGCAGCCCAAACAGGTCCTAAAGATGGAGGTGGCAGTCCTGAAGAAGCTGCAAGGTAGGACGTTCACATTTACATTAAATATGCATCTTTCGGCAGTCTGCAGCTGCTGTTTTGTAAACCGATTTTTTTTTAACCATAAAATCAATGTTTACGGCCGGATGTTTTACGGCGGCAATATCAGTTAATGACTTGGTTCGAGGGAGCACCGGTAGTACCTCATCAGGGATTTAAACCTGGAGCCCCCTCGCAGTTTTAGAAGCTCAGTGTGACCGATCGTTGGGAGAAGATCATTGGGGGAACAGGTGATTAATGCAATTTAGGCTTGGCTTTAACCCACATTGCCTTCACACGGAAAGACGAAAGCTTTGGGATCAAGAGCCAAGAGCCTACTAAGTCCAGCCCCTGGGACATTTACTTACACCAACAGTCAGCACGCAATTTATGGCTTTTGATTGTGGACCAGATTTATCAAAGCCTTGTTAAGACATGTTAAACAATTTTGTGCATGCAGTCTCAGTGACATCATATGTGATTGAAGCAAATAACCTGCCTCAACCAATCACATGGTCTCTTAGTCTTTTTTGCACCAGCAAAACAATTTTGCATGTGTTGAATGGTTTCGTAAATCAGGTCGTAGATGTTTTGGAGAGATCTGCAGCAGCATTTTTGATTTTACTGTAATATTAAGAGTTGAAGTATTTAAGAAGTGTAGATTATAATAAGAACAGCCCCAGCATAGTAGTCCATAGATAAGATAAGTCCCTTTTTGTTCTGTGTGCACTTGTTAGATTTAAATTCAGCTGCTTATTTCATTTTGAGTGTAGTACTCGCTACTGTCATCACCAAAGTGCATGAGGTTTCATTTCAAATATGTATGTGACCCTGGTCTGGTAATTGGTTGATTGCATTTTGGAGGCTGTTTCAAACTGAAACTATGGAAATAACTCATGGTAATGGTGCCTGTACGAAGCAGTGCAGTAATGATGCGTGTTTTACGACTCCTGGAAATTGGAGCACTCAGTTAAAGTGGACGGCAGTGCTTAGATGGCCCGGGATCCAGGATGCGAGAACACTTCTTCAGCCTCATTATCTTCGTCTCTGCTACTCTTCCTCTGCTGTCTGCTGTCCTTCCATGCCTCATAATGCACAGATATTTCATCTGTGAGGGGGCGTAGCATTTCGCTGCGTCTGTAGCCCTGGTGGTGAACTCAAACCTGTTCTCGCAGAAGCTTGGATTTCTGCCACTAAATATTTGGGGCTAGATTCAGTCACTTAGTCTGTATTTGAGCATATGTAATTCAATCAAAATGGTCTGGTCTAGTCTCCTCAAGAGCATGGTATTCTATTTTAAGATGGAAAGAATGTATTCCAGAGAACATGTTTGCTTGTCGACAATGAAATAGAACATACTCAAAAGATGCAATATAAATTCTTTTTAATCTGCACTTCATAATTGTTTAAAGAGACTGTGAAGTTTTCTTGATCGAATATAGTCCTTATTTTCTTGGTTGCGAATGAGTCTACGGTTCTTGTTTGTAATACCAGATGATGTTGTTGGCGGTTTTGAGATAATTTTTCTGTGCCTAACGTTTTCATGACGCACGTGGATTTTTTCATTCAGGGCACATTTTCTTTAAATAGAAGAAAAGAAAAGAGGAGTGTTGTGGGTGGTTTTGTGTGTCAGTTTAATTTAGCTACAATTTGAATCATTCATGCTGAAACACTCTTCTCATACGCTGCCCAGAGAGAAACATGCTTTAATATTTACCCACTGTGAAAGTGGCTGGGCTGATCTGAGTAGCCCTGCTATAGCAAAGAGCCTTGCAGCTCAGAGATGAAAAGGCATTCATCCAGAATACAAATCCATCCATATGACTTGTACAAAACAGTGCACACCATTCTTCAGTTGGTTTTTATAAATTTTGAAAGGTTATTTCTATTTTCTGTTTGAATAAGAACAATTCATCACCCAGTGAAAGAGAGCACAATAACATATAACAGGATGTAGAAAATTAGCAGTAATATATTTCAGAATGGATTGTAGAATTCCTTTTTATATGGTGCTGTTTGCAGGAGTAGAGTACCATTAAATGTAACCGAATAAATATGGGAAATAGCACTTCTTTAGAAGCTGATTTAAAATAAATTATGGGATTTTTGGGTTGGATTAAGTTTAGGTCCCTCCCCCCACTGAATAGTGGTAAGGGCTCACAGAATGTCTGCTAAGCAGCTGCCAGTGTCAAACGTCTGAATGAATACAGAAAAAAGTGCCATTAATTAGGTAAGTGGCCCAATTATCGTGTAAAGGGAACCGAAACGGCGTGGTGCTTTGGGATCTGATACCTTTCTGGGCTATTCCGTGTCTGTACCAGCACCCTGCTATACGACGGCTACTGCAGCGGATCCTCTTGGTCCCCATAGCCTGAGTTAGGCTGGGCTGGATCGTATCGCGTGCTTAGACGCACAGCGATTACAATAGCCAGAGTTGGGCTGGGCCGGATCGTATCGCATGCTTAGACGCACAGCGATTACAATAGCCAGAGTTGGGCTGGGCCGGATCATATCGCATGCTTAGACACAGCGATTACCATAGCCAGAGTTAGGCTGGGCTGCATCGTATCGCGTGCTTAGACACACGGCGATTACCATAGCCAGAGTTAAGCTGGGCTGCATCGTATCGTGTGCTTAGACACACGGTGATTACCATAGCCAGAGTTAGGCTGGGCTGCGTCATCTCGCGTGCTTAGACACACAGCGATTACCATAGCCAGAGTTTGGCTGGGCTGGATCGTATCGCGTGCTTAGACGCACAGCGATTACAATAGCCAGAGTTGGGCTGGGCCGGATCGTATCGCATGCTTAGACGCACAGCGATTACAATAGCCAGAGTTGGGCTGGGCCGGATCATATCGCATGCTTAGACACAGCGATTACCATAGCCAGAGTTAGCTGGGCTGCATCGTGATCGCATGCTTAGACACACGGCGATTACCATAGCCAGAGTTAAGCTGGGCTGCATCGTATCGTGTGCTTAGACACACGGTGATTACCATAGCCAGAGTTAGGCTGGGCTGCGTCATCTCGCGTGCTTAGACACACAGCGATTACCATAGCCAGAGTTTGGCTGGGCTGGATCGTATCGCGTGCTTAGACACACGGCGATTACCATAGCCAGAGTTTGGCTGGGCTGGATCGTATCGTGTGCTTAGACACACGGTGATTACCATAGCCAGAGTTAGGCTGGGCTGCGTCATCTCGCGTGCTTAGACACACAGCGATTACCATAGCCAGAGTTTGGCTGGGCTGGATCGACGCGTGCTTAGACACACGGCGATTACCATAGCCAGAGTTTGGCTGGGCTGGATCGTATCGTGTGCTTAGACACACAGTGATTACCATAGCCAGAGTTCAGCTGGGCTGCATCGTATCGCGTGCTTAGACACATGGTGATTACCATAGCCAGAGTTAGGCTGGGCTGCATCGTATCGCGTGCTTAGACACATGGTGATTACCATAGCCACAGTTAGGCTGGGCTGCATCGTATCGCGTGCTTAGACACATGGTGATTACCATAGCCACAGTTAGGCTGGGCTGCATCGTATTGTGTGCTTAGACACATGGCGATTACCATAGCCAGAGTTAGGCTGGGCCGGATCATATTGCGTGCTTAGACACACAGCAATCATTAGCCACTCCCCGGCTCCTTTCAGATGTGAGGCCACTGAGGTACAGCTTAGTCGAACAGACGCGTTTGTTCTGGTCCGTGGCACGGAGTCCGCTCTGGGACCGCCAGCCGAGCCGAAATGTGTAATCGGGCTTGCAGTTCGCGTGTCTCACTTCAGGGAAGGCAGAGAAATACCTCTCCCGGCCTGCGGCCGCTTCTCCCCTCCCGCTTTAATGTGCTCTCACATGCCAGCGCCAAACATACCGTGTCACTGTTTCATCGGAGGCTTCGGCATGGGGAGGGGGAGAATCATGGCTTCCTGCTGGGTGCATTATTCATGGGTCCATCCCTTACCTGGGTAACTCAGACAGAGCGGTGCTCTCAAAGCTCCGGGGTAAAGCACTTCAGCGAACGGGTCAGACCGACACTTCAGCTTTTCCTGCTTTGTGCTGCTTCTCCTATCGGTGGATAACCCCGTTGTCCTGAATGTAAGCCCCATTTCAGATCGCCTGACTTTTTCATTGACAAGGTCTTTAATGATGGAGCTTTTTGTTTACGTCTGTAGATGTAACCCGCAAGTGTCGTCAATTTGAAGGCTAATGTATAGCGCTTGGAGCTGGAGAAATTCTTAAAGTAGTTTGTTCTTTTTTACTTAAAACACCCTCCAGTTAACAATTTTGTCTGCAGTGAGCCCTCTCCCCAGCACTCAACAATGGCCTCTGCTTATACCTTGCTTTATGCTCCATCACTAATTTTGAACAGCATCCCTTGGGAAATATCACCAGCCTTCACCTGAGCATTGTTGATGGAGGTCAGGTAATAGTTTTAGGACCTGGTTCCTGGTAGAAGGGATGTCACCTTTAACATTTCATTGCAGCGGGGAAGATGGAGGCTTGCATCCTAACAACACAGTGTTACACAATCGGTTTTCCCCAGGTCTTGGTTTTTAGTTTGCCCTTTATGCAAATAGACAGCATGTGCAGCGTAAGATAGCTGCAGCAAACAAGAATGTATCCTCCAACTGGAATCCATTTCACGAGTCTCTTTGACTCCTTCATGCTTTGACTGAGACACATGTACACCAAGTTATGAACCAACATGCTCCTCTTTGCACTGAGTGAAAGAAGTGGCTGGAGAAGACAAAAATGGACCCTGCATTTATTTTGTTATTTCTCATTTATTTTCCACCTCAGAAAAACACTAAAAATTTTAGCCAGTACTCTACTGTGTTGCTGATAACTAGAGCCCTACCCAACCCAGGATAACTTTGTTTCAAGGCTTCCCTTGAGGGAAAGCTATGTCAGATTAGGGCATGGTGCAAAAGCACTTGATCCCTGCTAATGGCTGCTCCATTTCAAATGCATGTGGTTGGTTTGGATATAAGTCTCAACTGATCGGCAATGATTAAATTAACAGCTGTCGTGATACAGAGGCAGAAACTTGACTATTTTAAGAGACGCAGTCGGCTAAGATTGCCCCTCCAATGAAAAACAATTAAAAGGTACAGTCTCTGTTTAAAATGGTGTAGAAAAAAGGAGAATGGCTGTAACGATGAATCTTCAACAGTGTTTTCCAGAGCTGCACAAACGTGATTGTAATCGCTCGGAATGAAGTGAAACCTTGCCGTGAGACTGAATGAGTTAATATTCTAGGGCAGGGAGTGAGTCATGTTCACTGGGGATCGTCATAAATGTCCTGTTTGTCACGTGTCATTGCTGTGTGTGTTTGCACGTTTCATTCTAGCCCAGTGGATTTGTATAATGCCACTGAAGTATGGTAACTCAATTCTGATTGGTCAGGAGGGTGTTTCTCATCAATGCGCAGCCAATAAGTAGTTGCAGCAAATTATTTTCCTGCTCCATAGCAATGTCCAAGCTTTCTCTTCAACACTCAGCATTCTGTGTCAAATGAGTGTTCTATTAATGATTGAAAATAGCATCAAAATTACAAGTTCTTACGACTTCTGGGTGATTTCAGGATGTCTAAGGGGCCCCAGGCATAACCCTAACCCTATCCACCCTGTCTTAGTTTATTTTACTACAACTGAAAAGCCCATCACATTTTATTTCTTACATATAGTTAACAGGGGCAGAACAGTGACTAAGTGGCTGGACCCTCTCTGAGTTACCATGTTCTCCCCATGTTCTCTGGGTTCTCTGGTTTCCTCTCTTGGTTCAAAGACAGATAACAGTATGTGTGTGTGAGGTGGCGACCTGTCCAACGTGTCTTCTTTACCAAATGTATGCTGGGATAGGTTCCAGCCCCCTTTGATCCTGGATGGGATGAAGTGGGTGTAAATGTATGGGTGGACGATAGTAAACAGGCTCCTGGAGGTCATTTTCATGAAATCTAACCTATACCTGGGGGTATTCCAAGTATGTGGTTTAGTGACTAATCCGGATAAGTTAAGTCAGAGTAAGTGGTAAACCTCCTAAAATAAGAGCCCTATGGCTTCATTCTCCTAGCAAAACAAAGCCATAGGGCTCTTCTTTTAGGAGGTTTACCACTTACTCTGACCTAACTTACCCAGATTAGTCACTAAAACCCAGGGTCACTGACTCTCATGTACTGAACTGGATTCACACCCAGTCCTCCTGTTTCCCATGTTCCCACACCTTTAGTTACACATGTGGTATCTTACACTTGAAAATATGTAAACCCCTCTGGAATTACATGTTTGTTTTAGACTTTCTCAAATTTTAGTGAAAGCCCCCTCTAATAAGCAAGCTCAGCCTAATTAATGGAAAAGCATTAAAAACATAATATGTATGTGGACTATTGATATACCAGAGTGGTGCAGCATGAAATGTCCTTGTGATCAAAAAGCATCTGGGAGTTTATAATCAGTAAGTGGTGGCACATCCTTCAGCAGCAACTGTGAAATTCCATGAGCTTTTTTGTCAGTGCTTTGCATGTGCTGTGAGCAGTTTTACCCTGATTTTGCTCTCAGAGCCTCTGCTCAAAGAAGGGTGACCTGATATTCTCCTCCCGAGTTTGGGGGAAATGCTGACTTTATGGTTCCTTCCGTAATGACAGTCCTCTGGGGCCAGAGGCAACAGAGCAGCCCCAAAACCGTGGGAGTCCCTCTACCATGCTGGATGAATAGAAGTGGGTTATACTACGGCAAGACAGTGTGGCCACAAAAATCCATGGATTTTTTTTTGTCTTGCCTATCCAGAGGATTTTTTCGTTTTTCTGTGGTCTTATGGAGCCTGTCTTGCTGACTTGTAGAAAGATGGTGTGTGGAGAGGCGAAAGAAGACCATTTTGACAACGGTATGTCATAATAATAAACATGTCCTCATAATCATAAACATTTCCTTTTGCTAATAGACAGCAAAGGGAAATGTTTATGCGAAGTCTTTGCCGCTCAAGTAAAGGTTGGTTCACTTTGATCTATATAAATAATTAAAGTACATCTTAACGTTTGATGTTTTTCCATTAATCAGGTTGACATTTCTTAGTAACTGAGACATTCGTGAAGGCTGAATAAAATTTCAGTCTAACCCTGACTCACTGGCTGCACGACCGATCTCTAGGTGAAACATTACTGTCAGTTTTTTTGCGCGAGGGTCTTTCACTTGCATTGCTCCGTTAAAAATATCCACCCGTGTAAATGGATAGTGTGTAAAACGAAAAAAAGAATGTAGCTGTGAAAGCTGATTCAGATAAGAGCGTCTGCTAAATGCCTGAACTGTGTGATGGGGTGACGGGTTTCCCATTTGGATCGCACCAGAAAGTGTGACAGCTGGCGGGGGTCCGGCCTCCTCCGCCAAACCACTCTATTCCCAACAACGGCAGTCCCTTCAAATTACCGCTGAACGTGTCGCTTACTGCCCCCCCCTCCGTTTCACCCACAGCCTCCCGTGGTATGTGCATGATCATACATGCTGCAGCCGATGCTCCAGTAGCAGGAGGCGAGGTAAACGCAGTGCAGTGTATAGCTTTGGTGAAACACGTAATCTGTGTGCAGTTTCCTGTGTTCTGTAAGTGTTCCGGATGGAGGATACTATTTCATTCCGCCTTGTGGAGAAATTCACTTTCAGAGCAATACCAATATGAAAAAGGTGTGAGTTAGTCTTGAAAGGGGTTTGCAACCATGACTAGGATTCAGTCAACATTTGTCCTTACGTTTTACTTGCAGTTGAATCAGTTTTATGCTTTTTCAGCTCGGTGAGTTTGATTTTTAGGATGGGTAAACTGTGTCAGTGAGGATAAAAATGAGCACATGAATTTAACAGTGAGCTAGTTAAGTGAGAAAGTTAAGGACAGGGGTGGATTTAATTCCAGCCACTGTGTCGGTGATACGAGAGCAAGGTTTCACAAACTCTGTAATAACTGTGGAGCTAGAATGAGCTTTAAAACATAGAAATGTTTGAACTGACATGAAATCGATAGGTTGCACTGAGTGACTGATAGCACATGTTACGTTCATAGTTCCATTTAACTTCAGCCTCCCATCACTAGAGTGCGTATCAGAGCTAATGTTGACTCCATTTCAGTTCAGTCAATCCAGGAAATGAAATTCAACCCATTAACTGTTTTTGCAATTCATGAATTAAATTTATGTTAACATATTGCCTGAACTTCTATCCCTGGTGTAAAAATGATGGTCTTATGAAGTATGACCAAAAGCTATGTTATGTTTATACCAGTGTACCAAGGTTTCTTTCCTTTCTTTTAATTTCTTATATTGTATTTCTTTCCTTTATTTAACTAAATTAAAATGAAATTGACCCCAATAGTTGTTTGTCCAGCAAGGTGTCATTCTCTTGCAATTTCCATTTCTTAATAGATAACAGATGCAACTGAGTCAGTGTAGTTGAAATATTGTATAATTCAGAAGTTGTACTTTGATTTTTGGATTTGGTGAAACCTGTTTGTCAAGTTTAGTTTGGCTCTCAAATCTCAACCTATATTGGATGTGAACTCATATGTATGTTGCTGCATATGTATTTGCCTGCCGATTACCATGATCTGTTTAAAAGTGATACATGCTGTCTAGTTGGTGTTTTTGAGTGAATTGTTTCCTTTTATGTTTTTTTTTAGGTAAAAATCATGTTTGTAAGTTCATTGGATGCGGCAGAAACGACATGTTCAACTATGTGGTCATGCAGCTTCAGGTGAGTAATTCCCTGTTGTTTGTCTCAAACTAATAATGAAATACAAACACAGCAGCCAGGCTTTTTAAAATGAAAGCGATTAAAATACCTGTTTTGAGATATAAGAACCCAAGATGAAATAATCTACACGTATCTTCTAAAACCCATTTAGTCATTACAGTAACTTGTTACATGGTGTACTGAACAAAGGATTGATATGTTTAGTTAACAAAGGATTGAGTTTCACTCTCTTGTTGGTCAAATATGTATTTTAAATCCTTTGGAGTTTGGAGACTCTCCTGCTGACATTACAACAAAGCATCAAAAACGTGTGTCATACAACAGAAGAATTTAGTTTTTGAATTATTGGTTAAATACATTTTTCTTTACAATTTTCAGTAATCTGCAAGAATTTTGGAGGTATCTAAACTAGATAAAGTAATTAGTGGTACAGAAGACTGAAAAGTTTTGCGGATGACTGGAGAACTATCATGTTTGAGTATTATTCATCATTGGCTTTGCATAGCTCCATTCTTTAGTCATGTTACTTGTTGTGTTAAGCTGTGGTATTTATGCTTGGTACAATAGATCTACTGGATGTGCAGATTTAGTAATTAATGAATTGATTAGCGCAGTCAGTTTCATAGTTTCTTCACCCCATATAGATTCTTGGTTCTGAATTGGTTGGTTATTTTCAAGGTGAAACGACAACACACCCTACATCTCTCCAGGATCAGTGTTGAGGTCTGGTGTCTGATATAGTGTATTCCTCTATTTGTCTGTGAGTATCTTTGAGTGAGTTATTTATGAACGGTAATGTGAAGATTGGGGTCTTTCATATGCCACCAGTACCTCCCTGAATTTAACTTATCTTTCACCTATCTAAACCAAAGTCTTTTGATTGCTTGAAACAAATTAGTGAATGGCAGCTAACTGTATCTCCACCCAATTCTTGTGCATTTTTTTTGTGCCATGATTACCTCATCTACCTGTGCTTAGTTATCGCTGTGGAGCTCTGAATAGACAGCATTGAGGAAAGACCAGGGGAGGTGAATTAAGCCGCCTCTGGTTCTCTCCCCACCCGTGGACGGACAGCTGGAGCAGAGAGCAGGACCCCGCTCTGATTAAGCGCACCTTCCCCACAGCGCTAATTAGAAATGTGCGTCTCTCCAGAGCCAATTTGCTAAACGTAAACTCCCATCAATTCTGGCTAATCGGTGGCCTAATGTGCTTTTTAATTATGCATCGGCCTGCATTGGTATTCTCTTCGCTGTCGGCCGACTCCCACAATTCTCTGTGTCTCGTAACGCTTACAGATGCAGCTGAGCTTGCTGTGGCTTAGCATGGTACTGACTATCGTAAAATTTTTGTGACAGTTCATTGTTTAAGGTTACTGTATTTCTGAATAGATGTAGAATTAGTGAATAGAATGCGAATGTGGCAAATACATGGTTGTAACACAGTGTCAAACAAAGGCAGAATCCAAAATTACAATGAACAGGACAATGAGAATTGAACAAATGACAAAGGAACAAATGTATTCATTCTTTGGGACTGTAACAACTGTGGACAAGTAATATTTTAATGTGGAACGAATGAGAAATTGAGACACTCTCATGTGCATTTAAGTTCAGGATCATTTTGAGTTGTATGTGGTTACTTCTACGTAAATCCAGTGGGGAATAATAGCGACACGCTGACATTTGAAGAATAATGACATGGTATGAAATAGCCGTGAGCTCTCCCCTTCTCATTCTCTCATTCACGTTTTTTTCATGTGCAAGCCATTGTGACAGCCATTTTCCTGAGTGTGAAATTTGGAGGAATACTGGACCTCCATCGCCGTCGATGTGCAGATGGCTGTCTCCTTTGAACAAATGCGGCTGCTTGACCATGACTGGGTTTCTCTTTACCTCATTTTAAAATGAAAGGAAATTAGCCTCCTGACTAATACCCACAGCACCCAGAAGTAATGATCCGAAGGGGTTTTTGAACCTGCTTTCTGTAGCTGGAATACTTTTATTAAGCACCATAAGTAGAACTGATATTTCAGTGTGAGAAACATCGCGCTATAACAACATGCATGGTAATAACTAAAAGCATAAACAAATGAGCTCTATGGACTAAGAAGAGCAGGTTCATATAATGAGGTATATCTCAACAGTGGAAGGATGGGTGAAATTAATGTATAAGCAGATGCATGTTTTTATGTAACATTTGTAAAGGTCGTATTTTACAGTCAGGGAACATATAACAGAACCCGAGATAAAAGCCTCAGATTTATGAATTGTATTATGAATGTATTATGAAAGCATATATGAATGCCCTTGAAGCATATGTAGTATGCACATACAGCCTTATAAATGTATTCAAGATGGAAGACGGTACAATGATTTTCAATGAAAATATTTATTAAAAAGAAAAATGAGAAACAACAAAGAGTTTTCCAACAATGCTACAGAATGAAATTGTAATTTCAACAGTTTTTGAAATAAAAAAAGTGTCATAAGTGTTTGTAAAAGTATGTCAAAGTGTTTGTAAAAGAATCAAAAGCAGAGGATATATCTCCTGTACTAATTATATTGTATAATTATTTATATTATCTCTAGTATATACAATATGGATAACTTCATTTTTCTTGCTGTTATAAAAAAGAAGGTATAATCAGCCCATAAAATCTGCATGCAAAAATTTTTACAATTCAGGATTGGTTTGCTTCCATTTTTACTCTTCATTATATCAAATATTTTAGTTTCAGTGACCAAAAGTATACCTTTTCACCAGTTAGGATGCCACTAATTTCACCCATTATGATAATTTCATTAGTTAAATAAATAACCTCTTTTGTAAAGGAGTTATTTGCCATGAAGGACACCAAGCGAATGAAAGCAGAGCAGACACACTTTAGATCAGCTGTGAAAAGAGAACTGAACAGATGCTTGACAGCCAAGACTTGAATAAAGAGGATCCTTACCTTAGTAACTTCACCAGGACTGACCTGGGAAAAGGAAAGATGTAGCTCTCAGAGCAGAAGACACTTTAATGAACAGGAAGACTGACGGGTTGACGACTTAGATGTCTTCCTCTAAGAGATTCTGTGGAAGACTTTGTAGACATAAAAACATCAGCTCCCTGTTCACCTAATGTGTCTTCTGTTCTGAACTCAAAGAACTCCAGATTTTCTTGTTTCAGGTTATCTGTAGTGGTTTTTCCGGTAAGGCTCACCACATTTAAAAGAGAATGAAAGCATTAGTTAACTTATCGGACTGAAAGTGCAGTGATTAGGAGAGCTGTAGTCTTACTGTCATACTGACGTAATGTGGCTGAAGAGGGCAGTGCATCCCTCACCATTAAACATGCCTCATTAAGAACAATTAAAAGCTTTTCACAATTCAGGAGGGGCAGGTGTGACAGGGCCAAATGTCTGTCCTCACTCTGGTTTCTCACTCAGTCTGAGCTGTGCTATCAGCCCCATCCACTGTAAACCTCTCATACACACTCAGGAGGCTGCTGCACATATAGCCAACTCATGTAGCAAATAGCCCTAGCTTTTTACACACTGAGAGCGCAGCAACAATCCATTCGCCCATTACCTATTCTGTTGGAGGAACATGAAGTCAATATATGTTCAGCTGACGAACCTGCAGGTAACCAGACAGCCCGCCAGGGGTCACTAGAGAGCAAAGAGACAGATGAGTTTGACTGACCTAAACTCAGTTTTTTTCCTGGCAAGGGGGAATCAGTTGTTGCCTTTCCAGTGGGGACCTCCATGTTGCAATGTTCAAGCTCCCAGCCTTGGGACATGCAGTTGTGCCATCAACATGTTCTTTTACTCTGTGTGCCACCCAGACCTGTATGGTGAGGGTAGACGAAACGCGCTGATTCCTGTTTCCATTCTCTCCGCCCACAGGGGCGGAACCTCGCAGATCTGAGGCGGAGCCAGCCCCGCGGAATCTTCACCATTAGCACAACCCTAAGGCTAGGGAAGCAGATACTGGAATCCATAGAAGCCATTCACTCTGTGGGGTTTCTCCACCGAGACATCAAGCCGGTACGTACACTCTCTGTCATCGCCTGACTGTGCTTGGGCACTTTGTCTCACTTTTTAGGCTCATAAAGAAGAAGTCATAGAACCTGAAAAGCTTGAATCATCGTTGTGGGCTAACGTCACCAAACTGCTGGAATGTTCTTTGCTAATCAACCAATGGTTACGACTTCTAATCAATTCATCTCTGGTAGGCAAGACTCCTCTTTAAAGCAGCAAATCAGAGTTGGAAAACTCTCTAGTAGTAAACACATTTTCTGGTGGCCAAATCTGAGGGAACCAATGACCTTGCTGGCAGGTTATGCCAAAAAGTCAGTGTACATTTTCCGGCCTATATCAGAGCGTTATAGTAAAGACTACTTTTTGTAACCACTGTGGTTCCCAGGGTCTAAAGGTGGACACGTCAGCCCATGACCCACTTACGACCCAACGAGTACGTTTTCTGTGACTCACCTCTTATTAAAAATTCATCCTGACATGTTTTCAAGTGTGAAATGAACATTTTTTAGGCTGTGTCAAAACAACCGCATGTAACTAGTGCAGTGCATTAGCTGTAGGGGTTTATTTTCATGCCCTGAATGTCAGTGGAATACGTATCATAAACTTATGTTATTTTATATTTGTGTTTTGTGACCTGTGTCAGCCTCTCAACGTGAAGGGAATCTGTATGTACGGTGCATTCCTCTTTTATTTTGCGTTAATGTTTAGTTTTACTTCTGTAAAAGACATGTGAAATATGTATGAAAGACATGTATGAAAACTGATTTATGAATAAATACTACTGTAATGTTTTACTATTAGTAGTTGTAGTTGTTGCAATGATAGCCTTAGTATTAATAATCGTCATCATCATGCTCACATTATTACATTTAATCAGAATAATGAATCGTACTTTCTGAAAGACAGTAGCTGTGGATATATTATGTTTGTAGGCTGGGAAAGTGGCAGGCATGGTATTAGAGGATAGTGATACATGCAAAAATAAAGCTGAACGTTTGTGTAAAGTCGTTAAAAAAATAATATGTGCAAATAATTGTGCTTGCCATTCTGCGATTTTTGTCGTTTTTGTGAGTTAAATCCTCAGTTTGACCTATAGGCGCTGTCCTGAGACTCAAAATTGAATTCCATGCCCTCTCAAACATAGAGAGTCATACTAAACTCCCTCTGTTAGAGCAGGATTTAATGAATAATATTCATAAAGGCCTCATCCTCAATTCATACAGTTTTGCCCTCCTCCCCCTACATATGGTTTTTTGGGTGGGCATAAACTCCTTTTTGGCCAGTTTTATTTACAAATCATAAGCATTTACAAAATAATCAAAACATGCTTCATCACATTAGCTTTTACATCACCATTTTTCCAGCCTTGTATAGCCCACTTCAACTGTAATGCAAATTCTTTGCTTATTTAATGCACTGCACACAAATTAGCATGGCAGATATCTGCTATTCTTCCCATAGCCATTTAAATGCGACCATTCCATCAGCTCTGCTGACCCTGCGGTATACTCAGACTCTCATGTTGCCTTGACTTGCTGGTGTAAATTATGAAGCACTGACATGTTATATGGACGGAGCCAGATTATGTATTGATTGGTCTGGGCCTCTGACTGCTGTTTTTATAACTGATGTGATTAGCATCACTTTAGGCGGTGTAGGTTAGCGAACAGCTATTAGCGTGATTGAGGCCTTAAGGCCGTGTCGCAGGCCTTAAGTGTGCTCTGTGCACAGCTGTGCTCCAGGAATAACCTTTAAAGGAAACCTGTAGTATATAATGAATATTGGCGTCGCTGGAGTGTGTTTACAGGCTGGACGTGGAGATTAGAGGCGGAAATCCCCACGTTTTTGCATGATATAACTTAGATTCTCATTACTGTCACTTTTATAAAATGGGTCCATCCACAGATATCCCTTGCAGACTTGGTGAAAGCAACGCTGAAAGCCTCAGTGTTGGATTCAGACAAACACGCTCGGTCTCCTTTCAGGCATCATGCCCTGTCAATCAGAATAGACTCTTAAGCTCGTTAAGGCCATGTGCAATTGTGTTTCAGAATGAAAAAACACATTACAAGGTAGATATTTCCATTTTTACAATTAAATATGTAACATAGCCTATTCACAAATATGTTCTAATGTGAAGTCTGTTTTCGTTTAATCAGTTTTAATTCAGTTGACCGTATCTGTTGATAGTTATCTGGGTTGTTCGTGAGAGGCGTAGTCATATTTATAAAGTTGTATTAACATTCCGCTCAGCATTCTGTCCAGCGCTGCTTAGAATTCTGGTTGACCAATCAGCATCCAGGAACAGGACTGTCCGTTTCATAAAGATCGATGGCTGCGTCTCACTGACCGGGAAATTTCAGACGAAGGAAAAGCCTGCTCTGATCTCAGTAAGAGAGGGGATCTGGGGTTATGCCGGTAATTACGCTAACCACAGCTGTCTTCATGCTGAACAGCAGAAGCTGAGCGGAGATGGATTTGAGCAGTGGTCCGAAGGCAAGGCTGAAGCTAATTGGTCCCTGATATGAAACTAGAAGGATCCGAGGAAATTTTGTGAAACGGTTCAACAAGGTGAACGACAGCAGATTTGTCAGGCTGAGGGCTGTTAGCAGAACAAGGGGGTATAGATGGACATTAGCAGAGGTTAAATTCCAAGGTTATATCAGATGTATTATTTTACACAGAGAGTCATCAACACTTGGAAAAGGTTGCCACGTCATGCAGTATAGACAGACCCGTTGAGTGTTGAATTCTAGGCTTGACGCAGCGCTGGATAAATGAGTCTGGCTGGACTGAATGGCATCATGTGTTATTTTGTTCGTATGTAAGTGGAGCTGTGTTTGGTCATTGCTCTAAGAGAGAGCTGTTGGGAAGAGCCAGGTTACTCACTGAAGTGGTTGCTGGAGGCCCAGTAGGGGGCGCTCTCGCTCACTGCAGCAGTGTTCAGGAGGGACCCGATGCTGCAGGAGATGTCATCTTTGGGATGAGCTGTCAATCTTGACTTGCTGTGCTCTTTAGAGCTTCGTCTAGAGGCAGTTATCAAAAGAGCAGCACTGTTAGCTCTGGGATTCACACTGTTCACAAACTGGCTTTCTCAGTTTAGCCTTCTGCTCTTCCCCCTACAGCCAGGGGTTTCAGGTGTCAGGCAGTATCTGCAGTCCTGGAGGGCCACAGTGTCTGCAGGTTTAACTCCAGTCCTGGAGGGCTGCAGTGTCTGCAGGTTTAACTCCAGTCCTGAAGGGCCACAGTGTCTGCAGGTTTAACTCCAGTCCTGGAGGACCACAGTCTCTGCAGGTTTAACTTCAGTTGTTGCCTTTCCAGTGGGGACCTCCATGTTGCAATGTACGAGCTCCCAGCCTTGGGACATGCAGTTGTGCCTGGATCACATTCCTCCAGTCCTGGAGGGCCACAGTGTCTGCAGGTTTAACTCCTGTCCTGGAGGGCTGCAGTATCTGTGCAGTATCCACATCCTCGTCCTCTTAATGTTTTCTGGTTTGGGTGTTGATTTAAAACACTAACTAACCCTTTACGTTAACGCTTTAAAGCACTGATTGGCCAAAGATTCAACACACCTTGTCCCAAAGTTCAAAACTGCTTATTGAGAGGGAACCAACAAAAGCCCATAGACACCGCAGCCTCCCAAGATGTGAGTTTGAATCTTATGCTCTACGCCCTGGATCACATTCCTTACCCTCCTGGAGTCCCTAGGGTTCACAGTGTTAGAGAAGCACATGGTCAGGTCACCTCCCTGCCAATAATCATATCCAATTCGCTGATGCAGTGCCAGGTATCAGCATGGAGAGGTCACGGGGGAATCATGTCCCCAGTGTATGAGTACGGCTGGAAGATTAAAGCCTTTACTAGTTTATTAATAAGTACGTTAATCACATCAGATTATGCGTTTGTCCTGCTGGGCTTATGCTCACTTCATTAAGACCGGATTGAGTATAAACCTCGGAACATGTGTAAGCCCTCCATGCCTTTTTTATTTGTTTTACAACGGGTGTACCTGCATAGTAAAAATTCTAGTGTTAAGTCATCTCTCCGCAGAGTAGTTGCAGTCCGTCTTAAGTTCGTACAAGCTCTGCGAAAGGCCTAGTCTGGCCGGATGTGCTTCCTGATTTTACTCAGAGAAATACTCATGAAATGGAAGCAGAGAATGGTGACGTGGAAGTTCAAAAACTAGCTGGAAAAGTAGCACCCCTTGTATGCCTAGTAACTGTATTTATTGGGCAAAAATAAGAGAAAAAAGAAGATCTGTCAAGTTTGTAATATTTGCAGAGTGGAAAATTGTGGTAGGAGAAAATCAGAAAATGACCATTTACGCCTGCAATACAAATACTTTGACTGACGCATCCGTTTTGGGACATGGGTAACTGTGGACTAATTCATCCGCAATATCACTGACTGATATTGATATTGCGTGTCATTGCGATTTCCTGTTTGTCTAAATAATTTTTCTCTTTCCCTATTTTTCAGTCAAATTTTGCAATGGGAAGACTTCCATCGACGTACAGGAAATGCTACATGTTAGACTTTGGCCTGGCACGGCAGTACACCAACACCAACGGAGAAGTCAGACTTGTAAGTCCCTGTAGGATCGGAATGGCCGCGGTGACATTTGTTACTGTGCTTATGTTGTGGATCTTGGGGAGCTGGCTGAAATTTTAGTTAACATAAGGATGACATTCAGAAAATGTAATGCATTTTGAAGTGGTTGTGTGGGCGAGTTGCTGGTTGGAATTTTTTCAACTTGCATTCTTTTCTGTGTCTTGCTACACAGTGAACACATGACATCATTTTTCTGCCACAGTAATGAAAATGAACCAGGCCTGGATCAAATAAGTGTTTTAAATACTTCAACCTATTAGGCACCAGTAAATGTATTGCTATTTCTGTATAACTGACTTTTAAAAGCAAAATGTGTTTTCGTCATTATTTAGAACAAGAGTATTCTTTATCATTTGTAGAATTTGGTAAGTAATGTTTCTCATTGGACATTTTCAAGGAACCTGCAGGAGTGTTTTAAAATGTCACCAGCTCCTAAAGTGATTTTCTTGGGCCTTGCTTTCAGATCCAACCTGCTTTGATGTCCCGGCTGTTAATACTATGTATCGATTTTGGGTCTATCAGAATCAAACATGAACGAATCCAGTTTGTTACTATAAAAGAATTAAGTGGCCGATCGCTAATCTTAAGAGCTAACGTGGTCCTTCCAAAGCTGAGGTGACAGTATTCAATTAGGAACCAGATACAGCGCCTTTGTGTACGATTCCCACAGTCCCAGACCAGCGAAGCACACAAGCGTGAGAGCAAAATACCAAAGCTGTAATGTTGCAAATTACCTTCTGATTTATGCGCCATTGCGTTGGAACCGGTTCAGCAGACCAGCTGCAATTCAAAAGACACAACCCCCTACTTTTTGTGGACATTCCCAAGAAAGAGAGAATGGTCTAATAAAACAAATTTCAATATGTTGCATGGAAAAGTATATGTATCCGAATATTACATTTCACTGTCACCCTGCTGCTTTGAAACTCTGTTTATTTATGAGATTTTAATACTTTATAAGAAGTCTCACCAAATATTCATTCATCTGCTCTCTTATGAATGTTGTTGTCAGTAGTGGAGGCAGCTATATAATAATTTATCACTTCAACAGTCTGACTGTATGTAGTACTCTCCAGAATATATGAAAGCTCTGATTAAATCTAACGTAATGCACTGTATCCTCATGTAATTTTCACATCCTGTGGTCTTTATTAAAGTAATAATTTGGACCGGTTATTCTTGCTGAGTGGATTTAAAACCTTATAGCTGTAGATTCGCAAAGTGAACTTTTCTGAATTTCAAGAGCGATTTCAAGACTGAGCTGCAATGGAATCTGATTTACGCTAGTGCTAAATATGTTTGTGAAAAATATTATATATTATATATAAAGTAAATATTTTTTTCTTTTAGTAGTGTTCCTGTCTTTCAAACAGTTAGTGTTTGCATCTAATGATAGTAAAAGCCCATGGTTTGCAGTCCAGTGTTTTGTCTCCACATTTCATTCAGCAAATAAACCGTTATGATCTGAAGGATGACGTGTGATGGATTTTGCTAGAGCTCTTGAGTTGCTTTTCCAACACATGAGGGTACCATCGCTTTTAGATTGTTCATTTATTATGAATCCCAGCTGAAATTCACTGGACCAAAGGTATACAACTCAGAGCAGTTTAGACAGCCCCCAATATAAAGTACCTTATTTTTAGCATGCATTTTGTGTGTGTGTGTGTGTGTGTGTGTGTGTGTGTTTGTGTTTTGTGTGTGCATCATGTATGTGTGTGTATATGTGTGTGTGCGTGTATTTGTGTGTGTAGGTTGCCTGTGTATGTGTGTGTGTATATGTATGTGTCCCTGTGTGTGTGTGTATGTGTGTATATGTGTGTGTGTATGTGTGTGAGTGTGTGCGTGTGTGTGTGTGTGTGTGAATGGTGTATGCCTCATGTGTGTGTGTGTGTGTGAATGCGTGTGTGTGTGTGTGTATGTGTGTGTGTGTGTGTGTGTGCACCAGCCCTCCTGGCTCAGCGCTGTCAGATTCCCCATACAGCTTGTCTTTTCTCTGGGCGCCTGACTCTAGAGTGCAGCTGTGTGTGTGTGTGATGCATATTTAATGCTCCTGAATGCGTCAGTAGGCCGTGCCCCTGGACTCAGCTGCCGGGAGGCGGGGGCCGTGCAGGTTTTTTTTTTTAAAATTTATTTATTTATTTATTTAGATTTTTTTCCCTCTTTTTTGTGGCGCTGACTCAGCTGCCCCTCATTGATTAGAAATGTGAGCCAACCCAGCCTGCACTGCAGCACTTTCCGGAAGCCTGGGTGAGACAGCCCGCTCCACGAGGCGTTTCGACCCTGGTGGCAGGCCCGTCGACACCCAGGGCCACAGACCCGCCCACCAGTTCACAGGCACTGTTCAGCTTCTCTCTCCATTTTTAACACTTCACTGGAAACCTTTCTGTTACTTTCAGATCTCAGGCATTTAGGTTATGTTCACACCGGCAGTGTCGTAAGTGGTTCACATAGGATTTATTTCATAAATCAAATTCTAGTCTAATCTGTTCCTCCGGTCTATAAAAGTAAAAACTACATGGAATGAGATCTTGTCAAATGGATTTTAAACTTGTATTTTGAGGTTGTCTGCAATCTGATACAAGTCTGATGCCCTATGCCGCTACTGTCTGAATGGACAAATTATGTTTTATTTTCTTGAAGGAGGCCTGCAAGGTTTTTTTTCTCATTCCACACAAGACATAGTGTTGACTTGCATTATCACCCCATAGAAGACATAATAAAAAACAGGCATAACTATTTCAGTGAATTATCACAAACCACTAGCTTGTCTGAACATCAAACCACACAGTTTGACATATCCTTAGTCTCTTTAAGGACAAATGCGATTCAGTCAAAAAAAAAGATTCTCAGGCTGATAGTCAACTATAAGAGAAAACCAAATGAAAGAGTATAACCACTGTAGGTTACCAGGAAGTCGATAATTTGAACCAATAATATTTTTTTGTTGTAAAAGCATATCCTTTTTTTTGCTGCATAGAAATATCAGCTCATCAGAAAAAATAAACTACAGTGAAACACAAGGTATTTATAAAGAAAAGTGTGTGGACAAAACAAAAAAGACAAAATTGGAGATCTTAAGGCATACATATGTAGAGAGGGATGAATTATTATACTTACACATGCATGTAAAAACACAAACTGGTTTAAACCCTGCAGGGCCTTCCACAGTGTGTAGAGACTGTGTATCCCAGCAAGATAAAGGCTTTTTTGTTTCGGTTTTGGCTTTTTGTAATTGTAGCTGAACCAGTTTTTGATGTCATAACACCTCATTTTCTTTGCTTTCATCCATGCACAGCTGCTTTTTTCCAGCGGAAGAATTTTGGCAAGGGAACAGCTGAAAAACCTGTCTCCTGTGCCCTAGTCAGCCTTGCCAGCTGGAGGTCTGCATTGGCAAGACACCAACTGGCTCAGCCTCACCAGGGAATGATAGGTGTTAAGCCGGTTAAGTTTGTTAGACACGTTGCTCTCTAGCGGCCCCTCCTGGTCATCCAGGTGCCTTTGAGTCTAAAAGTGACTTTTGACTTTGTTGTTCTCCAGTGATCTAGGCAGTGTGTAACTAGTGGTGCATCTGCAGCTTGGAAAGAATGGAGGACTAGCTGTCATGTGAATGAGTCATTCACGGCTTCCTCTTTCTGAATCAAATGGGAGAGGGTTGCTGCAGGAGGCTAAACAGGTTGGCTAGGTCAGGATGGGGGAAAATAGGGAAAAAAAAAAGAAATTCGAAATCCTGGATTATTGAACTTTTTTATCGATGGAGTTTCTCAAATCCCAATTCACCCATGAAGGCCTTGAGTACTGTATGAGATGGCTGTGGTAATTCCTAATGAAGATAACGTTTCATTCATCTCCGTCTGATTGTAACGGCTCCCAAACATCTCCATGTCAGTTTTAAGAAAATATTTTCCTACAACAGCCATCTGTTCAGGAAATTCATTATCTCATGATTAAAACTTTTAGATGTCGGCCATTTTGTTGTGCCTGTTTGCAGGTATGCAAATCCTTTAAAAAAATTTTAGAAACCCTGTATCGTCAGTCATAATTTGAAGTTAAAGCCTGCTTTCCTCTGCTTTCTGCAGAGGCCAGCCCTGGTTTTTCAGAGGAATATGGATTATTATCTTCATATGCTAATAAAAGAGCAATATGGCATTTGCCTCCACAGAAATGAATAAGCTGCGGTCCAACGCTCACACAAATTATCAAATTATGTTCAAAAATTTTTTCAATGGCGGTTCCCTAGATGGCACAGACCATGTTGTAAATAGCCAATATTCTAAAATCCTTTTTTTAGTTTCAGCTTAAGGTAAAAAAGAGCATATTTTATTTATATGTTTTATGTTATTGTTTATATTACATTTTAAGTCTTTTACTGGGTGTGTTTTTGTATTATTTTTAAGTTACATAATATTTTATTGAATAACAGTATGTTTTACGCTGTATTGAAATGCAGATTTGCGCGATATTTGCATTTGGGCAGGCAATGTGTTATGGGTATTCGTTTGGAATTACATTACATTACATTGCAGCCATGCAAACTGTGGCCTTCAACATGAATTTGGGCCAGTAAAGATGTGAGTGTCTGTTTGTGCACATTGCTTTGTTAACAGCAGGCCTGGGTCAAATAAGGAGTTGAAGTATATCTGTTCTAACGGACCCTTTAAATTTGAACACTCCTGCAGTTTCCTGTGAAATTTCACCCAAAGCATGTTACTAACCAAAAATCAGAAGTATATGGTATGAAAGTGGCTTTTGTTTGGAATATGTGTGAAAATTAATGTTATTTATCTATTAGTAGTATGAAGGAATTTTACTGGTGTCTGAAGGGTCCAAATGTTTCAAATGATTATTTGATTCAGCTTTTTTGATTCATCTTTTGGTATTGCTGTGTGTCCATTGTGTTCACTTGGTTTGTTAACCTATTGCCTTTATGATAGAATTATCCTTAAAATGAAGGTCAAAGATCAAAAGTGGAATGCAAAAAGGAAGTAGATCTTTTATGTGAACAGAAGATAAGGTTACAAGGGAAGACAGCATACGGTGCCACTGTCTGGTTTTAAATCTTTACCGTTTCAAATGTCATCATTTCATTTAAGAAATTCCGCTGTTTATTTCATTTTTGTTGACAGTGCTTTTACTTCTTTTGTTTGACTTTTGGCTTTATGTTTTGTTTTTTGTTTTACAGTTCCTTTTGGTCTTTTGTCTCTTTTTTTTGAAGCGCATGCTTGAGCCCGTTGTCCCCTCAGCTGCTTGTCCCCATTCGCAGTCACAGTCTCTGCAGTTACAGTCTGGCAGAGTGACGTTGTGAGTGCAGTCACTGTGTTTACAGTCTGGCAGAGTGACGTTGTGAGTGCAGTCACTGTCTGGCAGAGTGACGGTGTGAGTGCAGTCACTCTGTTTACAGTCTGGCAGAGTGACGTTGTGAGTGCAGTCACTGTGTTTCCTAAATGTGTATTCCAGAGTGCAGGGGGTCTCACCTGGCTTTACCTTTGGTGATGGGAGAATAAGGTATCATGACTTGAAAAATGGGCAGAGCCACAAGTAGCTGCCAACCACTAGCTAGTTTCAGCCAAAAGCAAAAGGATTTTTTTCTACATAAAAACGCAATGATCTATTGTAACCTATATAGCCATGTGACTGTCTATTATATTTATGGAAAATAGTCAATTCAGACACCATTTACATTTTAAATAAACATAGCACCAACTACTCACAAGGTACTCTGTTTTGACCAGGAGTTTTGCTCTTGAATTAAAAGAATATTTGATTGAAATCGGTTTGTCACTGATAGCATAAGCTCTACGCATTTCAGTATCACGAGACCTCATGCTAACGTCACTGTTCACCTGCTCTCACCTCCTCTCACACTGCACCCCACAGTCACAGGGGAACATATAAACACAGATTATATCATCGGTTCTCAAACTATATATACTGGTTTTAATTCCTACCACAGCTCCAATTCCTGGCTTGTAACAAGCTGTTCATTGTTGTAAAGTAGACACTTTTAATGCTTAGAGGAATTATTTACCCTCTCATAATGTTTAATAATAATATGGTATGTAATATATAGTGCTAATCAGTTGCAATAGAGAATCTATGCTATACTCTCTCCCCCAACACAAGCAGTTTGCCATCATATTTCCCTGTGTATGTATACAAGACTAGCCGTTTTCAGTTCTTACCCATTTTCCTTAAACATTTCCAGATCGTTTAAAAAGGGAAAATGAATTTTCATAGATTTTCACCAGCAACTTTTTTGTGTCTGAAAATTTTTGCAGTTTGTCTCAGATTGCTGTTATATTTCGCCGGGCCGCACCTGTGATGGTGAAATTCTCAGAGTAGTGTGTACCACAGCATCACCTGGGCTAAAGTCTGAACTCTTGTGCTGAAATGCACCATGTAAATGTTCCAGGAGAACAGAAGTTACACCAATAGGCAATGTCAGTGATTGAAACACATACATTTTCTCCCTGAATTTCTACCCAATTTTTTAAAATGCAAAATAAAAATGGATCAATTACTAGATATTACAAATATTTTAAAACCCTGAAAATTAAAAAAATCATTGTCTTTGTATATTTGTTCCCGGCCTTACAACACTGATATGCTGATATGTTAACTTTGCAGTACAGTCCGGGCCCCGTGTGTTGGTTGAACACAGTCGTAGCACGTTAGCCCGAACCTGAAATCATGACACGCATTAGCAGTAAGGTAGCGAGAGAGCTTTTGGCTAAGGGCAGCGAGGACTGCAGAGCCGCGGGCTGAGATCGTGGGTCGTCTCTGACAGGGAGGGTGAGCAGAGCTGGGCTCAGTGTTCCACATGAGTGGAACTGAGTGCGCTATCTCCTCCAGGGCCTCTGGTCACTGGGGCACTTATATAACACACGCACAGCTACATGCAACAATGCTAACCACCACTTACAATATAGCAAGAACTGGGGTTATAAGAATAATAATAATAGTCATGCTTTCTAACCAATACAGGTCACACTATGCTATTATTATTGCTATTATAATAACTATTAGTGATAGTAGTAGCTGTAGTAGTAATATCAGTTGTATCGTTACCATAATGATCAACAATAATTATGGTTGTTGTGGCTCTTATCATATATGTTGTGGTGAGACCTCCTAGCTTTAGTGTTTGAGTGTAGTTATTCTGTCTTTGTTATCTGTTGCCCGTGAGTTTGTGTCATGCATTTCCGTTGAGGTGAATGTTTACTCAGATGTGTGTTGTGTCATTCATTTCAAACCTTGTGTTCAGCTGTGGCTCTCCCAAGCGGAGCGCACTGTGTGTGATGTGTATTGTGGAAAGAAGCTTTTATAAAATGATAGGAGACCTTTAGCATCGTAGATGTGTCATGGACGTTCTACTGATTTGTATTCACTTTTTTTTACTCCCCTTAGCCCAGATCTGTCGCAGGGTTTCGGGGAACTGTACGCTATGCCTCGGTCAACGCACATAAAAACAAAGTAAGTGAGTTACTTACCTTTGGTCTCTGTGTCAGTGTTCTTAACCTTCTGTTGAGACTGAATCCATGCAAGTGTGTGAACTGTGGTCAGTTTTCGTCCATGTGAGAACAAGCTATTCAAATTCACTTTGCCTCTTTCAGGACATATGTAATTCAGTCAGACCAGACTTTACCTAACAGCATCGTTTTCTTTAAGTTAATATGTTATATTTTATTGAAACCAACTAACTTAGTCTCCTTATTTATTTTTTTTTTTAAAAATTTGAATCCCTGATTTTTTTCCCCTTTTTTCCCAACCTGAATGTTCAACTGAACTGGTTGATCACACCGCAGCACCCTGCCCCTGACAGCTATGGGAAGAGAGGTCGCGCACGTGACTCCTCCAAATCACGTGTCGACAATCTTGCTTCTTTTTCACGTTGCGGCTGCACCACCAGTCACACACTGCCTATGACGTCTGAGGAAGACGTAGTCAGGATACAATCGGTTCGTGCCGCCGCAGGCGCCCAAACAGCCCCGAGGAGGGTGCTATTGCGATGGACCAACCAGAGATTTTTAGCCCGACCTACCCCGTATCGAACCCCTGGCGAGGCTGGCCAGTTGTTGCCTCGAAAAAATGATATTTTCCATTGCCTCGCCAATGGAGCCTCTGGCCATGGTCGGGAATGGCAAGGCCGGGAATCGAACCCCCGCCCTCAGGACCCGTAGGCAGCAATTTATCCCCTCAGAGCAGAGTCCCCTTTGTTTTCATTTTTAAATAGAGTTTATGCCTGAAGAAACATTCAGTGAATCTGTCCCGTTGACTCACACCTGCTTCCCTCACAAACATGCTAATTTAGTTAGCCACCCAGACACCCCAATAAAATCTGTTTTGATGTAACTGAATACGCCCTGAAAGAGACAAAGTGAATTTGATTGAATTCAGCCCATTGTGGGTTTCTGCAATTCAATCAAAGCAGTCTTGACAGTCCAACATAATTTTATTTAAGTATGTTAAATTTTGTTGCTGACGATCAATATTTTCCTTTGAAATGTTGTCTGTCTATTCTAAAGTAAGTCTGTTTTGATTTAATTTCATATGGCATTAAAAATGCTGATTGCATTTGATTGAATCTAGCCCAACAGCATTCCTCAAGTACACATTCACATGGTAATGGTATCTATGGTCCTATGGTATCATGTCTGAATTTTGATTTAATTCATAGCTTTGATTACTCCCATTGGTTGTTTTTTTTGTTTTGTCTCAAACTTGTTGTCCTGTTTCAGTTGTAGCCACTACACATGAGATGTTCTGTTCTAAAGGAAACTAAACATTTGAGGCAACCAAAACTGTCAGTTTGTAGAAATTACAGATTCTTTAGAAATTATTCACTCAATGAAGTGTGAAGCAAATCACTGCCTAGTCTGCGTTTACACCAAATGAATGTGATGTCAGTTTGATCAATTAAGATGGTGACGCTTATGATTAAAAACTTCATTAATGACTGTAACGCAGCCTGCCCACACGTTGGTGTGCAGTGCATGATAACTCAGCCCCGTATATTTTTACTGCATCCCAGCTGAACAGCTAAATCACAGAGTGAACACCAAAGTCACAGTGATACTTTGCTGCCAATTTTTTATCTGCTGCCTTAAGTTAAAAAAAAAAAAGCTGAGAAAATATTCTACTTCTTTTGCTTGTTCTTGAAAATGATCAACAAAAATGATCAGAAATTGTTTTCCGTTGTGTAGTTGGTAGAGGGCTGCAAGAATTATTCATCTAAATAGACTACATTATTTATTAAAAAGGATTGATTGGAAGTTCAACCGTTGAATCATTGACTTAGCTGAACTGGATTGTTATTGACAGGCACCATGACGGCGTGTCTATGAGCGATGTGGTGTCTTATACATGGTACAGACTGGTAGATAAGCCCAACTTTTTCCATATGTTCTTAGCAATGCGTTCTCCCAAAGAAACCATGCCTACAATTTAATATCAAGGGTAATAATGTACTATTTTAATTGGCCTGCCAGGTTTGCTTTGTTTATTGCTGGTTAGATCACTGTTTTCACTATACCGTTTTCACTCTAACAGGAAATGGGTCGACACGACGACTTATGGTCCCTGTTTTACATGTTGGTGGAGTTCACAGCTGGACAGCTGCCATGGAGAAAGATAAAAGACAAGGTAGGCTCTTCTAGGGCCGGCTCATCTGGGCTGTTCCCGCCATCTGTGAATATCACCATATAAATGCGCAAAAAAAACACTTTCAGTTGTTCTAAATGATGATTTCAGACGCTTATCATTACATTAACATTGTATTATGTAAAGATGACTCAGCAGATGAATCAATATGAAATTATGTAATTTACATTTTGTGAGCACTCTGAATTTCATTTTAGTGTCTTCATTTTAAGTCTTTTTGTTAACCCAGCGTTTTGCAACAAGATGGCTACCGTGGTGACACGATGTAATATTATGACTATGATAAAATCATATTTGTTTTTATATCTTTTTCTATTAGCAAATCTAAGGCTCATGACAGCAAAACAAATTCCTTACCATTAACACCAGATGTTTCTGAAAAACTCTTAACATCCTGACTGTTTCCAAGCACCCCTGCAAATCCCTGACAAAAAACACTCCCAAGTCAAAATGTATGAAACATATGAAAGAAGAAACTCCTTCTGAATATTGGTTACAGTAGCTGGTGTGTAAAAAAACTATCAGTAACCTGCAGGTTTTGTACTGATTATCAGGGTTTAAAAGATTTAAGAAATTGACTTGACCCAGGTCAGATTAGCACTCGTCTATCTTAAGCGAATGATTATAAAACAAGAACGCTAATCCTGGTCTGTTGGGTTTTTTTCTCTTCTGAACAGGAACAAGTGGGCTTGATTAAAGAACGGTATGACCACAAAATGCTACTCAAACACATCCCCCCAGAGTTCCACATCTTCCTGGACCATGTGCTGTCCCTTGATTATTACACTAAGCCAGACTACCAGGTTTGTGAAACACTCACATTTATATCAATGAAAAAGATTTTTCCAAAAATTAAAACATGTTGCATTGATTTTTATGTGCTTGGTTGCTCCTCTGTACATTAATAAATTCCGAGCTAGCATATAAAATGTGATCATAAATTATAGTGAGACAGCTGAGATATTTGATATTAAAATTCTTCAAAATGAATGGAAGCTTCAAGCAACCTATATCACTGTAATCTGACTAAACTGAAAATTATGAAAATCCTCACACTATACTGCTATCTGAATGGTTATCAATTTGGATGTGCAATGTAATTCAAAATGGCAGTGTGTGTGCATATGTTAGGCATGAATGTGTGGTAATGGGCTTGTAACTCAGAGGTTGCGGGTTCAGTTCCCAGGTGGGGCACTGCTGTTGTTCCCTGAGAAGGGTACTTAACCTGAATTCAGAAAAAGATCCAGCTATACGAAAGAGCAGCATGATACACTATGAGCTGCACTGGATTACAGCATCTCCTAAATGCATGTTGTGATTATAAAGGAAAATCAAGAGTGTTTGTTTTCCCTCCGCCGCACTGAGATGGACAGTGGCGCCGCGTCCTGTGCCGTTCTCAGTCCGCTTGTCCTGCCCCTTAGCTCCTGATGTCGGTGTTCGAGGACTGCATGAAGGAGCGGATCATAACGGAGAACGAGCCGTATGACTGGGAGAAAGGAGGGGGCGACACGCTGCTGTCCACCAGCGCCTCCACTCCCGCGCAGCACAACACCAGGCAGACGGCAGCCATGGTTGGGTAAGAGCCCAGCGCATCCCAGTATGCCGTCCGCTTTCACTTAGACCCGTTTAAAGCATTACAGGGTGATATAATGAAAGAAACTCACACATTGTGTAACATCATTATATTTATAGCAAAAATATGTATTTTCAGATTGATATCAATGGAGGTTTGATAGATTGAAGAACTTTGCCAGGTATCACAGTTGAGTTGTGTGTCTTATGGCACACGAAACAGGACTCTCAGCCTATGCCAAGAGATGGGATACGGTTTGGGAGGCTGAAGGTTGGGGATAAGTTAATTATATTTAAATAAAGAAGGAAAGTAAATAAATAGCCAAATATGAACAATGTAGAAGGTAGAAGATGATCAGAATTATCATTAGGGAATAAAAAAGAATAAAGAAGCAAATGAATAACCAGAGGGAAGAGTTGTCCCCACAGGGGTGGTCAGTGAAGGGGAGAGGGAACAGGGCAGAGAAGGGGAACAAAATTGGGGGTGACGAGGACCCGCCTGCTGGCCGAGCTGCAGAGCACACGGAGCTCAACAAGCCCACGGCCGATCAAATGCCATCTTCAGACAGTACCTAAGGGGGACTTCATGACCAATCAGAACGCGAAAGCTGGAGTGTGCTGCTGTGCACCGCTTTTCGTTACACAATGTCACCGTCCCCTTTTTATTTGTTTTATGAATAGAAGAGCGTTTTAGCATGTGACATCTATGCTTGTGGAACACCGGAGGCAGTATGGCGTCCTTTACCGTTTGTCATCATAAGCTTTAAGACTGTGGCTCTGCCGAATGCTGACTTTGTGGTGCAGCAAATAGACTCACTTTTGGAAGCATTAAAGTATGCAGGATATCCCTCCTGTCTGGCTGCTCATAATGGTGACAGCTGAGGTACTCTATGCTTGGCTGCTTGTAGAAATCAGCGTCTGTATGCTGTAGGAAAGATTCACTGTGTCAGAATGCTATAGGGGAATCTTTAATGTAGTCACATGCAGAGATGCAGAGATGCGCGCACATGCACGTGCATGCAGACACACAAACACACACATACATACACACACAGCATCCTCTCCATACACACACACACACACACATACATACACACAGCCTCCCTCCATTGACACACACACATACATGTGCACATTTATTTCGTGCTCCTTAAAGATAATCCTTCCCTCCTCCACACTATGTACACACACATGCACACACACAGCATCCCTTCACACACACACACACACACACACACACACACACACACACACAGCATCCCTCCCACTCACACACACACACACACACACACACACACAGCATCCCTCCCACACAAGTGCACACACACACACACATGCACACACACACACACAGCATCCCTCCCATATACACACACACACATACACAAACACATCATCCCTCCCATACACACACACACACAACACACACACACATATACATGTGCACATTTGTTTCCCCCTCCTTAAAGAACCCACCCCGTCCACTCCTCCACACTATGTACACACACATGCACACACACAGCATCCCTCCCACACACACACACACACACACACACACACAGCATCCCTCCCATATACACACACACACACACACATATACATGTGCACATTTGTTTCCCCCTCCTTAAAGAACCCACCCCGTCCACTCCTCCACATTATGTATACACAAACACATCATCCCTCCCATACACACACACATCATCATCCCACACACACACACACACACCATACACACACACACACATTTGTAAAGAACCCATCCACTCCTCCACACTATGTATACACAAACACATCATCCCTCCCATACACACACACACACACACATATACACACACATACACACACACACACACATATACATGTTCACATTTGTTTCCCCCCCCTTAAAGAACCCAACCCGTCCACTCCTCCACACTATGTATACACAAACACATCATCCCTCCCATACACACACACCACACACACACATATACATGTGCACATTTGTTTCCCCCTCCTTAAAGAACCCACACCGTCCCCTCCTCCACACTATGTACACATACATGCACACACACAGCATCCCTCCCACTCACACACACATGCACACACACACACACACAGCATCCCTCCCATACACACACACATTCATGTTCCCCCTCCTTAAAGAACCCACCCCGTCCACTCCTCCACATTATGTATACACAAACACATCATCCCTCCCATACACACACACACATCATCCCTCCCATACTCACACACACACAGCATCCCTCCCATATATACACACACACAGCATCCCTCCCATATATACACACGCATACAAGGACATGCACACATTCATTTCCCCCTCCTTACAGAACCCACACCGTCCCCTCCTCCACACCGTTGATGTACACACACGCACAGACACAGGAGTGCCTTGTGGGTTCCTGCGGATGGGGACAGCGCGCATCATGTCTCCGGCTTGTTCGGCATGCGCAGCGCACTGCAGCATCATAGAGCCGGTAACACAGAGCCCGCATCCCAGGGGAAGTCATTATTTCTCAGTCCCCGTCAGACCCCGATGCTCAAATGACTGCAGATCAGCAGGGATGAAACCCGTTTTCCGCAAGCCACGTCTCATAACTCACTCACCTCTCAGCCGTCCCCGCATGCACCGCCGCTGTGTTCATTCACACTCAAACATCCCAAAAACCAAACTAATTACCTCAAACTGGTCATAACGGCTAAAGCAGAACAATTGTCTGGGAGGCATACGCTCAGCTGTCAGTGTTGTGGGGTAGGTCTGTTGACCAGTTCGAGCGACGATTGTAATGTAGCCTGGAAGTGATTGTAATGAAAGCCTGTTTTAAACAGAACTACCCAGGGGGTTGTAAATCTCGATTCGATTCCATTACGATTCTTTGGGGAAATGATTCAGTAATTCATTGGCTCTCTGATGTCACCACAATCCAATCAGATAATTTTGACCCAATTCAATACGGAATTTTTTGACAATACATTTATTACACAAACGTGATTGGAGGAATTTAAATCAGTATTTGTGAAATTCTTTCATATACTTCTGTATAAATGTTTTATAAAATACTGTATCTTAATCCAGTTGAATTTAAAATGTTTTTGGAAGGCAAAATATTTCAGCTTGTTAAAAGCGTGAGTGGTTTTATATTCAAGTTTTGTGTCCCACTCTTAGGAACAAGGTTTTAAACATTGCGTCATTCGGCTTTGATCCAAGTATGAGACAATCCAAAGCAATATTTCTAAAGCATGGCGTCTTTATTTCTGTCTGACCTTAGATAGCCTTGGCTTTACTCAGAAAGAACAATTCATTGAGCTTTTTTACAGTTTGTGCTTTCCCGGGCTGAGCGAATGAGACGTTACACGCCTTGTTCTTTCTTGTTAACATTACATTAAATAACATTTTCTCTCATTTTTTACAGTATTGTGTAACTCATGATCCTCATAATGCCTGACAAATTAGCTATAAAGTGTTATATTAACATACACAACATTTCACAAGCTGTTATAGCAATGAACCGGAGCCTCTTACGTCAGCCTGACAGGTACTGGCAGTCATTTGCTTTTTCCCTTGTGATCCTCCCAGATAATGATGCAAAGGAACTTAGGGACTACCAAGGAGCAGTGTGTTACTGCTTACCTGTCAAATATAATGATAATTAAAAGAAATGAAAGATTGTCGTCTACTTTGAGGAGTGTGAAGACAATGTAGAGCCACATTGTATCAGCGACATTATATTGCACTTTGATGGAAAGATATAATCTTAATGGAGATCCATTTTTGTTTTTTCATTTTTCTTTTTTCATTACATGAAGTGTCCCTTAAATCCTAACTCAAAAAGAAAGAAATACCGTTTGCATTATAAGAGAGTGAAGTTTCAATAAGCTGACCAAAAATGTGTGGAGACAATTTACTGTGGATTAATTTTAGGTATTGTTAGTTTTAATATAAGATTTGTTTATTGTCCTATCTTGGCCCCATTTTACATATTAAATAGATCTCACTGGGACAAATTTGGAAAAATAAAGGATACATTTTAAGAATATCTTAACGGGAGAGAAAAATCTTTTCCACTGCCAATGTGTTTTAGCTTGGATAATTCTTAAATCCATACAATACATGCACCAGGACAAAGATGAATATTTTCATGTGACTTGAAATGTCTTTAAATTACCCTGAGTCAGTTTTAGAGCACCTGATTACCGTTCCTCCCCATCCAGGGTGGTGAACGTGACGCCGATGCCGGGGGACCTGCAGAGGGAGAACACCGAAGACGTGCTGCAGGACGAACGCCTGAGCGACCAGGAGAACGCCCCGCCACCGATGCCCCTCCGCTCCGGGGAGGGCAGCCAACCACAGCCTGAGGGGGAGGGCTGGGAGGAGACTGACTTCAACCGCAACAAACTCAGGATCAGCATCAGCAAGGTAGCGCACCGCTCACTGCACTTACAGGGTTCACTACAAATGTGACAATCAGCTTCAGCAAGACAAATACCGCTCACTGTACTTACAGGGTTCTAACTACAAACGGGACAGTCAGCTTCAGCAAGATAAATACTGCTCACTGCACTGACAGGGTTCTAACTTCAAACATGGGAATCAGCTTCAGCAAGATAAATACTGCTCACTGTACTTACAGGGTTCTAACTACAAACGGGACAGTCAGCTCCAGCAAGATAAATACAATCAGCTTCAGCAAGATAAATACTGCTCACTGTACTTACAGGGTTCTAACTACAAACGTGACAATCAGCTTCAGCAAGATAAATACTGCTCACTGCACTGACAGGGTTCTAACTTCAAACATGGGAATCAGCTTCAGCAAGATAAATACTGCTCACTGTACTTACAGGGTTCTAACTACAAACGGGACAGTCAGCTCCAGCAAGATAAATACAATCAGCTTCAGCAAGATAAATACTGCTCACTGTACTTACAGGGTTCTAACCACAAACATGGGAATCAGCTTCAGCAAGATAAATACTGCTCACTGTACTTACAGGGTTCTAACTTCAAACATGGGAATCAGCTTCAGCAAGATAAATACTGCTCACTGCACTTACAGGGTTCTAACTTCAAACATAGGAAACAGCTTCAGCAAGATAAATACTGCTCATTAGGCTTGCAGGTTTCAGAGCATAAACACTAAAATCAGCTTCAGAAAAGTAAATACTGTTCACTGAATGTACAAGGTTCAGAGTACAAACATCAAAATCAGCTTCAGTAAAGTAACACACAGGGTTTATATTTAACACAGCAGCTATTTAACAAAAGAATACCAGGATAGGAGTTTCAGCAAAGTAAATTCTGCTGAAACACTTCTCACTGGCTTTAGAAGCAGGAGTGTCAGACTCCAGTCCCGGGAGGCTGCGGTGTCTGCTGGTCTTTGGTGTGTTTCGGCCCTCAATGATTATTTAAGTTAATTACATCTAAAGAGTTCAGACATCTCATTTCCATTGCCAAATTGGCTTCTAATTGAACTTCTGCAGCAAAAAGGGCGGCCCTCCAGAACTGGAGTTGAATGTGCAGACACTGCAACTCTGAGTGTGTGTTAAACATACTTGAGTATTAATGCTGGCAAAATTTCTAAATTCTCACTGTAGATCCCTGTGAATTTTTAATGTTACCAAACAGGTTCATGTACCTACATCTGGAGGGTGTTCACTGTTAGTTAATGGCTTAAAATATTTCAAATAAGTGTTTTACCAGGGTCTAGGTAACAGATGCCTTATCCTAATGTTTGGCTCTTAAATGTTAAGAAAAAGCCTTCCTGAATGTACCTCCCAGTCAAAGCCTAAACCATGCTAAAGGAGAAGAGTGGCTTGACAGTGTGCGATAAGACCAGCAAATGCCAGCAGATATTGCAGCTCACCTGAGCTGGAGTCGATTAGCCCTGTGCTAGGATACACTGTATGTCAGTTAATATCTGCGGTTTGAGTGGGAACCCCGCCCTGTGTGCTCTCAGACGCAGGTGGGTTTGGAGGAGGACCCCAGGGGCAGCGTGTGTCCCGGGTCGCCGATTCGGGGCGCCCCCCCGGACTCCCCCAGCATGCAGGGCCGGTCGCTGCGCTACCGCCGGATAAACAGCCCCGAGTCGGACCGCCTGTCCGCCGCTGAGGGCCGCGGGGACATCTACGGCCAGCGGTGAGCGCGCTGTCCTCGAACCGCACACCAAACCGTCTCGCTTTTACAGGCTCAGCCTTTTAATAATGGGTAATAACAGTAATATATCACTTTCTCCTGAAACCCAAAATGCGGTATGGTGAAAGGGGGTGAATCTCATCTCATACACCACCGAAGAGTAGCACCCACCTGGGTGATTCATGGCAGCCATTTTGTGCCAGAACGCTCACTACACATCAGCTTGAGATGGAAATATAGAGTTCCTATGTTAATCTATGGCTAGATTCATTAAGTTAATGTTAGCTTGATGTAGTTAATGTACATCAAGTTACTTTCCAGTACTTGGCAAGCCAACACACAATGGAGCATCCATTCTTCAGACTGTCATTCATTTGCTCATAGAAGGGCTAGACTGAGTCACAAACGCTTAGGGACAAAGTCTTTAGCTCATGGTAAAAGTTTTTGCAAATTCAATTTCAGTGGTATGATTTGTGATTGGAGCAAACAAATGACCTCAACCAATCACGTTCCCTCTTATTGTTTTTGCACCAGGACAGCACTGTTGCACATACATTAAAGGAATATGCTGTTTTATTTCAGATTGAAACACATTCTAGTAAGCACATACCTGTTTTTTTTCTTCAATAAAATGAAAAAAGAATTATAATAATGAGGAAAGCCTGTCTTGATTGAATTGCATATGCCCTAAAAGAGGCGGAATGCGTTTGATTGGATCCAGCCCATGACGGATTGGCCCCCCTTCCCCCTCCAGGTCCCGCATGGACATCCTGGGCTCCCCCTCCAGGCAGGTGTACTCGTCGCAGCCTGCGCAGATGCTGTCCGTGGAGCTGGGCCCGGGCGACAGGCAGATGAGCGGTCGGCAGGAGATGTCGGCGGCGGACCACGACGCCCACAGCAACGCCTTCATCAAGTCCGTCCCCCTGGCCGAGGAGGAGGACTTCGACAGCAAGGAGTGGGTGATCATCGACAAGGAGACGGAGCTGAGGGACTTCCACCCGGAGGCGGAGCGCACCACCTCCCAGACCTCCGACGAGGAGCCCGAGGAGCTGCGGCCAATCGAGGAGACCGAGGGCCGGAGGCGGGCAGGAGCGAGTGGGGCACAGGCGGTGGTGCGGCCCAAACACCACGAGGGGCGCGGCGGGCGGACCATGCTGACGGTGAACGAGGAGGACACATCGCGGAGGAGTGGGCGTGTCCTGTCCATGTCAGAGAGCCGGCATGAGGGCCTCAGCCCCGCCCAGTCACCCTGCCACTCGCTGCCTTCTACTCGGCCCAAGAGGAGGGAATCGGAGCCCTTCGGCCCTCACAGACAGGTAAGAGCACCTGCGTTACCTCACCTATTAACCGCGCTATCATCTGTAATCACCTGCATAATCACATCTTACGTCACCTGAGCTGTCACCTGCATTACCCTAACTGAGGTGTCACCCATGGTATCTCACCTCAGCCACCAGCTGCGTTACCTTACCCGAGCTATTACTTGCGTTATCTCACCTGAGCTACCACCTGCATCACCTAGCCTGAGCTATCAACCGTGGTACCTCACCTGAGCTTTCACCTGCATTACTTCACCTCCAGTACCACCTGCATTGCCTGAACTGAGCTCTTAACTACGCTATCACCTGCACCATTGTGCCTTGTCACACCTGCCTCACCCTCTGTACTAAGGAAAATTAGGTGTTTAAGACTGAAATTGAACATGTCTCATGTTTGCACTTCTGACCTGGGGCAAATCCCATTTTACAAGTGCTGTTAGCAAATACTTTATTTAGAAATAAAATAAATTGTTTTTAAAGTAATTTTACTGTCTTTGAAACACTGTATGCTTTTATGAACCAATTACATCTATGAAGGTCTCTGATAATTATATATATATATTCAAACAAATTAGTGTTGTATTTTACATTTTTGGTTAGTGGCATATACATTGAGAACTCGGAAAGATGTACAGAAGCACGTATAAAAAAAAGGGCTTCAAATACGTAATTGACCTATGACTGACAACTGACACTCTCTTAAGCTACGTTTAAGGTGAAAATGAATGATAAGAGTCTTAAAAAAATGTTGCTGAATTAAGACTTGAAGAGTCCACATTTAAGCAGTATTAAGAAATTAAACAACCTTTCCAATAACAAATAGCTTCAATCCAGTTTAGCCAATTTTGTCTCGTTTATAAACTCTGTTTTTAAGGTATGATGTAAAATCTCAGAGACTCTAGCTGCTGTCAGGAGACATACTCAGCTCACACCCAGCAGTATAGCTCTCAAAATGTTCTAGAACATCTCGTTCACAGTTGACATTTTATCTGAACTGGTTTTTAAGATGCAGAATGTGAGAATTTAGTGTAATATGGCAGTTTTGATTGCAAATGGGTTGCAGGTGGTCAGTGGGTTCTTGTGTGAATATATCATGTCCACTCAAGGTGCAGTTTTCTGTGTATCAGCCTTTGCAAAAGCAAGACTGTGGACCAGAGATGACCAGCCAATCACATTCAGTGCCTGTGTGGTGCTATGAGAGGCTGCCCTCTCTTTCAATCAAAGGGTGCCTGCGCACAGTCCAATCAGAAGGGTTAGGTGAGAGCTTGGGAGAGGGCTTAAGTGTGAGCTGAATGGAGACTATAGCACCGTAATCGGTTTTTTAAATCTTTTCTTACCAACTGTAGCTTTAAGATGGAAGTGATGCTTATCTCATGCTTATCCTCACATACTTCTGTGAATGCTAGCTGGCTTTTTTGATATTTCTCTCTCCATCTGCCATCAATTTCACCTTTCATGTAGTTCTGTCTGTAGCATCACCATAGCGAAGGAACACAGTCACTTGTTCAGTTTAGTTCAGATCAAGTTAGCTGATTAAAATTCACAGGGCAGAATTCTTTCAGGAACAGCTAAATCTCATGAGCCTAAGATAACCACCTTAATATTTTACCTGTCTGAACATTAAAGAATTATGTAGCTTATTAGAGCTCTTTACTTCTCATACTGATTATGACTGCTGTGGTTGTAAAAAGGTGTGATGTTTTTGGGATGTAGGGATACGTAAACTATGGAGAAATGCTGAACTTGAGGTCAGAGGACAATAGTCATTTATGGTACTTAAGAAGATGAGAAGATTTTAAGGATTAATGATCTTGACTCTCAATGTTTACTCACTTTCCTGGTCAGGCTAGTAACCTCACAGGACTATGAACTTGACCAGGCTGCTCATAACCTTACAGTACTATGAGTCTGACCAGGCTGCTCATAACCTTACAGTACTATGAGTCTGACCAGGCTGCTCATAACCTTACAGTACTATGAGTCTGACCAGGCTGCTCATAACCTTACAGTACTATGAGTCTGACCAGGCTGCTCATAACCTTACAGTACTATGAGTCTGACCAGGCTGCTCATAACCTTACAGTACTATGAGCCTGACCAGGCTGCTCATAACCTTACAGTACTATGAGTCTGACCAGGCTGCTCATAACCTTACAGCACTATGAGTCTGACCAGGCTGCTCATAACCTTACAGTACTATGATTTTTACCAGGCTGCTCATAACCTTACAGCACTATGAGCCTGACCAGGCTGCTCATAACCTTACAGTACTATGAGCCTGACCAGGCTGCTCATAACCTTACAGCACTATGAGCCTGACCAGGCTGCTCATAACCTTACAGAACTATGAGTCTGACCAGGCTGCTCATAACCTTACAGTACTATGAGTCTGACCAGGCTGCTCATAACCTTACAGTACTATGAGTCTGACCAGGCTGCTCATAACCTTACAGTACTATGAGTCTGACCAGGCTGCTCATAACCTTACAGTACTATGAGCCTGACCAGGCTGCTCATAACCTTACAGTACTATGAGTCTGACCAGGCTGCGCATAACCTTACAGTACTATGAGCCTGACCAGGCTGCTCATAACCTTACAGTACTATGAGCCTGACCAGGCTGCTCATAACCTTACAGAACTATGAGTCTGACCAGGCTGCTCATAACCTTACAGTACTATGAGTCTGACCAGGCTGCTCATAACCTTACAGTACTATGAGCCTGACCAGGCTGCTCATAACCTTACAGTACTATGAGTCTGACCAGGCTGCTCATAACCTTACAGCACTATGAGTCTGACCAGGCTGCTCATAACCTTACAGCACTATGAGTCTGACCAGGCTGCTCATAACCTTACAGTACTATGAGCCTGACCAGGCTGCTCATAATCTTACAGCACTATGAGTCTGACCAGGCTACTCATAACCTTACAGTACTATGAGTCTGACCAGGCTGCTCATAACCTTACAGCACTATGAGTCTGACCAGGCTGCTCATAACCTTACAGTACTATGAGCCTGACCAGGCTGCTCATAATCTTACAGCACTATGAGCCTGACCAGGCTGCTCATAACCTTACACCACTATGAGTCTGACCAGACTGCTCATAACCTTACAGAACTATGAGTCTGACCAGGCTGCTCATAACCTAAGTCTAAGTGGTTAATGTCTAAAATAGAAATGTATTAAATATTCAGGTTGAATTGTGAGGCCTGATTTTAATGGACATTTAGTGAGGTCATTCTCATTGTATCTGTTCTACCTTCATTGATATTTTCAAGGCATTTGGATAATTCAGTTAAAACAGTCCCTGTATCAGCCAATCTTTCATTATTTAATTTTCCTACTCTTTTTTTTTTACTGGTGATTTCGTTTTGCCACGGTATAATGGATGCCTTCAGTCAGGCGTATTGTTAATATCACATCAGTAGGCCACATTAATTCAGCTCTAATACACTCAATGCCAAGGCACGGTGAGGTCTTCTCTGCTAATTTAAGATGCACAGCTGAAGCGATGATGTAATTGTTTACAGCCGTTGCAGAGCTCAAGACTGCCCTCTGGTGGCGTAACTTGGAATTTTAAGCGGCAGTAAAATTCAAAGCCCAGTTGTACCAGTGCGGTAGAAGGTTGTGAAAACCAGAAAGCACGTCTTTTTGGCCATTTTTCTCTCTCACTTTTTTTGAAAAATTGTGTTAATAGAAGCACACCTGAATGTTGTAATGCCATTTTTATGAAGTTGAATTAATTTCTGAGTTGACAGACCACATTGAATTACTTTAGTGATTTGTTTGTCTTAATATGTCAGTTTTCAATTTTATATTTCAATGGATGAACTGCACATGAATGAATGAATGAATGAACAGAATAATATTTTGATTAAGGCTTTGGTAGGCCTTACACCTAATCTGGGATAATACATTGCTTTTGAAGTTTAAAGCCCGAAAGCTTAGCAAGGTGATTATTCGTAACTCTAGTAACAGTGACACTGAGCTGCACCAGATGGGTGTTACCTTAAAAACTTAAAAACTGAGTTCTGCAGGAAAAGAGGAAACAGAAAACGGTCAGTTGCTAAAATAACGGACTTTCTATTTAGGTTTTTACTTAATGCTCAGTGTGATTTTCCCAGAGGTACCCATTCCAAAAAGAAATCACACCAGATTTTGTGTGCAACTTTGCAGCGGAGAAACAGGCCAGGTAAAACCTATGGACACAGTTTTTGTTTCCCGTCAAACAGGAAAAGTAATTGGCTTTCCAACGAGTATTTAATTGGCAGAAATGAGTGCCCAGAGGGTAGTTGTCTTTCAGCTGTCATGCTCTATTGTTTTAGCTTGGTGAATTATAGGAGACATTGCATTGCTGTTTCAAACCCCGAATTAATTTTTGTTGTCGGTTATGCAGTAGCAAGTCACGTCAACAGTATTTCCGTCGATGTCTTGTGACTTATCATTACTCTCTTTCATGAACTTTTACAGTCCACTTTTATGTCTGCGTAAATAATGACATGATTCAGGACTTAATGTTATGTCCCGACTGTTCCTAAGGTTTGAAAACCAAGAGGGGCAGCATTGAAAAGATCTCATTGTTTTGCATTAAACTGCATACTTTTTTTTGGCAACCAAAACAGCGCATATACTGTAGGTCAGAGAGAGGGCATCTCTCTTGCTGGGTAAATGAAAACCTAAGGCTATCGTGGAATAGCACAGAGACGGCTAGCTGGCAGACTGCGTGTTCACTGATAATCTAGCCCTTCGGTGATTTTATCACCAGCCAAGTTTTTCTTCAGCGTATAGTACTCGGACCGATATATGCAGATTAGAAATCCAAGCTTTACAGCAATGCTTCAAGGTAAAAGTAAATAAAAAGAAAGATGTGTTGTTCATGTAGTTGTCCCACAATTCGTCCTCCCACTAGAATTTCAAATTTGGACTCTTTCTTCGAACAGTAGTTTTTAGTGAGAGTCAAGGTTTGAAATTTATCTGTATCAAAACTCATCTGGTTGGGTCTTTTTTTTTTTTGATTCCGTTTCGATCTTCTTGGATTACCTTAGTTGACTCCAAACTGTTTGCTAAACCCCAAGGTTTTGTGTTGGTTGCAGTTATAACTGTTTTGCTACAAACATCCATATCAATATCATTTATATGAATAAAGAAGAGCAAGTCCCAGCAGGTTGAGTGGAACTCCATTTCCCATGGATCCTTGCTCAGATATGACCCCCTCCCCCCATTAAAGGAAGTGTTATGTGTTCTACGTACAACTTAAACTTTTCAACCCAGCATTATTTTTTGTTCCATAGTTTATGTTTGAAAAGCCTGTTGGTGTCACTGGCTTCACCTTAGCCCGACCCACACTGAGCGTATATGATGGTTTAGATTAGAACATACTTTTGGTACTGAGGTGGTAACCCAAGCTGTTGGCGTGGAACAGTGGTTGGCACGTTGGTTCATGTTGGCTCCCTGTATTTAGCAGCTGTAGTTGCAACCCCTTAGTGACAACAAGCTCATAATTAACTGCTCATAATTAGACACATTTAATGTGGAGATGGATGAATTACCCCCTTATGCCACATTCTGTCAGAATCAGGTCCATATTTCACAGCACAGGGCAGATCAACTACAAGTCAGATAAAGGAATGCTCTCATTCTCTTACTGTGCTGTAAGGCAAAGGGTTTCTTTGAGTGAGGGCACATTTGAATTGATTAGATTGTACATAAGTGTCGTAAGTAATGAAAGTGTGGACGTCTGATCACTGAAACTAAACTATTTGATTGACAATGATGAAATCGCGAGGCAACGAGCCATTTGGTTTTGTACATTTGTGGCCAACAAACGTAATGTATCAAATTGATTGGTGGAAACAGAATCCCGCAAACATAGGAGGATATAAGAGCCAAACATGAGAATCGCTGGCCTAGAAAGTTTATGAAGTTTATAAAGCTCTTCCTGCAACCCGAAATCTGCTGATTCCCCCCTGTGCACCTGCTGTTTCTCTCTGCCGGTTGTTTGGAGAGATAGCTGTCAGCTTCAGGCTCACACCCTGTTCCGACAACCCCCTCACCCTCCACATCTGTGCAGCATGTGTTTTCAGCTCGGCTCTGCCTTCGTCTGCGTTCTGTTATTTTCCCAACAGCTTCCTTGACACTTTTTTTTTTTGCTGCTGATTCTACAGGAAACTGCCAACGGCACACAGGAAAAAAAAGCTGTTTATTTCTTGGCAGATTAGATTGATTAGATTTTTTTTATCATCTGTTAGTGTGCCCTAGTTGCTTTCGCAACCCTAGCACTGAAGAGAAATTGGCAGAAATTTTCAGAATTGCTTCGTCTTCATTTTTAGCTTTTGAGGTGCTTGCAGAGGCTATAACTGGCATTTTTATTCCTCGAAACGACACATTTGGGATAAACAGAATCTGCTGGGATCGTAAAGGCTCATGGGAAGCTTGGGATGCAAAGAGGAATGGTTAAACAAACTGAAACATATGGGAGAAAGCAGGCCAGCACTCTTAATGATGACAGGGGTGACTCAGGTAAACTGATTTCTTGACAAAAATGTTTTCTAACATCACCCCAAATTTTAATCTACAGATACTTTCAAAGCAGGATACAGACACAGATCGGTCTTTCCAAAAAAAAAAAAGTTCACCATAGCTATGCTAATATTAATCTTGTGACCTGAGGAAAAGAAAAAAAACAAGTAAGACAAACAAGCCAGTTATTTTTAGCACAAGTTGTAACGGAGGTTTCACACAAAGACAACATCTCTTTCACCATCAAGTCTCATTCCCAAAGCAAACACATGTACCTACCAGTGCGTTGTCATGAGGTGATAAACACAGACAACAAAATTTGCTTGCCTAGTGTTCCACCAGATTTATCTTAACATTGGGAGTTGAAAGTACTAAGTTGGTGGTGATTGAAAGCACATACTACACGTTTTCTGCTATACTTTACATTAAATTACATTACAGTCATTTAGCTGATGCTTTTATCCAAAGCGACTTACAGTTGATTAGGCTAACCAAGGGCCAATCCACCCTGTGGGCAATGTGGGGTTAAGGGCCTTGCTCAAGGGCCCAACAGCAATGGTGTTCTTGCTGTGGCTGGACTGGGGGCAACCTTAGGGGTCCCAGTCATGTACCGTAGCCACTACACTATAGGCTGCCCTTTCATTATACATGCTTCATAGTGAACGGAGCCAATAAGAGACAAGGGACCCCCCACCTCCCTTAAAGTATAAGTGTTTGGGTGTCCCAGAATTCCACTGTTGTAAGTACCCTTCTGTGCATTGCTAAGTTTCATCCCATCACCAACCACTATCCAACCACACCATATTTTGTACTCAGACAGGGCTCCCACAAAGTCAGTGGTATTACTTCAAACCCTGTATATAACTGAGTCTTTGGGCCTTAACAGCTGATAACAATGGAGTGAGTCACATTTGACATCTTGAATTAGCCAGTGTGTGCTTATCTGGGTTGAGGATGGGAATGAATTTATTGACTTCGAGAGAAGGTAGGACTGCTGTCTCTCCCAGTGGACAGGACTTATAACTGTCTTGAAGGATTTATTGTCCTTAGTTGTATGTATTTGTTGCACTTTATTTATTTAATTGACATTATTTATTTAACCAGGCAGGGAAATTGAGAGCTCTGTTCAATTTTGCAATGACACGCTTGCAATGACAAATGTGGTGAATGCAAGGGATTGTATAGCCAATCAGACGTAGGGAATGGCTCGATTAGCTGGCAAGATGTCGAGAGCGATTTATGGAAAGAGCGATTTATGGCTTTCAGCCGCCTCCTCATGTCAGACCACACTTCTAGGGCTATCTTAGTGTTTGACAACAGAGATGGGCTTTTTAGACAGTCATAAAATTCCTACAAGTTATTGTCAGTTTTAGAGGATGTTTTTTTTTTCAGCAAAGGGAACAAAAGTCTTCTGTCACATGATTGTTTGTGAAAAGACCTTTGGTGATTGACAGCTCATCGCAGCTTTGGCTTTTAGCGGGTTCTGGAACACTCAGTTTACAATGCCCGCATACTAACATTGGTGTATCAGTTTTGAATATATGCATGGTGTTAGCCTAGCGTTGCTAATGGCTCTGCCTAGGATATTATCTGGGCAGTAGTGTAGTGAAGGCCTAATGGTCGGGGAGCTGGTCCCATAACTCAGAGGCTGCAGGTTCGATTTCCCGCTGGCAGCACTGTTACCCTTATGCTACTGGTACTTTCCTCTAATTGCCTTGTCCAGCAGCATACATGGATAGTGTATAAAAATGTACCAGGCACTCTGGATAAGAGAATCTGTTGAATGCCTAAATGCAATTTAAATTGCTTGAATTGAAATGGAAGGAAGAAGGATGACCTACATTTAGCAGACACTCTTATCCAGAATGACGTACACGCAATCGATTTATTCAGCTGGATATTTTACTGAAGAAATTAAGGTGTGGTACCTTTCTCAAGGGTACGACAGCAGTGCTGTACCTGAGAATCGTACCCGCTACCTCCAAGCTGGAAGCCCTGAACCTGAAGTATTTGGGGTAGGTACAAAATAAGGGTTGTTCCTTCAGGTAGTAAGGAGCCTTCTGACTGGTTGTTCCAGTTCCAGCTGTACAGCTGTCACCTATGGAAGGAGGTGTGCATTGGCAAGGCAGCAATGAGGAAAGCCTCGTCAGGGGAAAATAAGGGTTAAACCAGTTATGTTCATTAGTCTCATCACTCTCTACAACCTGCTTCTGGTAAGCCAGGCACATGTGGACGCATGAACTAAGTACTAAGTGGATGCTGGCCTGGCGCATGCTTAGGAGTTAAAACGGAAAGAGTCAGCGCAGATAGAACTATGCACACCTGTGATTTTGTTTGTGTGGGAGAGTAGTTTTTCACCGGAATCCTATCAGGGTGCGTGGCTTTGTACGTTCTGAGAGTATGTGCAGCAAGATGTCACCCGTCTGGCAGATAAAAGCTCATTGCACCATAATTAATGGACATTTTTTGCACCAGTACACATAGGTATTTTTTATTCAGCAGAAAAGAAAAAACCTAGCAAAAAAAACAATTGCCATCACTTTTTTTGCTTTTCTCTTTTTTGTGTCTCTCCTCCTCAAAATAGTTCTCTGTAGCATGCAAAAAAAGACATTTTATATATAAAGCATTTTTTATATATATATATATATATTGACAACTCACATTGCACCTATGTCTGTGTAATTATATTATCGTTAATAATGACAGACTTTTACTGATTAACTGTAATTTAGGTTACATGGGATATGTATAATATATAATGATAGCTAACATACTACAGGGCTGGCCTTGTTTCACATGTTAAATTAAGAATACTGCTGACTCTTATTCCATGTTACCTAAATCAGTTAGTCATTAATAGTCTGTTGTTACCTGAGTAATTATAATGTAATTACACATATGTGGGTGCAACTGGATGCAAAGTGGAACCAAAAATAATATTAGTAGTAATAATTAGAAAAGAACAGAGCAGTTGGATTCCCCAGCGCCTGACCCCTTTTTCCTCCACTCTTATTGGTCTTTTTCAGTTGGAGGAGGAAAGGCTTCCACACTCCCACCAATCACTCCCGAGGCCCAACCAGCTGAGAAGGCTGGCGTCTTATGTCTTCTCCTCCTCGACCCTGGAGACGGAACAGTACCCTCACCCGGGCGGGTCACTGATGCAGCGCAGCCGCTCCGCGGAGAGCAGCCCCGCCCGCGCGCCCTCCCGCCGCCACATGCCCCTGGCGGCGGACAACCCCCGCCCCCGACACTCAGTCCTCAGTCTGTCCCGCCTCCAGATCCAACTGCTGCTGGCCAAATTAATGAACAAGACGTGAGGCTGACGGCATCGCTTTCACATAACTATTATCATCATTATTTAATTATTATTATTATTGTTTTGTTTTTCTTCTTGTTCTTCTTCTCTCCACACACTTGGACTGTCACAGGTGACGCAAAAAAAAAGAGAGAAGAAGGGAAAGAGAACGATTCCTTGTCATGCAATAAACTTGGTTCTGCTCGCTCCACACGTTTGGAGTTGGGAGCCTTGCGTGTTTTTGGGGGCGGGGTAGAGAGATAGAGAGGGAGGGCTCCAGAGAAAGGGATAGCCAATCATGTACAGCTGGGAGGAGCTCGAAAGCCATAGGGGGAGGGCTTACCTCTGAGGTCTGAGGGCTTGTCTGTGAAACGCAGGCAGTTTCGGCATCGCTGTGACATCGCCAAAGCTCTGAGAGACATTTCGGTTCTAGTACTTTCTCTTTTTTTATTTTCTTTAGGCGAAACTAACAGATGTACTGTACCCATGAACGATGTATGCACATGCAGTAACCATATGACCACAAGCAAAGCAAGTGTCGATAATACCGTACGGTGAATTATAAAAACCCAGAATATGAGGAAGGCCTATCTAAATGATGTCAAAAATATATCTCTAAAGTATTCTCTAAAATATACTAATTACTGTCACTTTCATTTATGCACTTTGATGCATATCTGCAAGTTAATGCACATATTGTACAGCGAATTTAAGATTACATCTATTCTTGCAATACATCATTGCAAAACACACTGTATGCGATTGACTAAAAATATGAAAGTGGCATTAGTTTATATATTTTTTATATAATGTATGCAGCTTATTTAGGCACATGCTTAATAATGTATAGTCCTTATACTTTGCATTTCTGACAGTTAATTTTGCATAAGGGGTGCTAGTTGAAGGCCTTGCCTAAAAATGTCATTCTGGAGCTCTTCTGGTCCGTGGTAAGAGGAGAGAGGCAGACCACCGTTGCCTAAACATAGTTTGAGCCTGTGTCCTCATTACATGTGCTTTTTATATCAAAAGAACCCCGATGTGTTGCTTGTTCTTCCAACAGAGATCGCTTCAGCTGTGTTAACCTCGGTGTCGGAACACGTTTGGATTTTTTTCCGGTCAGTCATGATCCGGTTTGAAGCTGAAAACGAATGACCAAATTCCTCAAAAAAGCTGCACAGTTAGCTTTCTCACTGTCATGACCGTGACAAGAGTTTTGTTTTTTTAAATAAAGATAAAATCTCAAAAACATAAAAAACATCACAGTGCACAATGCTAGCACAACAGAATTAGTTTTTCTGAAGTTGAGGTACTGTATCAAGTCTTGATCTGTAATTGCTTCATCCTAAAAAGGATGGCATGGCTTTCAGGGTGTTTCTGTGTTTCTCTGTGAGCTTCCGGTGGATGCGTTTCTGGTCTTTTGACAGAGGCTGTTGTGTCCTGAGGCTGTTTCAAATCCTCTTTGTGTAATATAAGTGTGTGCATTTTCTTCCAGCTCTACTAATGGTTTCTGTGAGCTAAGGGTCCCCTGACCCAACAGTAAGCTGTGATTTGCATGTCATGTTATATTTGAAGTGGCCCAGTTTTTGACCATGGCCATCGCTGAACTCACAGCTTGGAGGAGCTTGTTGAAGTTACGTAATTAGGATTGTTTGAAAGCTGGTGTCTGGTAGTTAGAAGCAATATCAGTTGAGAATTTTGATGATGTTTAGGTTCAATATATTTTGCTGTGAAGTGCAACTGAATGCACGTTTATTTGCACAGTCACATGTTACTTTGCTTATTTATAATTAGGAGGTGCTTAAACACTCTGGACAGGGTTTAAATTTGGTGGTGATGTTGACCTGGGAAGGGTTTATTCGCTTAGTTTGGGCAGTTATGACGTTGGTGGACTACTGATAACTTCGCCCCGGGGGTTCCCAAAGTCAGTCCTAGGGTGGGACCCCTGCGTATGCTGGTTTTTGGAGGAACCCGTTTATGCTGGTTTCCGTTCCAGCCAGTGTGTCTCTGGCTTGTCAGCGCATCTCGTGAAACCCACGTCAGCACAACCGTTAAAGCAACAGAGCAGACAATGATGAGTCCCTATAAATGTGTCTCACTTATTTACGAAACCCCACAACACAAGAGCCGGGATGCAGTCAACATTCTCCCTTAGCCTCGGCTCGCGATCAAATGCGGGTGTTCATTTCTACCTTCACTGGCATGGTTTGGGAAGTTCAGCTATCGCGGAAGTGTGCTGCTGTGTGGTGGAGAGCCCTGGTGCAGAATATCTTCACAGCAGGCTGTAGCGTACACCACAGACGCTAAACATTCACTCTAGTCAGCAAAGTACATGTCTTTGTGTCCATTCGTCTGTCAGTTTGTTTTATTTGTATTAACAGTGCAATAAGATTTGAATGCTGTATAGGTCATACTATGGCACTTTATGTCGAGTTCGAAATTGACGCTACATTCGATACAGAGGTGGGAACGGGCTGTTTGAGATTTAACCGTAATACAGCAGTTGTTTTGACACCGCCGGTTTGAAAACACCAGAATTGTAACTGAGAAAACATGATGATCGTATCTCCCATTAATGCTTCAACTCTAGTGAAAACAGTTACATTTTGAGTGCCACGATGCTGCCCTTTGTGAAATTAGCAACACAGAGAAGACCAATGGCATGCCACCCCCTCTGGGTATTTGTAGCCATGAGAGAATGCTTGTGCATTTGATGTAACGTAATCAGGATATCGACGAAAGACCATGACTGGGAACCGAGAAAACACATTTGCTCTCTTTAAGGGTTTATGTGATTCAGTCAAAACCGACCGTATATTACAGTATTTGAGTATTTTCTGTTTTATTGGAAGCATGTCCTTTGAAATGTGTTTTCATTCAAAAAATAATGGCATGTGCACTTAAAAAGACTCATGTCCATTTTGATTGAATTGCGATTATCCAGGAGTAGCTGGTTAATTTGATCAGACTGGAGAAACATAAGCGTTTCAGCATTGTGTCGAGAGAAGTTTGTGCTAACGGGACAGAGTGTTCACTCTAGGCCTTCAGCCATAATTCATCGTTAAGATGCTGTTTCGTTTTGTCATTGGTGGTTGCTAAGGGCTACAAACAAAACAACAGAATGCAACATGTTTAATTTTGCACTTACCTTCCATTTTGTTTCACCACAGCACTTCCAGTGTAGCATGCTGTATGACTGTAGCCACAACCTGTATCTGCTAAGAAACACACCATGTGAAAACAAGTCAAAACGCCTCAAACGGCCTCCATTATGACTCAAGTCATTTTTAATGGCAGTTTGTCTAAGGGATGTTTTCATGGTACATTTTTCTATTTATAATTTCTTCATATTATTCAGTTGGAAGAAATTATTAGAGAAATGTGAGACCATCATTAGCATTTTTGCTGTCTGGGGATTTAGCAGTTATTTTGCTCCAGGTTTACGCTTTTACATGTGTCCTGGTAACTGGTATTTCAGGTGGTTCTGAACGGTCAGTAATAAATTGGTAGCAGGGTTTGATTATGTTCTAACCTCAGGGCCAATAACCATTATGGTTCTGACTGGAAGTAACTGGTGAGCTTTTATTTCCAAAATAACATTATTTTACATTAATCTGTACATGGGGAATCTAACTATGAAATGCATGTGGATATTGCTCTGATGTATGCAGATTTGATTTTCATTTGAGTTATTACAGTCAGGTACCAGTCAGAGTTTGGATTGTGGCAGTATCGCAAGATTAAAATTAATTTTTATAATTTTATTCCCTTGTATTTCCCGTATAAATAACACAGAAGGCAACTCGTTCATAATTGGGAAAAAACACATCTCTCAAGTTCATAAAATTGCTGCCTGTATTATGTAATACATATTTTTGGTCTCCAAAATCATGCATCAACTTGATAAAAGCTAAATTTACTCCTATTCTCTACAAATAATATTCATAGATTGTCAAATAATACCTGACCTAGTAGTTTAGCAGTCTGCAGATTTCAGTTTCACTATGGAGCCATTTGATTCATGCCAACAGTTCCACTGTGAGCTGGATCATTCTTTGCACAGCACTTGATTGCCAGCCCAATTTTCACAAAGTGTTTAAGATAATTGCCTTTTGTTTCATATGCAAATTAATTAAAATCATCATCTTAAATTAAAAAAGCTAATTTGAATTTGGAAATTAAATTATGGGTCAGTGATTTACCTAATTTGTCAAATTATTGTATTTACTATTTGTAACATTAAAAGAGTCACTGTCCTCAGTGTTGGGCACTTGAATATACTGCAGAGTGGTAGGAGTCCAGAGTTTTTGGTTTTATATGTGTGCTGAGCGCAGATGTAAGAAAACAGCTTAAAGCATCAACTTATTTCTACAGCTCTTCTATGTTCTTATTGTGCAACTGAAAAAGGAGACGGTCTTGCCTTAGTCTTAAATAGATCAGGTTTTTACAGGGCACTTTGCATTCACACCTCAGTCTTAATTTAAATCAGGTCATTTTTGAGAGCTCGGATCTACCAGTGCATGACTCACGAAACCATCATTAGCTTTAGATGCTTTCAGTTTTCTGCCAGGTGTGAGCAGGACACGGATAAACTGTGGAAGAGGTTCAGACGAATTACTCTTATCAGGCTACTGTCAAATGTGTTTGGACTCATTTAACCCTTTAGAGGCTGGTAAAATATGAATAAATGTCTGCTGATCCCTGGGATTCAGAGTAAAGAATGATGAAAATATGAAAGAAAATATTAATACCAAAACATTTTAAAGAATAATAAGGCTGCTCATCTATGAAAATGTATTTATTTTGAAATGGTCAGTGTTCGACGGGAATGTTACCAGCAGCTAAAGGGTTAAAGTAGTTGAAATAATAATTTGTTCCTGGCCTGGCTGCTATTGAAGAATAAATATACAGTGTGCAATATGATATAGAAATATGCAGATATTTCACTGGTAAATATTTGGGCAGTTGTAGCTTGTTTTATATCTGTGACGTTGATGTTATTGTTAGTAAATAATACCGTATGAATTTTTTGTTTCATGATAAACCAAATATGGCACAGGGTTCTTCATGTTTTCTTAAAATAATTTATTCTAGCTGTGTGTATCTGCATATACTGTTGAAGGTACTGGAGTTTTCTGCAGAGTTAAAATATGTATTTTTTTTGTTGCTTACCACATGAATGTTTTTTTGAACATTTTTTATATAATGTAATTTGCTTGACTGAGCTTTCAGTATTATTCTTTGATGATTGTTTGCAAGGAATAAGAATCAGAATGTGAACATAAGAAAAGGTACTTTAACAGACCATTGTCTCTGCAAATTCTTCTCACCATTTCAGATTCTGTTACTGTTGAGACCTAAGATACAGGCTTTAAAAATGACATAATCTTCAAATTCCAAGGTTTTTCGGCATCCATAGATGGCATTCTGTTGCACATGCATATTAAGTGCATTCATTCCAGCTAACACATTAAAAGACTGAATTTGCTGAATATATTGTTGATATAATTGAACAATAGTGAGTAACATGTCTTCCAAATCAAATGCGCTGGCACCGAAGGGAATGAATACCAGAGGTGAAATTCTCTTTTGAGTCATACTAGTGTGGGGAAAAAAACAGATTTATACCTCATGATATAGGTCTGCAAGAAAATGTGAGTGTAAATATTGGTGAACAATATAAGTGAAATTTTCAAGGGCGTTTAAAATTTCAGTGAATTGTTTTGTGTGTGAAAGGTGGTGTTTTGACATTTCTCTATTGCATTAGTCCTGTGAAAGGGACCCGGTCAAAAGAGTTTGCTCTCTTTTGCTTTCTGCTTTGGTTACTGCAAAAAACACTGCACCCTTGAATGTATATGTTCCTGAAGAAGCTGCTATGTTTTAGCCCTTTTATTTATTTGTTTTTCTTACATGTAACTGTATTATTGTTTATAATTATTTCATTCGTTCAGATTCTTCCTCTCGTTTGTCATCGTGGAAAAACATGTCCATGCTATGCTAAAAGAGACAGGTGACTACAGGTATTTTATGCCTGACAGAGCTGCTGCGTAACTTTCAGTGAAATCCTCCTTTTCCAAGTGGGACAGCGGCGATTCGCTGCTTCTCAGCTTCTCTCCTTACCGATCAGGAGGAATCTCTGTCCAGTATTTACTTCGGAATCCACTTGCCATAAGAAAATAATGTACAGAAGGAAGTCAGTTTTATAACTACGCACACTATTCGCATGAACCTCTTCAAAAGAAAAGAAAACGCTATATAAATATCAAATGGAACATCTCTGTCTATATATAGTTATTTTTGTTGCTTTTGTAAATTTCCACTGGTAAAAAAAGGATACTCACGGATCAATGACAGTGTGTAATATTGTTACAAAAAAACCCGTATGTGGTTGCAGTGTTTACACATTGTTTTAATTTGTTAAATTGCCATTCGGTCTTACTTAATGATGGGGGTTACGTTAAAAAAGATCAAATTTATTCATTTCTCCATTTGGTTTTGTCTGCGCGGCATATCTTTTCTCCTGCAATCAAATTACGGGTTGGATTCAATCAAATGGGCTTAGTTTCTCTGCACATTACAATATAAACAAAGTATAATAATATTTTAGTGGAGACAAGCAAACGTGTGTTTGGAATGCGTTCTTTACAATAGCATATGCCCCTAAAAAGGCTAACATTCATTTTGACTGACCTACATATTATGTCGTTAAAGCTACTTGGGGACAAGATCCAACTTAGTCTCATTAAGGGCATATTCAATAAAAATGGACTTTAGTCAAAAAGTTTGACCTGAGCTGGTTTAGAATGAGAAGAGAATGTTCCAAAAGACATGAATCCCTTTCTCCAATGAAACAGAAACAAAAAAAACACTGTAATGTAAAGTCCATTTTGATTGAATACCACATACTGTTCAAGAGACTAAGTGCATTTGATTGGATAGCAGCCCAAATGTGTTTGATTGATTCTAGCTCTCAGTCTAGCTAAGTGGTAAAAATTGAGCCTGCCTTCAAACGGCACAAGCTTGCTTCTGTTGTAGAAGCTTGGTAGAATTGCACAAGTATTTTGGTGCTTTTCTTAATGTCATCGAGTATAAAATTTTGATATTTGAAATTCTCTCCAGTGTGACTTAACGTTATATTGTTTGGTGCTGAGTTAATACCGGGCCATTTAACCTCCCTAAGCAGGTGTCCTAAAATAATTCAAAGTAAAAAGAAAGTTACTCTTGTATAAATATTTCCAGACCTTAGGTGAAAAATTTCAGAACCCTTCTTCATTTGACAGTGAAAATACTCTTCAATATACTCTTACTATAAGGAGTAAAATTGTGTAAATTTGTATACTTCTCTATAATTTGTATTATTTTGCTTCAAAGGGTGGGTGGGAGGGGGACACACATATGTTTGCTGTATTTGGCACCATACTGTTACTCGTTTTCTTCACCAGTGTTTTAGCATATTTTTGGCGATGTGTAAAGTTTACTGTGGAACTGTTGCCTTAGAGCCTAATGATGCCTGTAACACTTGAGGGTTTTGTAAGAACACAAGATGAACAGAAGAACATATTATGATGAGAACAACCCCCCTGGCCCAGCTAAACTTGCTGTTTCAACTAACGAAAACCCAGTCCTGCATTAAGGCTGGCCTTGGAAACACTAAGGGTCTCTGCTACAACTACATGACATGAAAACCTGTTCCAAGTATTCACAATTATTTGTGTAAAATAATAATTCCTAATATCAGTGTGACCGCACTCTTAACTAGTTTATGCCCTCTTGTTCTACAGATTGAAATTTACACTAAAAAATGATTGTAGTTCACTTTATTGAGCCATAGTGACAGTAGGTGTAGTTAAAGAGGCAAAGAGTAGTGGTATGGGAAAATAGGTGAAAAGAATGTGACCGTACACTACCAAAACATGTTTTCTGGTCAGGCTTCATTTCAGGTTTCACATATTAAGTGCTTGATAAAATCCTTACGCAAAACTAATGTTCTCACGATAATGATGAAATCTATGTATTGTGGCTTTTTCGGTTAAATTGAGTGTATTGGTCGTCTTTAAGGTGTGTGTTGTATTCCTAACAAAACGCAGTCTGTCTTTACTAATTATGGTGTTATTTCGGGAAACCACTGAGAAGTTGCTTATAATGCATGAATACTATGAACAAATCCATAATCATTCAGTTCATTCGTTACTGTGTCGGTGAGCAGCTGTGTGAATGAGTCATTGGTAGGGCCTTATATTACCCTTAATATGTAAACCCCAGAATAATTATTTGCTTTTGGACTTATTTCAAGGTTTATGAAATAACACAATTTTGGGAGAAATTATTTGAATTAATTCCTATACAGTGATTATCTTTTAAAAAAATCGATTATTGAAAGAAAACATTTTTGTAGTGTACTGTTCACTAAAATGAGTAGTTTTTAGGGAGATCTATAATCATGTTCGTAGATTAGCGGAAAAGAAAGAAGTACAAGTATTGGTAATGGTATGAAATGTGCTGTTTTGTAGAATGCAAACACGGCCGTGTGCACTTGTGGAATCAGCTACGACTGTTATTTTCTAAGTATCTTAGAGTTTTCATCTTAATGATCCTTACAAAATGACTACCAGTCTACACTTTAGTGCAGGGCAAGTGTAAAACTAAATATCCACTTGGACCCAATCAAATTGAAGCAAGCATACATGTCTTTCGGAATGTGCTCTTTTCATTCTAAAGCAGAATAGTAATCGCACTCAAAAGGCTGAAGTCTGTTTTGATTGAACAGAATTCGCCCTTGAAGAAACAAAGCTCATTTGATTGGGTCCCTCCTGGCATGTTGTCCACCCGCCAGCTCTTAAAAAAAAACCACACGTTAAAGAAGTGATGGATTATGGGAGCCTATGTTTGATGATGAAAGCGATTTGATGCTGTTGGTTCTGCAGCTTCATATAAACCACACCTTGTTCTAAGGAGCCATGCTGCATGGCCGACAAAGGGATCCGTGAGTGTCTTTTCAACATGAGATATGTTCGCAGTTTTTGTATCGCAATAACACTGTACAGTCTGCTTGTAATACCTACAAGTTAAGCATGTATTTTAAGCTTTTTAATAAATGTTCCAAATGTAAATATATACATAAACCAATAACTAATGAATTTACTTGTATATTAGCATGCAATATAGTTGCTCAAAGGCTGTATATATGGCTAATTACTGTATTTAGGGATACACTTGAAATCACATAAAACGGGCTGAGTCATCTAAGAAAATAACGCTGTGCAATGCATTTTTGTGCCTTTTCTATTCATGTATGTACTCTAGACAATCCTGAAGAGCTTGTATACAACCAAAATATCATTAAAGGATTTGGGTTTGAAAACTTTAAAAGTGTTGTGTTGAAGTTTTTTAAAGTGTATTTGACGCATGTATCATACACAGAATAAAGAGTATTTATGTTAATATGAATTTGCAAATGACAGTTTATTTCGTGACTGGTTGAGGATACAGTGTTGATGTCACCCCCCACAATCCACCAGTGTTGTGTGTTTGTGGTCTCCCTGTATGAGGTAAATTGATAAATTCATGTTTAAATGTAAGTATAACGGTTTTTTTGAAGGAGCATGCCTTTATTTTCCTCCATTTTATGATATTCTTACACTGACTGAGCCTGTAGTGTTGAGGATTATCATGTAGCCATAGAATAATGATCAAGAGACCTCAAAGACAGTAGCTGCGTCAATAGATGAGGTACCAAGATATGCAAATACAGAAATAAGTCCTGGCGTATGTGATTTTGGATGATAATGAAAACCAAACTACTTATGATAGATAAAAAAAAGAAACTGTGCTAAAATTAAAAATGAATTGCAAGTGAACTGGAAAAGAACGCAACACAGAACCCCCATTAAAAAGTTTTAGACTACAAGATATTTTTCTGTTTTTGCAGTTTCTGAAGGGTTATTGAATTTGCATAATGCCTTTCATTTCGTGATCTCAAGCAAAGGTGAAGTTAGCCTCTCATGTGTGGCACCTGCTTGGGTGATCCACAGCAGCCATTTTGAGCCCAGAATGCTCACCACTTGTCACATGATGGGCCACTCAGAACAAACCAATGAGCAACTAGACACTCAAACCTGACCCCCAGTCACTTGAAACACAGTTCGTAGCCAAAGGACCACAAAAGAGCTCTTGGGGAACACTCGGCTTTCAGCCTGCGATGTCGCTGGCTTGCCCGAACAGGTTATTGAAATGCATAAATAATCCTTACTTCCTCAATCATGCATGTGATGTACGTTCCAGACACTCTAAAATGGTGGCACGTGTATGTGTGGATCTAGTGAAGAGTCAAGGATCCAGATTCAAATTCACCCTTTAGCTGAGGCAGAAAGGAACAGCATCACTGAGCCGATTACACTAGGAGATGAGTAGGTGTTTAGGCTTTAGAGCTGATCTTGTCTTTGTTGAAGTGAATGTAGTATGCAAATGTTATTATGTGATGCGTTTTGCTGAAGTAATATTCCGCTGTGCTGCTTTACCCTTCAGGTTTTGTCAGTCAGGCCTGTCGAGCAGAACGGACTGCCCCTGTCTGTGCCGCCTCGGGCAACCCCAAACTTTGTGACGAAGGACCAGGTGGCCGAGAGGGAGGGCTTCTGGGGGCTTCCTCAGCTGCGGGTGAAGAGAATGGACTTCCTCACTGTCGTTCTCACCGGTATCCTCCCTCACCACAGGGACGCTGCCGCAGCCCAGCCAATCGCTCTCGGGGAAGGTGTGTCCCAGCCAATCGCATCTGGGCAGGGAGTGGCTGAGCCAAATACAGCCTGGGAAGGCGGGGAAGAGGAAGAGAAGGCGGAGTTCCCTGACAGTGATTCTAGCAGCGAACCCAGCCAGGATGGCGCCCCCTCAACCCTGATGGCAGACGAGCCGAGGGGATCGAAGGGCGAGGCGTCCGGGGCGGAGGGGGAGGGAGAGGGGGAGGAGGGCTCTAGGACGCTGGTCCTGTTCTCGCCGGGGGACACGAGGAAGCCGCACCCCTCGAAGCTGATCTGGGGACACTGGCAGCGGTCACCTCTCAGTGTGAGAGACCACCGTCGCTGCTGACAGCCGACCAGCAGGGGGAGCCGGAGCCCCTGGTCCTGCTGCCTGCCACGGCAACCACAGACTTGGGCACCACGACTGTAACTGCTGCCATGGCTTCCCCACCGTTCACCAAGGTGGAGCGCACCTTCGTCCACATCGCCGAGACCTCGCACCTCAACGTCATGTCTTCCAACGGTCAGCCGGTGAGGACTGATGACCTAAACCTATATAAGCCCCCTTGCAGCCATACCCCTAAGGAGGAGGAGGTGGGTCTCCACTTGGCTGCAGTGGGGGGCGATGGCCTGGAGGAAGGGACAGCGAATAACAGGAAGCTGTGCTCCATGGAGAAGGAAGAGGATGTGGGGAGGGAAGGGAAAGGTGAGTGGTCCGAAACGCCGACTGTGGAAGAACCACAGCCAGAACTGGAGATCCAGAACAGCCTCGAAGGTAACGTGTCCACAGAAAACGGGTCTGACGAGGCCCAAGCTGTGGATGGACTTCCTGCTTTGTGCTCTGTGGACCCCTGCCCTCCCCTGGCGGAGGAGGAGGAGGAGACGGCCCCCGAGGCCCAATTCAGCCCAGCTCCAGAGGGGCGCTGCTGAGCAGGAGCCCAGAGATGGGCAAGGTTCTCTCCCACCACTCCTGCACAGAAAGAGCCGCATCCCAGTGCCCTGTGTCGGAGGAGGACACGGGCTCCGAACGCTCAGCCTCAGTCAGGCACAGACTCAGGCGCAGGCCCAAGCCGCACAACCTGGCCCGGCTCGTCCTGGAGAAACGGCAGGAGCGCCTCCTCCATCTGGCCACCTCCTCCTCCACCACATCGTCCTCTGATGAGGAGAACCACAGACGGACGTCCGAGACGCTGTCGGCCACGGGCTCGGAGGAGGAGGCCCCAGATTTGGAGGAGTCCCAGCGGGGCAGGCAGGAGAGAGCCCAGCGGATTGCGGGCCGGAGCAGGATCCCACGCCCAATCACACCTGTGAAGAGGCCGATGGCCCACCCTGCACCCACAGCACCCTCCCCACTGTCACTACCTGCATCCAGTGCTCACAGCCACACACCTTTGACAGTGAACAGGTACGTATGAATTTATATTGGGTTAATAACATACATTATTACTGCTTTACAGTGGAAAACCCTGTATTAGTACTCCCATATATTTGTTCCAGCACAAATCAGCACAAAGCTCTTTGGCCAGGTAGGGGAGCTAATTAGTAAAATCAGCTCAGATCTTTGTGACATCTTTTGTTCTCTGCTTCATCAGATTTTTATTGAGTTTTGCTGAGTTTAAATCAGAAGAGACAGAATTTAGCCACACTTATCATCAAAATACCATTCATATCTGCACTGAAATCCCAAGATTATGATCAAGATTGATGTATTTCTGAAAAACATGTTGTAGTCTTTGGAAGCACTTTAATTATTTTTGGTTTTTCCCTGGTCGCTGTAAAGGCCCCAGATGCAGAGGACAGGTGTAGCAGCGCACTCCACCTCCTCACAGTCCAGACTGATACACTCGCACTTCCCGGGCTGCAGTCCCAGAATGCCTCTGCGCCGTGTGTTCCGCGCTGCTGCTGCAGCCCCGCCCCCAGCCCTCGCCCTGCCCCCACGCAGCCTGAGTGCCTGCCCCAACACAAACTCCGCCCCCCGGACCACCAGCCCCTCCCCGCCACGTTGCCTGTCAACCAAGGCCCCGCTTCCACCCGTCTACCGCCGTGCCCAAACCGTTGTCCTGCCGAGACCCAAACCCACCGACGGCTCCGCCTCCCAGCCAATCACAAATCCCAGGAGGAGGATAAGGCCGCTGCTCCAGGCCCCGCCCACAAAGGGAAAGCGGGAAGCTCCTGAGGTCAAGGTCGCTGCTCCTGAGGTCAAGGTCATGGCCAGATAATAGCACAGACATTTGATGGCGGCGGCAGCCTGCAGCAAACTCATGCTTCTCTATGTACTGCAGAGTAAAACATCTCAATACTGTCAGACTCAGGCCAAACAAACAGCTTTCAGTGTCCTTCCCGGACTACCTTTTGACAGGTAGTAAATAAACAAACAACAATTGACAATCCAATGGTGTTCCCATCTATCTTAATGCATTTATCTCCTGAAGTTCCAGATGCCCCTGTCATAGTCACCACATCTCAACCTAACTCAACAGTTATGGAATATTCTGGAATGATGCTTTTGACTGCATTTTCCACTTCCATAAACTAAGTGTGTGTTCATTGATTTTTTTAATGGAAGAGCAGCGTTGTATTCCTCCTGCAGAATTCATGTTAGACTTGGTGCAAACAGGCTGTGCTGGCTATATTTGGTGAGCCAACACCCTGATAAAGTAACTCTACATCAATATTTAATTTTTGTTTGCCAACTCTGATCCAAGTAACCGTCTGACCTACAAAAGCATCCAGTTTACCACAGTGGCAGCAGTTAGAAAAGTTATTATGCCTCTCACAAAAACATTCTGAAATGAGCAAATCCACAATGTAAAAAATCAATTTCAATGAATGTCAAAATATAGTATATATGTGATAAAAATATGCATTTATTTAAATTTTGCATATTTCATATGTATTGTGTGGAACTTAAAAATGTGCAGTAAATATTCTGTATTGTAAACGTATATTTGCAAATTGAGTAATTTATATATTCTAGCAAATGCATGCTTGTATATTTTTACACACAATAAAATGAATTCTATTTTTCCGGATTTCATATATTATGAAATGTTGATAGGTTACATTTTATGTGATTTTAAAGGATGAATATACAAAACTACTGTAAGTTCAATTAATTTAGTACAATAAAACCTATTAACCACTGTTTCTGAAATAAGCTGCAAAAAAGCAACAAAAGCATCGTGCATAATAATAACAATAATAATAATAATCATAATAATAATCATGTGTGATACAATGGTGCTAAATATTTACAGTTTTCTTGAAGGATCTTACATTTTTAGTCAGTTAGTCTCATTGCTCTCTGGCGACCCCTCCTGGTCAGCCAGGTGGTGAATGAACCAAACTTGCACTGACTGTGTAATCCTCCAAAGAGGTTCAAGATGGGATAAAGGTGAAATATCAAAAAGAAAATCGACCTTCTGAGAATATCTTATATGCTTTTCTTATTTAAAAAAATTTGAATCTGTATTAATATGGACCTATACAACATCATGGTTGGTTAGAAACAGGGCCTTGTCCCTCAACCTGCATTCTGCTGATATTCCACCAGGTGTCACTGTAACTGTCCTGGAAGTGCTCAGAATATTGACAGGACACTGATAGTTGAGTTCCTGCTGAAGGTGGCCTAAAACAGGCATGGCTGACCCAAGAATAAACACATCCTTTAGAGACCAAACCAAGACCCTGAGCTTTTAAAGCATTAATTTGCTTTTATGCTGTTTATAATCAAACTGTTTAAAATCAAATACATGTGTTCCACATCTATTTTAAAACAGCTGAAAATCAAAGAACATAAATGGAAAGAAAGATTTTCAGTTGGGCGGAAAAAAAAAAATTCTCATTTTTTATTTCAGATGACAAAGTCATAACATAAATTAACATATGAATATATGCATATCATATATAAACTCTATTGAAAGCATCCAATTTTCTGTTATTGAATTGAAAAGACAGTCAGGAAGAGTTTGTTTGGTCTGAGTGAAGTCAATGTACAAGTGCTGGTGTGAGGAACTGAGACTCTGAATCTCCCTGTGAACCTGTGATAATGGGCATGCCTTTAAACATGCTGTTTTTTGATGTTTAATAATAGTTTAAGAAACGTCTGTATATAAAATAATTATTTCTTGAGAAGAGGTATTCTTTATTTTTATCAGGGTAAACAAAGTAACAAATAATATATACGATCATTTATCTTTTTTCCGTTCTTTTTTAAAGGCATTTGGGTACCATAACAATCTAAACAAAGTATGAACCAAACTGATGTGACTGTAAGAGAATGGTGTGTACTATCTCCTGTGCGAGATTGCTGCCACATCATGTGATTACTGGTGAACCAATGAACTTTTTCCTGGTTTTATGAGGGGGCGTGTCAAGTACACAGAGTGACAACAGATTGCTGAGTGGTCGAGCAAGTTTGAAGTGAAATCTGTTCTTCTGAAGAAGTTTCTGGAATTGAGGAGTGGGAAAACAAACAGCCAGGTGGAAAACAAAATGGAGAGAGGCTGTTTTACAATTCAGTTCATTTTACCTGCATGAAGACCCCCCTCAATCTCTGTGTGGTTATTGTGTGCGTTCTTTATATACCTAAATTGAGGAGACCAAGGAAAACTGTCGGGTTACATTTATCTCACACACCCAGCAAATGTCACATTCAGTTGTTTTTTGGGGAATAACTGAATGCTAGCCATTTGTGTAAAAACTGGCAGACTGCAGATTTTCCTAATTCCTCAGCGGATGTTAAAAATGTGTGCATGAATCTTCTGACGACTCAACTGTCAGGTGACCATGGCAATGTCTTACATGAATTAAACTGATTTTGGATATGCAGTTGAATGACAGTAGGATTTTTTGTGATATCAGTGATATATAGCTTATGCCATCAATTCTGAGATGCAGAAAACATGGGATCCTGTTTCAATCCTCCATAGAAGACCATTTGGTGCTGGCACAATGCTGGAGCATCTCTGAAATAAGTCAGTACATCAAACAGGAAATTCATCGCATCATTTTAAATGAGTCAAATTAACGACATAAACTATCTATTAGTAACTACTAAACTACTACTTTGTTTTGCAAAAAGGAACTAAAGTACAAATCTTCTTCCATTGAAATGTATTTCCCTATTACATATACTACGTATAAACCCTATTTGCTGTTTTCGCTTTCATAATCAGTCCACAATATTGTCAGTAGACCCAGAGACCATACATTGTCAGAGTTTATGCAGTCCATAATTCCCTCTTCCCATCCCACCCCATCCCTGCTGGCACCACTCAACCCACCCCCCATCCCAGCCAAATACAGCGAATCAAAATGGTATACAGAACTGAACTACAGAACCAACCACATTCTGCAGAGAGGGTCTACATATTAACCCTGCTAATAATGAGAACACTAATAACATAAAGACAATCACATACATAGATGTCCATGTGCACATACATGCCTACATATACATACATGTACTTTAAAATATACACTATATCATTTTGTGACACATACCTCACTGCACACAGTGATTTATAGATATTGGCCTAAAATGTAAAACATGACCATGCGATGTCTCTATGTCCAATCCACATACTTTCAAATGTTTAAGACTAGACGCAACACCTTTTTCGTTTCCACTTTCATTCTTAAAACATGACCTTTCACTTGGGGGTTATGATTGTTTTGGGCTGGAGTAGGTCTTTAAGGATGTTCTGGCGCTTCCAAAAACATTCACAGTATAAGCACATGACCACTACTGCTTGGACAATGGCCAAGATTCACTCAATGTTTGACAGTAACTTTTAAACTTGAATGAGATCACTATGCTTTTTCTCTACAAGAACAGTCCAGCGAGTTGTAGTTAATGAATGTGATGTTTCAGTTAATGAATTAGAATTACAGTTCATTTCCCAAACTGACTGAAATGAAACAAATTGATCATCACTGTTTGATTTTGCATTATTCAGATAGAAATCTAGCCCAAAACTCATGAACCAATACATCTTAACTTCCACAGTTAAGCTGAGCTATCCTATATCATTGTACACTTTTATACTAAACACACTGCTTCTACACTAATACTTTGTCACACTCACTGAAAATCTGACAGTATTGCGTATTAACTTGTTGTTACAGCCATAAAGCCACAACAGTCGATAACCCGCAACAAAACTTTTCTATAAATGTATGTACAGGGGGTCCTCGGGTTACAACAGTCTCGAGTTATGTTGTTTCGTGGTTACGACGCACTCCCATAAATTATTTAAAAAACCTAGTTCGGACCTAAGCGATTTGGTTCCTAAATACGACCACAGAAAAAAAAAGATAAGAAATTGTTCTCTCTTTTTGTTTTTTATTACTGTTTCATTTAATTACTGTATTTTATATGTCCTTCATGTGTTGTGTGTACAGTGTGAGTGACTTAAGGTGTTAACTTAGGTATAATTTAGGTATAAATTCCGACTTACGTCGAAAATCGACTTACGACAAGTCCTAGGAAAGGAACTCGTTCGTAAGTCGAGGACTCCCTGTATTTACAATTATACAGAAACGTAAAACATATAAAATGCAACCTTTTGTTTATTTTAAAGTATTGTGATGGTGATTCAAATATGATATTTCCCACTGGTATATGATCTAATTGCTTGAAGTCAAATTTATGAGAATGCTGACCCAAAGTTGCATCTGTGAGAATATTTTATGCTGATCTGAAGTCATGAGAAATGTTGTAATGTGACCCAGCGGTGAGTGGACGTCTATGCATTTCTTAATCCTGACTGGAGTCTTTGTGGTGGACATGCGAATAAGTAAATGTGGGAATTATTCTAAAGAAATCCACACGTACACGCATAAGCACACGCACATGCCTCCCTGTCCGCGTGAACTGGATGGCCATGTGACAGCCACCGTTCGCAGTCTCAAAGGACGTCTTTCAAGAGGAACTTGGCCATCTAATCAAATCCTGCACACCTAACCAGTATTCTGTTCCAGATAACCAATCGAAACCATTTTAATGCTAAATGGCACATCTTCATGATAGCAGAAGGTCAAATGCAGTCCCGCTAATGTTTGATAAGAGAAATAAGCTGGTGCCAAATTGGGAAAAGCAGCTGCTAGCACCCACAGAAGTGCAATTTAGGTTCAATTTATGAGATAACAATGTCAAACAAAGGTAAGTAGCCAGCAGGATGCTGCATAAAATATTTTACCCAAACATTTGAGGGAACGTGACCTTTTGCACATCCCTTAGAGAATGTGAGACGAGAGGAGCTTCGCTTAAAACAAACCGACCGTCTGTCTCCCCCCAAAGAAGACCTCAGGCCTCTTAAGAACAAAACAAACACAGACTTCTATGAGAGAAGTCCAGCTACAATATAACATTCCCTATGTCATGGTTTTACCCAGCGGTATTTAACTTTCACAGCACTTTCTTTATTTTAATATCAATGCTAAGTAAAAGGAGTTTTGAACTGGACTGAAGTTTTTTCCCGTTCTGAGAAAATTCACAGACTGGGTACAAAAGTACGATTTTTCAGGTTTGTTGCTATGAGCAGGACCAGAGCACATTAGTGAAAATCATCTTTGTGGTTTGATGCAGTGCTGGATAGTCTGAAGACCAGGGGTCACCGACATTTTAGTCTTGATTTGACTCCCTCGCTGCCTGTTTGAGTTCCTTTCCAAATTAAGCTGTTATTAACTGACAACAGTTGGAATGAAGGTGCTACCCTTGTCATGGAATGAGATAAACGTTCATAGAGGTCAGGGAGGGTTTCTTTTCAGTTTACTCTTTTCTCCAACACACTCGCTCGTTCGGTGGGCCACAAGTGTTATAGAAGGCAAAAAAAAACAGGTGATATAGGTGCGGTTTCACCAAATAGAAGAGCAGGAATTGTGAAGAGCGGGAGCGTTTCAGTTCAATTCAATTTAATTCGTGTTACGCTTTTCACAACAAGTTATCACAAAGCAGCCTTATAATCGATCCCTGGCCTGAAACCTCTCAGGCCAGGAAAGGGTTTGAGAGTTGTTATGTGGCATGACAGGGTCTTGGATGACATAAAACCCTGTTTACGCAAGATGGAATACATACAGGTGGAAGTACATTCTCAATTGGATCCTATTTGTTAAATTTCTGGTCTCTGAGTGTATGCTTGTCTACTCTTGAGTATTTTCATGCTTCAACCCCACGGTATGTACTTGTCTTTGCATTGCATTGGATAAGAGCATCCGCTAAATGGATGTAATGTCTTGTAGTGTAAAATACGGTTGCACAACATGCCCCGTGACATACAGAAAACCTCCTGAGGCAAAGAGTATCAGAGTTTTCGCAGTTTGACAAAATGATTAAATATCATAGCGTTCTGCCAACTGAGGAAGTCTGGGGTTTCAAACTCAGAATGATGAAGCCCCCCCAGTGAGTAAATGGAGACTTCTGTTTGGCTATAAATCATGCGTGAGGTTTTTCATCGCTTGGGGAGTACTGGTGCAATCCATGAATGGAAAAGAAAGAAATTCCAATTCCCAAGAGGCAAAACCAATTTGTTTTGTAAAATTGCTGGCAGTTACATCGGACAGATGCTGACCAAAATGAACACATGTCCACAACAGTACAAATTAGTTTTTGACAATCCCAGTACTATGCTGTAGTAACGTTCCTGGAATTGAACTACCAGTAATAAGGCTGGTGGCTGTCAACTAATGTGACAATATTAAGTTGTGTGCGAAGTGGGGGATTAACAGTGTTTGTGAGCACTTGAAGCTGTTTATTTTTGGTCGTCTTGCAATGGGTGGACAACCTTGTCAGAACATTAGATGGTGTTCAGAACTGAATGTCATTTTTTTTCTAGTGTGTGCTGAGACACATGAAGAATGACACTATCTTGTTCTCAAGTCAGACTGGTAGCAGGTTTAACCCTGGTCTATATCTTATGTTAATAATCTAAATGATTGCATTTTAGTATTTCATGTTGTATTTCTCTGACATAATGTTTTGGGTTGCAATAAAAGACCAAGTGACACAAATATTGTATATGTTTTTTAAACAACCATGATTTTTACGGTCCCCTGGAAAGATAATGTATATTTCAGGGATGTTTTTTTAATGCCATATTTTTATAGTTTCCCCATAATTCTATTAGTCGGAGTTATAAAACAGTACGGTCTCCTAGGGAATTATAATGGAGGGAGCTGACTGAGCAAAGTGTAAAGGTCACATTATGTAAGTTTCTGCATGGCCGATGATAACGGGTAAGAACATATGATTTCTGACACACGGTGAGATTAGCGAAGGCTACCTGAAACACATCTGTACAAAGTCATCCACTGGAACTCTTACACCATCTCTGGTACACAGACAGGTAGGAACAAAAGTGATAATGCTGCAACATACGTGAGTGAATAGTTTCCTATTAGCTGGTACTTTTCAAGGAATGTTTTCTTATTTTACAGATAAGCACCTACGCTATCTTCAGATATTTTTTCATAGGCTATCGTTATATATTACTTTAAATATTTAATCTTAAAATAATAAGCCATGCCTTCTTCAGAAATCGCTGACAGGTCTATCATTTAAACATTTTTTCAATTTACTCTTCCCATTGGCATTCTCCAAAACCAAATGAAATCCTTACCCTTGTACAACCACATACTTAGCTGGCTACAGTGTGCAAGTAGCTGTGTTGTCATGTTTTTTTTTTTTTTTTTTTTAGAAAAAATTAAAGCGTAAGTCAGTCTGTGTTTTCATTTGTTTTTTGGTCACAGAAAGCATATATTGTCAGTAAGTATGTCTTGTGCTTGGAGAGATTTGAGAACCCCCAGCTTTGTTCGTTGTATGTAAGTTTTATAAAAGTGGCTACACAAAGGGACGCCTGTTCCCAACGGCCACCCACCCACTTACCCTTACTTGGGAAATATGAAATTATGAAACTTAAAAAGGAGGCGCGAGTGGTCATAAAGAAAGTCACACTGATTACCTATTTCAGACGCTTCTTTGCTGAATCAAGACTTCGCGCTGCCTTTTGCTTTCAAGTGCAGGAGAATTGCTTGCCAAAAAGCGGAATCCACCTGTACCGCACCCACCAGTCCAAATGAGGTTCGAGGAGGTTCTGCAGGAGGCTGGCGGGTTTTCACGCTTCCAGTTCCTGACGCTGTACCTTCTGTGTCTCCCGCGTATGATCGTGGCGCTTCATTTCCTGCTGCACAACTTCATCTCTGCCGTTCCACCTCACCGCTGTGCGATTCCCGGTTTGGACAATGATGCGGGCTCCGCCGCCGATCCCGACACCCTTTCCTTCAGCCTCCCCCGCGAACCTGACGGGTCGCTCAGCTCCTGCAGAGCTTTTGCGTCGCCTCTGCGAATTTCTGGGAATTTCACCAATGCATCTGTTCTCACCGTCCCCTGCCAGCACGGAAGGATCTACAACCGCTCCCAGTTCCTCTCTACCACCGCCTCGCAGGTGAGGGGCCAGTCTTTCCTATATGGCGCTTTCCACACTGTAGTGCATCTGTTGTTGAAAATGTCGGTAGATGATAACGCTTCAGTGTTATGACTTGACTTCAGAATGTGTACATTTAGCACATTCATATTTCGTGTATGTTTACAGTGCATGTGAATGTGATTTTAAGCAAAAGTTAAAGCCACAACAGGACACGGTAATTAACTTGTCCAAGAAATATCTCACATGTGACCAACTGACTGTTATCTCAAAAGACTTGTCATTTGTTCCTACAGGTATGGACAGTCACTTTGATTTAAAAATGTACTTGTTTCACTTTTGTCGTAAAATGAAACAGAAACTTTTTCTCCTTGCAGTCAGCAGCATACACAGAATGCATTAAACTTCTATCTATAAACTACTATGTCTGCAAATGAATACAGGGCTATAGAGAAACTTGCACATGATCTTGACATTGTGATAAAGCCAGCTGATAAGGGAGGCGCTATAGTCATTCAAGATACTACTAAATATAGATAACAGATTTTAAGACAGGTTCCCCAGCCAACTTTTTATCGTAAACTCAAATCTGATCCCATTGTTTCAACAGGAGATAAAATCCTGTCTGAGGGCTGCTAAGGAAAGGAATTTGATCACTGATAATGAGTTTAAATCAGGGGCGCAGATGGCGGGGGGTTAAAAGTTGAGACCTTTTTCTCACAGTTTGGCCCCCCTCACTTAAAAAAATCTCTCCCGCTCCGCTGGTTTAAATATATAAATGTTTTTCACCCCATCTGGGCTCGTCATCTACACATTACCAAAAGTATATAAACGTATCCCAGATCCTCCAGGTAGATCAGTGGTAGCACAGATCGGTTCACTGCTAGAACCGTTTCTAACTAAGTGGACTATTTTATCAACCTTATGTTTTGCATCTACCTTCGTATATTAAGGACTCCACAGATTATATTAATAAGATTCTCCCATGACGGATTTACCCGAAAGTGTCTTTTTGTTGAGTTATGATCTTTACAAAGCCTATACACTAATGTACCCTACCAAGGGGCCATTACAGCTCTTTTCTCATTACTTGAGAGATCTTGAAGACGTAATACCTCCAAATGAAATTATCATAGATCTAGCCTCTCTAGTATTGAAGAAAAATTACTTAAAATTTGAAGATGATTTTTTTCTTACAAATTAAGGGTATTTGTATGGGATCCAATTTTAGTCGCGGAATTAGTAATTTGTATGTTGGCCTCCTAGAAGAGAATTTAGTTTTTAATCAATCCAATAACCATTTTTTCCTAATATATATACACAAGTGGCATAGATATATTGATGATATCTTCTGTATTTGGCACAGCACAAAAGCGCAACGTAGTGACTTTACCCTCCTACTTGATGAAACTGTCAAATTTAAAATTGACTATTGAATTTGATTCTGAAGGGGTACATTTTCTAGATATGTAGGTGGTGAGATGGAACAATCGATTGATCACTTCGATATACAAAAAAAGATGTTGCGAAAAAAAGGTTGCCAAACGGTCATGCCGCATCTGTCAGTCCACAGACTATATAAAAGGCTGTAGAAATTTAACAGAACTTCATCACAAGAGGTTATTGTTTAGCTTGGGTTGAAGAAGGCTACACATCCGCACTCTGTAAGTCTCGGGATACACTCCTTAAACAATCAAATAAAAGAAAAGAAATTCTCAGTTACTTTACTACTACTCACAAACCTAACTCATATCAATTAAAGAAGATTATTAAGAAACATTGGCATATATTGTCATGTGATTGTAACCTCTCCACTGAGTTTAAATAGGGCTGCTAATTGTTTTTAAAAGAGGAAAGAACATTCTATTTGGTACATGCGAATACACAGCAAAAGAAACCTCTCACAGAGTGTTTTAAGTTTTTCTTGGGAATAATAGAACGAGGTCAGCCATAGCGATGAAGACTTTAACAACGGTTTCTGCTTTATTTATAGCAAACGTTCACGTGTTTTATGGAATTCATGTAAAATACCAAATAAGAATTATTTTTATTTATCGGGATTACACAAATGAAGAATCACCTGTTTTAATGTTGAATCCAATAGTGAGTTTATTTATAACAATTTGAACCGTTATAATATTACTATATTAATTCCTAATTTGCTACTCATTTTTAATCCTATAAAAGATGAGTGAATGGAAAATTAAAAGCAAAATTACGCTTTACGGCCATGTTTTTCCATTTACACACACAATACGAACAGTTTAGAGTACTCGTGAAATCTCTTCGGATCCTACAAACAAACTGATGTACGAAAACTTTGATAAATCCCACATTTTTGCGTAAATGCATTTACGAACGATTTACGATCAATTTCGTTCAGCTCACGTTTGATAAATGTGGCCCATTAACACATAAAGGTCTTAATGATTGATTAATTACTTTTAAATGTCATTTCATTCTTATTGAGTCAATGGAAGCGGATAGTTAGATTATTAAAAAGGTGGTCTGACTTTTTATACCTTATTGTTATTCATGACTTATGAAAACTGTCATGTGATAGTCGATTTTGCACTTTTGTACACTTATATAATGGTGAATTGTTATATACAATGTGGTATTGATTCCATTGTTTGATCACCAATATGTAGATTATTTATAAGTGCATCTTTTACCATTCATTCTAAGACTCTGACGAAGGACAGACATGTCCGATAAAGATATACAATTTATGAGTTATACAATTTATAACCCCTCTCAATTTATGATTTTTGCGGGGGTTCCCATATAAGGGTATAACTAATGTTTCTTTCAGCTTGAGAAGAGATACAAATGTGTGTAGATTCAATATTCATGTAAAAATCTGTGCTGATTGTTTTTTAATCATTTTTTACAGTGGGATTTGGTCTGCGAAGACAAAAAACTGAACCAGATTTTAGCAACATACTTTTTTGTTGGCGTCACGGTCGGAGCTGTGATATTTGGCTACTTATCAGACAAGTAAGCATTAATTTGAATTCTACTCACTGCAAATCAACCTTCTGGCCTCTTGGAAACATACATAAGTATCGTCACTGCTGAATAAAAGTGTGCTTTCAATTATATATGGAGAATGACTGTTTGCATGCATGAGTATGCATCAGTGCGTCTTCATACATTCTGTGTGCATGCATGTGTATGCATCGTTGTGTTTACATAACTTTCTATGTATATGCATTAGTGTGTGTGCATAACTTTCTGTGTGTGTGTGTGTGTGTATGCATCAGTGTGTGCACAGGGTGACTGATGCTCTTCCCCTGGTGTCTGGATGCAGGTTGGCCGGAGGCCCATGATCCTGGTGTCTTTCCTGTCCACGACGGTGTTTGCCACTGTGTCCGCGTTCTCAGTGTCCTACACCATGTTCGCTGTCACGAGAGCGCTCAGTGGGATGGCTCTGACTGGGATGTCCATCACGACTCTCGCCCTAAGTACCTGATTCCCGCTCTTTTTTTCCTCCTTAACTTACTTAAAGGGGCAATCCACTTTGGGATGACCTTAAGATTTATAGTGTCCTTACCTCTGGTTTGTCTATGAACGAGGTTGAATCGTTTTCCATTTGCTAGGCGCAAAAGTAAAACACTTTTGCGTCATCCATGGGTGCCATTAAAGCAGATTTTTTGCAGATTTGAGTGAGATTTCTTATCAGTTATGCCAGGGATGGCCTGACTTTATGGCAGAGGCCCAGTACAGCTACAGGTTCTTGTTCCAACCAATACAACTAACTGATCCTGTGAAGATAGAGATCAGTTGATTAAATTAGCAGATTCAGGTCCGCGGGTTCAGCTGGTAAGAAAACCTGTAGCCACACTGAATCCTCTGTGGACTGGACTCGCCACCCCTGTATTTTCTGAATACTATTATTATGAAATATTAATATAATGACAAATTGTCATACTGAAATATTGATTTTTTAACCTTCAAATTGCCATTGGTATCATCGTGTCATGTAGGGTTTTTAAAAATCAGTGTTTTGGAGGCCTCTGGGTGTCTCATGTAGCGAGATGCACATTTTGGAAGCAGACATGACCCTAGTGATTGAATTTTTGAATTCCAGCAGCACCATTACTGATTATGGCCAGAGGTTCACATTAGCAACACAACAATCAGTCTAACCGTAGCGTGAGGGGTCAAGCCATTTAAGTTTGTTACTCTCACTGCTCTTTAGTGACCCCTCATGGTCAGCCCCGGTGCCAGCGAATACACAAACTGAGTATAACACTGATTTTTCATCATCCAAAGACACAGATAGTGTGTAGTGTGTAATTGGTGATGCATCTTATTCTCGCTGACTTCATTACACCTGACAAGTACTCCTGAGTGTGACAAAACACACTGGGATCCAAGTGCGGCACACAGGTTTTAATTAACGTAAGCAGAAAGTGGAGTCAAGGACAAGCACATGTTGGCAACAAGAAATCAGAAATCCAGCAAGCAGGTCCACAGGCAGCAATCCAACAGGAGAGAAATCCAGAAACACACGCACACGTCAAACGCATAAATCCAGGTATTAAGCGGACAAATCCAAAACAGAATCCAAGATGCACAGTCCGAGCAACCGGCGAAGGTATCATCGACAGAGCAAGTCTTACAAAACTGCAGCTCACTATGGTTCAGAAACAATACCTCGCAAGGAGGTAACATGGTCTGAATTCTTAAATAGTCCTTCTGGATTGGAGAATTAGCTGCAGGTGTTCTCAATAAACAGGTGAGGCTGATCAGGGCAGTACTGGGCTTGGCTTAGCTGGCTCACTGAGAGTGGTTGTGACACTGTGCTAATGAATTATTTTCATTTGGTTTTTTCACTCCTCCAAGGCATAGAGTGGACGGACATCCAGCACCGGACGTTCACAGGGACGATCATCAGCATGGCATGGAGCGTGGGTAGCATGCTGCTGGCTCTGCTTGCATATCTCATCCGCGACTGGAGACACCTGACACTGGCCGCCACCTCGCCCTGCCTGGCCGCCATTATCTCCTGGTGGTAAGCGCTGCCTCTTCTCCGACAGCGTGACGGACCAGCGTGTTTGGATTCGGGCCCAGGGGCTATCTCCTCCCCTCAGTGGGGCCATTCAGAATGAGGAAATTAGCGTAGGAAAGTAGGGTAACAACTATCGCACTTGCTCAGAGTCAAAGGAACAACGAGCGAAAGACTGCAGCCAAGTCTATTTTTTGACTTCTCCTTTGAAGTCAGTGAGTTGGTTCAAGTCAATGTTTCTGCCTTTCTGTCTTGTAGCCATGGGGTTTTCCCAGCACCTGTTGCCCTAGGGCTTGAGGGGAAATGTTTCAGGCTTGGCATCTTTCTAAAAGCTTCTTTGCTACAATGACCTTGCTATACAAACGAAACCGAATTGAGTTGACTAGAATGCATGTTTTTGTTTTCTGTGGGCCAATCACAGGTGGCTCCCAGAATCGGCCAGGTGGCTGCTGGCCAATGGCAAAGTGGAAAAGGCGAACGCGTACCTGACTCAGTGTGCTAAGATGAACAGGATGTACGGTTACTCCACCAAAGTGGACACAGAGGTGTGTTACACGGTTGACGTACAGAGTAAAACCGAAATCCCACAGCCATGGATCTCAAACACAGACATAGCCCTAAATCACAACTTATCTACAACCATATATATGTGAAACCCAGCCACACCACTCACTGTATCTGAAATGAGACTGCAGATTTAAAACAAAACCTTTTTAAAGACAACCATCAGGAACCAGAGACGGAGAGAGAGCAGGGTTTGACACGGGCGGGGTCTTTGGGGGACCAGGACTGTGGGTGACCCCATTACAATCTGTTTCAATTTTGAACCCCGAGACAGAACTCCCTTTAACAAAATCTTTTGTATACAAAGTCAGAGTTCAAACTACCAGCATCTAAGGTAGGATCACCAAGATTCAGGAGAGCTGACGTACCTGTTGTTTTTTGACGTGTCAGTGTTTAAGAGATTCATTTAAGACATTGGTAGACTAGGAGATTCATAGAAGTCACTGGTGGGCTAAGGAGTCTATAAGCCTTGTTTCCTAGGCCTAACACTGGCTCACAACAGAAAAGAAACCACAAAAACGTCCATACAGTGCGACGCTCCAGGTCATGAATTTGACACCCTTGATCTACAGAGTTCAAGTACTTCAGATGTGTATTTGACCTTTGTTTAGCCACAGGACATCACAGTTCACACATTAAGCTTCGCTGTCATCCCTGTCGCTGCCTTAAACTGTGCTCTTGCATTGCGCTTCCAGACTCTAAGGAAAGTGTCTGCATCTGAAAAATCTAACAAGGACCACTCCTACATCGACCTGGTGAGGACACCGCGACTCAGGAAGATTACTATCTGCGCAGGAGTCTTTTGGTGAGGAACGTTCACACATTACATTCTAATATTCTACATTCTAATATTATGAATCAGATATTTGGTGACTTAAATATTTGGCAGATGGTGGGGGTAGGGGATGCCGATGATGGGGCGTCTTTGAGGGGGTGTTGAGCACGAAATATCCGAATTTTCCTCTGAGAAACGGAATACTATAGCATCTGATTCACTAGACTCAGAGAAAACAAAAACGCAATAGAAACATGTCATTTTAAACATTGCCAAACAAACAGTTTGATCAAGAGGTCAGCAGGTCAGCTGGTATATCTGCAATTCGGTGCTGTAAGCTGTGAGTCAAAACATATATTTGGGAAACTTTCTGGTTCTACTGTACAGAAATAACACCTGACAGACTGGATTATAATGTAATGATAAAAGCACTGTTCATACATAGTATTTTCTGCCTTTTTTAATATGAAAATCTAGATTAACATGTGATATTTGTGTCAGGACAACGTGCACTGTACAGCACCTTGGAGAGTAACCATCACAGCCACATCACTGTTACTTACATTACTGGGTGCAGCATATATATTTAAAATGAGTTCCATTTTAAGCAGTGTGCCAATATCTTGGACTGGGGTTTAAACTCATGACTACTAACCTTTGGGGGGTCTCAGACAAGAAAATGTAGGGGGTGGGAGGAGGGTGGCAGTTTGGTGAAAAATAGCAACTTAGAATAGCAGAGGGTTAGTTACTTCGGTATAATGATAAAATTAAAATCAGAGATCCCAAAACGTCCGCTGTTATGGATGATCCCTTGTGTCTTCTAGGGAACTAGAATTTTCCCTCTTGCCACTCATTTCAAATTGATTTGGACTGTGAAATAAGAGCCCAGAATGAAGAAAAATCTATGCAACTTCTGCTAGCAACTTCCCCCAGGCTAAAATTATTTGAAGCTTAAATGACTTGAAGAACCAAAGGGTGACTCTTAAATTCCTCCCGCTCAGGTTTGCTGTGGCGTTCACATACTATGGAATAAGCTTCAAAATCACGGGTTTTGGGCTGAACATGTACCTCACGCATTTTCTGTATGCGGCCATCGAGATCCCGGCTAAGCTGGGGACATACTTCGCCCTGGATCGGATCGGGCGAAGGAACGGACAGGCCTGGTCCCTGATCATCACAGGGGCCCTGATCGGAATCAACACAGCAATTCCTACAGGTACCAAACGGTTCACTTCCAATACATTCAATTTAATTTGTATGGCACTTTTTACAATAACTTTGTCATGAAGCAGGTTTACATTGAACCTCTTACCTGTGGCAGCAGTCTACATATGCAGCAAATGTTCTCTCTGCACAAACCAAATGCTCAAAACATAGCATTCGGTCGACATGGCTGAGAGCAGGAAATCAGCCTGTTTTGACTCCAATGTCTTATCGTTGTATCCTCTTGAAGTTCTTTCTCTTCTTGCTCATTCATTTCAAAATAAAAGACAAAAGCAAATAACTATGCCCAGCTAACTTGTGTCTGTAACACAAACTGACAGAGAGGTTAGATTCTGTTTCTGGTGAATGATAATCTTGCTGTGGCTTCTTCCTGAAACAGGAGGTGAGAGAGAGGTTAGATTTTTATGAAGAAAGCACTTGCATAGTAATATTAAACATCCAGCTAATTTTAAAACCAGCAAAAAAATTCTGAAAATACACAATAGATCTTATTTTTCTACATTTGAGACAAAGTGGCTGGCCTGCAATTGTGTGAATAAGATTATTTAGCTGGCTTATAGAAAATAATATATTTTAAGAAGTAAAATTGTCTCAATCCATCGGCAGATAATTTTGTTTGAATCAAGCTCTAAGATATTATTTTAGCCTTTAAGATTTAATTTTTTGCTGTTCAGTACTGGTCCATAAGTTTGGATGAATCACCACCTCCAATTTTATCTCCATGAATGCAAGATCATGATTTGTCAGAAAATACTTACTGTTATCTCATTAGAAAAGTACATCTCTTGGCTGGGCTGACTAATGTAAAGTTTACACCAAGCTATCGACTGTATGACTGGTGCTCCCAGAAATTCTGTAATACAAGTACTACTTTAAGTAGTAAATGATATGAGAATATGGAGTTAAATGTAGTATAAATAGGGGTATTAAATGCAAGGGTAACCATAATCATTAACCTTTGATTGTGGGTTCGTTAAGTGTGGCAGACGTTGAAGTCCGCTAGGGCTTCATTTAATTATTAGTGTCACGAACCCAACAAAAACGAGGATAACTAAGTACCCCTTTGATACCAATATGTCTCCCAGGAATTGTAAAATTCTGGCTAACAAGAAGAACCAAGTAGCATGCATACACTCTGACTCAGCTAATACTAAGACACATCCATGAATTCAATGCCCAGGAAAAACACTTTACAGAATGCAGTGGAGCGTAGTGCATATACCTGAAAAATAAAAGTTAACAGAACCTCCAATTTTAAGTGTTTTGCATAAAACATTGGTCTTGGCAGCTGATATTAAACAACACCTATGTAACCCCTTGTTATATACCATGTTGCAGATAAACTTGCACTAACTTTAGCACATGTGTTCACCCCTAACATTCAAATGATTACATCATTTCTCACTTTCCATACCTTGGACAAATCAGCTAGCCTTTAGCTATCTAGATTATGCTTATCTGGTATTAACCGAGTGCGTTTTTATGAATGAAAACAACAACAAAAAATAATGTTGGAACCCCTCAAATCAAATTAGCACAGAGTTTTAAAATAAAGAAAACAGAGTTCTATATCGCTTGCACGCTTGATGAGTTATGTGAGTGACCAAAAACCTTTTTGTGTCCTCACCACAGAAAAAGTGGAAAATTGATGGTAATAAAATGAAAGACTAACCATGTGTCCATTCACAACTTTAGCACTGAAGTTAGTTTAGTTTGTTTTCCAAATGGGAAAAAATATATGTTAGTGAAAAATTTGTCGCGCACAACTACAGGTTAAATGGAGCGGTTAAAATATCCTGTTGTAATCCATACATTACCAAAATCTGGTGGACCAGGGGCGATCTTCGTCCACAGGAACGGCAGCCTGAATTCATTTTCTGTTTCGTAGTCACAATGCTAATTGCGTCCAATATCCATTAAAAGTTCACTAGTGCGTCACTCGCAAATAAGCAGTGTTATCTCAAGCAACATCAGCTTTATTCTGTTTTTTAACAACTAACCGGTTCACTGACATTTGTTTGAAAATTTTACCTGCCAAACCCACTGTTAGGCCATCAATTAATTGAAAGTTCTTTCAACTCTCATCTCATGGTGCTGGCTCCCTATTTGTCCTCCTTCCCCCTTCCTATCCCCTCTCTCCCAAGAATCATGGGAAGTGTAGTTTTTTGAAGTCGGGTTAGGATTTAACCAAGTGAATTACAACACAATTCAACTGTGGCAGAGGTTACAGTGATTCTGGTTTCCTGACTTCCACCAATGAGAGAAACCAGCTTCCTCATACCACCATTACACATCTGGGGTGTTTCGAAATGGGCTCCAAAATCACAAAGTCACGATGCTCGTCCACCTCCTTGCTCAGCTCCTGCCACAGAACAGTACCATAGTGTTACTACATATGAGTAGCAGCAAATGGTGGTGTTACTACACATGAACAGCAGCAAGCTGTGTTGTTATTACATGTGAATAACAAGCTCCAATATCACTACGCATTACAATTGTAGTAAGGTCAAAATGCAAAGCAGCACAGAGCACCAAAGGGAAGCTTGGGTTGCTTGTAAATGCTTTATAAATTTACACAGCTTTAGTCTTGCTCCAACTGGCATGACTGTAGGTTGTACAGAGTTAAGTGTTTTCTATTCAAAGAATCCCACAGACTGTGAGGGACAGGGGCAGGAATATGTAACCAAGCCTACCTTTAATATGTATACATGCCACTTCTATCCAAATATGTTCAATTTTCATTTATTTTGTTTTTTTTTTTACACAGAAGACATCTTGACTGTGGATGTCTTCTGTTTCTGCTCCTCTCCTTTTTCAACGCGGGCATTCTAGAATAAAACAACGGCAATGACAAACAGCAGATTATTTCACTTATACCTAATATCCCAGAATCCAAAGCTAAAAAATGATACAGGTAAGAAAGACAATAAGTCAATGTTAAAAACATAATGTCTTATAAAGTCAGACACCTACAGTAGGTGAGAATCATGCTTGTGGTATATGTGAATGTAACGCAGTTTGTCTGTTTGAACTAGTGACAGTGATCCAGTGTCACATTTCACGACAGTCTCACATTAAGTTTGGAACTACAGTGAAAGTTACAGTGCAATCTAATAAGGAGCAAGTGTCATACTCTCAGTCCAGTTCTAGCTGCTCTATCTGCGCTCTGAGCACGAGCTGATTCCCTCCTAGCGACGGTCGTCACCGTTCCCTCCTTTTTCTTTGTGAGCTCCTTCAGCGCTGACTCCTCCGATTTTTTCACCTCCTCGATCAGCTTCATCTGCCGAAGGGTATTCTTCCGTTCCATCAAAGCTAGTCTCTGAAACAGGCAGTGGGAGGGAGATTAGATTTTTCTGAAGAAACTAGTAAAAAGAAGTAAAAAACCGTTGGAATATTATGAGCTGTTATGTTTGATAACAGACAGTGCAAACGTAGGTAAAAAGGGAATAGATGCCCTTATACCAGTGTTGTATTCTGGCCGTGATGGCGAGATAGCAGGAGGAGTTAAGGAGGGTGACGTGTGAGGATTTTAGGTTATAGTTCAGGTACCTGTCTCTCCCTCTTCTCCCGAGCCTCCCTCAGCTGTTGCTCCCTGTTCCATTCGTGCCTCACCTCCCTCTCGATCCTCTGGAGGCGAGCACGCTCCTCCAACTTCCAGCTCAGCAGGGCCTGCAGCGGGACAAATACGCCATATTATTACACAGGCAAGGGCGATAACGCTGTTGTTTGATATGACTCTACGTTTTGGTTAGTGACATTTACCCCTGAAAACTGTGTTCTGCCGGACCGCCATCTCAAAAGTCATAGTTTATCAAAAGCAGGTCTGACCCATGCCTGACTGCCTTACAAAGTTCTGCGATAGCATTCTGAGATAGCATATAGCATTTCATCCTCAATGTGCAGTGAGTGCGATCGATGATTTTGCCTGGGATACGAACCTCAACTGAAAACTCCTCACTGCCACCCTTCCTTTTCCTCCTGTAGTGAAACAGAATGCAGATATTTGTTACTTTCGTGTTCTTTTTACGGGAATATTTCACACATCTCACCGCAGACTGAAGGTCAGGGGGAGAATGCACCCATACGCTAAAGGCCGAGATTAAAGTCAGCGCACAGGCTTAAGGAGAGAAGGGCAAACTCCGGCTACATAATGACATCATTCTGTTTACTAGCCCTGCTATTGGTTCATTAGAGATTTAAAAGTAAAGTAAAAACTTGTCTCTGCCAGTAATGAAATTACTGTTGGCGGAGACCCGTTTATCGTTGTTGTCATGTCAAATCAAGGCTGATTTGAGCTTTATGGTAGGTTACAAATGCTGACAGGATAACGATTAAGTGTGGGATATTTCTGTCATTGGAATTTGATAGAATCAAATCCCCTCTCCCCCATTGTGACTGAGGTTAACTCACTGGAGTTCCTGATTTTTCAGTATGATGTGATAGAGCCGTGCTGCTCCCTCCTCCAACAGCTCCTCTCTGATATCAGCGAGGGTCAGGTCCTTTGAAATGAGGCCCTTCTGCTGCTGCTCCAGAAACTCTCTCATCCTGGCCCTCTGTAACATGTTACAGTGTAGTATAATGGTTAGGGAGCTGGGCTTGTAGCTCAGAGGTTACAGTGTAGTATAATGGTTAGGGAGCTGGACCTGTAGCTCAGAGGTTACAGTGTAGTATAATGGTTAGGGAGCTGGGCTTGTAGCTCAGAGGTTACAGTGTAGTATAATGGTTAAGGAGCTGGGCTTGTAGCTCAGAGGTTACAGTGTAGTATAATGGTCAGGAAGCTGGGCTTGTAGCTCAGAGGTTACAGTGTAGTGTAATGGTTAGGGAGCTGGGCTTGTAGCTCAGAGGTTACAGTGTAGTGTAATGGTTAGAGAGCTGGGCTTGTAGCTCAGAGGTTACAGTGTAGTATAATGGTTAGGGAGCTGGGCTTGTAGCTCAGAGGTTACAGTGTAGTATAATGGTCAGGAAGCTGGGCTTGTAGCTCAGAGGTTATAGTGTAGTATAATGGTTAGGGAGCTGGGCTTGTAGCTCAGAGGTTACAGTGTAGTGTAATGGTTAGGGAGCTGGGCTTGTAGCTCAGAGGTTACAGTGTAGTGTAATGGTTAGAGAGCTGGGCTTGTAGCTCAGAGGTTACAGTGTAGTATAATGGTTAGGGAGCTGGGCTTGTAGCTCAGAGGTTACAGTGTAGTATAGTGGTTAGGGAGCTGGGCTTGTAGCTCAGAGGTTACAGTGTAGTATAATGGTGAGGGAGCTGGGCTTGTAGCTCAGAGGTTACAGTGTAGTGTAATGGTTACACCCACTATTGTATTAAATAAATGGCACAATGTCATACTTAAATGTTCCTAAATTTTAATTAGTATTCACAATTAGCTCCAAAAAATAATAGTGAAAAAACATAAAAAGGGAGGTAAAGGACAGGTCATGTACAGTGAAAAACACATTTACAAATTATGCAAAATGCTACTATTTACAAAATGATTCTCATCCAGATATCCTATGTATCATTTTTACACCAATCTCCGCAACCCAAAATATAACAATATACGACGTAACCTGCTGCCAACAACTTGCAGGTTGTTTCAATTATTTTTACGGAGCACCCAAATTCGTTAAAAACTAAACAAGCAGTTATAAACAGTCTTTAATAATGCAATCGTAACAGTAATTGTTCCCATTTCTGTATACTTTCCACGAGACAGGCACAAAGATTCTGCGTCCCTGTAATAAGCTTTCTTGCCTGTCAAGCCCACAACTGAGGCCAGCAAGCTAAAACGTTTCCAAGTTCCTCACACCCAGCACTGCGCATGCCATAGGCGTACAAATATGACATTTTTTGGAGAAATAAAAATGTCTATCTTTTTACGTGCATTGTAAAAAACAGGCAAACTCCTGTAATATAATGTCTGATGTATCGACTTTCTTTTGAGCTAAGTTTGAATATCATTGTATGAAGATAAATATTTTTAATATGCTGCCAAAAATGAACGGATTCCAATGGGAAAACGCTGTTTCTGCCCGCAACCTGCTAGATGGCGACACTTTTTCTGGTGCTTAAGTTGAGAGCTGAAAGCTGGCCCCTTGGATAATACAAAGGGACCATTTAAAATTACACTCTTTATTTTAATGTAACAATGTGTTTCCCTACCTGTGCTTGCCCAGTGGAACGATCTGCATGTAGTTTGATGTGCTCCAGGTATCGATGGTGCGTTTTGTATTCCTTCAGGCTGCATTTCACCTGAGGAAAGAAAAGAGAATTTTATGTAATTTATACCATTAAACTATAGCACAGCACGTATAAAATGACATTAAAATCTGATTGACTGAAGACAAACCTGTTAATGACTCATCTCTTTGTTAGTTATTAAGCTTTAAAGCTTAATTTAATATGCTGCCGAAAATGAACGGATTCACGCATCAAGAATGAACTCTTAATACGATTATAAGTTCAGCTGTATGGTGCATAAGAAAAGAACGGTATACCATGATAATTTCCTGACTTTCCTTTACATTGGTAAATATCACGTTTATCATGTTGAATAATGATGTCAAATGAAATTCTGTCATGCTCTCATAAATGAAGACGTTTGTTAAACGTATGAAAATAACGTGTATGCAAGTGTCTGTTGGTTCATCGCTCTGAACTGCGCTGCTTTAGGTGTCTTACCTGCTTTTCTCCTGTGATGTAGCCATTCTTTTTCAGCTGCTCCTGCATGTCCTTGCGATGGAAGTAATTGAAAAGGTGAGGGTCATGCAGGCTGTTGTAGGTAGGACGCATAATGTTCATCTCAGGATCCGTGAGGATGAAGTCGTCCATTTTCATGTATATCTGACAGAACACAATGTCATTAAATAAATTAAATAATTTCTTCACCTCGGTTCAGTGCTCACACCCTGGTTTATTGACTCCGTTAACCACAATTCATCATAATTTAAGTCATCGGTAATATTGACTGAAGAAACATTATATATAAAATTGTATCCTTTCTGGCGGCGTATTCATGGAATACTAAAGCAATGGAAAAAACAATTGTTGCATAGGCTATCACGTTCCTCATGGTTTTGCTTCAGTTTTATACAAATGTCGTTAATAGCTTATCTCATATTATGGATAGTTTTAATCTTTCGGAGCTACACCTGAAAGTTGCCTATCGACACATAGGTTACCACATAAAAACGGTAATAAGGAATGCCAACACACATATTATCCGTGAAATTCGCTCATGTTTATTAGTTAGTCTTTTTTTAATTACTTTTGAAGAATTTCAATAAACTCAATATTTCACACCATTTTCACCAACGTACCGTTCTCAAAAGTATAGCGGAATTTTCCTGTCTGGAAAACCCTCGCTTCAGTAAAAGTAAAAGTACCCCAATATCATTCATTTGTTCCATCCATGCTCTAAACTGGATGATTCCAATTAGCCCAAATCGTTCGCCAGGTTAGTTTGTGAATTGTACAGGTGGTAAAAAAAAATACGTTTTCTTTCTTAAGTCTCCAGTCAAACCCAATTCTGTCACTGTACTGCGTCCGTCCCAATAGCTCACCCTATAAATTCATTCCCATTTCATCCATTACCAACTCATCCCTTCCTCCACTGTCCCAGAATTGGAGAAATTTAAGAGAAGAAGAGTAGTAGGGGACCGGATGATACGTGGATGCAGACACACAACCTTAGTGAAGTTATTGAGGAAATCTGCATGCTTACATTCTCCCCCAGTTTGGCCCTGAACAGGACCGAAGCCCTCCCCGGGTTCTTTTGGGTCATACTGTCTTCTCTTCACGCCGTCGTCCAAATGCGATAAACCAACGACTATAATATATAGCAATACGCCATCGTTGACGTCATACAGGCTACCAGCTACCTTAACCAGAGCCAGGTCTATTGTGACGTAATCAAAAAAGAACGAACTTCCCCTCAAGCGACAACTTTAGTTAACTTTACACCTTGAAGTCATCAAAGAAATTCAATATTTTCATAGATAAGACTTGACGCTGGTAATGCGCTCAAGCCAGAGTCGTTGGCATCAACGGATCTGGGGCTAGCTGGTGCGGTTGTCCCATGAAAGAACTGCACATTGAACATGATCACTTCCGAATTTAGTTTCTTTTTCTTGGGCATAAGTGATGACGTGCATAAACACGTGCGTATATTCACTACAAAGTGTATCATGCATTCATTGTTTGAATATAAGAATTTATATGTATGAGTTTTTATATTCAAATAAAACTATAGGGATTTACTCCAGTTATGGAATACTTTAGTGACCTTCAAAGCAAATTTTCCAGACGTAATGAAATAATAGCACTTATTTTAACTGAATGAAAGCTTCAGTCCAGAGTTTGAAGTCAACTGAATCCAAGCTGAAATTTTGTCAGTCAGCTTTACACATGGATTTAACACATATTGACAAATTTGGGTTATCTGAGACCAGTTTTGGAAATGGATAGGAATTATTTATGTATTTAGTGTATATGACTTTGCAAAATGTTCAAAGTTAAGCACCAATGCAACCTGTTTGTAAAAGGCACCATACAGAATAAAAATCAGCCTACTTGAATATTTGAACTACAGTATTATTAATAATACAGGTGTATGACATGACAGTTTTTAAAACGGCAGAAATAATTCTTCTCAAAATCTAGACAATTGGAAATGAAGTAACTGAGTATGCAGTCTGTCGTCCTCTGTTTCCAACATCTTCAATTAGTCTACTGCTCAAATCTTTTTTTTTCCAGATTATGCTCTTGTGCGCACTCTGGTGGCGGTTGTTGGGAAAGGCTTTTCTGAGGCGGCGTTCACCACGGCCTTCCTGTACACGGCAGAACTCTACCCTACTGTTATCAGGTAAGCGCCCTGCTCCATCCACAGCCGCTATTGGCTGCAGCAAGTTCATATAAAGGTGAAAATAATCAACTAGTTGACTCATTCTGTCAACTGTACAATTAATTTATACTGGTAGATATTCATTGAAACAATGCAGGTTAAATACCTTGCTCAAAGGTACTATGACAGTGACCCCCACCCACATGTGGGAAACAAGCCTGCAAGCCTACAGCCTCAGCTCCCTACCCACTGCACTATGCTGCTGCCCCTTTACAGGCAGTGTGGCCTCGGGTACACCTCCTTCATTGGTCGACTGGGAGGCTCACTGGCGCCAGTGGTCATGCTTCTGGAGGACGTCTGGGAGATGACCCCTCCCATAGTGTTCGCCGCGACGGCCATTTTCAGCGGGTGTGTGGTCTTTCTCCTTCCTGAAACCCTCAACGTCCGTCTCCCAGAGACCGTCCTCGACGTAGAGGAGGGAAGGTATGTGCTCGAGTGAAGAAAATAACATGATAACATGCTGATTAATGTCCTTCAATTGAACTGGTAGACTGGGGTTCTGGGGCACAATATACATCCTATGACTCTTTTTCAAAAGAGTTGGGTGGCTAACCCCAGTATTGAGTTGAAATCTCTGCAAAAACTAATGTTCTACAGTGGCCTACTGAATAGTACACTTGCTTGGAAGCCCTGTGGTGGGGGAGTTGAAATCCTAGCTGTGCCATTACTGGCCATGACTGGAAGTCCACATTTGGTGAGGCAACAAGTGGCCTAGCCTTGCTGAGTAAGTTAGTTTGTCTCATTGCTCTTTAGTGGCCCCTACTGGTTGAACTGTATACAGACCACATGGGCAGCTATGTGAGAAATATTGCAATCACATGAATAAGAGGAGTCATGTATGGCTTCCCTCTTGGAGCTGACAGAATGGTTCAGAAAATAACAACAACATTCCATACATCTGATTGGCTACAAAAGCAATTGTATCCCCACCCATTTTGATTTGTCACTGCAAAAGAGAAATGCCTCCTCAGCTGGCCTGCCTGTAAATAAAGATAAAAGGAATGCCTCTCTGTTGAAGTCAACTCCATATTTATATCTACATTTATTTTTTTTCCAGGCATACCATGGTCATCTGAAAGCCCACCGGCTAGCATTGAGCTGGATGAGATGAGCGCCAAACCCCTGGCAGTTAAGGAGGATGAAAGGTCCTGAGACATCTCTGCTGCCGCATTGAAAAAAGCACTGAAGCTTCCTTGCGGAGTTTGTTGGGCGACGTGACCCATCATGCCTCGGCTTGGTCACAGGGACAGTTGCTTCCGCTGTGGTTCTTGCAGGACTGAAGCTGCATTCCAGGCTACTATTTTATCTCCCCTCATTACCATCCCCTGCCACTGTCCCTTGCATTTGGCAGCTGGAAGTATTACCTTCACTGTCTTTGAGTGATTTCCCAACCTTCAAAAAGGTCAGTAAATAAAGGAAGCTTCTTCAGCAACACCTGTGCAAAGAACGAACATTCAGTCTGCACAGTGGAATGAGTACCTGGTGCAAGTGTAGAAAACTGGATATCAATGCGCTATCTAGTTTGCTAGCTAACTGTAAGTTCCTCAGTACCTTAACTTTTATAGTTTTCAGTCCCAAAATGAGAGCACAGTTTATGTTATAAAACATAACTGACATTAGAACTTAAACTTATTCAATACTGATGTAGCAATATTGTCTATGTAAACTCCATTTCATGATTTCATACAAAATGGCTGCCGCATTTTTTCAGTATTACAAAAAAAAAAAACCACTTTGATTTCTTTGGTAGATACTTTGCAACTGAAGCCTCTTAATGCTGTATAAACATCCCCTTGTTCCCAGCCTGTCTGTCCAATTCACTGTGTATGAGTCCATACATAACCGTTGTATAAGCTTCTATAAATATGTGGATTCAACCATTTTGTTTCACCCGTGACAGCCTAACAACAAGAGGGATTTGTTTAGCTCACATTGTGACTCAGGTCACTGGAGTTCATGACTAAAGCATTGTGGGTAAGGCTGAACTTGAAAACATTTAGTTTTTATCAACCATCACAATTACATACTGCACATTGAACTGTATTAGCCTGCTCTCCGGAATATTCTAAAGTGAAATCCTGTTTCAGGTTAGATCTAAGATATGTTTATAATTTGATTAGATGTAATCTAATGTTTGATAAATGTTTTTAAAATACTGTTCATAATTTGACTGAATCACTATTTGGTGCTGTATTTAAAATGCTATTGTCATATAAGAAAACCAGTGTTTAATTTATGTCAAATGTTACAAGGTAGAACTGATTTTATTCACGTAATCTAGGCTGTTTTGTATTAATGGTGCTGCTTTAATGAAGCTTTGATGAATGTCAATGAATTTCACTGAGACAACTGTTGAAAGGTAAAATAAAGCCCACTGACTAATCGGACTGCCTCTGCCCTATTTTCTAACATTTAGCCTTTATTTGAAAAATTCAGAAGTACTTCAACCAAACTCTGTTAAATGTTTCTTCTCCATGTCCTCCCAGAATTTTCTCATGAGCTGGCGTTCCCATGTAACTTGCCACAGGTGTGCGGCCATTTTGTGCATCATGATATGTCCTAGCTCAGTTCTTTGCTGGTGTCACATTCCTAAAATAAAATCTGACCAGCTGTTGGTAAATTCTATCCATTGTTCCTTGGTCTACTCTCACCACCAAACAACCAGAGAAATGAATAGAGAATTTTTATGTGAAAATGTATTGTGGAAGTGGAAACGCTTCCAACATACAAAGTTTATTAGACCAAAAGTTGATAGAAAATATGTTTAAAAGGAAGTGACATCATTACCTTTGGAGTTTTTATTTGCTTTAAGTCAGGCTGATGGAAACACACATTCACTGGCAAATTTCTCAGTGTATTTTTATGAAAACTCTGAGCATTGCCCTTGAATTTCCCTTCGCAAATGGGTGGAAACCTACCTATTGATATATCTTCTGTGTGCTACAGAAGATATATCAATATGTATAGCTGTATTTATTCATATTTTAAATGTTTTATTATTTAACAAAATGTATCACCACATGATTGGTTTTTAAAAAAATTAGTTTTATTAGATTAATAATAAATTAATAATTTTATTAATTATTAATTATGATAAATAAAGTCCACCCTCTTTCTCCAACCAGCACAAGGCCAACTTCCAGCTCAGCAGGGCCTGCAGCAGGACAATAACACCGTATTATTACACAGACAAGGGCAATAACACTATTATTACATGAGAAAATATAATAGCATGGTTATTACATATGCAAAGCACAGAAATGCAATGTTATTATATGTGAGCAGCTGTAAACTACACATGCAGCAAATACGTGAACCTATCATTTGAAATGTATTCCTTTTACATTTCAATTCCTCCATATTATTGATGATTGTGAAAAGAAACATCTATTCGCACCAATGAGAGGGGGAATTGTCTGCTGAGTCACTAGCTGTTTGCGTTACCAAGGGGACACGTCAAACTGATGCAATGAGGAGAGGGCTAGACCTGGAGCCAGGGGTCTTGCACCAATATTGAAGGATGTTCAGCGTGAATTTTCGCCCTGTGGCCTCGTCGTCCACCCTGACATTCCTCATCTCAATGCCAGTCCAGATGACAGAGCCGTGGACCCACTGGATCAACCTCTCTTTGGCCTCGTTGAGGTGAAGTGCCCTGAACTGGCAGTTCGTTTAAAGCTAGCTCTGCTAATTTTTTAATTTTTCTTCATAGATTGACACATCACTTCTCAGAGAAATAGAGGACTTTAGAGATGTTCTGGTATGGGCACCAGTGTTCTTGATGTATCCAAGGATTCTACCAAAAAAGACCTTATGTCTCATGCAAAAGAACTACTTTTTCCACAAGGGGAGTCGAAAAAAGGAAAATGAGAAGACATCATCCGCAATGTTTATGGTTTTAAGGAATCAAAACTAGATGAGAGTTCTACTGTTGGTGAGTAGTACACACTATTGAAGTTTGGGATTTTACAGTCTTACCTAAGCACAACATGCTGCATAGACAAATCTGACACAGAGATGGACAGCAAGATGGACAGACACTACAGGAGAGCAGCAGAAACAGACTGATTATTCTGGAAAGCACCAAGAAAAGCCAGTTAGTGTTAATGAATTGCAAACGGAATCATCTAGTACAGCTGAAGACTACACAGCAAAATTTCCGGTGTGAAAAAGTGTTGATTTTCGGTGTTACATAGTGTTAACTAGTGTTAATACGGTGTAGGTTATATAGAAAGAGGGTTGAGAGATCCCAGAGTCCAGTGTAATTTCAGCGTGCGTTCTTCAGCGCTCTTTGTTACGTTCACTACCTGTTCAGTTCAATTAGGAACGGCTGAATATGCACCACTCACACCATTTCATTCCAGCTTTACATCCATGGACATCCTACATCTTAACAAGGTAAATATCTCATATTATGTTGATATAACAGACGTTTATTTTATTGTTGTTTTATTGTTTATTATAAACAACTGATAGGTTGTTAGGTTAGCGATAGCTACATGGTGTTTGTGTTCTGATAGCTGTCAAGCGGATCTTAACTAGCAGCTGGTTAATTAACATATAAACGAATAAAAGTTAGCGATAGCTACACATTTAATTCAACCTATTATACATCTAAATAATGTAAATGCCACATTTTGGGTTTATTTTAGCCCAGTATTGTTTTTTAGTTTATTAATGATAGGTTATTATTTCATTAGCGTTTACTGCTAAACATTTGTGGTCAAGCTAACGGTTTGGTTAACAAGCCAATGCTAGCTAACTAGCCGGTAAGCTAAGAATTTACAGCAGAAATTCATAAGTCTTACGCCGTTTATTCGTTCAAACATGACAAATATGTCCTCAACATTTAATATGAGAGTGCAGTTTGCACTTAGCTGATATTTTCATGATAACAGGAACTTCCTCTTTCAAGGTAGCAGATGTCAGGAAGACAGAGAGTTGTAATTTCACCTTCATGCTCTACAATGGCAGTTTGAAAGAACAAAGGACTCGTTTCAAAATAGGTTAAAAACTGAATCCTAACTATCAGTGAAATTGTAAAGTTTCCTATCGTTTAGCAGAAATTGACCAGAGAACTGCCCTCGCAATAGCCCCAAATTTGCTACAAAATATTGCGCCTCTATAGCAGGCATCTTCGGGTAGGCAGCTGCTTGTATTAATTTTGATTATGGCAATAATTAACTGTTTTAATTTCTTACAGGTAAAATGATGGTGAAGGTGCAATATTACGGTGTCAAGAAGTACATTAAGCTGCAGCCTGGCTTTTCCTACGAAGCAATCATCAATGAAGGTAAGGCGTTGATGCTTTTGAGACAAAATCAGGACAAGTAACTTCTTTAAGATACTTTCCAAGTATGACTTTTTCCTTATCTGGGCCCCTGCGAAAGTAAACGTCGATAGGATATTTCACCGTAAAACGTCAGTTTAATCAAGCAGGTTATGTTAGGTTGCAACACCACAAACATGGTGTGTACACGATAGCAGCCCTATATTTTGTTATTAGGAATTTGCCTCCCCGGTTTAATTCAGAAGTGATGGACATTCACTTAATATCCCTTTTACACATGATGTTTAAAAAAAATATGGATTTGAGCCCATTTTGGAACCCTTGATAAATTACCTTAAGAAGCTGGAAAGTCAGGGTCTATATTTGCCTTTTTCTGTTGAATGAGTTTACTGACCATTTGTCAGATAACTGGTGATAATCTAGGGATCCATTCTATCCTAGGATTTGCAGGGTCTTTTAACGCCAACTACTTTTGTCGATATTGTTTGATTCAGAAACCAGATGCACAACATGTATTTACAGAGGATCGCCCAAAGGTTATCTTTCGTGACAGACATACTTTTGACTTGTGAATATTATAGTCAGTTAAAGTCAGAGTTGCCTCCTTCTTCAGTATGTGGTGTTAAAAGACTTTAATCCGCAATCAGAAAAGTTGGCCCATTACCTCATATGTGAGGAATGTTCCTATAATTATATTAAGATCTAATCCATCCTGGAAATGAACTGCATTTACTTTTACTTTTTCTGCAGTTCAAGGCTGAACATCAATTGTTCAAGAAAACTCTGAAGAATTTTAAAAATGTAACAAAAAGTCTACCTAGAAACATCAATTGGCTATTGCTTTTCATTGGGAGACAACACCTTTGAATTGCACACAGCGTGGTCCAATTAAAAAAAAAATCTTTTGAGAATTTGTTTCACAGTTTTGAGGCATTATCTCTACAGTAACCCTAAAAAGGGTTAACATTAATGGGACAGAATTATGAATAATGGGATTGATTATTTGCACAAATATCACAGACGAAATGCCAGCTTTTTGCAGAATAACTCATACAATTTTTGTTGACAATGAGGTTTATTTTGTTGTCGACCAACTCACCACAGACTGTTTTAATGAGCATTTTCATGCTTTTGTTGCATTTGATGGAGACGATAAACAATTGCTTGTTAAAGCTGACTGTTTGCAGTTTTAAAAAGCCCTGTGACTCTTGGCTGCTTATTCTGATGATAGTTATTACATTGTTCCTTTGTTCTACATACTGGTTAAACCTGTAAAAAGATAAAACCCAAGTTAGGTCAATACAATGTTTTCTTGACATAATTTTCATGGTATGTTCTTATTTTATTAGGTGCTACCTGGTAAATGTTGTTCACTCGGGCAGTGAGTTTGTAACACTACTGTACTGAACACTTAAGTCTGACTTAGTAAACAGTTAACACCACTAGAGTTAGAAATAACATCTTTGCGGTGTATACTTAAGATTTATACAATGAGCAAGTCAACCAAATCAAGTGAACATCAACACCAGTGCAGTGTTGAATATGCCTTTCTCAGTGTAAAAAGTGACACTACTGGTGTCTGTGTTAATTATTTGCGAGTTAATATTTAACACTCTGTTCACTTTTAACACTGTTTTTGGTGTAAACTACTAACACTTTTGAAAGTGTGAAAGTAAGTCAGCTGGGTGTAGACCTATATACACTTTGGCCCGTCTTAAAAGTAACACTCACAGTGTTATATTGGCACTCACAAATTTGCTGTGTACGCAGTAATACGGCATCATGAGGCTTTGCCTCGTTGGCCGTTATATCTATTACCTAATTAGTGAATTTAAGTTTCATTTTTATTGAGGGTCCCTTGCTACTTGTGTCTGTTTGCTCCGTATCCATTTGGCATCGTCTTGTTACCTTGATGTGTAAGCATGTCATATGTGACCTTATTTATGGGTGTCTACTACTGCAAAATTGAGACATGGGGGCGTTTTATTACGTTTAATTAAACCAAGTCTTAGTAAATCTGTTGTTAATATTTGTATGTCTGCTACCACAAGAGTGTAGCCGTGTAGCAAATATTTTTGCGCTGCGACTATTCCTTAGTAAATTTGGCCCACAGAGCTTTAAAACTGCATGTTTCCCAGATGGCATAGTTTGTGCTCCAACTTGCATTCTGAACTGAAAGAATGTTCTGGTGCAGCCTCGTAACCTACCCCAAAATCTGAGTTACCCTCAGTTGCGCTGTCGGGAGGAAAGCCTCACCACTGCTTTAATTATATCTGGATAGATTCAGGGAGATCTCTGTTCTGCCTGGGTTAGCCTAGATTCATTGTATGTTCCACCTCATTCTGAGGATACTTGCAGGTGATAACAAAGAGACCTAAAAAAACAACCTTATCCTTGGGGGTAAACCAAGGTATGGAGAGATGTCTAAAATTTTGGAGAGAAAATTCTTCCTATTGTCTTTTCCAACAAATTCAGTATCCAGTTGAATATCCCAAATTGACACTTGTTTACCTCCATGTTAGTCATTTTAAAAGTTGTTTTTCCATCATGGATGCCCTGTAAACCGCTGTTGATGCTTTTTTGTCTAAACCATGAGGCCCCAACATGTCATTTCCATACGTTTTAATGTTTTACTCTTATTTTACTGAGAATACCAATGATGTAGATCATGCACAGCCTAGGTGGCAAACCAGACACTGAATCCTGGAAAAATGTCCTGTTAGACACTGGTAACATTATCCGATGGAAGAGAGCCAGGGAAATTCAGTATACATAATGTTGGGCCTTCATTGTTAGACTGTCATATGCAATGACATAAACAAACCAGTTCTCCGCAATGTGCCCACAAACCAAAATAAAGAAAAGAACTTTGGCACACGTATGTTGGGCCTATCCTTTAATTGACTCTTCCCGGTCTATAATAACGAGTAAAATGACACATAATTCTTGTTTAATCTCACTTTGTTTCCATTTCCCTATTTTCTTTAGAAGATTTTCTTATTTCTAATCCCATAAGATGGTTAACTGCAACACTCCTACCAGAACCTAGGACTTCTCAAGGGTATAATAATAGTGCCAAATGTGGCAATCAAATCTACAACCTGTCATTACAGGTTCGGATTCCTGCCCATTGTAATCGACTGCAGTCCAGAACATCATGCCTTAAAGTGTATTATTTTAGATTTCCAGTTTAAAAGACTGCATGAATAAATTACAAATGTTTTAGATAATGAGGAAAATGTATTTTCATCAAAATGTTCCATTTATCATCCACAATCAAGTTTCTTCTAAAAAAGAAGTAAAATTCCTTAAAACTGATTTGTAAATTAAAGCTGACCATGTATGTAAAGAGGAGTAGAATCTCAGGAGAACTTTTCATGAGTGGAGACTTCCATTCTCTCAGTAGGCTGTTCTGCTCAGTCTAGACTCCCAGGCTACATGAGAATTTTCCTCTCTTCTTATCTGTTACGTTCAGTTTGATTTACCACCTTGAATTTAAAAACCTGCAGTGTAGGATATGTTTAGTGATCATCTCATTCTGGTTTTGGACAAAAAAATTCAACAAATTCATTTGATTCCACTGCAACAGTCACTGTTATCCTCTGCTGGAGGCAGATAGCATTGTAGATCTACATTACCTTTCTTCAGTGCAAGGTCATGCTCTGTGTTGCACCTGTAAGTTTGTGTTATTAATGCTGCCTGCATTTGGTGAAAATATTTACTTCTTTACGTGAGATTAATAAAGTATCAGTTAAAATCTTCACCTGCACACTCAAAACAGGACAATTTAGCCTTTTTAAAACTTGTGGAATTTGTGATTTTATTGTGATAAAATGCAGTAGTGCAAGCAAGACAGAATAAACAAAACAAAATTCTTGCCCTAGTCACATTTTTGTTTTTATACATTGGAATTGGACCTTGAATATCACACAGGTTTAGACAATATCCATGAAATAAGGAAAATTCTATGAATTGGCAAAGGGAAATCTCTGTATTTGTAACATTGATAAAATGATATTGGTAAAAATGTTATGTATATTTTTGTAAGATAAGCACCTTATAAATATTTATTGGAAAAATACTGCATTAAAAAGGTAAAAACTTTTAGTTACCTTTAACTTTCCACTTGCGTTTAATAATATACTTTTAATAATGTAGTTTACTGAGGAGGATGAAGAACACGCTGACTTGGAAAGTTGTGTGGTGTGTTGATATACAGTTCATTGTCATACATATCAAAGGATTGAGATAAATGACAACTGGTCTTGTCTTAAATAATATAATAAAAATCTGTCTTGTATTCTGACCTGTGATATGAGACATGCCTGGTTTAAATTTGCTTGAATAATGCTAATTCAGTGAATCAGATGTTTCATTGATCTGGCTATAAATGATTTGTCAAGGCCAGAATATGTATTAGGTAAAACACGAATGGCAGCATAACAGCCACAGTATCTCTCCTGACAGTCTTTAAAACTTTTTGAAGTAGCAGTAGCACAAAGAACAATGCTGGATAAAGAGCACATTTATGTTTTCATCTTCAAAGAGTTGAAATAAACTGTACCCCATCTTGTCATTTGGAAAATAGTGGGGAACATGTATTAGGTAAACTAACAGCCACATGTCTTTAAAATTGGGTAAGATGAAAAGAGCACATTTATGTTTTCATGTGAAATAAACTGCCCATCTTGTCCGAAAATACTGGAGACTGCAGTTTCAACTATAGTACAGGGAAACGATGTATATTTGCACTGCAAAGTTGCCAGTGTTTTAACTGATCGACTTGATTTATGTTTTGTGTCACCTTCCTTGATTAAATTGAATACCACCTCAGCTTCTTACTTTAGGTCAGCATAATGTTTCATTCGACTTTATGTAAATGACGTAAATAGAATCGCTGAGGTTTGGTAAACAACAACCATTTAATTAACTTGCATACATTTTGTACAGTGTGATTTAGCAATAAACATTGCTTGATATCATATTTTATAATGTATTGAGTATCTAAGGTGAATAATGAATGTGTTCTAGAGTTATTTTTACTTGACCGGAAGATTGTATCTGCATTGGCATATGGTAAGTCTTGAGATCTGTCAATTATTGTCCGTGGGTTCATAGAGTTTAAAAAGCACATTAACCTTTAACATTAATGTATTTATATTGAGAAATGTACATATTCCATTTTTCTCTTCGGCAATAAGCAATTGTCTGAGACATTAACACGAGAAGATGAGCTTGTTAAAAGGTAGCAAAGAATTGATGCAATGTGCCGCTTTTAATGAAAGTTCACATTTTGGGTATCGGAGGTTTGATTGAATATCATTGGTTGTTGCCCTGGATTCTTCTGATCCATGCTATTATTAGGACCAAACGTGGTTCAAATCCGACCCAGAAAAGGTAGGCAGCAACTCAGTCTGAATATCGAAAACTCAATCCAAAGAAGGGTGACATCCTGACATCTTCTCAATGACAACATCACCATAACTTTCATAGTTAAGATTTTTCCAGTTAATGACGTTTCCATGTTTGAAGCCCGACCCACTGGTGTAATGCTGGATTTCACAGTCCGAGATAACGTAATCCCATACATGGACACCTCTGATATGCCCTGCGAAGGATTCTGACTCATCAAACCCCCCACCAACTTTATCTTGGTCTTGGCCGAGGATTATGCTGGGACTACCTTCTACAGAACCTGATTTATGTGCCATCTGCTTTGTGCTGCCCACCCCATCCACCCAAAGCTGGACCAGCCCTGTGACTGAATCCCAGGTGAAACAATATGAATGCCATTTGTTCAGCTCATTGGGCAGTCCATAGAAAAGCAAAGGATTCTCAGTGACTCTCATGTACACTTCATACCTATTTCCACGCTTGAATAATAGAGGAGTGTTGTGGTGCGCACTAGTGGCCATGGAAAACAGAGCCTGCTCACTATGGTCACCAATGCCGAAACGCAGACAGATGGTCATGGCTTTCAAATGCCCTTCAGCGTTGGTCGGCTTGAGGATAACATAGTCAGAGGCAGATTTCTTGGGAAAAGTGAACATTTTAAAATGCAGGTCTGTGGGGACAAGAGAAAGAGATCTATCAAGGGAGAACACATTACCATATCAAACATCCAGCAATGGCAGGATATAGAGTAGCAGCACATGCTATAATATAATAATAATAATATATATAAAGTTATTATGTGATTATGGTATTGCAGTATGATTGGCACTGATGCGGTGAGTCTGGTGGGCTAGGAATGTCCCTCTCTGATTGGTTTATCTTTAATAATAAAAATGTAAAATAAGTCATTATGTGAACCATTTTTTCCAAGTTTTTCTCAAGTTACGACACAGGATATATCCCACCTTGACCCTGTGAGTAGCAGCCTGCAATCAGGACTAGCAAAACCAGGAGCTTCTCCATCTCTCCCAGTGTCTGTGGAACTGTATGGAGAACAAACACGCTTAACATCCGATTGTATGCATTGAAGTTTTAGAACAGTAGAACACAGACATTATAAGTGGCACTAACAGCTCCTTGGTTCTGTAATAGGCACAAGCAGCAACAGCAGGCAGAAAATACAGTGCAGAGGTGTCAGTGAGCTGAATGAGAAATTAAGAACATAAGATGCTCTATGCTGAAAATCGCTGGAGGGTCTATCTGCATAGAGAGTGATGCATCATATCGTATGCAGTATTACATCATGCTCAAGGAGCTGTTAAAGCTCCAGTCAAAAGAGAACCTTGATATATTTTGTCTAATGAAGGGCATTGTGATTGTTAAATTGTTAAAGATCAGATGCAAGACAATTTATAATCAAATGGTCATTCTTAGCGCATTGTTTAGTAATAGACCAACCGTGAACAAGAAAAGGGCTGTGGTCATTATTAATATACATCTTAAATTTTTTTGCAGTAATTATTACATAAATTATTATCCAGTATGACCTCAATTGGGAGTTGTGCACATAGTAATTTGTAAAAGGTTTTTAGTTTAAATTTATTGAGTTAATACTGTGTTTAAAATGAAGTTAAGCATATCGTAGCGTGTTCAATTATTTAACTGTGTCAGTTTGACACTCGTAACCCTCACCCATGACCTGGAAAATGCTTACCTGTCTTGAAGAAATGAGGATTTTGTCTCTTCTCTAAACCGTGTTTAGGAAGGTTTTGTTCAGCAACTCTAAAACTTGAGCTGTGATTCTTTGGTGCGTCTGCCTTTATAATGATGATGACAGTTAGGCTTCCAAAAGTTTTGTCCAATCAGCATCTTGTACGGACTTAACCTTTACCTTGATAGGTTACTGTCAGTGTTTGTTTGCAGACAAGCCAAAGTGCAAAATCCAAAAATCTGCATTAAGTACAGGCAATGGTCAAAACCAGTATGGCACAGAAAAGCACAGAATCATAATTGTGTTGATAAAATTCATTTTATTTTTAGAATTTCTGCCGGAATATTAGTTTGTTATTAACTGTATCAAAGTTTACAAAATTTTGTGTTAAAATTGATTTATTTAAAAATGTATTTATCAGTCTGTTTGGGTCATATGATGACATCACTTCCTGCTGCACCACTTCCTGTTATGACTCACTGTTTCTGGTGTACAAAGAAGGAATTAAGGCAATTCTCTTGCATATCCAAGTTCATCCACTTAGGAACATAGAGGCAATGCTGTAAGTTTGTTCATCTAAATGTAAATATGTTGAAGATTAGACACCATTGAAGATATTGTTAAAAAGTTATGTTTAATAAGTTAGTTTAAATCAAACAATTTTCAACTACGTAACTATGCTGTACACTATGCTATCTGCTGCTAAGCTAGATAAACCAGCTATTTGTGTTAATATTTGACGAGTTTAATGCATGTGTTTTAAAAAAGGACACAGATGCGGATTATGTTTGTATTGATTTATTTTTCAGTTTTCACCATGTAAAAACAATGAAGCAGAGTGCAGTAAATGAGCTACCTTGCTACATCTTTGTTTTCATCGGTTTCAGTTTAACTCAGTGTTAAGTCAGTGTTTCAACACCCTGCAAGAGAACACTACTATAATCCAAAACCAAAAAACAGGAATAAACTGGAACCTACTGTGTCAGGTTAGGACACTGCTATTTCTAGTTCTCTTGTGTGTTTTTCCAACCGGTAAATATTGACATGACTGTCTGAAGGACGGCTATTGCTTAAAACTTTAACCAATAAATAATGAAGTTTTGCGTGTATACTTGTGAAGAGTGCAAGGACAGCAGGGTTAATACACTTGCTCTTTAAAAAATGCCATGAGATTTCTAAATGACCCTGGTGAATCAGCAGCTCAGTTCTACTGGCTCTCCAGGTCAGCCATCGATTTAGGTATTAGGAGGAGTTTTTAAAGACGCAACAGCGAGGCAACAATCAGCAAAGCCTCACAGGGGATGGCAGGGGTGCAATCCCAGCCAAAATTCATTACTCATCACTCTCTAGCGACCACTCCTGGTTGACTGGGTGCCTGCAGGTAGGGCTGGGCGATATGGTTTAAAAACAATATCTCAATTAAAAAAAAAAAAAAATGGCGATATATGATATATGTCACAATATTTCAATATTTTACCTAAAACACTGAGTTGAAGTCAAAACCAAGTATAATGTTAAATAACAGCCTATATTTGTTTAAACACGACAACTGCACACAGCATATCTTTTAATAGTTGCTGTAAAAAGGCTTAAATTAATTGTTCAAACAAGATAATTGCACATGTCTCGTGAGCAAACCTAGCCTCAAAGTGTTTGACAGATTTGTTGTTCCGCACTGGGTGTTGTGGTTTGAGGTGATACAATACATTTCAGTACTGCTACCTTTTGTTGCCGTCTGTTTTGGCATAATTAACACAAGACTGTACAGTGTCTTCCCTCCTGAATCCAAACAACTTCTATTCAACAGACACATGACTGTTTCGGAATTAGGTTTTCTTCAGCTCTTGCAGCCCGCTCTTCGCAAAAAAGTTGAACTTTCCAACATACGAAACAATCAAAGTTCAGGTATATATAGGAATTGAACTGATTTTATACACTGACCGGACTACTGACTGCTGATTGAACTACAAATGAGACAAAAAGTGTATTATTTGATCAGTTTTCAGAGTTGACGTTCTCTTTGTGAATTGTATTTATTAAACATTTGTTATCGTTCCTATTCAAATGGTGGTCGTGAGCAAATCACTCCTTGAACCGAACCTGTTGTAGATTTCCGGCCAAAATGACAGGTGACCACATTGAAGTAGGTACAGAAATATAGTAGTGGAATGGGAACTGCGGCACATGTTACACTAAGGTTGTTGAATTTCACTCAATTTTAAATGACACCTTAAAACAGCATATCACTTTCAGTTCACTTCCTTACCAGCCTCTTGCTTACTCATAAATTCATATGACAACAATCCTTGGTAAGGCTTCTACTCACCAAAAATAATTTTATAGTACAGTGCAACAGGCAAAATGTACGTTATACCTTCATTATACTTCCCAATTCTGTGGAACATCAGCAATAACGACGACACTTTTGGGAAAAAAGTATGGTATGGCTGCCATTTTGAAACCACTTTTACCTTAAACTTTCCTCCTTATGTTTGGCTGGATGTGACAATCTCTTTTTTGGTTCTCTATTTCTGGCCTGCAGCAATCTTATTGGTACAAAAATACAGATTGCAAAACTGAACTATGAAAACTGTTGGGTAGCACAATTTGCTCATAACGCCTACATGAAAGTGTATGATGTTAGTTGATGATGAATTATATTTTCTGAACCTCTGCTGTTCTGCATCTCCTCACGAGTAACCAGGAGAGAACAACAGATTATCGTTTGACTGCACGTCCTCATGGGTCTAAGTCAGAGGTCTCAAACTCGTGGCTGGGACCTAGAACCAGTCCTCTGACCTCTAACCTGGCCCGCAACATGATGTAAAATATATAATGTAATCCGTCTAAGTTATTTATTCATTCTTTCTAAAATTAATATTATTTTCTAGTTTCCTCATTGCAATTTGAATCTCCCCTTATACAAGTACATTTAAAAAAAAAATATATATATATATATATATATATATATATATATATATATGTATATATATATATATATATATATATATATATATATATAAAAATGTACCGATGCAGCAATGACCTAACGTTCAGAGTCTTGGCAAATTAAATCACTCGCACCTTTACACGAGTTTACCTCAGAGGAATTTACCTCTCAAAGAGAGTGGGGGTTAAATAATTTACGTTTTAAGAATTTTACAATTAATGAGGAAGTATTGGGGACAACTGTAAGTATTAAAGTTTCTATACTGAGGCTGACGCCTAATACGACTGTATCTGCCAAGTTAAGACGTTTTATCTGACAAGTTACAAAGTTGTGCCGGACAGCTTTGCTTAGCCTGCATTATTTAGCCATTTTTAAGGAGGCTAGTTTTATATCTAGCACATATCTTAAGTGTGGAGGTGATCTGTAGCTGATAATGGCAGAAAACAAAACCGAATGGAAACGCAAACGGATATAATGTTTCAGAGAATTGTATAGCTGTTACGAGTTCTAGCTAGCAAACACCACTTGATCAAATTGTATTATCAATGGACAAAATGAATCCTTTCACCGTAATACTGGACGGTTTTGCATTCGTGATAAAGATAACCACATGAAAGATGTGCAGCTCGCTGCATTTACTGCTTATGTTTGTGTAGGTAAATTTGCACCCTGGCTAACATTCAAGAGTGAGCAGTTTGCTTCATTTGTACACCTACCAGGTCGAAATATATAGGCTCACCACTATATAGCCAGTATAATTTTACCAAAGACATTAATCATATAACTTCTAAATACACTTCTAAATATAATATATAATTAAAAATATGCATTTGGCTAGTTTTTTTTTTTTTAGTGGAGAATATTATGCTTTAGTTTGGTATACCACAACCAAACCAAAGAAAAGCAAACCTGGTCAAACAATCAAACAATAAAAAGCAAAAAAGTTACCTGAAAATTTTGAACAAACCTGGTTTTCTTCAGAACTTCTATATTTTCTGGTCACAGGTATTGGTCTATGTTGATAGTCTATTGTGCGATTTGCTAGATTACTTTTTAATTCGTAAACATGATCCCGTTACTATTATTATTGTTGTTGTTGTTGATAGTCTTTGCAGGTGTTTGATATTATTCAAATTAATGAACCGTCAGTATGTTAAGCGATTTGTGTAAAATGTAAAATAATGTAAATAAAATGTTCATTTTAAGAAATATTGCACTTTTTTGCAATACTTGAATATTGAAATTGCCCTCCTATGAGAAGACAATACCATCAGTGGCCCCAAGGTAATTTGAGTCTGAGACCCCTGTCTAAGTAAATTTGGAAAAAAAAAAAAAAAAAAAACAAGACAGCTTGTGGAGACAGCTTCCATGTACAGTAATTATGAAGTTCATCTTCACTTAAAGAGTTTATTAGGTCTATTTTCCTCTGTATTCTTATTTGTTACATTTAGTTTGAGTTAGTACCCTGACTTTGTTAGCTATGAAGAGTGGGTTCTGTTTAGTAGTCATCTCATTCTGCTCTGGTACTAGATGATAAGTTGTAGAGACGCAGTCAATCCCACTCTGAGGATTTAGTTTACTCTCATCTCATACGGGAGGTAGAAGACATTATGTATCTAGATGTATATCTACATCACGTTTCTTGGGATAAATACAGTACACTTAGTTCAGTTCTTCACCTGCGTGCTCAAAACAGGACAAATTACAGGATTTTTTAAAATGATTATGATTTTATTCAGGTTGTCATAAAATGCAGCAGTAGAAGTAAGATGAAATTATTAAGTAACAAACAACACATTCAAAATTGTTGCTTAACCTCGTTTTTGTTTCGATACTTTGGAATTGTGCCTTAAATACCACACCAAAGGAGATGTTTTTATGAAATAAAAGGAAATTTAATGCGTTGACATCAGAGGACAATCTCCCTAAAGCAAGGACTTCAGCTATATAACTTACAGAATTTGTTACATTGATAAAATTCAGTTGCATTACTGATTGATAATGGTATTGATAAGATGTTGAGTATATTTTACTATGATGAGCCTCATAAGCTTTACAATTAGCAAAATTCAGAACTTCCAACTATAATGACAGCTTTAATGTATAATGAAATAATGTTGCTTGTTATGAAAATAACATTGGTTTTTTTGTAAAATTGTAAAAGACATATATTCTTTTATTATAAAATGGAACTGAAACTGGTCGTGGACAATAATTATAAATTAATATCCGGTGCAGTGGATTAGAACAATTGGGTTAATTCTGAAAATGATACAGTGAGCACTGTTTAATAAGCTAATAACAGAAAGATGAGAACAAACAGGCAGTAATTCCATCTGAATATTGAAAACTCACTCCAAACTCAGAGCTAACATTGTGATGTTTTCTCAATTACAACATCACCATGATCTGCATAGTTAACTGTTTCCCAGTCAATGACATTTCCATGTTTGAAGCTAGACCCAGCAGTGTAATGCTGGATTTCACAGTCTGAGATAACGTAATCCCATACATGGACATCTTTGATATTCCCTACGAAGGATTCTGATGCGCTAAACCCCCCACCAACGTTATCTTGGTCTTGGCCAAGGATTATGCTGGGATCTTCTTCTACAGAACCTGTTTTATATGCCATCTGCTTCATGCTGTCCACCCCATCCACCCAAAGCTGGACCAGCCCTGTGACCGAATCCCAGGTGAAACAATATGAATGCCATTTTTTCAGCTCATTGGGCAGCCCATAGAAAAGCAAACTAGTGGATCTCATATAGACTTCATACCTATCTGCATATTTGTACAACAGAGGAGTGTTGTGGTGCCCACTAGTGGCCATGGAAAACAGTGTCTGACCATATTTGTCATCAGAGATGTAACGCAGACAGACGGTCATGGCTTTCAAACCCCCATCGGTTTTTTCCGGCTTGAGGGTAACATAGTCAGTGTAAGATCTCTTGGGAAAGACAACCACTTTACCAGACAGCTCTGTGGGGACAAGAGAAAGATATCACAAACTGAAGGCTATTATTGTGTTAAATACTGAGAACTGTGTGTTTTATTTTAAGGTCTATCATATCCCAGAATTCATGCTGTGGATAGAGTGATACATTAATAAAAGAACAAATATACATAAGAAAAATGTAGAGAAAGAAAAGGAAAATAAATACATGAAATTAATTCACTATATTAAAACGATCATTCATGCAATTTATGTATGTGTGATTATGGTATTGTAGTATGCTTGACACTGATATGCTGAATCTAGAGGGCTAGGAATATCCCCCTCTGATAAGTATATCTTTAACATTAAAAATGTAAAATAAGTCGTTATGTGAACCATTTTTTCCAAGTTTTTTTCAAGTTATGACACAGAATATATCCCACCTTGAGCCTGTAAGTTGCAGCCGGCAATCAGGACCAGCAAAACCAGGAGCTTCTCCATCTCTTCCAATGTCTGTGGAACTGTATGGAGAACAAACACACTTAACATCTGATTGTATAGAAGTGGACTCTCAGAAAAAGCCAGGTGTAAGACATTTGCTGACAGAGTAGGATGCAGACATTATAAGTGGCTCTAACAGCTCCTTGATTCTGTAATAGGCACAAGCAGCTAAACTTGACGCAAGAAGATAAACTGCAGAAGTGTCAATAAGCTGAATGAGAAATTAAAACACAAGATGCTCTATGCTAAAAACAGGTGGATGGTCTACCTGCATAGAGAGGAACGCATCATATAGTAACTACATGTCATATTATCTCATGCTCCAGTCAAATGGGTAGTAGCCTTAACAAAAAAGAGATTTTGTCTAATAACACAAATTGTGATTGCTAAATTATGGAAGACTATTATGTAAGTCTTATGTAAGACAATTATTAATCAAACAGTCGTCCCCTTTTGCATTGTTTTTCAGGTAACATGTTTTTCAGAAGAAACTACAGACCAGCTACTTACTTGTTAAGATACATTATCAAAAAACATTAATTCAGTATTACATTCATCGATTGTGAGGTATGCACACATACATATTTTAAATAGTTTTTCTTTAGTTTTACTATATTATTTGAGTTAATGCTGTGTTTAAAAAAGGAAGTAAAGCATAGAGGAGCATGCTCAATTATTTCTTAACTCTGTCAGTTTGATATTCATAACCTTCACCCATGACTTGGCAAATGCTTACCTGTCTTGAAAGAATAGGAAGTTTGCTGTGGCTCTTGGTTCTTTGTTACTAAAGGCTTCGTTCAGCAGGAGCAACTCTGGAGATATGAGCTGCAGATCTGTTGTGAGTCGGCTTTTATAACAGTGACCGGAAAACGAGGTTTTTCGCTGAACTCATTATTGGTGGTTCAACAATGGCCTGTTGCTCAGTGAATGGCTTGAACCAATCAAAAGATAGTTATCTCCATAAAAGGAAACAATATTGGAGTCAAATAAACTCTTACCATTTTTGGTTAAAATAGATTTGATAATTTAATGTGTACATTCACTTCACTTCCCTATTTAATAGGCATGAGGCAATCATGTGAGATTCAGCAAGCTATAGTTGGTATGATATTTATGGTTGGGCCACTGTCTGGAAAATGTTACCCAAGTGCAACAGTGAATAACCTGGTGTAACCTGGACTTCTGAGCAGTGAAATAAAGTAATACCACCACTGCAACAGGTCAATTCAGCCCATGCAATTACATGGTCTGTCACTAGGTTTACAGAAACCAGGTATTCCATGGCAGTTCATTTTAAAATTACTGCAACCACTTAAGAGTATTTAAAGAAATAAATCACTTCAAATGATTTTGTATTAACTCAACTCGCCTGCAGCTGAAAGTCTTAAGTTCTCCAAGTATTGACACCTGCTCCTTGAATATAAACTTGTTGTGGGGCATGAAGAGGTCAAAGAAAGTAAATGGTAATGATTAACCAAACCTGTATTATTTTAAAATTCCAGGGGTTCATTTTGTTTTGGATTTTGTTTCCCATGAGACATAGATACATAACCTTTGTCCCAACTACACAGAGACACCGACAAGTGACAGATGGGAGACATGGGAGTCACTTGTCGCTTTTGTGGTATCAAGCAGGGATGCCTGTGTCTCGCCCGTCCAGTGACATTCGCTGGCCTGCACCAATGTGCAGACGAAAGGGCTTTGTGTGACTTTTGACCATGCAAGCTCAATTTGACATAACTGCAGTGTGCAAAGAGGCAGTAGGTGCCGTAATGTAATTCAGATCAGGGATTCCAAACTGATGGAAAAAGGGGAAAATCTGTAAAAAAAAATTGTTTGTTTCTGTGAACACGGTTGGTAAACGTGGCTCGGTGCGTCTGTTTTTGGGATCCTTTGTCCTCAACTGACGAATGAGGAAACATTCCTGCCTTATTTATAGCCTTTGGGCAATCATGACTTTGTCCTTTACCATTTGTCTTGGACATTACTACCTCTGTTTAGGATCCCTACTGTAAAATTGCAATATGTCCAATCAATGAGTTATGTATAATAATGGGTTTTGTTTGCACCAACCTGACCTCATCATTGACCAAAGTACTTCCCAATTCTGTGGAACATCAACAATAACAACTTGGCTATTAGAAATGAAAAGGGTATGGTACGGCAGCCACTTTGAAAACACTTTTAACTTAAACATTCCTCCCTAGTTCATGGCTATTGGGCAATCATGACTTTATTCTTTGCTATTTATCTTGGACATGACAGTCTTAGTTCTGGTTCCCTATTTCTATCCTGTCACACCCTTTTTAATGCAATATCATTGGAACAAAAATACAGCTTACAAAACTGAACCATGGAGACTATTTGCTCATAACGGCTACATGACTGTGTCAAAAGAATTACATAACAGTACTGTACGTGATAAATTATATTTTGTGAAGCCAGGATTCTCTCAGCCTCTGCTTTTCTGCATCTCAACAGGAGTTACCAGAATGAATCGGAAAGAGCAATAGATTATTTTTGTAATTGATGTCTGTAATTCATTGTAATTTGATGTCTGCACATCCTCATGCGTCTAAGTAAATTCAAAAAAATTGATAAAAGAATTTTGGGTGGAGACAGCTTCCATGTACAGTAATTATGAAGTTCATCTTTTATTAGGTCTTTTACTTTCATCTTTTACTAGGTTTACTAGTTCACGTTTACTAGGTCTATTTTCCTCGGTATTCGTATTTTGTTACATTTAGTTCTATATGCAGTCGCTCCCACTGCAATGAATTAGTTCACTCTTATATTCTTTAGTCAACTTAATGCACCCATGTTCATTTGTGTAATTCATATTGTCTGCAGTTGGTGATAATATATGTAAGGCCTCTACAATATATGAAAGGTCTTTAAGGTATTAATGGTCTTGTAAATATAAATGACGATGTCAGGGTTTAAAGTAAATGTGTAATAAAACTTGTTTTCCTTTTTGTAAGCCGGACTGATGAATAGTTTCTAGTAAATTGTGATTGGTTAACCCCAGGTCAGTTAATTTAAAATAATGAAGCGATGTCATGCACCTGTGTGTGTGTTTCTCATAAACGGGGCATGAGTTCATTGTATTCTAAGTTTCATGTCCAATTAGATTTTGAGAATTCAATTTTAATAATTTACCAATGAAAATGTAGGGGTGTAGTCTTTTATTTCTGTGTAAATTGGAAACTATGTTGGGTTTTTTTGGGGGTTGGGGGGGGGGGGTGAGGGATTGCTGCTGCTGCTAAGCTATTACTCTGAAAAGTGATTAAGTTTAGTGTAGCCACAACTTGTCTGCCACCCTGTGACTCCTGGAAGTGCAGCTGCACCGTGTTAGCACCAGCCGTTCTTCTCCTGAGTCATTACCGTTATTGTTCAGGGTTAGGGCTCTTACTCTTTGTGTGTTTGTGGGTTTGTTTATTTTGGGTTATATCCACTCACTCAGAGAAATTGGTGACTTCACCTCTTTAGTGCAAAGATGCTTTATTTTCAGGGGGAGTTCTTTTGCATGCTAGCGGCATATGAGTATATTTTACTAAAATGAGCCTCATTAGCTTCTATGCAATAATTATAAGAAATATGAATTTCCCAACCACAATGAAAATTTGAATGTATAATGAAACAATGCAGTTTGCTATTAAAAGAACATTCATTTCTGCTTAAAGTTGTTCATTTTTAAAGAGATTTCTTTTATGACAAAAGTAAACTGAAAACTGGTCATGGACAATAATTATAGACTCATATCAGATAATAGGCAATACCTCATTTGTATGATTTTAGCCATAGAAACAATCCTTATGATGAACAATAAACAGGGAACAACTGAATCTTACAATGGGTTAGAACAATTGGGTTAATTCTGACAATGATACAGTGAGCACTGTTTCACTTATGACAACAGAAGGTTGAGAACAAACAGGCAGTAATTCCATCTGAATATTGAAAACTCACTCCAAACTCAGAGCTAACAATCTGACAATTTCTCAATTACAGCATCGCCATAATCTGCATAGTTAACTGTTTTCCAGTCAATGACATTTCCATGTTTGAAGCCAGACCCACCAGTGTAATGCTGGATTTCACAGTCCGAGATAACGTAATCCCATACATGGACATCTTTGATATGTCCTACAAAGGATTCTTTTGCGCTGAACCCCCCACCAACTTTATCTTGGTCTTGGCCGAGGATTATGCTGGGATATGCTTCTACAGAACCTGTTTTATGTGCCATCTGCTTTGTACTGCCCACCCCATCCACCCAAAGCTGGACCAGCCCTGTGACCGACTCCCAGGTGAAACAATATGAATGCCATTTGTTCAGCTCATTGGGCAGCCCATAGAAAACCAAAGGACTCTTAGTGACTCTCATATATACTTCATAACGATCTGCAGGCTTGTTCAGCAGCGGAGTGTTGTGGTGCCCACTAGTGGCCATGGAAAACAGTGTCTGCTCATTTTTGTCACCAGAGATGTAACGCAGACAGACGGTCATGGCTTTCAAACCCCCATCGGTTTTGTTCGGCTTGAGGGTAACATAGTCAGTGGTAGATCTCTTGGGAAAGACGAGCACTTTACCAGACAGGTCTGTGGGGACAAGAGAAAGGCATCACAAAGTGAGGGCTATCAGTGTGTTAAATACTGAGAACTGTGTGTTTTATTTTGCATTCTGTCATATCCCAGAAGTCACGCTGTGGAGGCATTTCTTGCAGCTATTTCTAAACACTTTTATTGCAGCAGTTCTTTAACATTCAATCATGTGACATGTCACAATATCTCATGTTTTTTTTTGAGTTGAAGTGAGTCATACGTTAACAAAATAACAAAATACCAAATATACTTTAAAAAAATGTAGCGAAAATAAAATTCATTAATTAGTTCACTATAGTATTTAAAAAGGTGTTTTTTTTAATGCAATTTATGTAGGCTATGATTATGTATGTATGATTGGCACTGATTTGATGAGTCTGGTGGGCTAGGAATGTCCCCTTCTGATTGGTTTATCTTTAATATTAAAAATGTAAAATAAGTCGTTATGTGAACCATTTTGTCTAAGTTTTTTCAAGTTATGACACAGAATATATCCCACCTTGAGCCTGTGAGTAGCAGCTTGCAATCAGGACCAGCAAAACCAGGAGCTTCTCCATCTCTCCCAATGTCTGTGGAACTGTATGGAGAACAAACACTTAACATCCGATTGTATAGAAGTGGACTCTCAGAAAAAGCCAGGTGTAAGACATTTGCTGACAGAGTAGGATGTAGACATTATAAGTGGCTCTAACAGCTCCTTGATTCTGTAATAGGCACAAGCAGCTAAACTTGACGCAAGAAGATAAACTGCAGAAGTGTCAATAAGCTGAATGAGAAATTAAAACACAAGATGCTCTATGTTAAAAACAGGTGGATGGTCTACCTGCATAGAGAGGAACGCATCATATAGTAACTACATGTCATATTATCTCATGCTCCAGTCAAATGGGTAGTAGCCTTAACAAAAAAAGGGATTTTGTCTAATAACACAAATTGTGATTGCTAAATTATGGAAGACTATTATGTAAGTCTTATGTAAGACAATTATTAATCAAACAGTCGTCCCCTTTTGCATTGTTTTTCAGGTAACATGTTTTTCAGAAGAAACTACAGACCAGCTACTTACTTTTTAAGATACATTATCAAAAAACATTAATTCAGTATTACATTCATCGATTGTGAGGTATGCACACATACATATTTTAAATAGTTTTTCTTTAGTTTTACTATGCTTTGAGTTAATGCTGTGTTTAAAAAAGGAAGTAAAGCATAGAGGAGCATGCTCAATTATTTCTTAACTGTGTCAGTTTGATATTCATAACCTTCACCCATGACTTGGCAAATGCTTACCTGTCTTGAAAGAATAGGAAGTTTGCTGTGGCTCTTGGTTCTTTGTTACTAAAGGCTTCGTTCAGCAGGAGCAACTCTGGAGATATAAAACTTGAGCTGCAGTTCTGTTGTGAGTCGGCTTTTATAACAGTGACTGGAGGACGAGGTTTTCCCGCCAAAGACTTAATTGGTCGTTCAACAGTGGCTTGACGCTCACTTAATGGCTTGAACCAATCAAAATATTGTGCTCTCCATAAAAGGAAACAGTGTTGGAGTCAAATAAGCTCTTCCCATTTTTAGTTAAAATAGATTTTATAATTTAACTGTTTTGCCCACCTGAAGTTTTGACCTCAGTGCTTCCCTATTCCATGGGCATGTGGCAATCATGACTTGATTTTTATTCCAACGACAAAAACTGAACATTGCAAAATTCACAAAGCTATGGTAGGTATGACATTTATGGTAGGGCCTCGATCTGAAAAATGATACCCAAGTGTAACAGTGAATAAACGGGTATAACCTGGACTTTTGAGCAGTGAAATAATGATCCACTCTGAGAAATAATCTGATGATTTTTCATTCCTTCCGCTGGATGAGTTGGTATTTGGAGAAAACTGGAGAAAGCCTTTAAGCTGGGGCAGCCTGTAGTCTAATGGCTAAGGTACATGACTGTGACCCCTAAGGTTGGTGGGTCAAGCTTCAGTATAGCCACAGCAAGAACACCATTGTTAACACGAGATTTTTTGTCATTTTTTGGTTTAGACATTTGATAATAAGTTTAAGGAGCAGCAGACAATGAGACAGGAAGAGAGAGAGAGAGACACGTAAGAAAAAACGAATATGTTTAGTCTTCTGGTTTTGTTCAGTGATTTCTTCAGTTGGAGAATTAAGTGTTTAAGTCAGATCCTGTTTTGTATATTGTGGACTTGACAACTGCTTATTGGGAGAGAGAGTCAAAGAGTCCAGAAGGTGCATCCTCAACCCCATCCAAGATTTATTCAGACACAAACAGTACCACACAAGGTGTACTACGTTTTCAAGGAAAATAGACCAAGGAGTACCCCTGGCTACATTATAGTGAAAGTCTGAATGGGGTTTTGTGTTTCTATTGTGTGAAAGTATGTTGAGATAAAAAGTCACCATCCACCAGAAAAGCTGTTGATTTTCAGCTGTCTATAGTTAGCTGTCTATAGGGAGAAGCAGTTTCAAGGAAATAGGCACTGCCTTGAAAAGATAGTTAGCTCATTCAAATACTTGTCAAGACAAGGGCTAGCGTTGAGAGGGCATACGGTTGAGGATGGTAACCTCTATCTGTTACTTCAAACAAAGCAGATGATGACCCCTTTGTTATGAAATGGCTTAAGAGACAAACAGGAGTATTTAAGTCCTGAAATAGGAAATGAAGTCTTGTCTATGATGAGCAACACAATAATTCGTAGCATAGCAGATACCGTACAAGCTCTCCCTATTTGCCCAGTTTTTCATAGTGATAGATGGAAGTTTAAGAACACGTCATGAATCTGACGTAGACTTTTCTTAGGACCGTTCTCAAGAACAAATTTAGGAAAAAATTTCGGAAGATATTGGTGCATGAGGCCCAAGGATCATTGCAGAACACTCTTTGGCTCATTAGATTGAAACAAAATGGAGTTTGTTAAAACAGAAATTCGGGTGAAGTATTTTCACCCGACGACCCCTCATTCAAATACTTCTATCCATCCAATCCAGTTGTCCAGATGGATCCAATTCATGGTTTGTTTCATACTTAAAAATATTTTGCACAGTAAAATTGAACCTGTTTATTTCAAACCATCCTGATATTGTCTCATTCTTCAACCAAGATATAGGGTCCCTTCAGGACTGAGACAATGTAAATATACTGTACATAAAATTTGTCACAAGTCATGCCCCCCCTTCCCCCAATATGAAACTATCTCCTACGCCCCTGGGTGTTATTATTCCTACAGGTTGTCTTATTTTTTTGCCAGCTATCCGCTAATGCAGGAGTAATAGCCTCTTTTCAGAGGAACTAGCTGACTAGCTGAATCAAAATTTAACACTGACATTCTTACCTGTCTCTGTATTTTCTATTGCAGTGTTGTTTGCATATTTGATTAGCATCTTCAGCAGTGAACTCAAATGAGTGGGTTCAAGAAAACTATTGGAAATTTCAGGATGTACACTTGCCTGTTAAAGACAGCGCTGACAGCATGGTTACTGGTCGTTTGCGTCGGCATCCTTTCAGTGTTGATATTGTCAGTATGTGGTAGCTACATTGATAAACACGAAGTAGACATACTGCTGACTACCACAACCCTAGTCTGGGTTACCAAATTTTGCATTACACATACATTTTTGCATTTTTAAGCCCTGTACAGTCTGTCCAGAACAACAGGAAGCAATCTGACAGCATTTAAAAAAAAATGATGCATTGTTATAACATTTAAACTATCACGTTCGATTGGCAATTTTCTGTGTTTATTTGTCGTGCCTGCTGTGATAGTGTTAAGTAATGATCCACACAGGTTGTCTGGTGTGGATTGACACCAGTGTCTGTAGTGATGAACTGTAAAGCAAGTTTCCCTTTGGAATGATAAAGACAGAGGGCTACGATTACTATTAAGTGTTATGTTTTACAGTTTTTCGTAATCCCTTAGAAATAATCCCTGGAACAATTTACCATTTTCCCCCAGTCTTCACACACAATTTTAAAAACTCACACCCAACAGTACACACATCTAACTTCTGGGTCCCAATTCAAACTTTGCCCCCAGACAACGTACACAAGCTGTCAAAAACAGACTACATGACTGTTTGTTACACACGGAAGGGATTAATTCAAAACACTGCAATCAAAATGTTTAGAATTTATTGGAACTTTGTAAAATCACAGCACTGACTATGCAAAGGACCCTTTCAGGAACACCCTGGCGAGAGAAATTCAAAACAGTACTGTAATAAATACCTCTTACATCAGTGGATAATGGAATACCACTGTGTATGCCGTTTTGGTGAAAAACCTGACCTTTGAAATGTCACACTGTGCATGTAAGAGTCCATGCACAGTAAAATAACCAATTTCTAAAAGCTTTACTGTATTTCCAAATGCAGCAAATGTACAGGTTACTCAGCAACAGCATTCACATCAGCTCGTCTCAGGTCTGGGTCAGGCCATAATATCACAACAACGTCACACATCATGTTTGCTCTTGCTGGGCAGCATGGGAAAAACGCCCTTGTGTGCCTTATCCAACCTTGGATAGACTCCACAGACATCATCACAGGCATCCACCATTGCCTCCAAGAGGTCTTGGTGGTCATAGGGGTTGCAGTCATACACTCTCCACCTCTATGCTGAGAAAAATTCCTCAATCGGATTCAGAAATGGGGAATATGTTGGCAAAAAAAAAAAGAGTGGTGAACCTGGGCACCTCAACCAGGTGCGAACTACGGCAGCCCGATGGAAACTCACATTATCCCAAATGACACCATATTGTGCTTGCTCTGGTTGCCCTGGCTTCCCTTCCTTCTGAAGTTGAAGGAGTTGTGCTGTGTTGTGTGGACCCATGGCGATGGAGGATGCCACGATTGCTAGTGGCTTCATAGGGTGACATTGCCTCACCTCTGGCCAGGAACTTGCATTTGACGGCACGGCGACCAATGATGTTGCGCCTCCTTTTGCGCTTCCTTGTTTGGTTGAACCCTGCCTCGCCGATGAAGATGTACTCATGTGGGTCAGCCATGGCATCCAGCTCAAAGATCCTCTACAGAAGTCAAAAAACACATTTTTACTACAAACACAGTAGTGTACTACTGTTCTGGAATGAGATTGTGTACCTCAGTTACTGTAATACATTACAGTACAATACAGTATGGAGATGGGCCATACTCTACATACTGTAAAAAAAATCTGTACAGTATAGCAATTACCTGCACATATTGGAATTGTTGCCACATGGTACAGCTGCTTTGTCCTTATGTGGTTCTTCTGAACGATCCGGTCAATAGTAGAAATGCTGGTGCTGTCAGTTCCTTGGAAGACTGCCTGGTCTTCAACCATTTGGGTTTGAATTTCCATCAAACGGATGGCATTACTGGAACCACCATATTCACCAGGGTGGTCTCCTGCTCAGCTGTGAGAAGTCTCCATCTACCTCCAATAGATGGCCGCCTCTCAGTTCTGCAAAAATGAAACTTGACCATTACTGACATATGGTCATCCATTACTGTGGTACAGTAAAAACTACACAGAGGACAAAGTGGAGATTCAGCCTATTTGCACAACAAGCATAAAACTTGAGCTGCAGTTCTGTTGTGAGTCTGCTTTTATAACAGTGACTGGAGAATGAGGTTTTTTGCTAAACTCATTATTGGCAGTCCAACAATGGCCTGTTGCTCAGGGATTGGCTTGAACCAATCAAAAGATAGTTCTCTCCATAAAAGGAAACAATATTGGAGTCAAATAAACTCTTACCATTTTTGGTTAAAATAGATTTGATAATTTAATGTGTACATTCACTGAGCTTGTTTGCTCACCCTTATTCTTGACCTCGGTGCTTCCCTATTTAATGGCAATCATGTGAGATTCACCAAGCTATAGTTGGTACGATATTTATTGTAGAGCCACTATTTGGAAAATGTTACCCAAGTGCAACAGTGAATAACCTGGTATAACCTGGACTTCTGAGCAGTGAAATAAAGAAATACCACCACTGCAACAGGTCAACTCAGGCAATCATGACTTTTTTCTTTGCTATTTATCTTGGACATGACGGTCTCAATTTTGGTTCCCTACTTCTATCCTATCACACCCTTTTTAATGCAATATCATTGGAACAAAAAAACAGATTACAAAACTGAACCATGAAGACTACTTGCTCATAACGGCTATATGACCGTGTCAAAAGAATTTCATAGGGGCCTCTGAGTGGCTCATAGGATAAATGTCCACCTACGGGTCCTGAGATCAGGGGTTCGATTCCCAGATTCGCCATTCCCGGCCATGGCCAGAGGCCCCATTGGCGAGGCAACAATTGGCCAGCCTCGCCGGGGTTCGATACGGGATAGGTTGGCTTAACTCTCATTGGCCTCATCACAATAGCACTCTCCTTGACATGCTTGGGCGCCTGCGGCTGCACGAACCGACTGTACGCTGACTACGTCCTCCTCCGACATCTTTGGTGGTGCGGCCGCAACGTGAAAAGAAGCGAGAGCGGCATCACAAGAATCGGAGGAGTCACATGTACGACCCCCCCTCCCACAGCTGCCCTGTGGTGAGGTCAACAAGCTTGGTTGAACATACGGTTTGGGATTGATGTACTTTTTTTTTTTTTTTTTTTAAAAAGTACATCAATTATATTTTCTGAAGCCAGGATGCTCTCAGCCTCTACTGTTCTGCTTCTCAACCAGGATGAGTCAGAAAGAATAGCTTATTTGTCTGCACATCCACATGGGTCTAAGCAAATTAAAAAAAAAAAAAATAAAAGTATTCATGTCCAATTGGATTTTGAGAATTCATTTTTAGCAATTTACCATTGGGAATGTAGGGGTGTTGTCTTATTTCTGTGTAAATTGGAAACAATGTTGGGTGGAGTGGGGATTGGGGATTGCTGCTGCTAAGCTATTACTCTGAAAAGTGAGTAAGTTTAGTGTAGCCTGTCTGCCACCCTGTGACTCCTGGAAGTGCAGTTGTACCGTGTTGCACCAGCCATTCCCCCCCCCCCCCAGTCACCGTTATTGTTCAGGTTTAGGGCTCTTATTCTTTGTGTGTTTATGGGTTTGTTTATTTTGGGTTATATCCACTAACTCAGAGATTAGTGACTTCACCTCTTTAGTGCAAAGACCCTTTAATTTAAGCGGGCGTGCTATTGCATGCTAGCTGCATACGAGTACATTTTACTGAAATGAGCCTCATTAGCTTCTATGCAATAAGAAATATGAACATCCCAACCACAATGAAAATGTATAATGAAACAATGCAGTTTGCTTTTAAAACATTTATTTCTGTTGAAAGTTCATTTTTAACAGATTTTTTTGACAAGAGTAAACTGAAAACTGGTTATGGACAATTATACAGTCATCAGATTATAGGCAATACCTCATTTGTATGATTTTAGCCATAGAAACAATCCTTATGAACAGGGAACTACTGAATCTTACAATGGGGTAGAACAATTTGATTAATTCTGACAATGATACAGTGAGCACAGTTTCACTTATGCCAACAGAGGGATGAGAACAAACAGGCAGTAATTCCATCTGAATATTGAAAACTCACTCCAAACTCAGAGCTAACAATCTGACATTTTCTTAATTTCAACACCACCATGAACTGTATATTTAACCGTTTTCCAGTAAATGACATTTCCATCTTTGAAGTCAGACCCACCAGTGTAATGCTTGATTTCACAGTCCGAGACAACGTAATCCCATACATTGACATCTTTGATACTCCCTACGAAGGATTCTGATGCGCTGAACCCACTACCAACCTTATCTTGTTCTTGGCCGAGGATTATGCTGGGATCGGCTTCTACAGAACCAGATTTATATACCACCTGTTTCTTGCCTCCCACCCCATCCACCCAAAGCTGGACCAGCCCTGTGATCGACTCCCAGGTGAAACAATATGAATGCCATTTGTTCAGCTCATTGGGCAACCCATTGAAAACCAAAGGACTTGTACCGACTCTCATATATACTTCATACCCATCTGCATGCTTGTACAGCAGCGGAGAGTTGTGGTGCCCACTAGTGGCCATGGAAAACAGGGTCTGCTCATTTTTGTCACCAGAGATGAAACGCAGACAGACGGTCATGGCTTTCAAACCATCGGTTTTTTCCGGCTTGAGGGTAACATAGTCAGTGGTAGATCTCTTGGGAAAGACGAGCGCTTTACCAGACAGGTCTGTGGGAACAAGAGAAAGGCATCACAAAGTCAGGGCTATCAGTGTGTTAAATACTGACAACGGAGTTATATTTTGCGCTCCATCATATCCCAGAATTCACTATGTGGAGGCATTTCTTGCAGCCATTTACACTTTATACTGCAGCATTTCTTTAACATTAACATTCAATCTTGACACATCACATTCTTGTGTTTTGTTGGTAGAAGTGTGATACAGAATACCAAATATACAGTGAAAGGTGGCAAAATATTTCACTATATTAAAAAGGTGACTGATGCAATTTATGTAGGCTATGATTATGCATGCATGATTGGCACTGATGTGGTGAGTCTGGTGGGCTAGGAATGTCCCCTTCTGATTGGTACATCTTTAACATTAAAAATGTAGAACAAGTCAACCATTTCTTCCAAGTAAACCCCCCCCCCCCCATGGCCCAACCCCAAGTTATGACACAGAATATATCCCACCTTGAGCCTGTGAGTAGCAGCTTGCAGTCAGGACTAGCAAAACCAGGAGCTTCTCCATCTCTTCCAATGTCTGTGGAACTGTATGGAGAACAAACACACTTAACATCCGATTGTATAGAAGTGGACTCTCAGAAAAAGCCAGGTGTAAGACGTTTGCTGACAGAGTAGGATGCAGACATTATAAGTGGCACCAACAGCTCCTTGATTCTGTAATAGGCACAAGCAGCAACAGTCCACAGAAATTAAACTGCAGGTGTCAGTAAGCTGAATGAGAAATTAAACACAATATGCTCCATGCTAAAAACAGCTAGACTGGGTACCTGCATAGAGAGGAATGCATCATATTGTAACTATGTGTCCCATTGTATTCTTTGAGTGAATGTTGTTTAAAATTAAATACAGCATAGAGGAGCATGCTCAATTATTCCTTAACCGTGCAAGTTTGATATTCATAACCCTCACCCACGACTTCACAAATGCTTACCTGTCTTCAAAGAATAGGAATTTTGCTGTGGCTCTTGGTTCTTTGTTAATAAAGACTTCATTCAACAGGAGCAACTCTGGAGATATGAGCTGCAGTTCTGTTGTGAGTCGGCTTTTATAACAGTGACTGGAGAACGAGGTTTTCCCGCCAAAGACTTAATTGGTGGTTCAACAGTGGCTTGACGCTCACTTAATGGCTTGAACCAATCAAAATATTGTGCTCTCCATAAAAGGAAACAGTGTTGGAGTCAAATAAGCTCTTCCCATTTTTAGTTAAAATAGATTTTATAATTTAACTGTTTTGCCCACCTGAAGTTTTGACCTCAGCGCTTCCATATTCTATGGGCATGAGGCAATCATGACTTGATTTTAATTCCAAAAACAAAAACTGAACATTGTGAAATTCACAAAGCTATGGTAGGTATGATATTTATGGTATGACCTTGATCTGGAAAATGTTACCCAAGTGCAACAGTGAATAACCTGGTGTAACCTGGACTTTTGAGCAGTGAAATAATGATCTGCTCTGAGAAATAATCTGATGATTTTGAGCATTTTGGCTGTTGAGCTTGGCCTTTAACCCCACATTGCTCCCAGGGGGGATTTGTACTTGGTTAACCCAATCAACCCTAAGTTCCTTTGAATAAAAGCATCCACTAAATGACTGTAATGTAACCCACATTGCATATGTGGGGAACAAATTAGGCTCAATTAGGCTCATTTCCTAGCAGCGTGTTATCAATTAAGGTAATGAGAGTGGAACGACTATAAGAGTTGCACCTGCCTGGGTAAAGGCAGGTGATCTGTCCAATAGGAGAAGTGTCATGGATTTCCTGTTAAAACTAACTGAAGAAATTCCATATCCTATTATCAGGAAAGAAGGACACAGTGATTAATTTCGTTCTGTGATAAAGGTCTAGTCTGAATGTTGTTGTAGTATGGTATTACGATTGCATAGAACTTACTCGTCATGGTTTTAATTATTTGCTACTTTTTAGGTTGACTATGGTTGGGGTAGACTAGCAGAAACAAGTTCAGCGCTTAAACGGGAATATTTACAGCTTGACGGTATTAAAGTATTCTCCGGTTTTATTATGAACGTTTTTATTGTTCGTTTGGATCCTTCCGTTGTTTCCTGTGGGTGAACTCGGCTGGATGGAAGGTGCGGCCACTGATCAGCGTTGTTGTAGATGCTTGTGCCATCTGATTCGGGTCTGCAGTAATCTTTCCGCTACGAACCTGTGAAGTATGATATGGCAATACTGAATCGTGGATTTTTATGTGTAAGAATGTGGCTGGCTATATGCATTCGTGTTTCCCCCCCCCCCCCTTTCCGGGGTCCGGTCTTGAGGCAGACTCCGTCTGGCCACTGGGTGTTTGGGTGCGTGTCGTGCGACACTGGCGTCCCTCACGATAAATGGCGATAGTGGGTGCAGTAACCTTAAATTCACGTGTGTTGCTGTTTGACTTTGTAATGGCATCTGGTTGCATGTGCATGTGGTATGTCTGTTCTTGCCTTTTTCCAGGAACCGGTGGTGGAAACGGGACTGACGCGGCAGAGACGGATGCAGGTAGTCCCAATAAAGGGGAAATGGCATAATGATTTGTCTACTTTCGATTTTAACATTCTTGTAATAAAGATTATTGGTATTTTTGTAATGTCTCGGAGCCTCCTTGTTTTCCGTGAGGGAAATTGTTCCTCTAGGTATTGTATTTAAGTTATGGTGTTCCTTCTGCCCCTCAACCAGAAGGTGACGTAGTCAAACAGTTGCGGTCACTACACATGTTCCCAGCTTTTCAATATGGCAGTGGCTCTGTCATGGTATGCATCCTGTTGGGGTCATTGGGTGTCAGTTCTCTGCATGGTACAGAAGCCAAGGAAAACAAAGGCAATTTAGTTGACCAAGTGCAACTCAGTTTGACAAGCTTGTCAATCAAAACGAGGGGGTTGTAAATCAAACTAACAAGTGCTGGCATCAACATCAGGAGTTGGCTTTTGATAGCAGCTCATGGAAACCACAAGGCTAGGGTGTGGCGGTTGCCAGCTTTGAAAATGAGGTGTGTGGGCTTTTGAAATGATGAAATGCACCAAAACCAGCATACACCTCAGCGGCCAGGACTGGAGCTAAAAGGGATCATTAAAATCCTGACAGATTTCAAGGCGTCTTGCTGTGTTTCATATCCTGTCCAGTTGACTCATGGTCGTAGCATTGTAAAGGCCACTGGATGGTGCAGAGTACCATGCTGAAATAGTAGCGCTAGCAGCACTGTACCTGCAGTTCATTCACAATTGTGGCTTTCAGGTCACATTTGTCGCGCGTGCCACTCGCTGCCACACAAATGGGCACCGTAAACATGGACGTGGGTGCCGCTCCCAAGAAAAGGAAAAAAATATACATATTCGATCCTTTTTGGAGTAAAGGATACTGCAAGTACGGTAGTTAATAGTAATAGCCATGTATGACTTTATTTAGCGACTCGTTTCATGTTAGTCACCTTCTGCATAGTTTGGCAACTGCCACTGTAGCTTGTGCTATTAGCTAGTTTCTGCACTATTGAACGGCTGTAAATTTGGTTAGACTTAAGCGCTATCATTTCTTTCTGGTGTGTGTTCATGGACAGGTAGAATGAGGTAGAATCATTTTCTGTTCGCCCTTTTTCCTCCCCAAATGAGCTGAATCTAGTGCCAGTCTGGTCTGCCGAACGAAGGCAAACCGCTAAAAGTACACATCTGGTCAAAATTGTTTTGCAGCGTTTGATGTAACTACAAAATTCAGGTGAAAACCAAAGCAAACCACAGTAGGTGAAGTAAGCTACTGCACTCTGGGTTGGTTTCACCAGGATTTACGCAGTAACTACAGTGTTCTATTGGCCTCCCATCGAGCCATCGCGGTCATGCTCTCACAAGTAGTAACACAACACGTCAGGTACGCTACATGGTAACATTGGCGCGATCCTGAGGAAAACCATCACGATGTCTTGACATTTTATAAGTACAGATGAAAAAGTATCTACATTTTTCCCTCAAAATTCGTGAGGAGAACGAGATTCTTTGTCATTTTTTGGTTTAGACATTTGATAATCAGTTTAAGGAGCAGCAGACAATGAAACAGGAAGAGAGAGACAGATCAGCAGGTAAGAAAAAACGAATATGTTTAGTCTTCTAGTTTTGTTCAGTGATTTCTTCAGTTGGAGAATTAAGTGTTTAGAGAGGTTTAAGTGAGATCCTGTCTTTGTATCTTATGGACTTGACAAGACTACTTATTGGGAGAGGGAGTCAAAGAGTCCAGAAGGTGCATCCTCAGCCCCATCCAAGATTTATTCAGACACAAACAGTACCACACAACGTGTACTACGTTTTCAAGGAAAATAGACCAAGGAGTACCCCTGGCTACATTATAGTGCAAGTTTCAATGGGGTTTTGTGTTTCTATTGTGTGAAAGTATGTTGAGATAAAAAGTCACCATCCACCAGAAAAGCTGTTGATTTTCAGCTGTCTATAGTTATGGAGAAGCAGTTTCAAGGAAATAGGCACTGCCTTGAAAAGATAGTTAGCTCATTGAAATACTTGTCAAGACAAGGGCTAGCGTTGAGAGGGCATGCAGATGAGGATGGTAACCTCTATCAGTTACTTCAAACAAAGCAGATGATGACCCCATTGTTATGAGACTGCTTAAGAGACAAACAGGAGTATTTAAATCCTGAAATAGGAAATTAAATCTTTTCTATGATGAGCAACACAATAGCATAGCAGGTACCATACGAGCTCTCCCTATTTGACCAGTTTTCCATAGTGATAAATGGAACTCAGATCAGGAGCAGGAGTCTATGTTTTGTGGACCATGACCTAGTTCCACAAGAGGCATTTGTGGGCTTCTTTCATACTTAAGATGGAGAAGATAAAGGCAAGGTCCTGGTCTGATGTTTGAGAGGGCAGCAAGGTTAGTTAAGGGCTTGAATTTGGCACCAGTTGAAGTCCAAAAGACGAGACGGTCACCAAAACATTTTTCAGGACAAAGCGAAGGATGGGAGCCATAGTCTTGTAGAGGAACGCTTTAGAATAGAGTTTTACAGAATAAGTCCTGAAGATGGCTGACTCACAGTTAAAAGAGAAATTCTAGCAGGATGGGCTGTTAACATTACAGAGATTACAGGAAAACACTTTACATTTTCCTCCTGGAGAGATGGGTCCTGCAATAGTTCCATACCCAGAGTTGAACAGACAATTCTTGTCAGTTCAGCTGCCCATGTTTCTGTCAAATTACCCATTTGAAACAACTTGGTCAAGTGGAAACCTTGTTGAGGTTAAGTTTTGTTGTTCCCATTTCATCCTCAGAGGCAGAGATAACTTTTAGCTCTCTTCGGAGACGAAAGACATGGCTCAGATCCACCATGAGTCAAAAAGACTGAATACTGTGGCAGTGTGTTATGCTCACCATAACAGACTAGACAACATAGAGAACAAACTCATTTGTCAACAATTCCTTGCACACAATAGGCCTCATTCACCATCTGTTCTTCAGAAGAATTGTCTTCTTAAAACCTACTTATGCAGTTTTCATGAAGATTCTGACATTCACCAATGTTTTCTTATTTGGCATTTGTAATATATAGGGCATAGGTAAGAACAGAATCTACGCACACTCAAGAGCACACTTAAGCACATTTGAGTGCTGGCACACAGACTACATGACTGTTACACACTGAAGGGATTAATTCAAAATACTGCAATCAAAATGTTTAGAATAGGTTTTATTTGGAACTTTGTAAGCACTGACTATCCAGAGAACCTTTTCAGGAACATCCTGGCGAGAGAAATTCAAAACAGTACTGTAATAAATACCCCTTACATTAGTGGATAAGGGAATACCACTGTATATGCCGTTTTGGTGAAAAACCTGACCTTTGAAATATCACACTGACAAAACATGTAAGAGTCCATGCACAGTAAAATACCCGATTTCCAAAAGCTTTACTGTATTTCCAAATGCAGGAAATATACAGGTTACTCAGCAACAGCATTCACATCATCTCATCTCAGGTCTGGGTCAGGCCATAATAGCGCAACAACGTCACACATCATGTTTGCTCTTGCTGGGCAGCGCAGGAAAAACGCCCTTGTATGCCTTATCCAACCCTGGATAGACTCCACAGACACATCACCACAGGCGTCCACCATTGCCTCCAGGAGGTCTTGCTGTGCGTTGGGGTTGCAGTCATACACTCTTCACCCTCCAAGCTGAGAAAAATGCCTCAATCGGATTCAGAAATGGGGAATATGTTGGCATAGGGTGGTCATTGAACCAGGTGTGAACTACAGCAGCCCGATAGAAACACATTATCCCAAATGACACCATATTGGGCTTGCTCTGGTTGCCCTGGCTTCCCTTCCTTCTGAAGAATGTTATTGTGTAACTAATCTAGAAATTGATGGAGTTGTGATGTGTTGTGTGGACCCACGTTGACATGGCGATGGAGGATGCCACGATTGCTAGTGGCTTCATAGGGTGACGTTGCCTCCCCTCTGGCCAGGAACTTGTATTTGACGGCACGGCGACCAATGATGTTGCGCCTCCTTTTGCGCCTTTTTGTTTGGTTGAGCCCTGCCTCTTCGATGTGGTTCTTCTGAACGATCCAGTCAATTTCTTGGAAGACTACCTGGTCTTCAACTATTTGGGTTTGAATATCCCTCAAATGGATGGGATTATTGGCAACCACCATATTCACCAGGGCAGTCTCCTGCTCAGCTGTGAGAAGTCTCCACCTTCCTCCAATAGATGGCCATCTCTCAGTTCTGCAAAAATGAAATTTGACCATTAGTGACATATGGTCATCCATTACTGTGGTACAGTAAAAACTACACTGAGGACAAAATGGAGATTCAGCCTATATGCACTACAACATGACATGTGTCACAGTAACAACAAGGCAAATTACCTGTTTTCCCCTCTGAAAGTACGGACAATGGATGCAACCGTGTAAGAGCTTTGGTTGGGTTGCAATAGCTGTCCAGCTTCTCTCATAGTCCATCAGTGTATGAGCACATGATGAACTTGGGTGGCACGGATTTCATCTGCGATTACTCCTCTTTGTCACCATCGTTGGGATCATCTCTGTTGTCTTGCAACTTTGGCATTGTTTGGATCCATTGTTCAAAAGAACATGGACATGCCCCTAGGCCCTATTTTTATTGACCCTGCAGTTCTGACTGGTGTGTTAACAATTTTGAGGCTTAGTGTTCGGACCTGGAGAAAGGTTGTGATGACTTGAGTTAATTATACAGACAGCATGTGTTTGCTGAATGAACATATAGTGCAATGAATGATTTATTTGGCCACTTTTGTGTACGGTTTTGCAGAAAGAGTTTTGAATATTGAAATGTGTGGAAACAGGTGAATAGTGTTTACGGTTATGGGAAATGTGTGTGTGCTTTTAGGAATGATGTAAGGGTATGGGCTTTTGTGCTACAGGAACCAGTTTTTGTGTTTAAGCAATTGAGAAAAACTATAATACTGAAAAAGGGGGGAAAAAAAGACATTTTCAAAATGTAATATTATCTTGGCTTATCGTCTAACGTTTTTGGGTTTCGTAAATAAGAAAAGTCTGGAATTGAGCAGTTTGGATTAAAAGTAATATGAAGAAAATGTGAAAGCCTAACAACACAATTAGGAGGAGTTCAAACCTTAGCCTTGGGTAAGCAAGTTCTGCACTGTAAAGTTCACCACAAGAGGGCACCAATTACCAAAATATAACAGCAATTGCCTACAAACTATTCCTTTTTTCTGATGGGTGATATACCATAAAATTGTGGTGAAAATCTGTTGAGATCAGATGGTTTTTTTTTATAGCATTATGACATATTTTAAACTGAGTATGGTTTGTGTAACTCCTCCATGAAACCCTTTAACAAAAGGAACATTCAACATCATGTCTTTCTAGGAAATGTCGATTTGGACCTTTCTGTTAAATGCATTCTGATCAACATTGCTGACAGGATGGCAGACATAATCAAGTGTGCGCATGCGGGGTGTGCGTGCGCACACACACACACACACACACACACACACACACACACACACACACACACACACAAAACATGCACTCATACAGAACACACACACACAATACATGCACTCATATTACACACTCAAAACATACACATGCGTTCATACAGAACACACACTTAATACATACACTCATATTACATACACACACAATCACTCTTGCTAAATACACTAATTATATACACATATTGCACGCATGCACACAAACAGACTTGCACTCATACAGAAACACACACACAATATATGCACTCATATTACACACACACATTTAACATACACAACATACACTCATAAATGACACGAGTGCCAATAGCAGCATGTGCATCCACTCATTAGAAAGACAAAAAAATGAGCCATTCAACAGCAGCTTCAAAACTGCACTCCAAAAACCTGTTATTTTAATTTAAAACGTAGATCCATAAGACAGGTAGCGGGTGTTGGTTTTGGTTTAAGACAACGGTGACTTTAAGTCTGCAACAGCAGACAGATCACTGGTGTAGTGTAGCTCCTATGGAGCACTGCGTTACCAGGCAACGCTTCCAAGGTCAGAAGGGGGGGTGGGGGTGGGGGAAGAGCAGCACAACTGAAAAAGCGGACAAGCCGTTATAATGTGACAAAATAAAACCAAAAAAAAAAAAAAAAAAGGTATGAAGTTTACTTCTCAGTTCAGAAAGCTTCAGAAAAAGGCTCAACTCATTCTCCACCAAGAGCATCAACACCCATTCTGAGGCATATACAGTAAATTGTACCATGAAAACCGAAAAAGTTGGACAGTAAACAAAAACTAAAGAACAGACAACGGGACAGTGTGTTCTCTTTGATTATGACATTAAGAATCAAAGTCTTCCTTCCCCTTTGCATCATGCATAATTCATACCACCTCTGCCTGCATTCTTCACAAAAAAAGCAAAACAAGAAATTTAAATAAATCCAAAATCGGAGGTGGAAAAGCAGATGAGAATCAACAGGTATTTGCAGCATAGCATCACATTCAAGGTCAGTCTTGTTCAGCCGTGTTAGATGGGAAGAGTAGGTAAAAGGCCAGTCGCAGGTCCGTTTCTGGTTTCTCGAGCGGTTTGTCCCAGTGCTCTCTCTCTTTCTCCCTTTGTCCTGTGTTTCCCCATTCTGGTGCACAGGTATCTCTGTGTGGCCCCCCTCTTCCCTGGCGTTCTAACTGGGGTCCGTGGACTTGTGCATCTCCATCTTCACGCCCTTCTCTCCAACCCCTGTGTACGACAGTGAAGAGGATGTAGTGGGAAGCAGCGTAGTGTAACGGTTAGGGCACTGGTGCTAAACTCAGAAGTGTCTTTATTTTTCACAGAGGGAAGTACAAGTAAAAGGGAAGCACAGCAAAAGTTTACAAAATTAACAAACATGTATCAAGAGATCAAGATACTTAGATGTACACTAAGGTGTTGGTGTTCAAAATCATAACACCATAATCTCAGTTTGTACCGACACACACACACACACACACACACACACAAAATGCAGGTGCGTTGTACCTGTTAGATACTTCTCTTTAGCCCTTGCCCGCTCGTCAGCATCAAAATACCATACTGTTATGGCATATCTGCAGGGAGATGGGGAAGTGCAAGTCAAATACATGCGTCATCTACACACAAAGCAGCAATAGAGGAACAGCATGACAAAAAGAAAACAAACAAACAATGCCTAATAATGTGGACAATGACTTCCCAACTAGATATACAAATAATGTAATATTTTGAAATTGAAAAATATATATATATGTGTGTGTGTGTGTGTGTGTGTGTGTGTGTGTGTGTTGTACAGATTGTTACATGTAGCCCATCGGGACTGTCTCACCTTTCGGCCAGATAGAGCGACTTACCTGGTGGCGTATGCTGGTTGCACTTCGTGAGGGTTGCGTCGGTCCGACCAGAAGAGCAGCAGCCTGTCGAACTTGGGCTCTATGTCAGCGAACTGTGCTTTGCCTTCTGGGAATATCCGGAGCAGGCCCCCATGTTCCTGGAGACCCAAATCACACAAGAGAAAACAGATAAGGTTAATGCCCAGAAACGTAACAAGGGGTGAACTCAGCAATGACCTGTAAATTCAACAACTTGAGCGAACCAATCACATGACTATGACCACCAAAGAAAATCACACTTTGTTCAAATCATCGTCCTATTGATATTTTATGTGCCCGTTTCATGACACCACATTTTCCCATTGCTGTACTGAGCAAGTTACCATATTCATTTTTACCTGTGTGTCAGACAAACTAATCTCTCTTGAGGCATGACATGACACAACTTCTGGAATGTTCTTTAATAAAAAGTCAATTCAAGCAGAACTCTGATTGGAAGCAGCTTTTCAGAGCTGGTAAAATCTCTGCTGGTTTTCCTGTGATAAATGTTAAAAAAAAAAAAAAAGACAAACTTTTCTGGGCCAATCAAATCAACCCTCAGAAACCTGATGGCACCACTGAGCCTGTTAGGCAGCCTGTGCCTAGAAACCAATGCATATTTTCTAGTTGCTCTGAAAGCGATTGGATATATGGTGACTGTACTATTGCTAAAATAAAAGCTGCCCAGAATGAGCAATAAGAAAGTGCATGTGCTTCACGTTAGGGCCAATATGTGCTTAGGGCACATTAGAATACAGAGAAAGACTGGAATGAAAATACGATGAAGCTCGATTTTTGTGTGGTTACCCCTGCCTTGCAGGGCTATGTGGTCAGAACCAATGCCAGTGGCTTTTCAATGATGGGAACCCTGAGAAGCCAAGACTCTTATAACCACCCGCCCCATTCGCACACCACCACCACCACCTCCCCCAGAAGCCCCTATGGGCTGAAATTAACCAGGATGCTGAGGACCAAAATGGCTTTTCCTGCAGTGGAGCACAACATGTAGGCTAAAGGAGAACAAAGGCAGCAAACAACTGACTGGGGAACTTGGCTGTTACATAATGACAGTGCAGAAAAGGGGAATAAAAACAGGGGGGGATGTGAGGTGGCTCCTGCTGAGGAGGGGTAATTCACCCCCACACCGGCCCGATCAACAGGTCGTCATCCTCACGCGATACAGAGATCTGCGGTTGTGTCGCGCCTGGTACAGGCTTGCGTTTTTTTAAAATGGAGATCGCTTTTTTGAGCAGTGGAGAGTTGGAAACAGTCAGTGAGAATGAGGAGTCGATTAGCCCTTCACACCATTAGCGCGGTTAGCCTTTCGTGAGCATTGGGGCTGAAGTCCCGGGCTGCTGTAGGCATCAGCGATGTCGCACATCAGGGAAGAAAAATAAAAATAAATAACAGGCCAGGGAGGAAAGACAGGGCGGATGCTGTACTTCCCATGCATCATGAAAAACACATTACCCAACGGAGGTTTCGCTGTAACTTAACACTAAAGGACCTGAAATCTCTGCGCCCATTAGCATTAAAATGCTCCGTGAAAACTGGGTAATGTATCAGCCAAGATTTGCATGCTATGATGTAAACGTAAATATGGAGCACCAATACATCACTGGGATCAATCCTGATTGGCCACTCCAACCATGACATGGGGATAAGCTTGCCAGGAGTTGCCATTCCATAGCTATGTCAAATTTATGACTGCATCAGGGAAAGATGTTTGGTGTGACATTAACTCATGCAAGCATGCAAGATGCCCAAGTTATTCTGAATCACGGTGTAAATCTAAATAAATCTAGTGTGACAGGAAAAAGTGTTGGGCGATAAGAGAGCATAAGGAAGGAGACCTGCTGACACATGCTGCCCTTACGAGGGCCATTTCCGATCTCAAGGGCCTGTCATTCTCACCAAACGGCCTTGGACTTGTTCGGCTCAGACGTTGGTATGGGGGTGGGGGGTCGGGGGTGCGGGGGCATTTGAACGAGTTGGGTGTGAAGTAGGGAAGTGCGATAAGTGCAGCCTGTAATTTCATGCCCATCGGAGCATAGTTTCCACCGGCGACAGGAATGTTCTGGTGCGTGCTCTGACGTCAAACGGGCTGAGGGGCGCTCGCAGGCATCTGGGTGCCATGGGTTGCCCATGAGAGCGTCCTGCTCACCCGCCCCCAACGGTCCAACCCAGACCGAGCAGACCAATGGGGGCGGGCGAGGGGGACGCTCTCTCCTGGGTAAAGTGGTGGGTGTCAGTGGACTCTGGCTCCTCTCCGACTGGCCAGGAGGGTGGAGTCACAGCGGCTACAGAGCTTGACAAAGGGAGGGAACCACAGGCACGCAAAATCCACAACACCTGTGAAAATACTCCAAAACACCACAACAGGAGTCCCAAAAAAAAAAGTCTAACTAAAGGGCTTTCTTTTGTTTCCAGACCGTATTTGATAAGGTGGAATTTGAATTCAAAATGCAAAGTGTTGATATGTTCTGTCCATTGGAGGAAAACGGAAACGCTCACTCGGCGGCCACAGAAAGTGACTCCCAGAACAGAAAGATATCGAACAATGAACAACCGGGCGATCCGCATCTGTGAGCGGCTGAACCTTACAGTTATACGTGTGAGGGTGAATTAAACAGCTACTTGATCCCCATCCTTCTCTACTTCTGTGTATGGCTCCTAGGAGTAAGACATGATTAAACGATAAAAGCATAATATAATATTCAATGTATTGTTTTATTTTTTGAAGTTGCTTCTGATTATTTCTACTCCAAATGGAGCTCAGTGGAGTGCGTTTTTGGCCTAATGAATAAAGAAACATTCTACTATTGCTGCTATTAACAACAGTAGAGTTCAGAGTCCGTGTTCATAAATGTCTCCCCCACTTCAACACTTAACTGCACCACTGCTCATAAACTTGGCATTGGAACCTTCGCTTTCAACACGTTGAGCCTTGACAGAGCTAGAAAAAAACTCATTAATTCTGCAAAACCCACATGCACCTTGTTGTTGTGGTGTCTCAGAAAAATAAATGTATGAAAAAAAAATTGTATTTACTTGCCAGTCTGAGTTTGGGCATATTCACTCAGACTGCACATCCTATAGCTGAAAGCTATGTACCCGATGACATGCTGGATGGGCGGGGAGGGGATTAGCTCATCTAGACTGTGTTAACAGTTCTGGAAGTTTCCTCTCATTGGATGCTCCGCATTCAACACTTTTCAGGATTAAAGCTAGAAGTGTGGCCAAGGAGCACGTACTCATCGCTCCAATATGTGCACACACACACACACACACACACACATACACATACACTACTCCAGTAACCTTGGAAACCCAGAGAGATAGCACCATTTCCTTTATGAAGACAAGAAAATCCACCTCCTGTTTGCCAAAAGCTATGCTCATAACTCCCATAAAATAGGTGGGAAATCTGTTCATGCATTCATTGTTATCTATTATTGACATATTTCTAAATTTAAAAAAAGAAACACTTGATTTTAACATTTCTATCAAACACTATTCTATGTATTTTCCTCCCAAATATTATACAAAATTCTTAATGATGCATGCTTCTTTGTTTTCTATACATTCAATATTTTTCATGATTACTACAGCCATAGCACATGCACTCAGGTGTACAGGAGTCACTTATTCTAAGCATGATTGTGAGAGCGGCACAGTGGTCCTTTGCTTTGACCTTCCCGAACACGGCTAAACGGCAGCGTTTCCGAAAGGGTCCGAGCGCCCACGTACCTTGGCATTCCAATCTTTATTAAGGTAGTATATACAGGTGACACATCTGCCGTCGCCGTTGGGGTTGTCCACATGTCGTACGTATCCCGTCCCGTTGCCAGGGTAACACGCTACCATTCCCTGAAGTGAAAATAAAATGCACTAGTTAGAGGGCGGAGCGGTTACATAGGAACACAAAAGAAAAAAAAAAAACATAAAATACAAGCTCAGTAACCATTTAATTGGCTTCATCCACAGTGTGCTGGAAGATTTGGACCCTCGATCTTCCTTAAACCACTGTTTAATGTTTATGCATGGTCACCGAGGAAACAAGCATTTTCTTTTGAGAGCAGTGCTAGCCCTCTCTTATCTGAGTCAGATATGGTCTTGCAACTTCCAGGGTCTCCATCACAGAAAGAAAAAAAAAAAAAAAAAAATCAGAAGCTTGATTTTCATCAAAAACATGATTCCCAAATCATTTTGAGATTACTGCAGCACAAGGCCAAGAAAAGCTGTCAACCCAAGCTGGTCAGAGCACAGCAGACTACTGTCCTCCTTGTCAAACTATATATATAGTGTGTATATATATATATATGTGTGTGTGTGTGTGTGTGTGTGTGTGTGTGTGTGTAACATATGCAATAATGACTGTAACAGTGCAATACAAACAAGATGTAGTCCATTTGTTCATACATTTACATTACTGTCATTTAGCTGACGCTTTTATCCAAAGCAACTTACTATGCAATGGTGTTCTTGCTGTGGCTGGACTGGGACTTGAACCGCCAACCTCAGGGGTCCCAGTCATGTACCTTAGCCACTAGGCAATAGGCTGCCCCTCATAAGAGCCAGTACTCGAGTTCAACGTGTTTCCTGAACAGGCGCTGCGGCCCTCCAGGACTGGAGTTAAACCTGCAGACACTGTGGCCCTCCAGGACTGGAGTTAAACCTGCAGACACTGCGGCCCTCCAGGACTGGAGTTAAACCTGCAGACACTGCGGCCCTCCAGGACTGGAGTTAAACCTGCAGACACTGACTGGAGGCCCTGCAGACACAGGACTGGAGTTAAATCTGCAGACACTGCAGACACTGAGGCCCTCTAGTCCCAGGACTTGGCCCTCCAGGACTGGAGTTAAACCTGCAGACATTATGGCCCTCCAGGATTGGAGTTAAACCTGCAGACACTGCGGCCCTCCAGGACTGGAGTTAAACCTGCAGACACTGCAGCCCTCCAGGACTGGAGTTAAACCTGCAGATACTGCAGCCCTCCAGGACTGGAGTTAAACCTGCAGACACTGCGGCCCTCCAGTCCTGGAGTTAAACCTGCAGACACTGAGGCCCTCTAGTCCTGGAGTTAAATCTGCAGACATCGCGGCCCTCCAGTAGTGGAGTTAAACCCACAGACATTGTGTAGTGGAGTTAAACCCACAAAGTACCTTTGTTTGGCTGCTCCCTGAAATGACATATTTTAACATAATGTGCACTTCATCTTGAGAGGTTTTTAATGTTTGAAATTAGGGTAGCTCATCCAGTAGAGTGCATACCACATAAGGCCAAGGCCTTACAGCAGTGGCTTGGGTTCGAATCCGGCCCGGACCCTTTGTGGCCCTCTCCTTCCCTGCCTTTCCAGTCTCTCTTTCTCTCTCTCTCTCTCCACTGTAACCATCAAATAAAAGTGAAAAATACCCAAAAAAAAAAACTTTAAAGATGAAGATTTCCGTCACACTCAAGTTTCACCATGGACTGGGCTGTCTGGTATCCACATCTGAATTTAACACCAACATAAATACATTCAAACACTAGCAAAGCTGGATGGATTTAGATATCCATTTGGGTTGTGGAAATGGCTAACTGCTATGACTGGCAAGTTTGGGAGGGCCTCCTGGCAGGCCCTCAGTTTTGTATCTGTAAACAGGCCATTGTTCACCCACGGCAGTCCTGTATAAAATCTCTGGCACAGACTGGCTTTATTGTCCAGCCCATACGGAAAAAGTGGAGTGGCTCACTTACAAAAGCGCGTCTGAATTATAAACGTTTAGCTGAACTAAAATAAATCTGGTCTATAATACAGTTCGGCTACTTCCCCGACAGCTATTCCTTTTCCAATAAGCAAAGGTCTAAGTATGGTTTTTGTGTAAATTGTGTGTTATATGTCAGATTCCCCTTGGAAAGGAGATTTTGATCTTAATGAGATCTTCCTGGGGAAACATAAACAACATAAATAAATAAATAAATAAAAATGAGAGAAAGACATCATTCCACAAGTGTGAACCGATACACAAGCAACCTAGCACAACAAAAAGAAACTAATTAATCATTTCAAATCAACAATTATAATATTTTCTGGTTTAGGCTTAGTGCAGGTATAAATATTTTTAATGAATGCAGTAACAATTAAAAACTGTAGAAGAAAAACAGTCTACAGATTATTATTATTTTTTTTTTTTTAAGTTTCATTGTTTGAGATACAAGGACTGATTTTCAGAACACATTTATTAAATTAAGTACATTATACACACAATCTTCTCTATATTTAGAATGCCCAATGTCCCAAATTGGGAGAATCATGTAAATAACAATAAGGCTGAACAATTATTATAAATTTCAATCATAATATATTTTTGAACCAAAGCGAATATCCAATGCTAGGATGGGATTTTCCCTGTTTTTTTAATCAAATATTCAAGCTATATGGACTTCCAGACTCCATGGGCTGGTTTCTTGGACTTTGGTTAATCCTAGTCATAGATTCGTAAAGATCTCCAAATGAAAAAAACATTTTAATTCTAGGACTTGGGCACAATCCATGTCTGGGCAACTGGCCCTTATGTCTTAAGCACAGATATCTAAAGGTAGTGAACACTATGTTAACCTACAGCTGGACAGAATGTCTAGCAAATAACTAAATGCATGTGACATCAGAGACATTTTGGGTCTAAAAGTCAGTTGTTTCCTGATTAATCAGTAACTAAATCCTTGGAAAAATAAAAATAAATACATAATAAAAACTATTAAACATTGAGGCTGGCTGCATTTGATGCAATAAAAAGGAGGATTCCATTTAATTAATATAGGGAAACTTATGACTGTGTTGTCTTTCAAATATTACATTAAAGTAACTTTTCATTTCTCTGTGACTAACATTCTGCTTCCAGAGGGAAATGCAGACAATATTTCAAACATCTGACGGCAACAATGCGTGTCAGCTCTCGTGCTGCGAGGGGGCTGTTTGAGTTTCCGATCTGTTGCTAATATTATCGGCATTCAAAGGACAGTTCATTGTACCGCCTTACATAAGCAATTTAAAAACGGCCGTGGTAATCTGGAATTTCCCCTTGTATTAGCGGTCGACTCCGCGGGGAGTAATTAAGACCTGATTAGTTTATCAGTGGGATTAGCTGAAGCGATCAGGCCTGTTAGTGATACAAGCCCCTCTGACAGATCTCGTTCCAAATTTTTGGAGCAGAATTCTCAGTACTGGGATAATTTATGCGGATTGGTCAGTTGAGACATTTTTTTCTACACCAGAACTGAACTTGTGGCCCCCCACCGCAGTGACCGCCTCCAACAGACTCCATGGGAGGAAGATGTACACACGCAACGCCGCCGATTCTCATGACGACTAGTCCAGTCCTTGTTTCTTTCAAGCCAAAAGTCAACATGTACTTAGCGGCCGCTGGAGAGTGATGAGATTGATTATTTTACCTCCTATCTTTCCCTGGTGAGGCTGAGCTAACTGTCATCTCGCTATTGCGGACCTCCTCACGCGGCCAGTAATGGCTCGGCTGGGACCGAAACGTACAGTTGCCGGCTGAATCAAACGGGCACCTCAACAGGAGCAGTGCAGGCTGTTGTTAGAATTGACACTCTGTGGTGTTAAATGGATGGGAACAGACCCTTGTGAAGTAATTCTAAATGGTGTTAAATTGGGGGATATGTGAAGTCTGATCCTGATAGGTTGTGCTGATGCAGTGCAGAACCACAAAGGAAGCAACAGCAAATCAGAGCCTTTCCGAGTTAGCTGCGTTTCCGAACAATAGTGTGTGGCTGCCTGGCTTGGCCTCTCTCCCCCCACCACCCCCCACCCCCAGCATACCCCCGGTCACTGTGTCAGGAGAGGAAATGAACGTGCAGACTGAATTATTTCTGTACACAGCGACATTCTTTAAAGCACAGGGAAATTGCCTAAGGATCAAGGCAAAAAAAAAAAAAGTTGCACTTTTCCTAATTAAAATAATGTACAATGGTAGCACAGGCTTTTAATATTCTTATAACAAAAGAAAATACCACCCAATCATCCTCTTAAAATTGAGATGTTGAACTGTTTGCCAGTGTACAATGGTATGTCATTTATTTTCTATTATTCTACCTTAAGGAAACATCTGCTAAATGCATATCAGCTTCTGCTGAACACGTAAGCTGTAAGTGTCAATGCTTATGAAACGCTAGCTCCGTACAGAGGTTCAGGCTCTGAAGGAAAAAGCACGCCAGGTACAGTTTGGATGGAGGCGGAGGTCTTGGACAACGTGCGGACGCAGTCACAGACAGATTTCTTAACAGCAATTGTTTGCTGTTGCTGAAGTACTATTTATGAGTGGCGTGTCTTAGCTGTGTGAACACCAGAGGCAAGTCACGGTGTGAGCTCTAGGAAGCCAGCCAATGCTAATGGCTGCGTTTTCCTCACATATCAGGGTCTTTTTTTTCCCCCTTGTTGTTGTTTGCCCTGGAAGACACACACTGATCTCTTTCCCATCTGCGCCTTTGAGAAGCTGTTTTTGTTGACACCAGATGCTCGGTGCGTGTTGGAACCCCCCCCCCCGAAAGGGGTCACTTCCCTCTGGCCCTAAATCTGTCCCCACCCCCCACCATGTTCACCCGGCAGGGTTTGTTTTAGGAGAACGAGTCACGCAACAGCCTAGGGGTGATAGCTTGGGGGCCTGCAGGAGACCCACGGATAGCATCGTTTACCGAAACCTATGGCACAAACCGACCAAAGTGTGCTATTGTTTTCCTGGTTTATTCATCAGAGAATACATGTTGTTCACGGCACACATCCTACCCTTGCCACTCCTCAATTCTAAAGCCGCGATGTGGCCACCTTGAACCTGCGTCAAAGCATGCTTTGGAAATCCAGACTTCAATCAGCAAACAATTTCAAAAAAGCCAGAAATGCATGTGATACATTGTTAATATTCGGTGAGAGGAGTGAAAAGCCCAGCGAAAACAAGGCCCAGCATTGACGTATACACATCTACCGGCGCACCAGCCACCTTGAATGAGCACTACAGATAAAAGAGATTGCGCCACGTCCTTCTTAGCCAAGTGTGGAGGAGCTGCGTCAGGACCAGCCGCCCTACGCACGTCTGTGGGCCTCATTATGAAAACAACCTGGGAGACTAGCGAGCCTTCCCATATTTACATTTCGCGGAAAGCCCCGCATTTACGTCACACTGCATTCGTGGGACCCGGGTCTCGTCTGCGGGGGTCACATATTGCAGATGAGTTTCCTCAACGGTTGTCCCCCGCCCCCCAAAAGAAAAGACATCGCTGAAGGATCAGACCCACCATTGGGGGAGAGTGTAGACTGGTGGTTCTCTTTTTTTGTTAGACATCGCGGTGACCTCTTGATTTTGGGAGAGGAGGAGGAGTTACTCACTGTATGACCTGCACTCAACAGCCTGCCCTAGCCTTGAGTAGGGAAGGCTGACTCTGCTCTCTTTGCTTTTTTCCCTCCCCTGACTCTGTATACTGTGGTGTGTTTCCACCCCGCCCCCCTGTCCCCGCCCCCCAGGAGCGCTTGAACTGGTGTAAACTCAGAGGCTCTCTGGCGGGCTGCCAGGCAGGCAGTATTTTAATGATCCTGCTACGTGCAGTTCGTGAGGCAGGCGGCTGATCTGCTCGCTCGCCCCCTGGCACAGGAGCGCGGAGAGAGAAAGGATGAGTAAACATATTTCTCACTGTCAGGGAGGGGGGAGGGGCCAGAGGGGGGGGAGGGGCCAGAGGGAGGGGCGGGAGGGGGCAGGAAGGAGGGGGATTGGCTGCTACGCAAGACCGCCAGCGCACGTGGCCAGACGGACATGAAAGGAATGCATCGTCTCACAGGCTTTGCAAACTGAAAGCGAATCACATCTACCTCTGTTTTGCCACATGCATTTCACCCACTGTGTCTTTACTATTTTTCCATTTAAAAAATGACATACAGCATCCTCAAAACAGCAGGCAACTATGTGTGCGCAGACTGTGTGTGAATAGGCTCTTTTTCCTGCATTCATTTTTGCGCACACATTTCCATGTGAGGAAGTAGATGCTGCATGGTTAAAAAACTAAATTTCATCAGAGATGCATATCTATACTTCACAGAGATACATAAAAGACGACTAGCCAAAGGACAAGTGGGGACTTCGGTTTCCACGACTGACCGACCCTTCCCACTTTCACTCCTTCAGAAAAATGTAAAATAGACTTCCAAAAATGCATCTTATAAAAACAATTCGGATGTAGAAAATATGCATTTTTTACATTATGTTTGAAAAATAACAAAGCTGTGAAGAGCTGTAGTTTACATGGTGACACATCAATGATCTGTGCAGTATTGCACGCCTCTTCAAAAACATTCCAAAGGGAAGTCAGAATGTGATTTTTGAAAGTCATTTTTGGTATGTGCTATTGACTAAGAGCGATAACAAAAAAAAAAAAATCTGCACAGACATCCAGTCTTCAACCCAGTTTAATGGCTTATGTGAAGATCAATATCAAACTCACATTTCTGTACCACACTTAATACAAACCAAGTTTATTTCTGAGACCTTACTGCCCTGTCATTTAAGGCCATTAGTCAACAGTGGAATGTTTTGCCTGCCGCTCAGAGCTAGCTTGCACATAATCCAGTCCAGTTTAGGTTATTTCTGCACAGCAGTTCTGCTTCGTAATGTTATTCTTTTTGGTATGTTCCGATCTGGTCTAAGTGCGCAAATTCTAGTAGTTCTATAAACACATCTCAGCATATTTTCTCTCTCTCTCTCTCTCCCCAGCTTGGGTGGGTTATAGACCTAAACAACCAACTCTTTTGTTCTTCTCCAACTGTATTACAGAGAATCGTCCTATATAATCCCTTGCAGAGGAAGTGTTCCGTGCGGGTGAACTGTCCGTAAACAAACGGAGTGTCCATTCTGAATGAAAACGACTACGTGCGTAGATCTCCTGAATCCATGCCAGTGTATCTCTGGCAGAGAATGTAAACAAAAAAGTTTGGCATTTCATTGTACCGTCGTCATGGCGCTGTGGTGCAGCTCTGGTAGGATGAGTTGTTTGGCCAGCTCAAAAGACGACCAATAAGGAGCCTAGGCCTCCTGGCAGAGAGCAGGGCCACGTATGGATGGGATGGTTATGTATACAAAAATATAAGCTGTGTAAATAGCCCTGGATAAGAGCATCTTCAACAAGTCGTGAAATGTGAAAACTCACACTGGAAAAAACAGAAAAGTTGCGCTTTCTTGTTCTTGGTTGTCTATTTAAAAACAGAAACAGAATCATCTGAAGGATAAATTTTCCATTTTTCTTAAATTAAAGCCATGTGAATGGAAACAAATTATGGAAATATATTATGAAATTCACCCTCCACTCTGCTCTTCTCACAGTGGTTTTTCTCCTCAGCTGACTGTTCGTGAGAAGGCTGACCGCACTAGCAGAGGGGTCTGTTTACATTCCATGGATGTGGCTTTCAACCACAGCACTATCCAGTGTTCAAGATCCATCCAGGGTTGAGTACTCTTTCGATACCGAACATCCTGGACCAGGCCGTGCAAATCAAATGATCGATAAGCTGGTCAACAACAGCGGGTCGGCGTTTACAGAACCTCTGAGAATCATACCTCCTGCAGCCTTTGTCATAGCAACAACGAAGGATGTTTTTTGCCCTCTGCCGTTTTTCACTTTCAGAAAGGGAACACACCAGAGAGACCAGCTGAGTCATGAAAATTAGAACTATCTGAATCAGACAGGTTCAAAATGACTCTATCGTATGCATTATTTATTTTATGAATTCATTTTATTTTAAACAGCACCAACAGTTTGAGTGGAAAAGTAGGACAATCAGCCTTCTGTCCTAATGATTTCTTTGAGACAATTCTGTTGAAAAGCACTTCATAAAATGTACTATTATCACTCTTAATATTTGTTTTTTTATGAGGGTTCCACCATAAACCTGAATACCTGAATCCACTATTTAAAAAAAATAAATAAATGAAAGAAAAGGCAAGCTAAAGTTACTGAGGGTGAGCGGAGAGATGGCAGGAAACTAATCTGTTGGTGCAGGTTGCAGACTGACTGGCGTATGCGTGACATAGCTGATGGGAGAGCAGCTGACCCTTGAACCAGGAAAACAGCATCTTGATCTCCCCTTCCTTTCTGTGAGAGAAACCCTCGTCAGCAGGTGCTACTGAGGGGGAGATTAAAATATGACTTCCTCCTTCACTGCTTTTAAAAAATCTACCTAATTCTTCGAGTTGGCTTCTTCACCACGGACGGCTGGAGGGAATTTAAGAGAACAGACAGAAAAAATCCTCAGCATCTTTGCGAAACGACGCAGACATGCGAACGGGCAAAACAACGGCAGCCTTGTCTTGTTTTCTGCAGCTGAAAAAAAAAAGAAAAAGAGCTTCTCTCCAGTTTGTCACTTTTCCTCAAACATCCTGTTGGGAGAGTGACACTTGGAGACAGTACAGCTGGGACGAAATGCATGAGACGAGCAATGACAGCAGCTGCAGGAGCTGGCCGAAAAAAAAGGGGAATTATGAAGGAGGGGAAAAAAGTCCTTAGTTTTCACTGTGAACATACACACTGAACGTTCCCACTGCTGCCAGTCAAGGCCTGTCACTTCATCTTCTGCCAATGAAAACGTAACCATTTCCTCATTTGCTGTAACTCCTCAGAGCTGTGATCTAATTATATAACCGGAGACAGAATAGAGGCTACACTGGTAAGTTTGAGAATAAAGTGTAAGAACGCTTCATGAACTGCTTCGTCTAAGCTGAATTTATGGGAGCACACAGGCCCTGTTAATTCGTAAACTGCGCTCCAAGACAGCGCACAATCGCATAGCCTTTCGGGTCTTTTCCAAAACAACTAATTAACAGAACAATAATATTTAGGTTACGAGATTTCACAACAGACGTGGAACTTAAACAGAGATTGAGCCCAAACACTTGGTGGCTGACAATAATGCGATCCGATTTGTGTTTATTTTTCTGCGTACTACTGGCCACATTCATGACTAACCCTGGAAAATTGAAAACAAAACCCCGTAACCCTGTTACTGAACTCGGATTCAAAGATCAAAAGACTTGAGCTATAAAAGTCTGATAAGTAGTGTGTAAAAACATACAATTATGTCAAATAATGTAGAAAAGAACCCAAAATGTAATTTTTTTCCCTCAAGTTTTTCTTCTTCTGTGGTATAAACGTGACCACAGCCACTTCCCCTTTACTATATCGGGGATGCTCATTTGTGGTCTGGGATGCATTTGTTGAGACAAATGTAGATTGTCTGCTCTGTGATGTCTCGATCACCTGCCCTTTGCCACGTTATAGACCTATGAATAATACCAGGGTTGGGTCAGAGAGAGAGAGTTCAGCTCTGATCATCATGATGGCCATTATGGGTTTCCTGGTAGTCAGAACACCTTCCCGGTCCTCCAAACTGGAAGATTTACACAAGGCCGAGCTCTCAAGGGTGCAGTCTTCTCACCACATAGCATGTGGCGGTGGGGTTTCATTTAGCTCACTGTCTTTGCTTAACCGGCCTAAAAATGTGGAAGAAAAAACTGCAGATAATACACACAGTTGACTCCAAACGCTCACTCCATGATCAAATCTTCAAAATGCGCATTGATTTTTTTCTTTGGCATATGCTGCCTGATTGGGTCTCAGATTTCTCGGGGTGGATCCGGTTAGGCTGGGCGGTTTCTGACAGCACAGCCCCTACCAATGTGAGTTTGGCACACACAAGATCGTGATCACTCGGTGAGCGACAGCAGCTGACCACTGGTCTATCAGCAGAAACATCTGAAGTTGAAACAGTGTAATGCTGCAGCAGTTTTGTGGTTATGAGACTGAGGAATGAAGCGAGGGCTCATACGGTGTAAGCCCAGCTTGGCGCTAAGCTCAGATCAGTCGCCAGAATTTCTGTCACTTGCCTTAGCCTGCACAAGACAATATGCTGGACTTGCACAAGACAATACACTCACTCTGCTTGCTGTCAACTTCAGATCAACCATGTTCACCTGTCTGGCTCACTGGTTTTACACTGCATCTCATCTTAACTCACAGGCAGCTCAGCCGTCGGCTGAAGGTCAACCAGGTCAAGGCTGAGGTGCTTCACATTCCTGCTAAGTCCACAAGGTCATGGAAGTGTCCGTTTCAAGATCTCCTCCGCTGTCAGAAGCCTAGCCCACACGACAAGCTCTCCCCATGTAGTTATGGTGAGCCAGGGGTACAGATTCATACTATATCACATAGATTAAGGATCTGCCCCGTGTTCTCCACATATGCTATGCAGCTCCTGGTCCAGACCCCCTGCAATTCCCACCTCGCTGGTCTTTCTCTGCTTTCACTTACATATACATTCTCAGTATTACATACAGTGGGGTCCAAAAGTCTGAGACCACATTGAACGTTTTCTTGATTTTTCCATATATTCTTGTAAATAAAAAAAAAGATTTTGGATTTTGAAAAATGTAAAACAAGATATGTTTTACAAGTTATGACATTTAATAAATGTGCATTTGTTAATTTTAATATTTATTCATATTTACTAAAATTCTGCACTATTTCTGGGTCATATTTGTGACACTGACCACATTAACACCTTTTTCCAAAAGGTCAGACCCCATCAAACATTTATGGGGGCACTTAAAGGCCATGAAAATTTTTGCACACTTAAAGACCATGGCATAACATGGATCACCAAGTTTTGCACAAACCTGTGGAGTCCATACCAGCTGCAGTGCACGCTGTCATTAAATCAAAAGGAGGAAATACCAAAAACTACGACATTCTGAAATGTAACTTTTCACTCAAATTGTTAGTATAATTTGTTATAAGAAATTTTGCACTACATTATAAAAGAACTTTCATTTGTACATTTGTCAGCATAGAGGAAGTTGAATGAACAAGTCTACAGTATTTGCTCTGATGGACTGCAACAGTCATCCTTATGTTCATTGTGAGTAGCTTTAAATGGTAATATGATTCAAGAGAAACTGTTGGTGTTCCTGAGTATAAATACAGTTGAAACAAAACAGTCCCTGAAACCTATGACCTCAGTTATGATCGCATTCACAATAACGGCCTAAAAATTCACATTTTTGTAATCATACTCTCTGTGTCCACAACTCTGCACTTCAGGTATATCTTATATCGTGACCCTGTGTGGTCCTTTACACCCGACCCTCACCCGACCCCCCCTCCAAACTAAGTGCCGTTTAAATGTAAAGAGTTCTGTTAAAACCCATCTGATTTTGGGGCCTGACTGATCTCATGGTGAATCACTGGGTAAACAGTGTACGCGAGCATTTTGATTCGCATACCACCGGTGCTGCCAAGACTGCGCTTTGAGACGCACTCAGACCCCTGGCCGTCAGAACGCATCTGAAAGAAGCGCTGCCTCCGAAACACTTTCACACCTTGGCCTGTGATTGTATGACTGATTATGGAAATGTTTACTGCAGCATCTTGGACTGAATCTACTGTCTAAGGGAAAGGGAGCTTCCGTATCTAAAATCTTGTGATATAACAAGCAGAATTATACAGGCATTCAAACGAAATGACTGTTTCTCCTGAGAGAAATATTTAAAGCCCACTCCAGCCAAAAGTACTACCTGCTTTTACACAAAGAAATAAGGGTGACGTAGGACTTCACTGAACTAGCTTGAAGAGTCGCTGCTTCTTTGCTCACAACCGAACCAACAGGATGGCTAAGTCATATCTCTAATAAATGCAAGAACATACATCACAGAAAATGGGAAATCATATTAGGAGGAAGTCAGAAAATTAACTTTAACAGCTGAAGTTTAACACTGTTTCAGACTTGCATTGCGTGAAACCGTTTTGAAACCAGAGGATGTGAGCAAAGTGGACCTTTCAAAACCTCATTTCGCGATCTACAAAATGTCAACTGCTAATCAGCTGTCTCCCAGTGCGGTTCAGTATCCCACACCTTGTGTCACAAGGCAAAGTTAAATGAACATTTCAACATTGACGTGGAAGCAAAGTACTTAACTGTGGCTCTTTCGCATGTTTGCGCAATGTAATGTCTATTTTTATGGAAATACACTGGGTGTGAGTCACGTCTCGGCTCCATATTAAGCGTCAGACTCTACCACAGTGAAATTAAAGACATGAATAAGGTGCCAGGGAGCTGGCCATTGGCTGCTGACCACGGTAAACCTGATTTGAAAAGGATTTTAATTTGTCTTTTTTTCTCTAATATGGTCTTTAGCTGCCTGGGAATTCTGATAGGTGGCTGCCAAAAAAACTGTTGTTCCAAGAAAGAGCTCAGTGTTATGACTCCTTCGTATCTAGTAATAGGTGAGCAAAACCCACATCCAACCACAGGGTTACCATAAATCTGGTATCTTCCAGATACGTCCGCCTTTTCTTTTCTGAGATGCCAGACTTTGTAAATACATAAAACATCTGTGCTTTTGTGAACATGCCTGTGGTGTGTAGTTTGGAGCTGCATTATACCTGTACGTGACATGAATATTACAAATATAATATAACCCAGCTTGTGAGAATATGAGCTGAGCTATCACTTGATATGTCTAACTATACTTGAATGCAAACAGGTTTCATTTGCAGGTCTGATATTCTGTAAAATATTAACCTTTTGGTATTCTGATCCGATTTATATGCATGACAGAATATGGCCATATAATTCTCTACCAATAAATGGCTGATCCTATTATCACCACTATAATGTTCTATGTGCACTGTTATGGGACTCACAGGGAGTGACATTACAGTACCATGGACAATAGTCTGGAGGAAAGTTTCCAAACTGTGTCCTTATGTACCCCCGTGTACAATGGTTTTTGTTCCAGCAAATCTCTGGATTAACCAACACTGAACATGCATGTGATGTAGCTCCAGAATATTGTTTAAAAAAACTTTAGTTTCTATGACTATTCAACTATTATTTGAGGTCTTTGCGTCCGCGCTGGACAGTTTCACAGTCTAACCAGTGACAGGCTTACAGAGGAATGCGCCTGCTTTGTCGCGGATCCTAGATATTTGATTACACTGTGTAAATATGCACGCGAGTTTATGTGTCCTTGCTTACCAAATGCAGATGCTGTTATTATCAATTTACAACAATGTTTTTTTACATGGACAAGAGCCCTAGCCGGGATCTCTCTCTCTCTCTCTCTCTCTCTAGGAGCATGTCCCTTATTGAACTGGCAGGTCCTGTTCGCGTGTCTGCTTACGTGACAAAACGCGTGGCCCTCCGACACATTGTTTTCGCGCGCACGCGAACTTGCGCAGCGTGTGTGCCGCAAAAAGACAGAAAGAGCAGAGATAAGAAACCCCCCCCACACACACACCCCCAGTCTTAGAGGCCTCCAGAGAGACTGTGTGCTATCGGCACGGCGACTGAAAGCAACTCGGTCAGTCACCGGATTAGAGCTGCCACGCACAGATAACCACAGCGACCCCCCAACCCCTGTATTCACTCATTTGCGTTTGTGGTGAACGATGGGGGGATTCAAGCTTCTCAGGAATCCGCTGGCGGATTAGGATATATGGATGTGATAGCTTTTTGAATGAACCCCATTCTTTAAAAGCAAAGGGAAAAAAAAAAACTACAAAATATTGAGACCCTCAGTTATGAGGTGTGGTCACCCCTATTAGCCTATGATTATATCTTAACATTTAAAACCTAAAAAAAAAAAAAAAAGAAAACCAAACACTTTCCAGAACAAAATAGGATATTTTTGTAAGCACTCCATAAAGTATTCAATCATTATGCATTATTATATTGATACAATTAATGAAATGTTCATTAAAATGTGGCATTTCTCTTTGTTCTCAAATTAAATAACAGCTTATAACAATTGAATTAACAAACTAAATTGAATTTACAATTATAAAACAATTACAATAATACATTAAACATTAATGGGGAAGGTGGTGAAAACTCACCTTCACATTTATGATCATTATCATATCTTAATTACATATAAATAACTATACATGTAAATTTGCTTCTAACAAACTAACAAAATATGTTAGATTTTGAATAGCAATTGGACTGAGTCACTTGAAATAAAATAACTGAAATAGCCGTGAGCAACCTAATTTCTGTGATTGCTTTCAGAATGTAAGTTGTGAATTTTATAGCAGGAGTATAATATATTCAGGTGTTCTGCTCAGAAACTGGTTAAATTACACTGTGCGAACATGTTTTGGATGGCAGAAAATCAAGACGGCAATAAAAATGCACAGTTCTATTTAATGATAAAATACAAATTAAACATTTTATTTATAAAGAAACATCTGTTGTCCCTGAACATATCTGATAGACAGTGCAAGAACAATATGTATCCCTCTTATTTTTAAAAATCTTTACCTAAATGTCAACAAAGAACCAAATTCTCATCTGCAGTTATGAAAACAACCTGGTAATTAATGTTAAGCATCTTGTGCATGTGGATAACAAGCTAAGAAATTATGATAGAACTAAAAACAAAAACTGTTGACTTTCATGCATACTTAAGTTTATACGGAAGGTATGTGGATCTTTCCCTGTAAAACTGAAATTTACCTCATCATACAGAAAAGGGTTCATTTTGGTAAGAGTCAGCTGCCCTGGAATAAAATGTAGTTCTTTAGCATGATTTGTAGGTTAATCTTCCACTTTTTAGCCCCAGGTCATTTGCTAATGAACCTTGGTAGTTTAAGAAATAAGCTTAATTGGTTTAAATATAATTAAAGCAGGACAAGGTCATGCCCCTGTTTAGAGACACTTAATTTCAGTTAACTCTCTTGGTGAAAGCTTCATGCTTTTCCTATAGCTCGGTTTAGTTTAACCCATTTCAAACCCTTTTTTTTTTTTTTTTTTTTTACAAATATTAATAATAAAGAACTCCTTCAACATTTATTACTGCGTTGTTGTCATGTTACTCAAAATATTACAGTATCGCTGTAAATAAGTCTGTCTCCACGGTTTTAAAAATGAAATTGTCTGTTTATCAAACCCGCCGTAATCTAACACAAACAATGACCAGACAAAACACAAAAATGTGGCTGAAAATCACAGACCTATGACCACCGATGAATCCCGAGCATAGATAAAATAACAGGCTATCAGAAGCAATACCCTCTGATAGCCTGTTATTTTATTTAACATTATGAACACAATATGCCGTCTGTCAAAACAATCTAGGCCGTAAGTTTTACTTTGGGAACATTTTTAAAGTTGAAAAAAGATAGAAACTCCAACAAAACTTGCTGAGTTAACAACGGCTGATGTTTATCGGGCGATGTTTATCGCATGCTTCAGACATCTGGTCCGAAGTGCCGACATCGCGGTATAGGCGGTTCCCCGGGGTGTGGGAAAACGTGAAGGTTTCGCTGGCCGTGGATAACTGACAAACTGAATTATCAGTCACAGAGAAGGGTGCAGCCCGAGAGGAAGTCCATGTTTAAAGTAATGACCTAGTTTTTACAGTAGAGTAAGAACAATGGAAACAGATACACAAGCGTTCGGGGCGCTGCTTTACCTATAAACACAAACCGCCCCTAACTCTCGCCCCTCCAGGGAGGCCTTAGCCAGCGGGGACAAAGCTCTGACACCATCTTTCCCCTTTGCTGTTATTGTTTATAATGCGCATTATTCTGGATCAAAGTCTCTCGGACACGGGTGAGGGGGTTGGGGAAACGCAGACGGACAGCTTGCCAGCCGTCAGCACTGGGAGCTCACGGCGTCCCAACAGCGCCTGCAGCAAAGAAATCTTAACGCCTGTGAACTCTTAAGGCGGAGTTTTTACATTTAAAGAGAAATGTTTTTTTATATATATATATCCTTATTGTTTGTCATATTAGAATATGCTAACACAACTAATTTCATGCTAAGCTCCTCCACCCTATTGAATTTTACTCAGCTGAAAAACAAAAGTATTAATTAATTATGTTTTTAACTGAAATTCATTATGTTGTTGCTAATGTCTTACTGTTTGTCACATTAGAACATGCTTTGGCAATTTTTTTTTTTTTTTGCCATCCTAATCATGTCTATGGAACCATGCAGACATGGCCTCATCTCCAATCCATTTTTCTTTTTAAAAATGAAAGAAAAACTGTATAAAACACTACTTCCTAAAACACATTTAAAAACAATGGGTTTTCTGAAGTAAGTTCTGAATGAGTGAATGAGTCAGTGAGTGAAGTGACCGTGGGCATGGAGTCCTGCTGTGGCCTTGCGCAAAAAACAAATGTAACACAAAATGTTCCAGCGGAGGACACTGTCACTGTTCCCGCGAAATCAAAACGAAGATAATGGAGGCGTGCTGTCAAGCGAGGGCATGACGACCGGAGGGAGGGCCAGATACGATACGCTCACCTGACTGTGTTGTTGGGAGTTTTCTCAGCTTGTGCCTGTTTTTCATCTGTGACACCCACTACCGCCAAACTAGCTTCCTTATTTTATTCACATTAAATCCCATAAAACAGAAGCAGATGGGGTGGTGTCAGAGTTCAAGGAATTGGTTGAAAAAGTAACGGCCCCTAAAGTACCCGGTAACTTTCGGTTCTTTTCTGTCGTTTCGCTGATGCCCCTTATCCCAAGTTGCACAGGTGTACAATTTATTTGCTATTGCGGGCAAACCAGATGAGCGTCACAGGAAGTCTGTCCCATACAAAGGTGCTCAACAGGTTTGTAAGCTTCACTATTTTCAATCATTACTTAACCAGGTATTTTGATTACTTTATCTAAGGCTATTACAGCAGTGCTGAATTTGTGACTTGAACCCGCAGCCTCCCACGTATCTATACTACACTGCCACCAACCGCCCCCTCCTTTAATAGGTCACTACGTTTGTCCATGATTATTTGATTATCATTACTTTACCAGGTACTTTGATTACTTTATCTAAGGCTATTACAGCAGTGCTGAATTTGGGAATTGAACCCGCAGCCTCCGAGGTATCCACCACACCCTCCCCCAGCTCCGTAATAGGTACTGGACGGGAGGTACGGAGGTGTCAGGTTTCCTGAGCCTCTGTACCTCCTGCAGGCCTGCGTCAGGGGGTTTGGAGGGGCGGGGGTGAAATCACTTCCTTCCTTGACGTACAGCGCTGGAAAATGGCTTCCTCTCCTGCGCTCTGAAGTCTGGCGGGAGGTGATCCGGGGTGGGGCGCCGCCGACGGCAGGGGGTGGGGGTGGGGTCCCCTGGTTCAGAACGCCACAGAGGTCAGAGGGAAATGGAAAGCAAGCAAACTTGGGGGAAAAAAATCTTTCCACTATACCTATCCTATCCTTATCAATTGTACACAAAAAGGCTGACCTGACCCTTGATGTACTGATAAGTCATCCAACTATCGGGACCTTCCCAAGCTAACATCTTCCCTCTAACTTGTTGATGATAATCCTGATCTCAATTCAGGTTTCCCATATTCATATCCTACCCTTAACAATTATAAGCGGTACACCTAAAATGATCCTAGATCAGCCCCCCTACCCTGAGAAGCTTTATGAATACAGGCCAAGACCTATGTAGGAGGTGGATCTACACTTCATCGCTTGAGGATAGCCAGGCTTTAGATCTAGGGGGGCAGTGGATCGGACTCTGTTTGGGGTAACTCAGCCTAGGGATACGAAACAATCCAAAGAGCACGGCGCTTTCGCTTACTGGTTCTGTCATGTTCCTTTCACAACAATCTGCAGGCCTCTCGACCCCTTTGCCCCGAAACCCCCCACCAGCTAACCCACCCCTCTCCAGCTGCAAGCAGTCACAAACAACAGTATCTCTCTCTCTCTCAGGGCTGACCTTGGATGTCGGCCCAACACAAACGGCAACGGAACAGCGAAACGGGGAGGCTTTCGGCACCAGACATTATTAAACGAGGAAATCGCAATGGAACCCCCACCCCCATTGAAAAAAAAAAAAAAAAAAAAAGATGAAGGATACAGCTTAAGAAATATGAAGGGACTTATTTTTCAGTAGGCAATCAACAGTGCGGTGTGTGGGAGCTTATGGTTCCGTTCCAGAAGCAGCACAATTGAATCAACTTTAATTAATTCCCCTTTTGAGCCGTGCCAACATGGGGATTCAGTGGTAACTGATCCAAGAGGCTGGTCCCAGAAGTCAACCACCCACTGCAGTGCTGTTTGAGCGGAGGCCTAATTTATAATTATTTCATTATTTCTTTAACTATAATCATTCTGTAAAGTTTCTCAAACTTTCTTACATTCGCTAAAATTCCATGACAACCTGACATGCTGTCAACTGATTATGAAGGTCAACGTTTCACAACTATTTTTTCCGAAACTTGTTATTATTCACTGCTGTCAGCTCGCACGGCGTGAAACATCCTGGCCGTTTTTTCTAAGCGATTGCAAAACTGCGCGAGTTTGCAAAGTGAAAGCCTGAGCAGAGATCGCGCTTTCCAAATGGCTGATAGTTTGATTGTGGGGAAAGCGGATGCATACAATGGCACTTCTGCCTTGAGGGCCTTCTCTCCAGCAAAACTTCCTGACTTTGCGCGAAACGCACATAAAGCGGAAGCAGGGCGCAGTAATGTACGAGTTCACGGATCTGGTTCGGAAAGCGACGCTCGTTTGTGTGCTCAGTGACTTTATGAATGAGACGCGTCGCGTCTGTGACACGTGCAAGTACGTATGGCACGAGGGAAACCGTTTTAGAATAAAGTGACCAAATTAACTTGTGACCAAAATACTCATACTTTCCCCGACATGCTCTGTGTGGTATATCCACTTAAAAATGTCAGAATAGGGTCGACCTTTAATATCCCTTTAAGATTATGTTCTCAGGGGCTGGTAGGAAGGAAGTTGACCAAGACAGCTGAAAAACACAAGTGTTGAGAAACGTACCACGGGTGACACTGGAGGGTGACGATTACAATTGGGCATTGCAACTCTGAGGTTGCAGGTTTGCAGCTCAGTAGCATTGAAGTTTTGATCTTCTACAGATCTCTACAGGGGTGCTTCAGCAGAAAATACTTTCTCATGCCAACAAAACAACCAAGGCAAGAACAAAAGCTGTCATATGAAACCTGCTGTCCCCAAATTAAAAGACCAGCTTTCACCCAAGCAGTAAAACACAAACACAAATATCTGTTGTGCAATTCTAAGTGTCCTTTTAAACAACCATCCCACAGCAGTTTAACAACCATCTCCATCAATAAGCTAATTATCACAAGCTATCTCACTTTAACGGTTACAGCAGCCGTGACAATACTCTTGTGACCTGTGAAAAATTAACAGCCTGTAGAAAATAAAAACATGCAAATATCGGTTCTCCACTTTCAACCAGTCTTAACGAGCAGCACATGGGAGATAAGTCTTTGACCTGTGTGCTCTTCTCCTAAGTTTTTGTGGTCTCATAGCTTGCCGACACACACATTAAGCCCTACCTACAAAAACTCTGCAGGCCTCACACATTTATTGAACTTCATGTATCCTAAATGTTGATGTGCCAGTTTAGGTCAGTTCAGACCTTATACTGCATATCTGTGGTAACATACATATTAGTTGTGTATGTGCTTAGTGAAGTAGGCCCTATGAGTGCATGAACTACTGTTCACTATTCAGGTGAAGAAATGGGTGAGGAGGTGAAAGAACTATAATGTATTTTTGGCTGATGAGTTGGTACGAAATGAGTTTTCATGGTAACTTCAGGTTTTTAGTAGAGATATTTTGCCGTCCTGTCAGTTTGTTTTCCTTAGGACATCATTTTCACATCTATTGCCTTTCTTCTCTAGTGACTGACCCGGGTAGGCTCACAGTCCACAGACGCCGTTACAGCTCTGGTCTGCTCTTCCTGGTATATGTTGGTTAAAGGTTGCTGTGCTGGAAGGAGTGTTGCAGACTGTTTTTCAGCCAGTCAGCAGCTATGCTCTCAGCCTGCGCCTGTACCTGTGCAAGCTGTGCTCAAACCAAAACAGGAAAACACAAACTGTGAGGCTGTGTAGCAATACACACACACACACACACCCACAGAAACACGCAAGTCTCCTGTAAACCGAGAAACAGCCATTTCAATTCATTCATGATTTGTTTTGTACCATAAAAACTCCAATGGTGAATAATCAACTAACTGATTAGCATGTGAAAGAAAAAGACACACACAATTCTCAAATCAGTAAATCTCAGCGGTAATGCTTATTGACTGTTCACTGCAAATGCGTCTGTGTATCTCTTTGTGAAACACAGATGAAGTGCTGGCCTTTTGTTACCATGCAAGAGTCATAAACCTCTTTGCCATAGTACATAAAAAGCTTCTCTTACTAGCTTTAAATCTTCAAAGCTACTTTTTTTTTTTTTTTACTTCGGCTTTCACCCAACACCTTTCATGATCTTAACTGTCTCGTCCAATAACTTTCATCGTCGACTCTGCGTTTCATTTACCTTTGATTCATTTGTTTATTTTTAATCATTTTATCTTCTAAAAGATTCATTATTTCTTTTATCTGTTTTTTGCATCTGTAAAGCACTTTACAAAGAATGCCATTATGTGAAATGTTCTACAGAAAGCAAGTTATTGGTATTGTTGTATTATTGGTTTGCTGTTGTGTTATCTGTAATACTGTTCTTGCCTACTGCCTGTTTGACCTTTACTTTCCCTCCGTTTAAGTGAGGCATATTAGGAAGCAACCCCTGCTGCTCACACGCTAATCCAGTCAAGGCGTGAAGGCGCTGACCTGCTGACCCCCGCATGAACCCTGACCCTCAGCTCGATATGCTGCAGTCTGGCAGCCGGGGTGAAAGTTAGTAGCAAACCAACAAGGTCAGCCCAGTCGCCTTTGGTGGGACCGCTTCTACATGAAGCGGGGGAGCGACTGCAACGCGGGAGAGCCGGAATGGCGTCCACCAGGAAAAGCAGCAAAGGCTCATTCAGAGATTAACTAATGCCAGAGAAAGGAAAAAAAAGGCACAGGCTACCTGCAAACCTGAGTTTGAGGCTGGCGATTTTGTTAATGGTCTGAAAATCCCAAAAAAGATGTTTACAACCATGCTTTGACCCGTTACACACCCGGACTGTCATATTGGTTGGGTGGGTGCTGCTTTTCAGTGTGGTACTACTGTGCAACAAACCAGAAAGAAACACATGATCAAAGCATGGTTAGAGATGACTGGGGTAAGTGGCAAAACCCACCTAACCCTTGATAAATGTTAATGTTTGTCTCTGAGGGTAGGGTATTCTACAACATTCAAAACTATGTAAGGCCAAATTTACAACTAATTTAGTTTTAATATGTTTGCCAATCAATACACAAAGTAACACTGAAAGGTCTAAGATGTATTTGACAGGATAGAACATTCGACTGTCAACAAATGATTTTCATGCTTTAAGCGTATTATGTATCGTGTCTTTGCTCAAAAATATTCCTCTACATACACCAGACATTTCAGTTGCATTCCTATACAACAAAAAACACCAGACATTTCAGTTGCATTCCTATACAACAAAAGCATACATAGAAAATGCAAATGAAAAGAAGGTATTTACATTAGGCCTACTTATAAGCAACTGGCAGACACTTTTATTCACAAAATTTTTTTCCACACTGTCCATTTACACAGCTGGATTTCTTCTAAAGAAATGTTTAGGTGAGGCACCTTGCTAGAGTCTTACCTGGCTTTACCTGGGAATCTTATGTGAGTGACAGCCCCAGCTCCCCAACTGTTACACTACACTGCCACCCAATGGGGTCTGAGCTGACATGGGTGTGAGTGGAGTTAACAGAATGTGTTTTGATTTTAGGGGCTGTGGGGATAGAAGCTGCCAGATAAGCTCCAGCCTTCGCTGGCCACAGAGTGAGAGGCTCAGAGCTGATGAGGTCAGTGAGGGCAACAGGTGCAGGGAGATCTGATCAGCGAGGGAGAAGGCTCAGGTCACACGCAAAGGTGAGAGTGAGGGAGAGGAGCGAGAGAGAGAGGGAGGGAGGGAGGGAGAGAGAGAGGGAGGGAGGGAGGGAGAAGAGAGGGAGAGGAGGGAGGAATAGAGAGAGAGGGAGAGGAGGGAGGAATAGAGAGAGAGGGAGAGATAGAGAGAGAGAGGGAGGGAGAAAGAGAGGGAGAGGTGCGAGTGAGAGAGAGGGAGAGGAGGGAGAGGAGCGAGGGATAGAGAGAGAGGGAGTGATAGAGAGGGAGTGAGAAAGGGAGGGAGTGAGAGGGAGAGGAGGGAGGGAGAGAGAGAGAGAGAGGGAGTGAGAGAGGGAGGATGGGAGAGGTGGGAGGGATAGAGAGAGAGAGGAGGGAGGATGGAGGGAGAGTTAGAGAGAAGAGGGAGAGAGGAAGACAGAGGGGAATTTGCTGAAATGGTGCAACACCAACTCTTTCATTTACACATGACCCCCTAAAGAGTGTGATTCCAGTGTACAGCCACATGCATGAAAGGTTTTGTAGAGTGAGAGAGAGAGAGAGAGAGAGAGAGAGAGAAAGACAGAGGAAGAATATAACCAGTATCTGTGTGTAATGTTAGTTCTAGTCTTATCACCAGTGTTTAGCCTTTAATTTGCCCATGCTTCTCTTTTCATTCTGTTATTTTCTTTAGGCCATGTGTTTATTTTCCTACACTGTATTCATTGGATGTTTTATATCTTGTGCAATTCTTACTTGCTTTGGCAATATTGTTATATGCAGCCATGCCAATAAAGCATTATTAAAATGAAACTGAACTGTGAGAGACTGAAAGAGCTATCTTTTATCAACCGCACACACAGAGAGACAGCAAGTGAGACACAGAGAGGTTGAAAGGGAGAGGCAATAATATTATCATAGGCTAATATTTGGAAACCAACCAGAAGGCCTCCAGCAGTACCCTGGTAGAACCCAATTCACATACTCACATAGAACCCACAAGGAACCCAACACAGCTGTGCTGTGTTTTGTCATATGGTGCGATATAGTAATCAGCAACAGCAACAACAGTGCAAAAAGAACATAAGAAATAGTACATAATGACGAGTACAGGCAGTGTAGCCCAGCTAGGCTAATCATGTAACTACAGCACAGAGTAAACAGTGCTGCGTTAATCTTGGATTCCAACACTCAAAGGTGGCTGGCTCTAACACTCGACCTGACAAAGCTGTTCCGCACGTTGACAACTATGCAAAAAAAAAAAAAAAAAAAAAAGTACAAAATCATCTTCCTGATATCAGTTTGGAATTTACCCTTGACTATCATCTATTTATACCCCCTTGTTCTGCTGACAGCTCTCAACCCGAAAAATACTTTGTAGTTCACCTTGTTAAGCCCTTTTGTGAATTTAAAAACCTTGGGTAAATACCGCCAGTGGCGTGTCCTTTTTGCTACTTGGATCCCAGCTTGTGCATGCCGTATTATAGGGATAAGCTGAAGGACAGTGCAGTGTAGGTTAATGGTTAGAGAAATGGGCTTGCAATTCAAAGGCCTCTAACTCAATTTTACAAGCGGAGCACAGTCATTGTACCATTGAGAAATACACTTAATCTGTAATCATTAAAATAGCCACCTGTATAAATGGATGGTATTTATTAAAATAAATGTAACCTGGAAGTTAGTCCAGACATGGGCGTCTGGTTAAAAAAAAAATACATGAAGAAATAAAGTAATGACTGTCACGCAACCCGATTCACATCTGGGAGTTTGTGTGTCTTTGAGAAACTGAACGAGACGAAAGGGCACACCGACACACATCCCGTTTTCGCAGACTCGCAGCCCACAGTTTCCTTTCTCTGGCACGCTATTCTGAAAGCCGAGGCCTCGGAGAGCGAGAGAGAGGCAGAAGCGAGAGCTGGCTGTTAGCCGCGTTAGCATGATGGCACGTGATGGGGTACAGAACAGAGCAGAAGCAAATGAGAACATGCGATGAGAGTTACCCTCCTGCCAACCCCTCTCCAACCCAAGATAAAATAAAATAAAAACCACACGGATGCTCTGCAAGAAGCAGAGCTTGTTGGGTGTGTCGAGTGCCATCACTAACATTGAGCCTTGCGGTTCAGGGCTCATTTACATTGGTGAAAATTAACTAGAATAATATATCGTTTTTGTCATGCTAGATGTAGAATCATCCTTTGAAAAGATTGCGCTCTGTAGTTAAGATTGGAATGAGCCATACCATACCACCTCCAGGGGCTGTAAACAAAAGATCTGTGCAGGAGAAACATGTAGCCTAAACTACCTGCCACTGGCATCTGTGACTGGAGTCCTTGGCAAAAACTCTTGCACAAAATATGTCAAACTGGCCCTTCCTTCAAGCACCATAAAAAACATCTATACAGTAGTGTAAACACCACAGGAAATGATAAATGCAAATGTTGATCTCACAAAACCCACTCCAGCTACCTGACCACATGAAAAGGAGTTGAAAACGTCTCTCTAGTCTGCCCCTAAAAACCAATATGGGTTAAAAACCCACAACAGTTTCGAAAGCAAAGCAAGTACATGCTTAAGTGTCACTCAGTATCTGGTAGGTAGAGTGGATGGTTTCATGAACGAACAACGAACATTAAAGTATATGATTAATATAGATAATGATTAAAACCAGAATAACATCTTTTGTTTTCCACAATACTCGGGGAACAAAGTTAAATAATGAATCTAGTTTGTGGTAACCCCCAAAAAAGAAAAATCTAACCTCAAGCACACAACCTCAGTCTTTCAAGACGGTAATTTTCTTCCATGAAAAATGTCACTCTGGCCCAGCTGCCAAAAATGTTGTCCATTTAGGCTAATGCTGTGCATCAAGTCAAAAACATTGTTATAAACTCCGATTGCAAGATGCACTACTACTAAGGCACATGGGGGCATGCTCGAGGACTAGGATCAATCCATGTCAACTGGGATTCCAGCCTAGAGAGAGGTCTTTCACGTGACACATTGCTGTGGAAATATAACCTATCCTTTACGACCACCTAGCGTTGGCATTTTCCACCATCATCTCTGATGGGTGGGCATACGTTTGATGGGCTTATTATGGCAGAACGACTCTGGCTTTATGTTGAGCCATATATTGAAATGCACGGAATAGGAAGCACTTTAGTTTCATGCGCTTTCCTTATGTACAGAACCTTGCCCTCCGGCCAATACAGACCTCCAAATCCAGGGACAAAACTTTGTCCCTGGATTTGGAAAGACATGCACAAAACATTTCAAAATGTGCATGCATGTTAATTCAGTTTTCATAGGTCCATTCCAGAGATATGCGGAGATTAATATACCTCAATTTGGTCCAACAGTGACCACTACTACTCATTTCATGACTTCACATCGAAAACATTACTGCATATTTATTTACATAGTGCAAAACTATGGGGGCCATTACTTCAGTGCTGAATGTATCATGGCCTTGTGCGTATCAATGATTGAGTAATTAGCTTACAAAGACGGCTACAAATTGTTTAAAAACTTAGCCAAACTAGTAGTTAAAGATGTCCATACCCAGAAGAAATACAGCTAATTTGCGGGGAGTTGGTGTTGGTTGATTTCTGTCAATAGATCCATACACACAGTGCCACCCATAAATATTTGGTCAGGTGACACATTTGCCATTAGTTTTTTTCCCCAATTGCTTGGGTGTCATCTTCATCAAAAACTGTTTAATTGAGAGCATGATCCATAAGAAAAGAAATATTATTTATAATTTATGAGTTGTAAATTATCACAGTATAACATATAATTATTAGATGACTGCTTAAATAGGTGTATGGTTGGTAAATTAGTAAATTCAATTCAATGTTATGGAGATGCGAGTAGTATTGAAAGTAAAGGGGTGACCAGGTAAAAGCTGTATTTATCGTTTTGGCTCATTTCCACATGCTTAGGGTAGGCCTCTCTTAAAAAAAAAAGAGAAAAAAATACAGAATCACACTGGGAAGCAGCAAACCTCCACATTATTGCATGATTCAATCATATTAAGAATGGCTGTTGAATATTACCAAGTTGTAAAGAGTAAAAAAACTAGATATAATTTCAGCTATCCCACCTTGTCTAAATCTCATTCGTTGATTTTACTACTGTGTTCTCCTGAAAGACTATTTACAACGTATCTTTACATTGTCAATGCCACCATGGTCTAAGCTGGGTGAAACCTTTAAAAAAATACACAGGACATAAGACTGAAGCTCCATTGATTGTCTACAGTGAGTTGAGTTGTAGTCTTTCAACCTGAAAATTCAGACTGATTTGACTTGCAAAGAACAGCTGTCATTACATAGGTTAAATCTTTGTATCATGTTAAATTATTTAGACATATTCCCTGCAAATATAACTTTGTTAGACCTATTCTTTTTGAAAAGCAGACAGTTAGTGCATACATGTTTGTGTCTATGGGGCTGAGTTTGACAGGAGCAGTTAGTCAAGTTTTTAATAACTTAAAACATAAATAAGTGGGAGCGCTGAGTGTATATGCTTTTTGCAAAATCATTTCCAAGGGAGAGTTGGCATGAGTTAAAATGAAACTAGTTTTACAGTTGTACATTGGTTTACCTTCGGAGAAGACAATTCTCCAAACACATCATATACACTCACGGTATGGACCATACAGTGAGAAAAAGGCTAAAGTAATGTATAAGCCAAGATTAATTTCGCATCAGATGACATTTTGGGATTTTTTCATAATCCCAAAATGATTCATTTCAGCCCACGCATATTAGCAACACCTACTGCATGACAAAGTCGTCTGCAGGCCGGCCAACTGAACAACGGTATTAATCTAGCTGAATATCAAATAACGTTTTGTTGTCTGCACTTCAGCAGCCTACCTCGTTTTATTCCCTATAAGAAGCATTTGCAAATAAGGTCAAATGCTGTTACGAAGTGACAAGGAAAAACTCACATAAAATGCAGGCCAACTGGATAGCAAAAAACAACAACAACAAAAACCAAAAATATGCTCGGAGGGGAGATCAACAATTTGCATTATATGCGCACGCTTCTTACCTTCGTCCTTCCATTTATTTTGTAGTTTCCGAGTTTACCGTTACAGTGTCTCACCAGATCGTCCATGCGACTCATTAAAAATGCTATCCTCTCGCAACCAGGCTCTCTTCCTTCAATCCACGATATTTTGTCCCCCCGTATATCTTTGGAAGAATCACTTCTCTGACTGACCAACTGTCCGTCAGTGAATTTGCCGGTTTGATGAAGGGCTCTGACGTCCTCCAGAATACGTGTTCCGATTTCTTCTCCAAGAAAGTTATCTACAACACATATGCCATGCTTGTTCATACATGGAACTATATATTCCATGGCTAGTTTTTGCGGAGGGGATTTCGTTTGTCCGTTGGGTTTTGTGTTGTTGTTAATCCCATCTCCAGTTTGCTTATTGTCGCCTACATTACCCTCCGAACAAGTGATAAAATCTTTTATTCTTTCCCCCTCCGCCGGTGGACTGAAAGGCCCCGCGTCTGCGTCGCTTTGCGAGGCGGTGCTGTCCTGTTCGGCGCCGCTCTTGTGCGACAGCTGTCGCTGACTCGTTCTCTCGTCCCGGGACGCCGGCAGAGGTTCGGGCTGCGGGGGGCTTTTTGATTTTTCGGCCTCCTTACAAACCTGCTTGTGCTTTTTCCAGTCCTGCTTCTGGTGCTCCTTGCTGCAGTAGAAGGAGTTTCGGCAACGACCGCACTTGAGCAAGTTCTCCATCTTACCGCAAAGCTCGCAGTACTGCCGGTCCCGGTCCATGTCGAGCGTGCTTTCGCCGGCGCGCTCCTTTTCCATGGCTGTGGAGTTACAGAGCGCCATGTCCCTTTAAATACGCCGCTCACCACACGCGGCTACTGTATTAGCGAGCTAGCTAAGTTTGGAAGTATTCCACCAGCCGCACCACAGCAAACGAAAAAGGAAAACCTGCCTCACCCGTTTCACAACCAATCAATTTCATTAGGCTTACACGCCACCGGTTACGTTCTCCCTGGGTTGAGCAGATAGATACGCACTCCCCGACAATCCGACAACGACATTATCGAATTGTCTTTTTTCGACTTCAACGCGTTCCTTGACCCTCGGTCGGAGCCAGAGAGAATCGCATGGCGCTGCTCTCTTTCTCGGCTCCTCACGTAGTCCGAACAAACCCAAGCCCCTGACGTCAGCAAGACGAGGGCAGGACAAGTTTGGGGCCCAACTGCTAACAAGGGTCGTTTGTGGTAGTGGAGTAAGTACTGGGAGTTTGCGTAGTTTGCTGTCCTGTTGCCGTGATCGCACTACATCTGGAATGAATGTTTACTAAAATAAAAGGGCTTATTTAAAAAAAAAAGAAGATGAAAAGAAAAGCATCAGCTGCGAAGCGACAACAGAGGGCGCAAGGTGTCAAACCTAATGTATATGTAAATAGATACAGTACAAATTACAAACTACAGATGTTGGAGAAGTAATACATGCATACTTCCATGCAATAACACATAACTGGGTTGTTCATTTATTTCACTGTATTGCAGCATATATCAATGTTTCGTTTCTATTCATTTGTTTTTATTATCTACTGACAAATTATTTATGATTGTTGAACTGACTGTTCATTAAACATTAAACGTTTCTGAGTAGTGGAGGTGCAAATACAATGTAAATATTTTTGCAAACTGAAGTTTAAACACGTAATCAACAATATTGCATTAACTACAAAAAATAAAAAAATAAATAGATGACAATTTCCTCTTTATTTAGTTGTAGGATATATATATATAAACCATTCCCAGTTTATAAATTGATAATCTCCCTTTACAGGCCAGCTCATTGAGTTGAGTTAACCTTGGCCTCCATGTTATAAAGATAAGGAACATTTGACTTGTCCTTGGTTCATTTCCCCTCATCAAACAATGGTGTTTTTTAATTATTATTATAAAATAATCATGTGGTTTTTCACCACTGGATTGCTTTGCACTGAGAATCATGCTCAAAGATAAGTGAGAACTAAGAATTTAAACTGAGCATGACTGAATCTAAGCAAATCCCAGACTAAAAATAACACTTTCTCACATTGAAATATTTTGTGGACATCTAGAACTACAGTTCAGACCTATTAAATGTCTAATGTGTGCAGAAATTCATGAAAAACATTCTCAACCAGGCATCTGAGTGATAATTTAAGGAATGTTCTATTGCCAGTTCAGGCTGATACAGATAGTAGAGGGTGATTATGTGGGTATTTTCAGTGCAAATTCATATTACGATTAAATATTCATATTAATTTTCACTCTGGTTGTTTGAATTGATATATTTGATAACTTCATTTGCGTATCTCGTTTCATTGCCATTATAGGCATATAAACCATAGACATATTGACTTAGCCTACATATATTTGAATACTCATGGTTTTACTTGGAAGATCACTCTAGTTTATTAATATTCTTTTGTCTTCCTTATTAAGCAGTGATAATCTTCCATATCAGCTAGTCGAAGCAGATTAAATCTAATTCATACACACTTGTTTTAATGATTTAAATCCACTGTGGAAATTCCTAAATATATTACCACTAACCTTAACTGGCTGGGTGAGTGGTGTAGCCTTTACAAAGTGTAGAGTCATGAAAGGGTTTGTTTTCATTTATGGCTTATACTGAGGGTAAGAGTCAGTTATTATCAGTGATTGTTGTCTGTATATTATTTTCTGGTTGGTCTATTAAAGTGATACACACTTGACTCACTTGAGTTTGCTTGTATCAACAGCAGCTTGCAAGTGAGTTTTGTTTAATTTGTATGTTAATGGATACTCTCCCTGGGGAAACATCTTATTTTAACTCATCATGCTTACATCTCTCCAGATCCAAGGTCTAGCCATAAACAGGATCATGTGTCACTTGAAAGATTCAAACTTAAAATGTCTACGTATATTATTTTACAGAACATCTTCAATTTTACAGGACAGCGACCGGTACCAACGTCTAACTTTCCCATATTTCCATAGCCCTCTAGCTGTAACTGAGGGAAGTGAATGTGATGGCTCTGACCACAACAGCTGGCAAACACTGGCACCTTCTCAGGAAATTTATGAAGAGACACATGCCTGCACGTACGCATTTGGCCAGTGTTCCTGTTGGACCGAGTTCTTGCAAAGCAAGGCAGAAACCTCATTAGCACAGAGTTGCTTTTGCAGGACCTTCCAGGACATCAAAGTCAAGCACCTGTCCTGGTACAACTCCATTGTTTCCTTGCAGAGCTGTTTTTCATTGCCTCTGTGCCTCTGTGCTGTAATTATGAGTATAAAAGCATTGCTTGTTGCATGATGATGATAATAATAATGATAATAATAATAAAAAAAACAAAATAACAATAGTAATAGTAATAAAAAAATAATAACATTAATAATAATAATTCGTTATTAAAGTAATTAAATCGTTGTTATCATTATTATTATTAATTTAGGACATGTTTCATAAGCATAAATTATACATGTAGCAACTAAAAACAACAACCACAGTTATGTATCTTAATTTCCCGCAGTTACAATATTTTCCGTACTGGCCTTAAATTGAAGCACAAAGTTATATTTAATGGTATGCCTCTGATAAGCACTTCACCTTTGAATAATCTTGTAGTTGAAACAGACGTGGCAGTGAACCGCAAAGTGATAAGTTCCCGAAATTGCTGCCAAAATAGAATTGCAACTACCAACTTCAGTTTTGCATTCCTGTGTGGGGGATTACCGTTTGTCCAACCCTTTTCAACATTAACGACATTTCCCGAAATGCAACTCGAACGTCTACGTAATTTGCAGAGCGCCAGTCCAACGCAGGAGAGAAAGACCCTTTGCTATCGAAAAGGCAGCCTACTAACCATCTTAATATTGGAATTGCAGGTCTTATTTGTTTAAATAAAAATTGCTATTTGTCTCTATAATTAGCAGACTGCAAATCGCATTGTGTATAACCAAGGCAGAGTTAGCTAAGAAACCGCACAGATGCCTCAAGCGTGTTTTTAACACGAACGCAACCGATCCTTGCAAGGAAAGCAGACCAGTGCGTGTTTAGAATTTGTTAGTTATTATTAAATAGTGTCTAATTGAAGTGTATTTCAGATATGAGTAAGAAAGAAGGTAAGTCAAGCACCGACATATCCCGTATTTGAATGTGTACAACGTGTGGAGCTCGTAGCTTGACAGTTAATTTACAAATAATATCTGTTCAGCGTTTTTTAACAGATTCTTACCGAATGTGTAAACAAGAACTGCTGTTGCAAGCTGGCAGTTAACATAAGATCAGTTAAACCTAGCTGATAGTGATATCTCGTATGCGACATTCCAGTATCATTCCGTCGACGTCCCTTATTCGCCCGACATTACCCACGTTGCATTGTAAATGGTAGCTTCCATAAACTCAACACCATGGTAATGTCATCCAGTGCTTTCATTTAAAGTATTTAAGCTCGGAAAAGTAATTCGATTGATGACGTTGAGAAGATCTCCAAAATCAGGTGTAGGATTGCTCTGGATTTCATCTGAAAGGCACAACTGACAGGCCTCTGACCCCAAGTAATAAACATGTCACTTTTGTGTTAGCTGCTGTAGGGCACTTTCACAAAGGATGTAGTTTAAAAAAGATAACTGACATTTAGAATTGACAATTGACTGCTAACACCTTTCAGTAATTAGACTTATCGCAAAAGCGTTAATATGATATTACGTAATTCATGACTTCATGGTTGAATTGTCTGGCTTTACGTGTTAGACACTGCTGTCTACTTTGACCCAGGCCTGCACAACCGGACACATCTAATTTCTGACACGTTAGCAGATTACCTGCCACACAAAGCAAAATGACCTGCCATAGAACTTCTCATCTTCACCACAGACCTTAATCTCTGGTCCAGTGCATGGAAAACCTTTGATGACATTTTTTGGTTGCAGTAGCCTGTAAGCTGAGTGGTGCCCTCCTTATGTCTTACTGTGAATTTGCTTGGCTGTGAAAAGTTTGTTTAGACATAGTTATTGCCGTTATTGTAGCCTATTTATGACTGAAGAACCACCTGACGTTTTTTCCATATTTGACTAACCATTTATTTGCAAAGAACATCCCCATAATTATGGTGGCGCTGTCCCACAACAGATACAGTAGTTAGTCAGGTTAATAGTCATGGGCTTATAGATTTTAGCCTGATAAGTGGCTGGTTTGGCTATTTTGCTGCCAAAAAGCAAGGTCCCACTTTGCAGCAAAAGGAATTGCTACTGCGCTCTTACTAGTGTACAGCTGTGACCGACAGGCATGAGTGCGGCAGCTCGTTGACACTTAAAAACGAAATGTGCATATTATTTGTGAAATTAATATCAACCGTCCTCAAACCTGTTTTGTGGTTGAAATGATTCATTTAAATACTTGAGAATAGTGTCAACGTACAGTAATTAAATAGACATACATTTTAAATGCAAGCTGGTACTAACAATGACATTGGCCAATACAGGGTGAATTTGCAAAGTTACTCTTTACGTTAAGTTAGTATGTTGAGCTTCTGCAGTGATTCTTCTGCTCTTTTCTGCTCAAGGTGAAGGATGTGTAAGGGGTCGGAAACAGGAATCTGCCAGCGAGACCAGTCCTTCATCTGTGCTGTCCACGTTTAAAAGTAAGGACCCTAGCTCTTAAATGGTTGCTTTCTCTGTCATATGTAGTCTAATTCCACAGAGGCAGATAACACGGATTAGCATTTTTGTAAATAACGGGGTAGCAGGTTGTGCCCCTGGAGAGCTGCTGGATGTGCTTGTGTTTGTTGTTACTCGGCCTTTAACACAACGGATCGCGCTGTTAACTGTCTTCACCTGGTTTCTTGCATCTGTATTGGTTGCGAATTTTAAGGTGAAAATGAAACACCCTCTACGCTCTCTCCAAGATCAGGACCGGCCATCCCTGTCTTAAGTGAAATCATATTTTACATATGCAGACATCCAAATATCCTGATATTTTTTAATTGTTTTTTTTTTTTTTTTTTTTTAGTAAATTATTATTGATTATATCCAATAGAGCCCCCAGATGTTTTTTTTTTAAAGTAACTGTGGCTAAGAAAAATTTTATTTTTTTGTGCAGCATTTCAGCAGGAGCTTGATACTCGACACGACAAGCATGAACGGCTTGTTAAAATAAGTCGTGACATTACCATCGAAAGCAAGAGGACTATTTTCCTTCTTCACAGAGTCACAAGGTGTGTATCGGAGAGAGCATGTGTTGGACAAAGACATTACAAGTGTACGATACAACATATATTGATATATTTTCAAACAACCAACAATAATGATGTCATTTTCAGCTTTGTATACTTTTCAGTGAATTCGCTGAGCCAAATATTGCTGTATAGTTATGAAACTGCACTTGTATGAACTGTTCATTGCGATCAAATTGTTATGGCACGTTATTTTTAAGGGTATTGTTTTCCTTTGGTAACTTCAGACTTAAAATTAAAAGTATTAAATACGGCCTATTAGTAAAATTTAAAACTAAGGTGTTGAAAATGTTCTGTGCCCATTTAAAATGGCCGTGCATTGTCTTATAAAAGAATACAAAATCAAGCGCCTCAGCAAAATGGGGGCTGTGACGATTTGTCTGAGAAACGGAAACAGGAAAGCTGTGAAGGACTTATGTCTTTGCTGAGCATAAGCTAAGATGGCGATGTTTAGCACGATGTGTTTATTAACCTCACTTATATCTACCATCCCCCATACTTTGTTCTTATCCTTTAACTCAGGTTATACTGATTGACACTTATGTAATGCCTACCTCTGTGTTATTCTGTGCCAGGCTGTTCCAGGTTCCTGCTCACTAAGTCACACACCCTTGTATGCAGATACATGATAATATGCTGTCAAGGGTATCTGATGTGTATGAAGGGGAACCACCCTCTATTGTATTTGTGTATCTGACTGCTGTGTACTATCTCTCCATTCTGCATGATCACATGCTTAAAAGCCTTACAGCCCTAAACATAGACTGGGGATTTTTCAGCATACCAAGTATCGCGCACGGAAAGGGAGTTTATTTTGTAGCGTGTTGCCTTAACACTTTGCGAACCGTAGTATCGTAAGCCATCGTTAGTTGATGTCGGTTTGCCATTTTTCAAGATCGCGAGGGTGTGAGCCAGCAGGTCAGCCCTACAGGCCGGTCCCCATCGCGTGCCTTTCACACTTCCCCTCTTTTCTGTGTCCGTCGGGCCTCAGTGTCACCAATGTGGAGGAAGTGCTGGCGGAGGCGGACGCCAAGCTGGACGGGGTGAGGATGAAGATCAGCCAAATAGCGGAGGAGCTGAGGGGGGAGGACCTGTTCCAGTTTCACAGGGCGTTCACACCGGGTGAGTCCTCTCCCGTGCTACTTACCCCCTCAGGGCATTGACTCCACCCCCCCCCAAGACTGATTTGTGGTTGTCATTCAGCGGTAACGCTTTTCCTTCAGTAGCATATGTTTAAGCTTTGCTCCGAAGGTCATAGGTTCATCCCCTGCTCCCACTAGTGCTGTTCTGTGCTCCTTTTCATCCCTCTTCCCCTCCTAATTTTTCAATAAGATGCTGAAAGGAGACTGACCAATCACGGTTAAGGGCTGGGTCTGACTTGTGATTGGTCAGTGGTCGCTTGCGTCTGATTTGTTAGCGAAGCACGGTTGGGCGGGTCGTACGACTCTGGAGTTCAAAATAAACAAGGTTTCACGGAGTCCTTGTTTACGGCACAGATTTAATTGCACGATAAAGCCAAAATGCAACGCTTGTGATCATAAGCGTATGCGTGTGTTCACATGGGTGAGCATGTGTTTTTATGAGGATAGATGTTTGCTGTTTATATAATGGAACAGAACTTCATAACAGATTGATGCGCACATGGTCAGTGTTTATCAAATATTTCAAAGTGCTGGATTTTAAACTGGATATGGGTAGATTTTGAGAAAGACTGCTTGCTGACTCTCCTGAATACATATTCTGACCTCAGATTTCTGCCGCTGCAAATTTAGGGATTACCTGAGGAGAGCATGAATGGATTTCTTAAATTTCCTCAAAACCAAGGAAAATCAGCCAAATTAAACTGCCCTAACCGGTTCATTTAATACTTCCATGGCCTTTCATTGACTTGACGAGATAATGCAGATTGTGACATTTTCAGAGCGTTTGTTGCGTTGCGTTTTGTGTCACTTTGTGTCTGTATTTAACTCCTTCTGTATTTACTGTTGAGCTTCTTTCTTGGCCTGGTCTCCTCAAAGTTTTATTTATTTATTTATTTATTTTTTTATCTCCAAGGACTTTGTAGTAAAATGAAAGGTAAAATGAAAGTACAATAGTAGTGGGTCATCGTGCAGACTCACCTTGTGAAAAAGAGGGATAAAAAAGAGAAATCCATTCACTTGCTGAGCAACCCTCTTCTCTCCATTTGGTATTTTTATCTGGGTGGTTCGCTGGAAGACTTGGCGTCCTTGAAGAAAGAGGAAGTTGAATATTTGACATCAGAGATCTATTCATGAAATTTATGATAAACCCCTCTTCTTTGTTACGCTTTATCTCCGCAGAACACGCACTCATTGTTAATGTGAAGGTTGAGGATATTGTTGTAAGAAATTAGATCTCTGGGTACTGCACCAAGCTGGTAATAAATCACAGAGAGAAGTGAAAAAAGTGGAAACTCATCTCTTCGGTAAATGTCTTTCCTGGTTCTTTTGAATCATCGTTGGTTTTTGTTTGATGCCAGCGGTGAATCGCAAACTAGCAAAATTACAAGACGAAATTGTCGATTTTTATACCGACTTCAGAATTCGTTATTCAATTGAAAAGCCTTTCTGGCCGTCTCATCATGTGACATTCAAGGCGTTTTACAGACGCTCTTAACCAGAGTGACATACATATTTTTTTTTTTTTTTTTTTTTTAAAACACGCTCTCCATTTGTGCAGCTGGATATTTGGGCTAAGTACCTTGCTCAAGGGTACAACCGCAGTGCCCTTCATGGGTTACAAGTCCACATCCCTTACCATTTTACTCACTGTTGCTTAATAGGTAGGTTACTGGACTTCAAAGCGGTTGCTGGTTTGGTTTCCTTGACGGGGCTGTGCCGTTATACCTTTTAAACAAGATATTTATACTGGATTAAGCAAATACTCAGCAGTGTATATGTAGACCGCAAGTATACGTCAGTCAAGATTAGCGTCTGCCAAATGCCTAAATGTACATAATACAATTGGAGTTTCAGCGGAAAGGAGCTGTGATTTATTTTACAGATTACAACGAAACTTTGACTTTTGAAGCGATAGAGTCACTCTCCATGTGCTTTATGATCTTTTTTTTTGACGGAACAGTAAAGATTTTGGCAGCTGTTTCTGCTGTTATTTATCGTGGCTGTGGAAGTTATATTTTAGGATGTGGTCTCCAAGGAATTGCTTGTGTATCCAGGGAGACGAGACTACTGGTCATTCCCAACATTTAAAGGCCATGTTTTTTTAACATGTCTTTTTTTTTTTTTTTTTTTTAAATTTAATAAATTGTATCGTCCTGGGTTGTGGCTGGCCCTGTGTTGACATAAATAGCCAGTTCCAGGTCATGTTTACTGGGTTTGTTTTGGGTCATGAAGCTATTAAATATATCGCAGCGAGATTGTAGCGTAATTGTCAGTGATATGGGCCGTGCTGGTGCTTTGATAATTGGGGGAATTTGAACTGCAGTCTGCTCTCTGTAACGCAGCCAGCTGTCTGCGGTTTGACTTGAGTACGTGCGCCCGGGAAAGTGCCTCCCTGCCCCCCCCCTCAAGATCCCCCAAGCGATCAGACATCGTGCTAATTCTTCGATCAGGGCAACGTGCGTGTTCACGCATGTTTACTAATGCATGTAATGCTGGAAGTACATATTCATGAGGTATTGCCTCAGTGCAAAGAAGCACCTTCTCTTTGTTGTGTGGAAAAGGTAAGATGGATTAGCACTGTTTTGCAGTGGCATGCCCGTTCTCACACAGCTCAGAAGTATAAAGGGTGAAGAGACATTAGCATCCGAGAAACAAGGACTTTGGTTTGGTTGTCTGGTTGTTTTCTTTTGCATTTTCCTCATATCAAGACCGATTCAGATCCGTTTGACTGAGTAATGAACTGGCTAAGACTCCAGCTCTCAACTTAGGCTGTGCCTTTACTCTGTGAACCAACTGAAACCTCGGCATTAATATTAATCATGTAGCCTAATTAATATTCATGATGTCTCATTAATTATAATTCATGTAACCGGATTAGGTTACCTGAGAATTCAGTTCTCTTTTATAGCAGTGGTTTGGGGAACCAGTGTGGATAGATATAGCGGGGAATTATTCAACCAATCAGATATAGAGAGGTTATTTAGGTGGCCAGATGTATAGAGCCAGTTGTTGTGCGGATTAATCTCCACCCCCCATTCTTTCAAAATGTGCCATGGGATCTGTAATTACCATGGTGAGTCAGAACCTTAGTTTAGCGTCATCAAAATGACAGTTAATGTTTGAGCATCGAGAGAGGTTGCCAGTTACACGCCAAATGCATCCGGCTCATGTTTTCCAGAGATACTCTCAAGGTGTGGTTCTTGGATGTCAGTATGTTTTGTGTTGACGTGCAAAATCATTTGGAAACGATCAATGCAAATCACCTTAGAATGCAAATAACTTTTTAACGTAATGAGATTAAAGATGGCTGCCAAGAATGCAGGCCATAAGCCGCCTCATAAAAGCGATTCCATTCTATTCTCTCAAATCAGTTGAATGAAAAAAGGACTCTGTAGGAGTTTTTCGAGCACCAGCACCTGAAAGAGTTACAGTATTTCAAAAGCGTATTTCACCCAGCTCGTGTTTATAACGTTTTGGCATTCATGGCATTGACAGTGATACAAGATGACATCGTCTGTTTGCGTCTGTTTTGGGGCTGTCAGGTTTAAGTTTTTGATTTGAGTGCTAAATAAGACAACAGCCATGTTTTAGCCGCAGAGCTTGTCATCAGCTTGTCATTTCCTTTCAACTATGAGTATTGTTTTGAAGTGACAAATATTAATGGATTACACTGCACTATTTTTTCATATATAACTAAAGTACTCTTGGCTAAAAGCTGATGCACAAAACATAACGTGGCATACTTTGCACATGGATGAAAGCGGGGATCAACTAATTTAAACAAGGTAAAAAATTTACAAATAATTCACACTTTCACCGCTATTGTATGTGGCTAAAAAGTGTTTTATTAGATCATAATTGTGTTTTTGTTATATTTCATATGAGGTGAGGCACAGAAGTGTACTTTGTCTCTCATTGAATCCTACTACCCTTTGTACAGAGAGCAATCTAAGAGTGACACAGCATATTATGCTAAATGTCAACACTTATGGAAATGTTGCGGTCAACATTCAAAGTGATGCAATCAATTTGCAGGCAGTACATTATAATGGTTTGAGTGCATGTTTATTTCCAACGTAGTACCATTAAACATGTAAAGCACTTGACCTGAAATATTTCTGTCAATATCCTGTTTTATACACAGCTACCATGGATAAGACTGTTTGCTAATTGGCCTTTAATGGATTTATGAGGAAGTGAAGTTGGAGTCGAGATTTATTGGCAAAGATTATAGCCCTAATCTGTACCTGTCTGCCTGCACCTGTGCTACAATGGAGTCCGCTCTTGCTCTGTCCTGAGAGGCCATTGTTTCTGGCTTGTAGCCGTGGCGTTGCCCTTGGCTCGCGAGCTGAAACACAACCCCGTCCCCCCCCACTGACTGCGCACGCGGTCACGGCCGGCTTCGGCTTGCTAGCGTGCATGGCCTTGCATTCGATCCAGCTCACGTACGCAAACAAAAAATGAGAAGGGGTGTGATTTTTATTTTAATCCCCCTCTAATTAATCAGGAAATACTTATTTAATGACCGTTAAATGTCTAAACCAGAAGCAGAGGGAGTTCGGTATGTCAGAGACACACACATGGAGGGCTTTTGAAATCAGCTGTGAGCAGGAGAGAGTGAAACTAAGTTTTCTTTCCTCACATGGTTAATGTTATGTGTCTGAAAGACTATTTTGGACAAAGATGCATTGTGTGTGTACATTATAAGACCCCTTCTGAAAAGGATACAAAGCAGAAAATAATTTCATAATTTCATTGTTGCTGGTGGAAAAATATATATATATGTAAAATAAAATGTCAACATTGTTCTCATCACTGCTGAAAAACCATAGTACACTTTTGGAAGAATTAATTTTTTTCTGGTTGTTTTGTTCAGGCACCTTGAATATGGAAAAAATCAGTATTTCTTGATTAATTTAGCAAAATCAAAAAAAAAAAAAAAATCATAGCCTTGAAAAGGTACCATTAATATCCAAGACAGCAGAAGACAGGAAAGCTGTGTAGCTTTGTAAATTAATTTTTGTAAAGGCTAGGGTAGCGACTGCACCTGTGCTTGTTCATGGGTGTGGGTGGGTAATGGGTGTCATAGCAACGATTTCATAATGAACATTGTCATGGGTGGCAGTTTCATATAATGGTTAGGTAACTGGTCAGAGGTTGCAGGTTTGATTCCCTGGTGGGGGCAGTGCATTTAAAGTGAAGTGCAGGTACCCTGGTGCCAAGGCATATCGGAACAGCGGCTGGAGTCGACGTGAAGTGGATGAACTTCGTTCCAGATCGCTGGTGTTGACTTTCGGCTCAGCCTTGGCGCTGTTCTTCTTCAGCGCACAGTGGAACGCGTGAATTCACGGAGAGGGCAGTGGATGAAATGGAGCGGGAGAAATGGGGCGGGCTCCGGCTCCAGTGACCTTCGCACCTAATCGCTGAAGGATTTATGAGGCCGAGCTGGAGCCTGGAGGCAAACTGCGGGCCAGATGAAGTCTGACTCATGGCCAAGCTTTGGGTTTTAAGTTCTTACTCACTTTACACTAGCTGTTCCAATGTCACCCTGGCAGTGATCCTAATTCCATGAACCCTGGACATTTGACTCTAAAGCTTCTGCGAGATCACGTATATAGCGCCATAAAGTGGTGATACGCGCTCTAGCCTTGGGAGGGATTCTGGGTGTCTGGTTTTTGCCTTGTCACCAGTTCAGATGTGACAAGTCAGGTGAGGTGAGCTGCATTGCATTCTGGGTAACAGTGGCCACGTGTTAAAGAGAGGAGTCCAGGTATGATTGGATGGAGACCCAGTCTCAGGCCGTTACATTGCGATTCCACCCGTTCTGCCCGTCTCAGTTATGTCCTTTTTGGTCACATATGTGATTGCACTTAACGTTCTTGGACATTATGCAAATGCAGAGTTTGCAGGTTCAGTCCACTGGAAGGGCTCTGCCTGTTTTATCTTTCAGCAGTTTACTTCAATTAAAATGGCCACATAAGTATCCAGCTGTATAAATTTATTGTTTTGTAAAAAAGGAAGCTCTGTGAGTCGCTAAAATGTAAGAAACGTAATTGTAAAGATAAAACCTCTTATTCTGCTAGTCAAGGTCTTGACTGAAGACCTGGATTCGATCACGTTTAGGTATGTAGCAAGTGGAGCAATGATTTCAGAATAGTGAGAATATCCATTGTTCTGTATTAGATGAGCCAAGTTTAAATAGATGTGTTTTCAATTTTCGGAGGGGAAAAGGCAGAGATTCTGCCACATAATCAAGATGAATCAGGTATTTTACTACAAAAGTGTTGAGGGAAACTCTTACTACAAAGATAAGATTGGGAGCGCTGGAGCGACAGTTTAACGTCAAGGTTAATGCACACAGCTCAAAAGCAGCATTAGCTGAGGGGGGGCCGGGGTTTAACCCACGGCCGCTATTTACGACAAGTCGAGCAAAACCCTCGAAAACGGTTTGCGTCACAGGCGGGTATGGCGGTTGGGGCAACAAAATTTCTTCCCCCCCTCATATAAACTACTGGGCCTACTGTTCATTCTCTTCTCTGATGTCTCGCAAAGAATAGCACAGTCATTCTGAAGTCATAAACATGCTCGTCGCTTATCAGATCCTAGCTACGTAAATTCCTGTCGGTACCGCCCACCCTTTGCCAGCACCCTCTCCGCGGCATCCTTGGCAGGGCTGGTGTATTAATGAGGCCATAAATCGTATCTTCACTGTGTCATTTTGGCAGGTGAGCACCATTCGCACGTACAGTGGTTCGCGGAAAACGGATGGAATGGGTCGTCGGAATACGATATTCTTTGCTTGCTCCTGCCAGTGTTGTTTCCCCAACTGTTTATTGTAGGGGAAGTCAGGTGTGCTTTTCTTTGTTGCCTTGCATACTCTGTGGCGTCCCTAGGGTTATGTTAGATGAGTATCACCGGTTTCAGGTATGCGTTTCCGTCTCCTCGGCGCGCACCTGGAGCGTACGGGCATCATGCATTCTGCATGCGCGATTCCGCGATTCGCAGTTTGATCGTGCCCGCAATGCAGTGCCAACTTTGATGATCCTCGAGAGTTCTTGAACAATGGGTGATAAGTTATGTCTGGGAAAACCCAAACACTCCAGTCTACAGTGAGAACCCATACCAGCCACTAAACATGGTGATGGGTAGTGTCATGGGTTTTTGGAAACTGGGTGACTTGCCAGTGCTGAAAGAATGTAAATCAAAAAATTTCTACAGCAGAGTGTTGGGTCTGTCTGAAAAGTTTCTCACAATATTCTGAATGTTTTTTTTTTTTTTTTTTTGGAAATGTTTCCAAAGACCAAGTCTGACCAGTTGTACAGTCATTTAATGCAAGATTTGCATTCTGTTTCAGCAGTTTTCATAAATTATTGCTTTGTTCTCCACAAATATTTCTTAAAAGGTCATCTGAATCTTGGCAACATGAACATTTTGAATAATTTTTTCTAATGTAACTTGGTGATTCTTGGGACAGGATTCTTGACATTTTAAAATAGTGGGAAAACATTGGCTGTTATAACAAAAAAATCCCATTAAACCTTATCTCTTTTTTCAATGTACTAGTCAACCGGAATGTAAAAATGTTCCCAAAAATTAGACTTGAACGAGATATTTTCTCACCATTACAGACAATTGGACTGGCTGCCTGCACTGTGTTATGACTCAGTTTGAAACAATGCATTGTTGAGGTTTGAAACTTATCAGGCTTGCATTGCTCCAGTTAAAACAAATAAGCAGAATACGATATATTTCACTCGGCCTCCAGTGGCATATCAAAGAACATGCGCATATCTCTGGTTTTAAATATGATTTTAATGCATCGTCTACCTTCGGCCAGCTGGAAGTGACTCAGCCCACAGTGTGGATGGATCTGGAACTCCCTGCACCAAATGGTTTTGGTGCTCGTAAATGTACTGTCATACCCCTCCATTTTGTACTCGGTAGCCTTTCTGCTGCAGTCGTCCAGGGAAACGTGCCTCTCTCAGCATAGGGAGGATGCTGTTATTGCACATTGATAAGGTTATCACTTTTCCTGTAACTGGACAAAGTTGATATCAAGGCCTGGTTTGTTTGTGGCTTTGAAGCCAAACGCGGCCGATAATAGATGCGAGATTTATTGTGGCACGTCGAAGACCAGTAAAAGCTGTCACACTTTGGGAGAAGAAAGGAAAGGAAAATTAAATGCAATGAAAAGACTTATCTGAGCTATTTGAAGAAATAGGCCAGGCATGGAGATAGGGCGTGCTTTGAAGTTAATTGCTGCTTGAAAAGTAACCGTAAACATGAACTCTTAAACGCGTTGCTTGTCAGACCGCTTTTTACCAAAAAGACTGTGAATAAATATCGAGGTTGCTCGGACACCTGTTCATTGCTTGGTGATTCGGGGACCGCCAGGCTGTCACTGAGATACCCCTCCACCATTTTGGATTTTTTTTTTTGTGAGGCTGTGGTTTTTTGTCCGGCAAAAGCAGATAGACTCCCTCTCTGAACTCTGCTCTATTCAAGGTTTCTTCCTTTTAGCCGCACAGTTGCTGCTGTCCGGGGCTGGATTTCCGTCACATACCTGGGTTATATGCAAAGCTGCTTTGTGGTGTTGAGGCTGCCGTTTTTGTTCTGGCTGTACGAAACACATTATTTTAAACCGTTTTTTGTTTAAAACCATTTACTTACCTTATGAAGACTGTGTGTGTTAACGGGGTCCATACCTTATGAGGACTGTGTGTGTTAAAGGGTCCATACCTTATGAGGACTGTGTGTGTTAACGGGGTCCATACCTTATGAGGACTGTGTGTGTTAAAGGGGTCCATACCTTATGAAGACTGTGTGTGTTAAGGGGTCCATACCTTATGAGGACTGTGTGTGTTAAAGGGTCCCTACCTTATGAGGACTGTGTGTGTTAAAGGGGTCCATACCTTATGAGGACTGTGTGTGTTAAAGGGTCCATACCTTATGAAGACTGTGTGTGTTAAAGTGGTCCATACCTTATGAGGACTGTGTGTGTTAAAGGGGTCCATACCTTATGAGGACTGTGTGTGTTAAAGGGGTCCATACCTTATGAGGACTGTGTGTGTTAAAGGGTCCATACCTTATGAAGACTGTGTGTGTTAAAGGGGTCCATACCTTATGAAGACTGTGTGTGTTAAAGGGGTCCATACCTTATGAGGACTGTGTGTGTTAACGGTGTCCATACACTGAAGACTGTGTGTGTGTTAATGGGGTCCATACCTTATGAGGACTGTGTGTGTTAACGGGGTCCATACCTTATGAGGACTGTGTGTGTTAAAGGGTCCATACCTTATGAGGACTGTGTGTTAACGGGGTCCATACCTTATGAGGACTGTGTGTGTTTAATGGATCCCGACCTTATGAGGACTGTGTGTGTTTCAGGGATCCAGGAATACGTGGAGGCCGTCTCCTTCCAGCACTTCATCAGACATCGCTCACTGATAAGCCTGGAAGAGGTTAACAGCAAACTGGTGTTTCTCAAGGACCACAAAGCCGAAGATAAGGTAGTGCTGTTTTTCATTAAATAATTTTAAAATCCCCTTAGCACCCCCCCCCCCCAAGCTTTCTAATTCCAACTGAATCAATGAAGACGTTTTTTTGCTGTCCCTCCTATCAGAAAGGAGCTCTTTATCAAAACTCTGTGAAGCTCACTGTCGTCTACAGCTAATCTACACAAGAATCACCCGCTTTTCAGATCTGAGGAACTTGAGCGACAAAAATTGTGGTTCGGAAGGACAGCCAGAATGGAGTGGTGGCATGGTATTGCGTGCACTGGCTCTCACGGTGATAAAACTTTCAGTTCTCGCCCATATAAATTGGTCATGTCATTATAGCCTGTCCCATGTCAGGCATTTAGCAGAAGCCCTTATTTAGAGTGACCTACATGGCTTTCGTGTTTACCCGCTATTCATTTATGCAGCTTGATATTTACTTAAAGCAATTCCGATGAAGTACCTTTGCTCAAGGGTGCAACAGCCGGGCTCTGCCTGGGAATTGAGCCTGCAGATTTAATTCCCTAACCACTACACTAGACTGCTACCGCCATGGAACCTGCTGTCACCTGCCCGCTGCAATTCATCCGCGGAAGAAAGCTATTATGAGTGGTATTTACATTAGAAATCCAACGTTACCACTCCCTAGCAATGAAGCTAACGCTAACAGCATTATAGCCTTTATAGCCTGTTACTCTTCAGGCATGTATCTACATCAGAAAGCCAGCACTACCAGTCCCTAGTGATCAAGCTAACGCTAACAGCGCGGGACCAGTAGAGTGCTGGCCTGAGCCAACTGCTACGTTCCTCCAAGCACTCGTGCCTGGGTTATCTGATTGGTCAGAATCCACCCCATGTTTCTTCATCCCTTTTAAGAGGGAGATAACGGTTGTGGGAATATTGTAGCCAGTGGAAAAGGATTCCTGGCGTATTACTCTGCTTCCTTAGCCCCCAAAAAAAAAAAAAAAAAAAAGTAGGCTGGCTCTGCTGGCTCTCTGCTCCCTCTTTTAGAACTTACCGCCATTTATCTGATGGATCCATGTCCTCCCATGTCTGTTTTTTTTTTAGAAACAGGCTGTAGATATTGCCGTATCACATTAAGATTGCTGGATAATGGGCAACGGCTTCATCCAATTTCTGCTAGCGGCCTAGCCCAGCCCTGGGACAATGTCTGAAAATAGAACAACAATGCAACAAGAAGTGGGTGGCAGTTAACCTAGGGGTGCATCCCGTGAACTTTGTCTTGATATCAATAAGAACCATGTTGTTTGAAGTAGATGTGGGAGTTCTGTCACTTACTGGAATGGATTGTTAAAAATTAAAACCTGCAGCAATACTGGCTGCCTGTGCCTTCTCACAATGGGACGATGGTACTTTAATAAGTCACTTGATAAGTTTTGAGAGGAACTCCGTGCAGCTAGTATGTTTTTCCTCTGGATACCTAAAATCAAATTATTTTCTTGCATCTTCTTTTCCCAAAGCTAATGGAGAGCTCTTAACCTGTGCTTTGCCTTGCGCCGGGCGGAGGTAGCGAGCCTTGAAACTTCTCAGGAATCCGCAGGAATGTTTTCAAATTTTATGGCCATCTAAAGAGTTAAAGAATCTCAAATATTTATATGACCCCAGTTTGCCCCCTGGTTGAGTTAGACAGGTATGCCAAACAAGTGTGTCTGTGTGTTGTCCTATTTGTGGTTTCCCAGTTGACAAATTGGTTTTTGGTTGTTCATTGCATGTGGGTCTTTAGTAAACGCAGATTTCTGGTTGTGGAATGTATTTGATTATTAATGTTTGTGGATTTTGTCTCTTTGTTTCCATTCCGGCTCTCAGGATTCCTGCACCGGCCTGCAGGGGGCACAAGTGCTGACGTTCCAGGTGACGCCCACGGACTACCTGCTGGGCATCGCCGACCTGACGGGCGAGCTGATGCGTATGTGCATCAACAGCGTGGGGAACGGGGACATCGACACGCCCTTCCAGCTGGGCCAGTTCCTGCGCGAGATCCACGACGGCTTCTCGTACATCGGCAACACGGGGCCCTACGAGGTCTCCAAGAAGCTCTACACCCTGAAGCAGAGCCTGGGGAAGGTGGAGGACGCCTGCTACACCCTGCGTGTACGAGGCTCGGAGATCCCCAAGCACATGCTGGCCGACGTCTTCACCACCAGGGCGGCGCTCATAGACACCGAAGACGGGGTCTCCTAAGTGCCACCCTCAGAACCCCACCCACACGTTTATTCGCAAGGGGTTGGGGTTCCCGGTGGTGATGTGTGAATGAGGTCTGTTGTGAGCCCCTGAATGTGGGTGGAGCCATCATCTGCTGTCAAAGTACTGACTTAAACAAATCATAGTGCATTTACTATGGAGTAAAACGGCTTTTGATTTTTGATACCAGTAAGCAATCGATTGCATGTGATAGCTCCACCCATTATAGGGTTCACGAGAGGTCACTCACACACAGCTGATCAACAGTGGAGATGTCCTATCCAAATGGGGAATTTTTATGGTTTGCTTAAACTCGCAAGTTTAGCAGAATGGGTCACGTGGCATAGTCCTGTCTAAGCATGGGCATGCCCAAAGTTCTCAGTTCTTTGGATCTCTGAATGTTTTGTTTTTCTCTTCAAATTACAATCGTGGCTGGTGCGGAGGTTTGTGAATGTTGAAATGTATTCGCTAGTCATGGGTTAGTGAGTCTTCATAAAATCCAAAATGAGTGGAGCTTCTATATTCCCCCCAATCGTACCTCTTGGAACTCAGGCGGTCAGATTTCGATATATCCTGAGCAGCGGTAGCCGCACCATGTGGCAACATTGATATGATTGGTTAAAAAATAATTGGTCGTAAATGGCAGACTTATGGCTCTGAACAGCACTATTTTCACTAAGAAAAGACTGGAGAGTTGGAAGCCTGGCATGCAAGGCTAGTCAATCACCAACTCATATAAACCAATCAGAATTCAATGACACTTTATGATACTGTAGCTCCTCCCACTCCGGGTTCGTGAAGCTTCACTGATTCAACTCTAGATTCGCCCATCCCTCTTTTTTTATATGTATGCCTGTAATGTTTGATCCTGAAAGGGAATTTGAGTAAAGAGTTTGTATTTGTACAAAGCTGTATTGTGTCAGGTCCTTTGTTAGAACGTGACTTTCTGAGCTGTTTTTATCACATCCCTTTCTCAAACCACATAGTGTTTCACACTGGAATGAAAACTAACACACCGATCAGATCGGCCTGAATCCAAAACCTGTGACTAATTCATATTTTATGCGTCTAATAATCTCCTTCATCTTTACCCTGGATGACTTCATTAGATTCCTTTCAGTTAAAACTGTACGTATACCAATGCTGGTTCACTTCTACCTAGCAACTCAATTAAAACATTCTCACCAAAGGATACTTCTGCAATTCTGGGCGTGTAAACTCATTCCTTTATCGGAACTGTCAGAGTATTTCGAACCATCGCTTAACCTGGTAGGTCATCTGACGGCCCTCTTGCTGCTCTTCAGGAATCGTGACCTGGGTAGTCAAAGTAGGTGGGGAATGCAAAGAAGTTTTTAGCCAATCAGTTGCAGAGGGGATGCTTTAGTGGCTAGATGTAGGCTTGGTATTCATGATTCCAGAGATTACAAGCTTGGCAAGGTATTTGGCAGTGAACGTGTGGCCGGAGGTTGCTCTGTGTTTGTTTAGAAATGATAATCTTCATGTTATGAGGAAGCCTTCATCTTGCCGCTGTTCGGCTTTCAGGAAGCCCGTATTCGTAAATCATCTCAGGGCAAGACCGCTGATCTGAGATCAGTGTGATGTTTTGGCTCATAATGGGTGTGGTCTGGATGTGGATGATCTTTGGTCAATAGTTCTAGGCCAAGGGGAATTTTTCTGGTTGCCAAAACTCGGTGTAATTTTAAAAAAATGACAGTTCTGTTGAATAGTTGATGCATGATTTATTTTAATACCCAGTTATCTGCAACATCTGGGTGAATCCTATGTGTTGCTTTTATGACCGTTTGCAGCGTAGTGCAGCCATGCAGCTGTAACATCGTACTTCTGTAAAACCTGAGACCAAAGTTATGAGACAAACACTGCAGCAGTTTCTCTAGGTAATCTGTTTTGGCTTCATGTCATAAGTTTGGAGCATTAAAATAAAGCCCCGAGAATCTGTGGACAAGGGCCCAGGTTTGCTAATGTTGGACGCTGCAGCAGAGGGTGGAGTTTGCCAGCAGACTTGGATAACGACAATGCCTTTGTCCTTTCACTTCATCACTGGGCACAGTGTAAACTTAACTGCCTCGCGGAACAAGAATGGGCAAATGCTACCCGCATCGTTTTTTCAACCTTACTTGTCAGACATCGAGCACACTCTGTTATCCAGGGCAACTTAACACAGTTTACATTTTTTGCATACCCTCTATTTATACAGCGGGATATTTTTACTAGAGTAATGTAGGTGAAATGCTTTCCTCAAGTGTATGACCGCATTGCCCTTCTCGGGACCTGAACCTGCAACCTCGGACTTACTCTGCAGCTCCACTCCCAAACTGAAATGTCATGAAGGAGCTTTTGGAACTGTATAAGGTTGTCCCAAAAGTAGCTCCCTTACTTGTGGATTATCCTAGAATTGTGGTAGGTACAGTGGAGACAGATTGAAGCTCAAAATTTTACAACACTGCCCCCATGTGGCCAAAGTGGGTTCTTGCATGTTGTGAAAAATCCATCTGTTCACCGTGTTTGCCAGCAATCAATCGTTTGATTTTATGACGGAAAATTAACATTGTGTGTTTCTGTCTTGACTCGTGTCAATCGCACTCCTGGTTTTTCTTGTCATATAAATAGGGACTGTGCTGCAAGTTGAGCTGTTGAGTAACGCAGGGCCTTCGGTAAAAGGTAACTTTTTATTGGATGTTTGATTCCTCATTTCTGTACCTTATTATGTGGCTGGATCAAAGTGCAGGCATGCTTTAGAGCCATGAACATTAGCCAAAGAGCCCTTGCCTTTGGGCTTTTAGGTATACAGTATGTTGTAACCTGATGACTCTGGTCTTCCTGTTCCGTGTGGCTGGAATTGGCGGGCAGCGTTGTGCCAGCATTTGAGGTGCTGTTGTGCCACTGTCTGGTGGATGTTGTGCCAGCGCTGAACCAGCATCGACTGTTATCAGCTCATTATCGCGTGACGTGAGGAGCTGCAGCTCTGCCAGTCTGCCGCTCTGGGCATGCTGGCACGGCCAGTCTTGTTCTGTGTCAGGCTTTGGTTTTGCTCACAGCTGCCCAAGCGAATGGTGGTACAGTGTGGGGAAGTGGAGGGGGGAGGTGGGAGAAAGGTTCCTACGTCAGTCTTGTTTGATGCTCAGCTCCGTTGAAATCGAGAGGCGCAAGTGGAAATCGCAAACAGTGGAGAAAAATGAATCTGGCAAAATTCTGTGACCGTCTGCTAAGATTTTGGGGGAATTTTTCTTCCTAGACCTGTTAAGTCTAACACTACGACATCCTCCCTTCAACTTGGGAAGACGATGCCTTGACACATGAGTCCTCTGGTGCATGCGATGATGTAGTTGGAGAATGAGAACACCAGCTATATCCTCAGGTAGTGCGTCAACAGGCACTTGGCTGACCAAGTGTCGCCAACAATGATGCTATAATTCCCATCATCCTCTGGTGAGGCTGAGCCATAGCCGATAACGGCAGGGCTGGGACTCAAACCTTAGTCACAGAGCTCACAAGTGACCTTCCTGAATGAACCACCCATAAGCCAATCTTTTAAAGAGTTAGACTTATCAAGTTTGCAATGTCTCCATGGACTCAATTTGGGACTATTCACCAAAGTATATTATGGTGGTACACGACCAAGACTGGCAACAAAGTAACACACTGATTCGTTTGGATCAAAGTTTAGAACAGGGATGAAAAACGTCAGTCCTGGAGGGTCGATGTGTTTGCTGCATTTCTTTGTAGGACTTTTGATCAAAAAGTTGAATGCTGGAATAAAATAATTTTATCAAACATCAAAAACATCTTTAATCCTCTTCAAAGTACTCCCCTCCTACACATACACACGTCTTCAATGGTACCTGCCACTGTAGGAGACGTTTGTGGAAGCCCCCTTAGTTATCCACCTTTAGAAGGTTATGTTGTGTTGTGTTTGAGGTCTTCGATCATGTCAAATCACTTCCCTTTCATCGTTTGTTCTGGTATGGGAAACCAGAGGTGCCGAAAAAGGCGAATAAGGTGACATTGGTAGCTGCACTGTTCCCGAAACTTTCTGATCACCCCTTTGTATATTCAGAAATGACGTGCTTAAAAGTTTTTAGTTGGCCAAAGAATCCATGGGCCCTGCATTCGAAGACCTATATCGACTCTTGTTTGAAAGGTAACCACAAAGAAACCGGGTGCAGAGGCTCTAGAAGACTGTAGATCGGACCCCTGTGTTAGAAGAACCTCCTCAATCCATGTCCTTATCCAGTGTGCAGGCATTTGTCTACAACATCTTGTTCAACCAATCAACAGCTGATCATGGTCTTCAGTCAAGACTTTGCTTACCTGAATCAGCTTGAATCAGTGGTGGGCTAAAACAAAATGCCTGCAGCCCTGTGGACATTTCTTGAATAAGATCGGACACCCACCCTTGACCTTAAGTCCAGCCCATTCCATGGAGAATATCGGCGGTCATCTGCAGTTAGCAACAGGGCGAAGGAGGGCTGGAACTGTTCAGTGACCCCATAATGCAAAGCAGAAACTCTGGGGCCCTGGAACCTACCCCCCACCCCACCCTCCCACTGTTTAACCAACCAGAGAAGAGAGGGAGACATACAGAGAGTGCTGAATAAACTTCATGGACCCATGATCACTTGACAAAAGCTGTTTTCGTTTTCGGTGTGTGACCGGCGAATTTTCCCCACAGCTCCTGAAAGGCCAGAGTGTGCGGATTCAAGCCGCGTCCAGCCAAGCTGAAACGGGAGGGAGGCCTCTTGGACGAGGACATAAGGGGTAGATAATTAGGATGTGCACAAGGGCCCTGTTGTTGGATAGCGACGAAGGCAAGCTTTGATTAGATTTCCACAAAAAGAGAGAATTCATTCAGGCGAAGAGGACAAATGTGCGAGTGAGTTTTTCTTTTCTTTTTCACAAAGTTCCCCTGGTTGAAAAGAGGCCAGTATACCACCTGGAAGATAATAAACACACACCAACTGTAGAAACGGCACCATTCATTATTTTCGCTTTACAGTGCTAACATTATTTAGCAAGTAGCATGGTCTAATTTTAGCACACAGTCTGGAAAGAACAATTGGTTACATGCAACCTCTGACAAGAACAGTGATATTCTGCGAACTTTTTCAAGTAGCATCATAACCTTTCACAAAATCTGCTGGCATTACATCAGCAAGAGAACTCTACCCATTGGATCCCTTTCCTGCACCATCTCTCCTCTGTCTGTACCAGCCACACCCCCTTTCATCTTCTCCCAGATCAATTCCTTCTTCAAACAGGCCTAGGCTACTCGTCAACACCTGTCTAGAGTTATCGTCCACTCTCTTGCCTTCATTTTCTGACCAAAACCTTGTTTTGTGTGGACAAACTGTCTCATTTTCGCGCACAGGTTAACCCTCCCATAAACACTCTGTGGAGAGTTCTCTCTCTTCCATTAATGAGACAAATGAAACATTTTGCCCTTGGAATGATATTTAAAAAGGAATCATGTCATAACACAAAGCATACCTATCTTAAAGTGACATTATTCATTAAAAAACACATTACTACTTCCTCACTCAACCAAGAAAAAGAATCACGGTCTTAAAAATGAAGCGTGTCATTACACAAAACATAGCTATCTTAAAGTGGCATTATTCAGTACCATTATTGAGGCTTTATTTCCGAATATACAATTCAGTAAGAGATGAAAGATTTGAAGCTTTTTATTTTAGTTTGTGGGTTACATTTTGTAAAGATTGTAATATGTACCACTTGACTTTGTATGGTACTACCATAGCGATGCTGACAGAGAGGTGCAACTTCAAAACAAATGTGTCACTGTCAGTAACTCCTCCCACTTGCTGCCACGCCCCCCTCTTTCCAAAGGCCTGACTTTTCTGGCTCATAACTATTACATCATAACTATGAGCCTGGTCAGTCATTGCCTTTGATGAATGGCACAGTACAGTGGGTGTATGAAATGATAAATTACATAAACCAAACCCCCAATTAAATCATAATGCAGAAAATTAAGGTTACCACAGACTAATACTCGTCCTCAGTTGCTGAGGAAGAATTGCTACATCAGATGGATTGTGTACTAAAGTGAAACAGAGCTGAAGTCATAATAAATCCTCCTCTGCAGACTTTATGGGGAAAAAAACTTTAATGAATTAATGAATACAATTCATAATTAACAACCTCATTTTCAGAATTGCATTACACAATTTCACCACATGATGGCAGTACTGTACTTAAGATGGTTAGTAATTAAAGGTCTTCCAACTCATCTGTGTATTTCCATTACAACAATTTGGAGTAATAAAAATGATCATATATACTTAGTGAAGGATAAAGCATTGGGATTTAAAATGTTGGCCATTAAAAGCTGTGAAGGGTATATAATTAAGTGTTTTTATTTGTAACACTGAAGATACCTGTAATAAGACCGTATTCATCACTGTATCAACTCACCAGCTCACAAACTGTACTAAGTGTGCTAGCAGTGGCTGCGTTTCGCCAAACCACAGACTGTGATATGTCAGCTGAAAAATGAGTCAATGGGTCTTTCAGAAGCAAGAACGTGCAGAGAAAAAAGGTTGATTAGAGATCCAGAAGCAATTAGAGATACAATGGGCACCAACATGAAGCTTTAGATTACCGTGTGGCAGAGAAAAAGGAGGTAAGTCTGTCCGTTCCCCACAGCTATGTACTCAAGGAACAGAAACGAATTATGATATTGGGTTCTTAACATTTCTTTGTTAAAGGGGAGTGGCCATGTCGCCCTCCTTATGTATTTTTTCTTTGTTTGGGTCATTGGAGGGGGGGGGATTGGAGCATGAACCTGGTCTTCCAGGGTTTGGCATGTGGATAAGATGGCTGCTCAGCGGACTGAGCTATCTGGTCTCCCCAATTTTTTTTACATTTCTATTTTATTCTTTTGAGATAACGTTAAGTTTTGGCAGCGGCATCTGATTGATCAAGAAAAAAAAAACAAAGAAACTGTTGTTTGCACATCAGTTCACTCCTTTTTAGTTGTCAGGTTTCTGAGAAGTTTTCGATTGCAGCACAGTATTTGATATTGTGCTAACCGAGGGGCGTAATAAAGAAATAAGAACTCAGGTCAATATGTCAATATCAATATGTCTTTCAGCCAGCACTTTTCCTGTGCTAAACTTTTCCTTTCATGTTCTGGGCTCGTCAGAGTTCTTTTCTTCTCACACTTTCTACTTTCTGTCTTTTGACCTGTATAACTACTGGGGACCATCCTTAGAAGATTTGCCATCCCCTCTTAAAGGAAAAGTGCCTTTGAAGCCAGGTACTGAGGATTTAAAGGGATACGACTCTTTGGTTGAAAGTTTGACTGTTACGCAGTTTTTCCTCAGTATGAGTTCACGAACTGGCAGTCCTTCACATCAGCTGGCCCTGTGATCGGAGTTCACCAACAGTGTTCTGGCTTCTTTTCCGATTCCACTCACATTCAGTGTGAACAGACTGTTAAATTGTATTCCTAACACATACACAAAACCTATTAACATGGGCGCGATGCTCTCGTGAGCCAATCCGTAGAAAAAACGAGCTGTGCAAAACTGAAAGTTTTTATAGGGCTACCATTCAGAGACTGCTTGTAAGCAAGGCCAGTGAGCACATAAACCTGGATTTCTGGGCAGTGGAAGTTAGTAATACGGTCTGATGAGCTGTGTTTGTCCTTATCCTTACATCTGGATGGGTTTAAGTTTGGAGAAAGCTAAAGTAAGCCTTCAACCCACATTGTCTGTAATTACAATTCTCTATTTCATAGCATAAGAGTACTTATTTTAAAATAATAGTATATAACTCTATATGCTCAGCATTACACTGTAACCAGGTAATGAATTTGAAGGTTTGTAAGGTAAGGGAAAGGAAAATTATATCTTAACAACCATGCACAAGCACAATATGGAAGTGTGCCACCTGGTGGTGGTCGGTGGAATAGCAGGCTTTGACCTGGTCCTAGTGAACTGCTGGAGTCTTGGCTTGCTGTTGTGTTCTGCGTTATCCCGGCCCTTCGCCCTCCCTGAGGGATATGCAACTTGTCACTGAGGAGCCATCCCCAGCTGCAAAACACCAGGGACATACTCTGCCTGAAACCATCACCGCAATAGAGCCGTAATTCTACATGTTTTTCTCCCTCTCTTCACCTCCATCCCCCCCCAACCCCTCGGTGAAAGGAAATGAGCCTCTGTCCTGGAGCTGGGGCCGCGTCGCTCTGTCACACGTTCACGCTTGGCTTCCCCGCCACTTTGCGGCTGAGCCTCCCCTTTCATTCTTACTCAGGAGTAATTGCTTTGACCTTTCCCCACAAACGAGTGTGCTAGCCCTGAGCCTCATCTAACCCCTGCTAGCCCTAAATAACCCGCTTGGCTGTGTGGGCCTCGGTGTGTGAACATGGTGGCCCCTGACGGACGTGAACCCCCAACCCCCCATACACTCACAAACCCCTCTCAAATTGCCACCAGGGGCACGTCACACCGTCTTATCAATAGAACAGTGGCCAGTGGTTATTGATTGATTGATTACTATGACGACCAAACACCACCATCCTTCCCCCACACCCCCCTGTTCCTCCACCTGCAGAATGTCCATTACACCGTCCATGCCACCTCTAAGTGAGGCTCTCCGTTCTGATTGGAGGCCGTTTTGAATGACAGGCTTTGTTAGTGCTGTCATTGGTTCCTATGCTCAGCCGTTACAGTTACCATGTTCTGATTGGACGCCAGTTTTGAATGACTTCAGCATTGTTTGCTTTCAGGAGCTACATAAATAAAGTATTTATTTTATAAAAGTGGAGAAGCAGAAAAAGACAAGCGATTATTCATTTTTTATTCTGTTTGATCATTTCCAGATCTCCCGAAACTGTTGTTTACTTATTTTTTTCAGCTGTTTGATCACTTGAATTACTTGTGTTTTTTCGGTTAACAATCAGACTTGTGTTTGTGGAGAATATGTTGTAGTCTTTGAATCTCACAATTGTATGGTCGCTTTGCAAGGTATCACAAAAGAACACATCAAAAGTGGTTCTCACAAGTATCAATTATGTCTTTCTGAGGTTTAGATTGAACTGAGTGGTCCGTTGCTAGGTAAAAGGGAGGAATATCCTAGAAACAAAGAACTATGGAAAATTCCTTTCCAATTCTTGGTGAGAAGATGCTTTTCTTTATTTTGCCCGTGGTTTTTAGGTTTGCTTTTGCCAGGAAGTCAGGGTGAAGTAAAGTAGGACTGTTTAAATATAAATGCGTGTACGCTTCTTGCTTTTAGTAATAACGCCCGAAGCCGGTGAGTCGTCAGCCAATGAGGCGAAATCTCGTGGAGCTATTTTCCAGCTCTTGTTTTGGTTGGGGGTTGTGCTGTGGGTTATAACCCTGTTATATACATTTGTTTCTTTTTAAAAAATAGAGTAGGACATTCGAAATTGTTAAGCAATACGAAAAGATAAGAATGAAGGAAAAAGAAAGATAAAGAGGATTCTTCCACACTCGTCGCGCACTCTGTGTCGAGTGTCCGGTTTGTCTGATGAACCGTCAGCAAAAACTTTAGTAGGACCCCAACGCGTTGGAATCGGCAATTGTGATGTTAACCCATACGAGATGCCGAGCTGATTTTAGCTCCTCGGCTTTTGTCGTCAAAGGTTATCGGGTTTAGGCCACATTTATTCTCTGCCTCGCTTTCATTCGCTGGCATTCAGCTGCCCTTCTGTTCAGCCACAAAAAATCTCTTATGAAATGTTTTAATAATCAATGCGCAGTGTTTTTTTATCTGCTTTGCTGCTCATTTCGGCCACCTTCTTCAGTTATCTTGATCTTTTCATTATGTGTTTTTGGGACAACTAAACATTTTGCTTGCTCATTCCATACTACAGTCTGTTCATCTTAAGGGTTGCTGTGAAGTGAGTTTGCTGGCGACCTTTAGACAAACGAGATTTTGCCTTCATTGGAGAACTCTGTTTTCCACTTGACCTTTTATGGATTGTGTGTGTGTGTGTGTGTGTATGCGCGAGTGCATGCATGCATATCTGCAAGTGCATCTTTGAGCGTGTGTTTGAGCTTATTTTTATTTTTGTGCATGTGTACCTTTGTAAAGTTGAGTACCCGCTTGTGAGTGGATATCTCAAGCGGGCATCTGTGCGCGTTCATGTCTGTATGTGTATGTATCCATGCATTTGTGTGTTTATGTGTGCATTTGTATGTGTGTCCTTTCATGTTTGTGTGCGTTTGTATCTTTCCGAGTGTGGATGGGTGCGTGTGTATCTGTGTATGTTCGGTGCAGTGGGAACTTGCGTATTTGTCAGTGTGTGAGCATTTTGTGCTCGCGCTCATAGCTTTGTGCATGTGTAGATGGGTGCGTGCGTATCTGTGTGTGTCCGGTCGGGTGCATGCTGCTTTCCCAGAAGGCCCTGACGGCTCACTGAAGTGACAAGAGCTCACTGCTCACGAGCAGATTGGTGCTGAGAGTGTCCGCGAAGAGGGCATGGTGCGGGATTGTTTCAGCCTGGCAGAGTCTCGCGCGCCCGCTGGCCAGCCCGCCCACATACAGCTACCACGGCGTCCAACCCACATCAGCCCCGTGACAATTAACAAAATGATACCTGACTGCAGGAGTCCAACCAGCACTATATAAAAACACTCAATATTCAGCAGTAGCTTGACAAGGAATGTCTAGATATCTAAAAAAATGCAAACCATTTCTGCTGCACACACATATATAAAACTACAAGTTTTGCTGATATGCCCCATAGCTTTAATAGACAAATATTAAAGTATTAAATATATAAAATTTGAGTATAAAATATGAAAAATATGATAAAAAAATTCTTCTGGATATCATGCAAGGTCATTGCCTGTGTCTGGATAATGCCTCCCATCCCCCAAAACAAAGTCGCTCAGGGATTTTTGGAGGTCAGTCTGATACTTTGATGAATGTTCCCATTCCCGACCTAAAACACCTCCATATATGAAATTATTGACAGAAATCTTCAGAGGACAATTTCAGAGGAATTCAATTTCAAAGTCAGAGGAAATTTTCTGAGGACATACACTCCAGGTACCTGCTAAAAGACTCCTAAGCCACAAGTTTAAAGACCTGAAAACCACAGAAATGATTTTGTGGACCCCATAATGGGTGGAGCTACAGTATGCTGTCAATCACCTACTGTTCAACCAACCGTACGGTTTCACTCTCTTCAGTAAAATACAATGGCCGATTTCGATCAGAAAGCCACCGATAGCATGCAGTAGCCCCACATGACTTTGATGCAATGAATTGCCCATCATTTTGTGAAATGTTTATCATCCATAAGTCTCCAGCCATTCCGATTTGTGGGCATGACCCATATAGTAATCTTCTCTAAGGGCAACCCCCTGCAAACCTGGATCAAATACTTCATCTCAATGTGCATTTGATTTTTTTCATTGAATCTTTTTGATTTCATTCCACTGAACCCTGATTGGCCTAATTGAGCCTGTGCACAGTTTTCACTGACCTCCCTGGTTCTTTTATTCGGCTGTTCAGACACGCGGAGCGTAGCCACAGAAGCTGTGCGACATCAGCGGAGTGTTTACTCTTTCACAGAGTCTCTGCCCATGTGATATTTGTTCTGTCTGACTTTGCTGGATTCGGCTCAGATAGGCATCTTCGAACGACGATGAAGTCATCAGCGAGGAAGAAAAAGAACACGGCCTGATTCTTTCTGAGCTCCTGACCCGCTTTCTAAAGATATATGTTCTGTCAACCATTGGCGTATGTGTTTTGAAAAATATTTTCCCATTCTTTCTCTGCCTGAGTTATACCATATTCTCAGCCCCACCAACGACAAAACTCCTCCATAGAGGTTTTTTTATTTATTTATTCATTCATTCATTCATCCATTCATTTATTTATTTGTTCATTTATCCTTTATTTTATCAGGAAAGTCCCTCTTAGATAAATATCTCTTTTTCAAGGGTGACCTGGCCAAGAAGCAACGAACAGAACACCTATTATAACAACAGAACCATAAAAATACATACACAAGGAAAGGAAAAAAAAAAACAAATTATCATATAAAAGACATCATATAAAAGGCATTTTCTGATCACAGCATATGAAAGGTAGAGGAAGCAATTGCCCATGAGCCTTTGCACTTTTTCGCACTGCAGGTGCAATGAGACTATTCCATATTACCGTATAGAACATCAGCTCACATCCCTGCAGTTACCATGCCAGCCAGCAGAGGGCGAATCGAGTTTGACAGTTTACCTCTCATTTTTATCCCTAGCTAGGCTGAGGCAGCTGTTGCCTGCAGATGTGGCTCTCCACCCATGACTGGTAATACTCCGACCTCAGAACATTCCGCTGCGTCACCAACACATGCCTCAGCTTCAGGACCCGCCTAAAAGCCGGTCTGCCCCTTATTTAATGTGACATGTCAAAATAACTGCATCTCAAATGCACTGACCAACTGCAGTGTTTCATTTATTGTAGTTCTGCATAGCAGCAGAAAGTGTGACATGTACAGTAATCGTTCCCATATTTATCGTGCCCTCCGCCCCTCCTGTAATCCGCTGGTGTGCTGCGACCCACAGTTTTGGCACTGCTGCCCTTGGAAGCTTTAAGTGGCATTAAAATCAGCAGTCACCTTTAGATGACTTTTTTAGGCCCATAAAATATAATGAATAGAGATTTTTGAAAGATTTTTTCCAGTGACAGCTCCTAAGCTCCGGAACAATCCTTTGGACTTCACTTCACAGAGTCAGAGTCACCTTTTAAGACCAAACTTAATTTATTTAAAGGCCAAAAATATTTTTGGAATATCTTAAAATACCCTCTAATTTAGTTTCTTTTCTTTAAAAAAGGTCTTCGTAATCATCCGGATATAGTAATAGCTTGTCTTGTTCCTTTCTAATCTTTCTTGTGTTTTAACGTGCCATTTCTTTTTAAAATTGACTGTTGTTTAGAAACATGTTCCGTCTCTGATCTCGCTTGAGGGGTGTGATATAAATAAAAATAATTGCTGACACCTTTTGCAGCACCGTGATGTCAGTCCCTCTCACAGTATGGTGCCTCTCTCAAAGGGCAGAGGCTTCTGGGTAAAAACAGCTCTGTTCCGTGCATGCAGACTGCTCTCCTGCAGAATCACACTGCAGACGGGCCACTTTGGTACGGTCTACTTTGATTTAGGGTGACCAAACACTCTGTGTCCGTATTTAACAGAACAGTCACTGTTTCTCCAGATCCTTTTCAGCCACCCTGACTTCTGTGGAAAAACAGTTCCATATTTTTGGCAATTTGTGAAATTATTCTTGGTTCACATCTGTAAATTTGATGGCTATATTATTCCATTGCTCAGAGTACAGATTTGTACGGTAGTTTTGTACATACAGTATAGATGCAGGCTGATAGGTCTGTTATAGACTGTGTTTTTTAGGAAAAGGATCATGACTTTCTTTGATTATTCCTTGTTTTTTTTCACTCAGGTTCCTCTAAGGACTCATAGTAGTTCAAGGTATTTGTAAGAGCCCTATGGTTCTGTTCTGAACCTTTTCAAATGACATGAAGTTTTGTACCTTTTTAGTCTTACGGGTTACTTTGCGCTGTCCTCAGTTACGGGTCATCGCAAGAAGAGCACACAGAAATCGACGCTGCGGGCCAAGTCAGCTCACTGCAGCTTCCCCACTGCTGGGCCTGACACTTTTTAAAGCGATCTGGCACTTGGTGAAGGTCAGTGACGCTCCTTTATTTTTTTGGAGGGTAAATAAACCAGGGGCCAGTGCACTTTCAGAGCTTCCTAAAGGGTGTGCTTGTGTGGGGTGAGGGGTATCCCTAAGCCAGGAGAACAGTGAGAAAATTGAGAAAAGGTGAGAAAAGATGGCCTTTTTCAGGAGCGATGGAACATTCTGGTTGCGATGTTAGTGCTGCCTGGAGCTAAACTCTAAAGCTGGCGATAGATGCTGCAGGAGAAGTCTAGACTTCAGGTGGTGATCATTTCTGCACTGGCTACCTGATTGGCCCTCAGATTTAAGAGGGTGGATTTGATTGGCTGGGGCAGCTGCCACTTCCAATTGGAGTCCCACCAACGAAAGAGTGAAGTAATAACTGATATATTTGACAAGAAGGTTTGACATCATTCTCCTGCAAATGAGGACTAACAACCCAGGTCCCATACTCAAGAGACATCTCAGCTGATCTGAGCGCAGTCTGATGTTTTGGCTCATAATGAAAAGGGTTAGAATATTTGCAGGAGGAAACAGATCCTAGGTCAGCACTCCTACTTTATGATGCTTTAGAAATACTGGCCAAGGATTATTATTAGAAAGACACCATCCAATCAGTTCCCATTTATCCTGTCAGTTCACAGACACAGTGTTCAATCAAAATCAATACAGTACAGTAGAATACAATTATAATGCAACATAACTTTCTTATTCCTCATGGAGACACTGGCTCATTAAAAACATCTGATCGCAAGAGGCAAGTCCATAAATATAGTAGTACAACACGTACAAAGATAAATAACAATACAGGCAATTTGAATAATACATTATAAATAATTAGCATCATGTAGAGCAGACTTTCTGAAGTAGCGTTGTTAGCTCTTGCTGTTCTGTCTAATTGCAGCCAGGATGTCAGAGTTCCTGGGTTGCAACTTCATTAGCTTGGACTACTTTATTATTTGAACTATATTGACAGAGCATTCAGCCTTCGGAAGTTAATTGTGATTCTGGTTCCATAGTAGTTAAGAAGTTCTATGTATTCAGACTTCTGCATAGAGATACTGTTGGTAAGGGCGAGGGAGTTAATTTTAGGCCTCCAAGTGTTGTTAAGCACACACCCAAAAGTGCTGAGTACCACATTAACTTAAGTATTATATAGCACAGATTCATAAATGGCTGGTACATCCTATCGTATACCTGCGCTATGCATTAATTCTCTTATCGAACAACTTCTGCTAACTTTTAATTGAGAACTCTCCCTATAGCGTATGGAGTGTGCAAGTTTTTTTTTTTAAATAAAACTTTCAGGATTAATTGGACTCTCTTGTACTCCATCTGATTCACTGAGAGCGATATTTCCTGTTCGAAATATTGAAAAGCGCGAGACAATTTTTTTGTTTCTTGGGCGATGTGCAAAAGGAAATTGGTTTCTGTAATGTCAGGAAGGTCTAACCCTGTTCTCAACCCGCGCGTAGATAAGTGCATATCGTTTTCACGTACGCGGATATTTCCATTCCGCTCTCTTCACGAAAAAAAATATGAGGTTGTGTTTTTCGCTGTTCCCGTCTCGCTGCTTTTATTCATATTTCTCCCTGACATTTCTAACTCCTTTCACCTTTTCCCACCTTTCTGTGCAAATGAGATTGAACTTCACTTGTTCTTTTCACACCACGCCTTTTGAATTTTTCATATCTCATGAAAGCAAATTGATATTTATTGTGCATCAGCTGACACTTCCGTAAACAATCAATGTATCCCTCTTTCCATATATGAATCAGCGATCCTTAATGCGTTGAGAAGACAATGCGCCGCTGTTACCGTATTCCTAAATGGAATAACAGACTGTTTGATATATTTCCCTTTTTGTTTTTGTGCCTTTAACTATTAACCCGTCGTGTCCCAGTGTTTCCATACATTTCTGCCTAATTTTTACTCCACTTATTTACAACTACGTTTGCACCTCATTATTTTGAGGGTGCCCAGCCCTACAAGATCCTACCCTTACAGTAATAACCATCTCTCTCAGATGAATTGTTGACACTGTTTCGATGCTTGCTCCCCTGTAGGACTGCACCTGAATCCAATTTGATGGATTCAGTCCAATGGTCTTCGGTTTTAGATATATTTTATTGAATACACCGATGCTATTTAGGACTTTTATTAGACTACCATAATCCATGTGAACTGTTGATTATTGATTTGTTTGCGTACTTGGTCAAACGTGATTAGTGAAGGTCTGGCACTGTTATCCACATAGTTTTACTCATATAATCAGTTGGATACACTTATGTTCTCTCACTTCGTAAGTCGCTCTGGATAACAGTGTCAGATTCTCACCGATAGACCTTATATGGTATTCATTTACTACGTATTTGTAGAATATGTTGTTAATGAATACTATAGATGTCTGTTCTTATTTTTAAGCAAATTGCACAAACTGCCAGAATACAAATAGAAGAACTGGGAGGAGATTTCTGCATTCTCTCCTCGCGTTATTGGTTGTGTTCATGTTGGGGATGTCCAGACTTTTATACAAGCGAACAGCTGTCTAGTTTCTGGACCCTCAGAGTCAGTGTAGTCACTCCTAAAATATTTTGGCAGAGCGACCTGCTGAAGAACTAAACTTTGATGAATGTAAATGAGGACTGGGGAAAAATGTGATTTTTCAAAACATGGTTTATCAGTATTCTTAGATCAGTGGTTCGTGTCTCTTTTTTTTCCCAGGTCACATGATGCACAATTTTCAGGGACCAACTTCTTGGAAAACATTCCGCCTGGAGGTCAAGGTTCCAGATTGTTCCTTTGATTGTAGGACTGCCGCTAATGGGGAAATCGCCCATCCTCGTTCTGTATGAAGGAGACCAGAGATTAATCATTTTCACTCCGCTCGCCTTGGTCCGATGATGTAGACAGCAACATGAATCAACGTTCTCACATTGTCAAATGCTCTCACGCCGTAGAGATGTTCAGAATATATGGTACCATGGTTATATGTGTTTGACTTGAGGACAGCAATCTTATGATGAGCAAAAAGGTCGTTAAGATAGTGCCAATCGACGAGGGATAATGAGAAATTAGCATCATGGATGTCCATGTTCAATTACCCCCAACACGCTGCGTGTCGTCCCAGGTTACCGAGGCAACTCATCGATGAGGCCCATGGCTGATATCTCTTGATTACATAATTTGTTTCCTCACCCCTAAGGAATCAGCTTGTAGAGTGCATGTGAGCGGTTTCATGCTCTAGTTTCCTTGACCATTAATCGGAATAATCGCAGTTCTGACCCAGTGCTGGAAGGCGGAAAGCTCTCGAAGAACTGAGATGGCAAAAAAGCAAAAAAACTTGAGCTGTTACTTTTTTGTGGGTTTTTTCGTGAGGAGATCGGTTGACAATTTTACGCCATGGAACTCATGCAAAGAGGATATTATCCTATTTAAAACCTTAAGGCCTTTTCCTCTTCATCCTTCACATTTTCAAACCAAACTCTGAACGAATACCTAAATGTAATGTAAATGTAAAACTGACTGCGATTCCGTAGGCCTCATGGCCTCTGAACTTAGCAGGGTGTGGCATGTAACCCTTGGGACAGAAATAAAATGAATCTCTCTCTCCCCCTCCAGGATTCATTTTTATTTCTGTCAAGAGGAAAAACACACCATAACACATTTTGACAGGAATATGTAAAATGCCTACAGGGCGACGTTCAGCCTGCCATGTCGTTATTAAAATCTAAGGAGTCGTCATTAGGAGCGAGAGACAGCTCTAAATGTACATCTGGGCTCCTCTCCCCCGAAGTACTTCTGCGGTGAAATTTGAAAATGCTAATTGAAGCCCCTGTCGAGCCTCCACTCGTAATCTTGTTACGAATGGAAGTTGCGTCGAATCTTTAGGAAAGCAATCATCCTTGACCGATTAGTGGGAAATGGCAGCTTTTTTCACATTTATTTTTTTAAATGGAAGACAAGAGCTTGGCACCCGCCTACATCGAGATCCAGAACTTCCATTAAAGACCCGCTTGACTCATCCGGAGATGTGCTTAGCTGCATTTCACATCCTGTAGACCGAAACTGGTGCTGTACAATGAAAAGTTCCAAAAGCGACATGTCAGAAAAAGCACAAATAATTTGACTGTAAAACTCGATTTTCTGACTTCCTTATAAATGATTTCTCACTTAATGCGATGTTTCTTCTTTTAAAAAATATAAAAATGTGACACAGTGGTGACTGCAGCTGTACTCCAGTACGCACTGTGTGCACAATTAGGGTTTAAGGGTACAAGTATGGGGACGAGACTAAATTCAACACACCTTTAGCATATAATTGAACTTTTTCATGAAGGGCTCTATAAACTGTATTAGCATCAGAACCGTTTTGCATGTAGCATGAAATGAATCCTGCAGGGGCCCCTGATGTGACTATAACTATTCCGCTCGTGAAGTTACTTATCAAATGAAGACTCGTGAAGATCTTTTCCGTGGTATGTTGTTGCCTGCTCCCTTGCTGGGCAATGCCCTACCTCGGTCCCGCATCATCATGCGTTTGCAAACAGCAATTTGTTGGCATTTCCTTGGCTTCAGAGGGTGGCTGAAGGGTCATGTGACCATGATGTGCGACACGGTATTGCTAAAGGAGGCTGGAGTGTCATGTGACCGTGATGTCGGGCACGGTATTGCTAATGGAGGCTGGAGGGTCATGTGACCTGATGTGCAGCATGGTACTGCTAAAGGAAGCTGGAGTGTCATGTGACCGTGATGCACAGCATGGTACTGCTAAAGGAGGCTGGAGTGTCATGTGTGACGCGCAGCTTGGTACTGCTAAAGGAGGCTGGAGTGTCATGTGACCATGATGCGCAGCATGGTACTGCTAAAGGAGGCTGGAGTGTCATGTGACCGTGATGCGCAGCAGGGTGCTGCTAAAGGAAGCTGGAGTGTCATGTGACCGTGATGCGCAGCAGGGTGCTGCTAAAGGAAGCTGGAGTGTCATGTGACTGCGATGTGCGGGTGGTTTTGCTGCTCGCCCAGGCCGGCCTTCTCAGGAGACCACGCACTGATATTATCTTGCTCCCAGCTGTGTGAACTTCTGAAAACTTTGGTGGTCAGGGCCTGGGGCAGTGTATGTGTGTGACTTCTATGGACATTTGTGTGAGTGTGTGTTGTGTGAGTGTGTGTGTGCAAGCCCCTGAACAAGCATACATAAACATGAGTGCAGAGCAATATACAGGCCTACAGACATATATATGTATACACATAGATCCACTCACTCAGACACACACATAAGCTCAGGTGTCTACTTACACACATGCACACACACACACACACACACACATCTTGTTCAATACCAACCAGCAACCTACCAAGGCACACACATACACTGGACCAAATATAAAAGTAACAGCTTGAATGACAGAGTCTGGCAGTAGCTCAGATCCTGTTTATTAATACAGCATATCTTGCCTTGTTACAAGGTCAGAGGGAACGGCAACATCAAACACATTTAAAATCATTTCTGCATCTTAATGTCAAACTAGGCCCTGCTCAATGACAATCTTGATTGCTCAGAAATGTTAATTATTTCACCAGCGTATTTTATTTGGGGGGGTTTAAAATTATGCATATGTTGGAGGGGGAAAAGGGACTCAAGTCCTAAACCCAATTTGCATTTCCTGTCTTTTAAAAATAATGTAAATCAGGTCTTTGCGCTTTGAAAAGGGAGACAGAAAAAAAATGCCTCCTCTCCATTTTGGATCTGAGGGTTTAGATCAAACCTCTTCCTACATCTCTTTGAAGTACGAAATATTCCACTGAGAGAAGAAGATTTCTTCTTTTTTAAAATTTTTTATTCAGCTTAACTCAAAGGGAAAACATCTTAATACGCCTCAGACTAAAGGCTGAGCCTTAATAAAAATGAGGGCAGACAACGGGATCACAAAGGCTAATGATTCATCCGCAAATCCTCAGGCCACGGAAAGAAAAGCCTTTGCCCCGTGTTTCGTGGTCCATGTTCGAGCGGTGCGGTTTCCCGTACAGGGTTTCACGGTCTCTCAGCTGAGCCACGACACTGATCCGCCGTCGTCAGCTTTTAAATTTGGGGAGACCCTGAGAGCTTTGTTTGGGGAAGGCCCGAGAGACGGAGACGAGAGAGGTGGAGAAAAAACGCGGCTTGGTGCCGCGTCATTGAGTCCCTGCTGACGGCTCTGTCTCCGCTTTTTTGCCACTCGGGCGCACAGCTCGTTGGTATGTGATAGACAGCTGCGCTACCTCTCCGCTCTGATCAGGGCACGGTATACAAGTGCGATTCCCATGCCTAGTCTGGCACCCTTCTAAGACAGACCGATCGTACTATCCCGCCACCCACAGGGCTGCAACCGGCACATAGCCGCCACACAATGTTCCTCTTTTCACCCACTCATAAAAAAAAAAAACAACAACAAACTACCAATAAATCATACATAAAACGGTTTATCAGAAGAGTACAATACACAACAAATATATCACACATAAACAACGGTTTATCAGAAGAACAAAATACAGAAGAAATATATCACATATAAACAACTGTTTTTCAGAAGAAAACAAAACACGAGCCATGTATCATACTAAATACTAATAAAATGATTTTCTGATTTAAAAAACCCTATTCGGTCATATTCTGATATCTAAAAACTCACCATTAGACCGTGGATAAAACACCAACAATTATAAATTAAACATTTATCGAGATTATAACCACACCTACACGTAAGTATAACCATACCCATGTAAAAATGAATATTTTTACTTAAATATACTTATTTGGTTAATTAAAACCAAATCAAGAAAAAGGCAGAAAAAATGTGGAAAACATTAATGTTACCCTACTTGTGATAGGGGGGTTCTGTCTTTCTGTCAGTTGTGAGTGACCAACCAGGAATGTGCAGGGCCTAGTATCCCAGGTAACAGAAAATGTTCCCATAACATTGTGAAAAATTTAGGTCGTATTTTCACCAAGATTTGACATAATGTGACACTTTGAACGTTCCTCAAATATTGTTAGAACGTTATGTTGTTCTGAACAAGTTCTGTCAAGATCACAAGAAAACATTCCAGGTACATAAGTTTCAAGGAGCATGAAGAAAACTGGGCAAAATGTAAATCCTGTTTGCCCTAATGCTCTGAGAACGTTCTGGAAAAATGTTAAGTTGGGATAATAATTATTTATATGGGTTAGGGTTATGTTACGGTTATATTTCAGATGAAACATGGGTTGCCTCTTCCTGTTTGTACCTTTGCGCCACCGGTAAAACACTTAAGAAGGCCTCCATGACACAGAGTGACACAAGCCTGGTACGCAGATACGTATCCCAACAACGGCACAAGCAGTAAATCGCCACATTATACTCAGGTGAGTATACAACCATTTCCTGTATGTGTGTGCATACACAGAAATATAATGCTAATTTCCAATACTTGTGTATGGAACACTGCTGGTCCCAGGCTTGAGTACAGTCAGTCCTCTGCTCTGTGCCTTCATATTCTTTGTGTGAATAAATGTTTTCTGTTGCTGGTGTGAAATCCAGTTTTCTCTAGTTTAACTTGGGCTCTCTTGTTTTGTTGAATCATCTGCACAGACTGTTGTAATATGTCACAGAACATTGATGTAAAAAAAACATTATTTGATGTGGTTGTATGCTTACAGAATATGGAACAGAACAGAACTATTCTGTTTCTTATAACACACTGCACTTGATGTTTCTCCTCATCTTTTTCATTATTACAAGTTCACGGATTGAGATCCCGAGGCTTAACTTCCGTGAGCGAGTCTGTGTTCTATAATTCAGAATGGGAATAATGCAGAAAGTTTTTGTACATTTCAGATCAAACTTGCATTAAAAATTGATTTGTGGGGAAAAAAATGGAACTTTCTGAGCACTGCCATTTGCTTGGTGAACCATGTTTCATATCGGTTGCTTTACCCTTGAGAAGCTGTGGACGGGGAACCAATAAGAAGAAAGAGACTGGACCTCAGAAGAAGAAGACTGGACCCAGCCCCAGTCCAAATCAGTAAGACTTTAGCTGACTTCCAGTCCACTCTCTGGTCATGCTATGGGTTAGCTTCCAGTTTCAATTCAGTTTTATTTATACAGTGCTTATTTATGACACAGATTTTTGCTAGGCAGCTTTACATAAATCCCACGACTGAGACCACCTCAGAGCAAGCCTAGGGCAGCGGTATCAAGGAAGATCTTCCCGACTAACAGGAAGAAACCCCGAGCATAACCCTCCTCAGAGTGGGAGCCCAATCTGCTTCTGGCCTGCCCTGTGAGAGAATTTCACCCCAGAGTGAATGCAAGATTATGTATAAGGAATAATAAATTATATAAATAACGATTATGAAAGTAATCTTTATAAATAAACTCCGGGAAGATGCAGTTCTTGGCATAATGAGGGTAGGACAGGAAGGATAGCGGGGTAGCTGAAACCGGATTGTGGTGCTTGAGCTACAGCTTCAGGTGGAAGCCCGAAGCAGGGAGAGAAACATTACATTACATTAAAGGCATTTGTTATACGCTCTTATCCAGAGCGACTTACAAGGCAAAGTGCATGTGATTATTACTAGGCTAATCTAGCAATGGAAAAAATGAACAACCTAAGTTGAAAACAAATCACAGTTAAAAACAAGTACAAATACGTGCGGTGAACATTACGAAAAGCAAGGTGAGGGGTGGGGAGAGGTTCAGCCTGAAGAGGTGAGTCTTCAAAACAGAAGAAAATATCGAGTATTGGACGGTAAAAGCCTTCAGGGCAGCTATTGTTATGAAGCTGCCTCCCAAGCTGCTAAGCTAACAAGCCCCTTGTAGGCACTGACTATTTGGGGCTTGACCAACCGTTCCCATGACTTCATTTCTCTCAGTCAGTACTACCGCTATTGCCACTGTATTGCCTTAGTGGAAACCAGGAGTGCTGCAATTTCACAGTACCCAAAGTACCCAGTTATAAATAATGAACATTGATTTGTGATGCACTTTTCATTGAAAATAATCTCAGAGTGCTACATGTAAATGCATTGAAAGACATGAGAGCAAAAAGGGACATGACTAATACAGAGAGCACAGAGAAAACTGCTGTTGTTTGCAGAGGTCATTTTTACAGCAGAGTGTTTTTAGGACAGTTTAAATGGAGCCCAGGGTGTGTAATGCCAGGACTAAAATGGCGTTGAGTGAGGCTAAATCTGAATGCGGCTCTGGGCCGGCGCTTTGGGACCATTTAGTCCAACGGTAGAAGGTGACCCTGAGGTCTGGGCCTGTCTTTGTTTCGGTTTCTGCATATTCTTTATCCTCGGGTTGACATCGTGAACGACAAGGTGTGCTCCACCTGCATAGCACCATATAGGAGATCTTACTCAGCTCCTGGACATGATTGGTTGTTTAGTGAACTTGTAATCCAATCTGTTGAGAAGTAGTGGTTTTTAAACTACAATCTGTATGAACCAACAGTCACGTGTCATGATCTGCAGCCTCCCGCTTGACCACATGGGGGCAGCACCCACTGTGGTGGCAGTGATTGCCACACTAGGTACTTCCGACTTTGGTTTGATACTGGAGTGCTGTTCATAGGATTGAAACATATTTGACCCATGCCCCCTCTTAATAACGTTCAGGCTATTAGGTGATATTATTATCTAAAGTTATATCCCGAAAATTGGCCATGTTAAACCCCTTTTTCCGCACTGCTTTCATAAGGTGCAAGCTGGGCACACAAGGCTAGCGGTTCAATTAAATTAGAAATTTAATGGAGGTTCCACTGGCTCCTGGTGCAAGGGAAATGAATGCTAACAGCTGTGAAAGTTAATTCTGTCAAGTGCGGTAGATCGGGGAAAAAAAAAACAGTGGGCTGCTCTGCACTTGAAATATGTGTTTTCCACTCAAGATATGGAGGATGAGCTAGGGTATAGAATCTTCCATTATATGTGTATAATCTAATTCCTCCCCAGCTATTGTCACTCAGCAGGATAAAATAAACAGAATATGAGGGGTTGTGTGCGGTGGCGATTCCCATGGTGCAAAGGGGCGCCTGGAGATGAGATACTGATTAAAGGAGCTGAGGTGGCACAGCGTAGGCTCAGCGGGGGGGCTGGGGGGTTGTGGGGGGTGTGGTGGTGCATAATTGCATCAGGACTCCAGCGAGGCGGAAATGCCAGCGAGCTGGGTGCCACAGTCTGCAGAAAGGGAGGAGAGGCAGTATGGCATTGTGGGTAAGGGCACCAGGTGGCAGGAGGAGAGTGGCCTCTGAAGAGAGAGCTGTAAATGTCAAACTGTCAGTCTTGTCTTGTCCTGCTCTATAAACAGGCAAAATCGTGCTAACGTGCTAACATTTCTGTGTGGCTCTCCATATCTCCACTCTAGCGTTTTATCATTTTATTCAGTTAATTTTGTTTAACCTTAATTTCCTCTTGTAGATCAACTGGAAACTGTTTTTTTTTTTTTTTTTGCAGTGGCAACCTGGACGACTGAAGTGGGTGGAGATTGCAAAGTATTGAACCATTTATCTGACTTGCTAATAGATTGCCTTATAAAATACAACTGGTGCTTTGAGTCAGTTAGTTTTCCCAAATATTATTCTTTAGCAACAGTGCTAATATGTGACCCTTTGTCTAGTTATAACAGTTGTTTATACCACATTCTATTCAACATCTCTGAGTTCCGCAACACTGATATCCTCCCGTATTTCAATCTCTTTTGACATATCTAATCTTGGTCATATATTTCTCCAGTATATTTAATTTCTGCAAGTGTTGGTGCAGTTTGTTAGTCTGTAAGCCCCCTATCACTGACATCAGTCGTTACGTTACTGTGTTGTGTTAGCCAAGCCTGCGAGCTGGTGACAGTCACACCCATTGTGTACGCGGGATTCTCTCAAGGTTTGCTGCATCTGTGTGATAATGCGATCTCACACCTCAAGGCAGGAAAGTACGCCTCTTCTGTTTTCTCAAGACTGGGGGTATCTTTTTTACACTCTCGCAAGTATTAATATTTGCCTGAGGGCTGCCATGGTAACCAAATCAGTTATAGATTTGTTCCGGCATATGTGTGTGGGAACGGGGAACTCTCGATCAGCTTTGTGGAAACAAATTATTCATGATTAATTTCAGGGATGTTCAATTTCGATGTGTATGGCGGCTGGAAATTAGCATAGATCATGGAGAAAATAAAATGCGATAGAAGGCTTGTCTTAAGGAGATGGAAGAAGATGTTTTGGTGTGAATATGCATGGACAGCGTCAGCTTGTTTTGGGGCAGAAGCTTTTGGTACGGTTCCATAAGCTTTACTGCCAAGTGAGACTATCAGGTGCACATGTTTCTGAGTCTGGGGAAATGAGTCCACAATAGAGTCTAAGTAGGGGATTGTGCCAGTGCTGGTTGGAATGAAGACTCATAAACCCCATTAGGGCGGAGCTACACACTGCCATCAATCATTGGCTTGTTTGAACCAATCACACAGGGCCTCCAGGAGGGTCATGCTGTAACAGGTTGGTTTGGGAAGCATGTGTAAGCCCTTCGATTGGGTCGTTCCTGCCCTAGCTGTGCCATTACCGTATATGGCCAAAGACCCGCATTGGGAGGGCAACAACTGGCAGCATCTCACTGGGAAAAGAAAGGGGTTATGGCTGTCAAGCTCATTTGTCTCATCACTCACCAGTGCCCACTAATGGTTGGCCAGGCACCTGTGGTAGTAAGAACCAAATACATGTTGACTTTGTCACCCTCCTGTGACATAGACAGTATGTGATTGGTGGAACACATCTACACTGTGGAAAGACGTAAGGGTTTGTTGTCATGTGAATCATAAGAGTCATATGCTTACGGCTGCCTCCTACCAAAGTCAGTGGGAATGGGGAAATGCAGTCATTGGTCCAAATCATCGAGTCACTAATACTATGTTGTAGCTCCTCCCATTTTCTTCAGTGAGACCTTACTCCCCCATCACAAGGGTACTGTATAGCAGGGAGGCGGGTGCAAATGTAACCCACCATGATGCGAATCACCATGTCTACTCTGTTTTTTTTTGAGGAGGGGATGGGGACGTGCTTGTCTGTGGAAATGCGTTTTGACAACACCAGCTACACTGGTTTCAATATGAATCTTGTTCAGCCCGATCTTGCAGATCTCTATAAAGGTCAAGTTCTAATCAGAGGCTGGTGGTTTGAAAAGGGAGTGAGAGATGAAGAGATGAGAACAAACGAGGGGAGATGGTAAGGGAAAGAAGGGAAATGAAGGTGTTCAGTTTGGATTTTTTGTACCTCACCATTTTCATCTGGGCCATTCTTGTAAATGAAGAGGCAGAGACAAAGAAATGGCTTCTTTGTATCATTGTACAGTATTGAATTTTTTTGCATAATTCAGCAGCATGTGGGTTTGAATGAGGACAAAATGCAACTGCTTTATTTAATTTTGATAACTGTTCTTCATTTCAAATAACCAGATGTTGTAATAGATTAGATTCAACTTTATTGTCACTGTGAAGAGTACAAGTACTTTGACAACGAAATGCAGTAAACAAGACAGTCTAGCAGAGGATGGTTTTGATCCACCGACCTCTGGGTTATGGGCCCAGCACGCTTCCGCTGCGCCACTCTGCTAATAACACTTATGGACTGATTTCAGTAAAAAAAAAAGTGTGACGGTTCTGCTTGCACTTGGTTGTAATCAAAATAATTTCATGTAACCTCATACCTGTGTTAAAATATAAGTAATTAAATTACAAAGAAGTGTTTCTATCACATTAGCTATAATTAAGACTAAAGTAATCAGTCATTGTTGCGTAATTATGAAATTGTGAAACTCATATGTCACATGTCATTATGATATAACTGAATTCTTTGCTTTAACGTTTTTCTCCATTCCAGCCACTGTACAATAGCTCTTACAATAGATGGCTCCACATGAAATATACCGAGGACCTGTTTCTCCAAGAATTTCCATAATAAGCACTAGGGGGCGCAATTGTGCTAGGAACGTTGAAAGCCAATGACCGTAGGCTAATTTTCTCATTGTGGAAGCACAGAGCAAATAACCAGTGGCTTTCAGAATGTCACTAATAAAAAAAGCAAGAGCGATTTGAATATTAAAATATCAAATTTAATGACATGTAGAGATCTCCTGACTGTTTATACTGTAGGCTATATTTTTGCAAAGGAAAATGTGTTCTGTGACTAGCATGGCATTGTAGATAAGCCTCCTGTTTCCTGTCCTTTCTCAGGTGAATGTGAGGTGAAACGCTCTCATTACGAGTCGATTTTCCCTGCTTAACAGACACAGGAAGTTTGGATCACCCCTATTTCCTTTTCCGTGGTATAAAATCAATAGGAAATCTGCTCTTCAAAAAAAACTGTTACCTTGCTGTGTTGTCATATGCAGGGGAACCAGCAAGCTTTCAAAACAAAGGGAGCATTGAATTCACCTCCCTTCTGCAGAATATTTTAAAATAAGAAGGTCTAGGTGGTGGTCTATAGATACAGTATAGAAAGCATAATATGTAAGTGATGTAAGAGGTCTAACTAGATTTTGAATTATATTTTAGCCAATGCATTTTCCCCATTTCGGAGCAACCAGTCATAATTGTGTTGCCCGTCTCACTGTGGGAACACTGTCCCTCAAATGATGCAGATAAGCAGTGGAGTATTTGTCCGAAGCGTTTCAACCATCCTTCATCTTTTCACCCTGTAATCTACAATCCGAGCTGCATTGTAATTATATCCCTCTGCTTGCATATACAGAGCTCAGAGGTTGCAGGTTCGATTCAAAATGGCAGTGCTGTTGTGCCCTTGAGCAAGGTAGTTGACCTTAATCGCTTCAGAAAAGTAGTATAAACATAAATAGTTTGCATGTGGAAAAAATGAAAGCTTTCTCTGGATAAGAGCATCTGATCAATGTCCAAATGTACAAACTTACAATTAAGCTTTATCTTTTTCATCTTAAAAATCGCGAACGAGGCAAAACGCAAACTTAGGTATCATAATAATCCGCTCAATCCATTTCTACAGCAAGTGGACATAGAGCATGTTTTAATGCTCATTGATAAAAGAGATGGCTTTTAACAACTGGTGCTGTGAGACATGAAAAGTGGCGCGGTCCGTCCGCAAGCACATCCTACCTGCCTACCTGTCGCATACGGTTGACGTCTATACTGCTAATTATTGGCAACCCTATAGTGGGGGCGGACAGCAGCGAGGACCGCCAATGGCAAAAGAGGTGACACGTTTCATAAGAGCCTAAATTAATTTCTCTTGATGGGATCATCTGCAAGCTCTGAACGAGGCCTGTTGGTCGATCAAGAGCAAAAAGCCCTGTTAAATTTTAAATTTTAAGAGTTAAGATACTAACTGACCACACATGGGGTGGATACAAATCGGTGAACTCTCAAGATCTGAACCCAGTGTCCTTCCTGGCTGTACTGCCTTGGTCTGTTTGAGTTATTCATTCAGTTTTGATGCTTTCTGCTAAACAAATTGTGTTTTTTTTCCCCTTTCCGTGATGGAAAAATCAGCGGGAAACACTATAAAAAGGGTGTACTGTTGCAGCTATGCTCCACATAGCTAAGGTGGCTGTGATTAGCCTTAATACATTTTGAAATGTTTACTTTCTTTCCTCCATAATTTGGAACCCATGCAAGAATCATGGCAGCTGAAGAGTGTAATGTTTTCTTGGAAGAGTAGCCCAGTCATGGGCTTAAACAGTTGTTATAATGAACAACAAACAGTTAGCTCAACCCCAGAAACAATTTCCACCCCACAGGACACGCAAGAGGATTTGGTGACTATTTTACATCCTACTGGCTACAGGGAGATCAGAGAGTCAGTGACTATTTTACACCCTACAGGCCTTACAAAGTACTGCAGGAGATAGTCTGTGACTATTGTACACCCTGCAGGCAACACACAGTACTACAGTGGAGGTTAGTGACTGTTTTACACCTTACAGCAGGGGTGGGCAACCCGGGTCCTTGAGTGCCAGAGCCATTTCGGGATTTCGTTCTGCCCGAGTTCTCGAGTACAGTTTGAGTAATTATGAAGTGCCTAATCCTGAATGGTGAAGCTCCTCTTACAGCTCCAGCACATGGTCAAGTACAGTTATTAAAGCCTGATAATTAACTCTGTCTGTGAATTAACCCCTGTCTGATTACACTGTCAGGGGTTTGGCTGGAGTGAAAACCAGAAATGTCTCTGGTACTCTAGGACCAGGGTTGCCCACCCCTGCCTTACAGGCTGCACACAGTACTTCAGCGCAAAGTTAGCAACTATTTTACATCCTACAGGCTACACACAGTACTACAGGGGAGAGCTGTCTCTGACACAAAGCCACCCTATCCTTGATGGAAGGTACAGGTCACACCCAAGTGCTTCTCACACCCAGGCACACTCACGTAATGACGTAACCCCATATGAAGCCTTTTATTTCTGGGCTGCAGGGCCTGGTTTGCAGCCTGAGCTAAACCACTCTGGAGCCAGATTATATTCCCAGCAAAATTGGTTCAAAGCAGGTTTTTTTTTGTGGATGAGGTAAGAGAGGTCATACCAGAAGATAATAGAAGTGGGTTTTATGATTAATTATGGGTGACCTTTTCTTTTTTGCGGTTGGCAGGTTGACAGCTCTGTTAATGATGCAGCTCCACTTTAGCTATGTTCCCCATGGTAAGGGCACTCGACCTGACTCACCTTTCATTGGGTCCTGATGTAAGGGGGCGGAGCCCATGCTTCTAAGGCACTTAAGATGGGTCAGACCAAGAAGGGCAGAACTTGCTGCAGTTCAGTTGTGGAGGAAGGTTCGCACGTACAAGGAAGGTCCATTAATTCCGATAATCAGTGACGGAATGTTCCATCGGGCATGTGGTATGCCACATCCTCCCAGGCAAGTAACAGAGTTAGCCCAAGGAGTGCCATGAATGCAACTGTATCCAAATGAGATTAGCTGTTTTGCTTCGAACGAAATCCAAGAAATGTTTCCCAGCTGTCGTTCCATTTGCAATGCTGGGATCTCTCAAAGTTTATCTTAGTGTTACTTCATTATTTATGCTTAGCCCTTGGGTTCCCCTTTTCAAAGTAATTTACTGGGCAGAAAGATCTTTTCTTTCGACTCTGTAATAACTGAGGTTACAGTTCTAAAAGTCGTAATCCCAGAATGCAGTTCTTTAGAGTACTGGTTCCCAAACTTTTTAAAAGAATGGAATCCTTATATCATGTTTTGTCATTAGTGCTAACCAAACAAAAAGAACCAAAATGATTCCCAAATAAACACTCATCAACCACTTTAAACAAAAAAAAAGGCACCATAAATAATTGTCGCAAGTATGTATTTCAATTAATATGATGTGAAACCTCTTAAAATGAAATATCAACATCAAATATTTGAAAGACATCAATGAGTATCAGATTATTTATTCCATTTTGATGTGTATTAAAATTTTATTTTTATATGTACTAAAATGCTAGTAAATAGTGAGATTAGTACTGATCCTAGATCAGTCAAAAGAGGTAAAGCATACATGCGATCTTTCAAATTCCACTTTGGACGATGGACTTCAGAACCATCATCACGATTGTGAAAAATCGTTCCTTTCTTGATGGGCCTAGCCAATACACATCAGCCTGTATGGATTTTAGTTTTGTCCCAGCCTACAAAAGTGGATCCATCTTACAAAGCGTTAACCGAACAGGACCATGGCGATGGGTGAATTCTAAGCAAGACGTGATTGTATTCGCCTCATTTGATTTCGATTTTTACAATTTCCATTGCACTCTTAGATTAAACTTCATATTGAACCTGAGCGCCACACTGATGCGTTGAGCCGATGAAAATCAAAACCTCATTAAGATGATAAGGTATGGAATCGTACATTTCTTATCCCTTCAAAAGGCTCAGAGGATGTAATTAACGGTAGAAAAACAAGAAATGGAACAGGTTATGCGATAAGGTCTAGCCTGCTGGCTCTCTCGAAATTCTTAGCCTCAGAATGTCATGACTTGTGGGTGTCTGTGCAGGTTTTAAACGTAAAATTAAAAATGTGTTTAACATCGACGGATCGTCATTGCTGTTGATTGAGTGGGACTTACTTTTGAGCTGATAACAGCTGGAGAACAATTTGCCATGTACCCAAGAGATGAAGTGGGCTGACCCAAAGAATATATTGATTAATGACATATGAGAGCATAATTATGCACATTGAGATGTGCGGTGAAAATTCGGGCCTGTCAGAAACCCAATATATGTGCTTCTCCCAGTTGTAACTAAGCAATTTCCTGTAGGTCTAGGCCTGTATTTGTGCCTCTTAGTTGCCCTGTTGTTGCACCCTCTCACCATTGCCCTGTGTTTTTGAGCTCTGAGCCCGCACTTGGTCATGGACTATTGAGCGTCTGACTGTCGATTTTCGGTTCAGATATCAAAGGTGTTCATGTCTCCATGACGGATAGCGCCGGGGTCAAGTTCTAACAGGCCCCGTTACCATGGCAGCAAATTGGCCAATATCCACATTTTTTTGTCTGCTTGACCGTGTAGCTCATTTTCGTTGTTTGAAGGGGAGATAGGGGGAGAGGGGGGCCGTATTGAAAACATGGCCTGTCCCCCTGACCAGCTCAGTTAAAACCAGGCTGCCTCCTCTCTCCTGTCCTCCCCTCCCTTGGTTTTCTCCTCTCCTTTTCTTACCTTTGGATAAGATACGACAGGAATTAGTTAAGATTGCAGGTTCAGATGCTTATGTTGTGTTGGGGGCTGGGGATGGGGTGGGTACTGCATATTAGATATGAAATTGACAGAAGTCCCTTCGTGAATTCTATATAAGGGTGCTTTGTGTGATGTGTGGAAAGGAAAGTGTCTGTCTGTGAGACATTACACATTGGTAAAGGGTATTGTAGATAGAGTGAATGCTAACAGCTTTGACAGACCTTTTATTCCTCCCAACAGTGAGACAGAAATAGAGTATTCAAATCTGTTGTCTATCCCATACTAATTGGTTCCATATTTCTCTATCATTTCACATTAATGTCTCTTCGAAAAGTATCCAGCCCTTTCCTCTCCTCTTTTCTGACCGCCTCTCTTCTTTTGTTTTCTCTTTTTCTTCTGTTATTCTCTTTTTTGCCTCTTCTGTTCTCTTTCTTCCTTCTACTCCTGTCCTCCCCTCTTCCCTGTTCTTTTCACCAATCCTCTCTTCTGATTCTTCTTTCCTTTTCCCTCCTCTCTTCTGTATTCTTCTCTTCTCTCCTTTCTCCTCACCTCTCTCCCCTCCTCTCCTGTCCTCCCCTCCTCTCTATACTACTCACTTATCCTCTCACCCATTCCTGCTCCTTTCCCTACCTTTCTCCTATTACAGTCTCCTTTCGCAAAGTCTCATCTCTTCTCCGTCCTCGTCTCTTCTGTATTCTCCTCTCCTCTCCTCCGTTACGGCGGCTCGTTTCCGCACCCTCTCCTCTCGCTGCATTTGCATACAGTGCTGCCATTAATTAGTTCCATGACACAGGACTCACTTCCTCCCAGCTGTGTGCGGTTTTATTGTTACGCCGTAATGAAAGAATCGCTATTCTTCACTTCCAATTAGAAACGTGCATAAATACTCCCTTTGTAAGAGCGAAATAAAACACCATGAAATCATTAGCACCGCAATGTGGTATTTATGATTTATTAAAAGCAATTCATGATGGCTTTATCCTCTATAAATATAACATTTCCTGTGCTGGCTGACAATTTTATTGTTGAAAGCATTTGTTTCAGCATAAATTCAAATTATGTACCATAAATTCAAATGAAAAAATAATCATAATTAGTTTTTAATGAACTTTTTCGCATTGGACTGTCCACACAGGCTATACCACCTGGTTATTCCGTTCAGTTTTTTTATATTATAAGCCTTTGCTTTTTACAAAAAACAGAACAAAACAAAAAAAAAACTGTGGGTTACTCTGTAAGAGAGTGAAATGATCATCCCTGTTGTAGATAGGTGTGGTGTGACATCCTCCATCTGGGATGAGTCTGAATTAAAATGGAAATGTATTCCGTGTTAAAAAAACAGCCAATCCCGTGTGCTGTAACACACCAGGGGTGCGTTCGATTTGGCAAAGCGCCCACACAACCGTCCATAAAGATGCTGATTGGAAGCCAGGAGTACAGAACTTGTCAAAAAAAAAATAACCCAGCTCATGGAGTGTCAATCTTTGGTCTCTGCCTCCCAGTTGAGCTTTTAGCGTAAATGTTGTTTGATGGCTGTACCTTCAGAGCGCACTCAAGGTTGGCACGGGGGGGGATGGGGCGGAGGAGGGAGGGTGCTCGACAACATGTTAAATTAAACTGACACAGGCACCTTAAGAGTGTGGAGGGAGAGAGTGGATAACTGAAACTAAACACCACGTACCGCGGAGGCGAAATATGCGCATCTTTAACCACCCTGGGTGAACAGAGGACACATCCGACCCCCCCAACCCCTGCAAAAAAAACAACAAAACTATTGTGAAGATAAACAAATAAACAAACATAAACAAACGAAAAATGAGGACAGAGCCTGGAGAGTACATGGGCTGCAGACTGGAGGGTCCCACCACGGTCTCCGTCTTAGGGAAGGAAAAGCGAAAAGCTTTATTAATGAGATAATTTGCATGACTGCAGATGGAACGTTTTAGAATGTTGTTGTTTTGGTTTTGATGGTTTTTGATTTCCGTTCAGGATGTTGATTTGCTGGCCCGCTGAGGCGGCTGCTGGAGACACCAGAGTACGGGGGTCAGGAGTGTTGTGGTGTGAGCTGTACAGGAAACCTGCTGTGTGCTGTCTGTCTCTCTCTCTCTTTCACTATCCCTCACTCTTTATCTCTTCTGTCCCTCTCCTCTCTCTCTCTCTCTGGCTTGGTCTCCCACATCTCTCTCCACGCCCTCTCTCCCTTTTCTCTCGCCCTGCTTTCTCTCTCTCCTCCTCTTCGTCCCCTCTCTGTCTGTCTCTCTCCCTCTCTTCCTCCTTCCCCTCTCCCTCTTCCTCCATCCTCTCTCTCTGTCTGTCCCTCTCTCGCTCCTCCTCTCTTGAGATCTCCATCTCTCTCTCTTTCTTTTAGGGATCTTGTTTTCAGGCCAAGGTACTGTTTTTAGCGGAGGTCCAGGGCATCTCCTCTAAATTTTCTTCAAAACTTTCAGTTTCTTCCTCGAAGCTCTATTTATATCAGGGGTGTCAGACTCAAGCACTGCAGGGCCATGGAAACTGCTGGTTTTTGGGTGTGTTTCAGCATTTTCGTGATTCATTTCAATCATGATTGGCTGAAAAGTCCATATGTCCTGTTTCCAATGGCCTGAACTGGCTGTTGATTGGCTGATAGGACATTGCAAAAACATGCCACCTCTCGTGTCACCTCATGTAAGAAACACCATGAATTTTGGTATTTCCGCCATATGAGGTGCGCCTATTAAATGATACTAATGCTGTCTCAGATTTGGTAAAGATATGTGTGAAGATTTGGTAGCTGCTCTGTTCAATTTCACCAAAAATTTCGAATTGATGCGTTGCTCGATTTTTTGACTGAACACGTCTGAAAAACATGTCCACTTCAGGCGATGCGTAACTGAAGACGTGAGCGGATTGAAACTTTCAGGAGTTGTTTATGATTGCCCATTGGTCAATGTATACCATGTGGTTTTACGCATGCGTGCTGTGGTTCGACTTATGTAAGCCCAGTCTCATTGTTTAATAGCCACACCTCATAGTCCTGGGAATATTTCTTAGTGGTGACTGAAGGGTGACTCATAGGTTTTTTACCCAAAACTGACTCATAAAGGATGACCCAGTGGCCTAAAAAATACATTTTACACACATTATACCACCGAGATCTCCAGAACTAGCGTATTGAACACAAGGTCACAAGTGTATTTAACTATGAATGGCTGTAATGAGGAGTGTTAGTACATGCTTTGTCCATATCGATCTGGGGATCAAAGAGCGCATCCTTTAGAAGTTCCTCCACAGAATGGAAGTGCACATAAACGCCCATGTTTGGTACGACCAGGACTGAATGCTGGGTAAACCTCAGTTAACCTCATGGCCCTGAGAGGAGATGATGCGGTATAATGAATTGCGTAATTTTCATAATGAATAAATAATTTACATAGAGTTAGCGACAGTGACTCCCTGTGGTTGATGTCTTAATAATAAATGCTGTAAAGATAGCAGGCCCATGTGAAGTACTGAGCTCGAGATGCCTTAAAAACACCCTCATTTATCGTACACTAGAAAAATTCCTGTTTACTCCTGAAAATTTTAAAAGCAACATCTATTTCTCACCAGTTATTTTGTTGAGTGACAAGTTTTGTTGAAAAATTTATTTGGATCTAATGTATTAGTAATATATAGACACCTTTTATCCAGAGTGACATTTTATCCACATTTTACACTTTTTAAGGTTCACACTTTTACACACAATCCATTCATACAGCTGGGTTTTTTACTTATATCCAGCTGAAGTACCTTGCTCAAAGATACAATGCAGTGCCCTTACTTGGGACCCAAACGTGCATCTTCTGGGTTATGAGCTCAGCTCCCTAATTTAATGAGGTAAAGTATATCAGGTATACATTTTACTTGTGTGGCATAGGATCACAGGGAGCTGTGATCCCATGCTAAATTTATTTGTTCCTTCAGCATGCACGTTTTTATTGAAGACTGACTGGGATTGTGGTCTTGTAGGAAATATCAGGATTAAAATTGATGAAACCCAGCTCTACTCATTGAAAAATGGTTTTGGTGATAAATAACCCTTTGTGGCCAACAGGGGGTGCTGTCTCCAACAAAGCAGAGTGAGATGACCTCACTGTTACCGTCCCAAACCCAACCTCTGGACCTCTGCCACCACTGCCACGGAGCAGGGCATGCTGGAGTTCCACTGCTCCGTGAGCGCATGTTGGCAGGTGCGCTCCTAAGCCAGGGTTAGACAGATCGCTAGCGTCTCGTGGGTATGGGGGACTCTGTAGGGGCCTCTATAGCGGGAGAGCTCCTCCTTTGGGAGCCTGTCTCCGCAGCTGGGGCCCCGAAGGCAGCCACGCTCCTTGGAGTGGCGTCCCAATTTGCTTCTGAGGTTCTTGGGGGCCGGCCATGCTGCTCAAGTCATTTTTACATCTACATTTCATATCCAGAGCATCTGTTGAATACCTACGATATCTTACACATCTTATATTTACACGCGATCCATTTATACAGCTGAATATTTCCACAACCAATCCAGACTAAGTACCTTGCACAAGGGTAAAGTGGTAGCACCCCACCTGAGATTTGAACCTGCAACCTTAACCATCACGCTTCACTGTCACCCTTAGAGATGAAAGGGCCAAACAAAAGTCTACCCAGTTTTCAGGCATATAGTGGTCGACTGGTGGCACATAGTCAAGACAAGCTGTCAGTCTTCTTGACAACTTCTGATTCAGGACTGCGACGACCTGCTAGCGGATGGTGGAGACCAGGCAGTCAAGATGAGGTTACTCTGCTTTGAGAAGGGATAAACAGCTGCCAAAATGTTCCTGCCCCTAAGCTAACTGTTTCCAGTGGTGGGCCGATCAGTGCATAGAAACATGACTGGAGCAAAATGGCTATTTCCAAATGCCTTGCTTACAACTTACCAAATGCCTCCCTCCCTCGCTTTCTCCGTCAATCCTAGAGAAGGCCTAAAGCAACAAAACACTTGCTCTCCACCACATATGAAAATATTGTCATCTCCAATCTGAAAAGAAAGTTGCTTGCTAGCACAGTTGTTCAAAGGGCGATTGTAAAGGCATAAACGGACTAACTAATGGTAAGAATTGTCACACCGCATTAAGAGCAAGATAATTGGAGGGACAGCTATACAGTCCTTTACACATTCGGCTCCGAGCCTTTTGCTGAAATACTGTATGTACATATGTCCCTTAGGGCTTCAGATGTTCAGAGGAAACGTTGTAGCTCATGCAATTATCTCCCCGCTAATTTAGTGCGGCGCTTTGATTTAAATCGCAGAAAAACCAGGAAAAGAGCGTTGTTAGCGTTGCTTTTCACCAGAGTCCTCCCGAAACCAAACGCTTGTGGTTTGGAAACCAGGAAAACAAAGGGAAGGGGGAGAAAAAAACCGAGGCAAACGGTGCCACAATCAATTTCAACTTTTCAAGTGTCAGCTTTTATGTCTGGTTCGAAAGCTGATTCAAGCTGTAGTTTCTCATTTGTCTGCATATGTGAACCACTATATTTTCCAGCCTTTCTTTAAAAATAAAATATGTTGTAGTTTGTGGCTGGCTTTGAGCGGCTCATTTTTCCTGCTTATTAGATGCTTGGTGAGACTTTTTTTTTTAGGTTATTTTCTACTTATGGTCCAGGTTGTCCATGAAAATTAACTGCAAGCTAAAAATAGTTTATTTCTTGCTGTTGTATAGTCCATAGGATCATTTCACATTGTCAATAGTTTCACATGACACAAGATATATTTACTCTGGTAAATATACTGGGTGGTCCTTTCCGTTTCTTTGGTAAAGATTCTTTCAGTTTATGTCAGAAACACAGTTTTAAATTCCCTCTGTCAGTTCAAATCTATGTATGCTTCATGGTGAATGGCGCGGTCCACTGTTAGTATAGCTTTATGCTGAGAAAAGCATGTTTCTAATATTTCTCAGGTCTCAACCCACCCTTTAGACATAAAGAATACCTTCTAGCCAATCACCAATCAAATCAGCGAAGGCTATTATTTACTGTATTAAAGGAAGCAAGCAAGCTTGTCCTTTGGAATGTGTTCTTTTCATTCTGAAACAGAATAGCCCATGCATGTAGAAAGACTCCATTCGCCATTTTGACTGGATTGCATATGGCCGTAATGAGACTAAGTGCATTTGGTTGAATGTATAGTTTTATAGCCAATCACTGACTTGCATTACACACGCACAGAGACTTTTAATATCGAAGTCATACACTTGTGCTACATGATGTCAGCCATTTTATCTGCCCCTTGCTTGGATCAGCTTCCGTGGGCCTTGCCAAATCTTCCCCCTTTATCCTCTCGTGTTTTTTCTTCTGCCTGCGCTCCACTTCCTGGATTTTCGCCCCGTGGGAGCGGGATGGGAGAGAGGCGTCGCCCGGGTGATGGATGTGCAGGAAATGACAGCCCAAGAGTCAGCCCTTTGATATGCCATCACCCGAGCTTTAGGGATCCCGACGCTGCGCCACGAGGCCTTTTCTATCCTGCACTCCAGGGTGTTTCGGGTTTTTTTTTTGACAGCCACAACCGTTGCCAGGTTATAACAGGCAGGGGTAGTGCGGATTTCATGACAAATGTTTGCCATTTATGCGGCAGTTCATAAATTAAAAACGATATTGCGTTTTCTGTCGTTTCAGCCTATACCGCGGAACCTTGAGTGACCCTCCTTCCAGCGCTAAACAAATACTCATTCATACACACGCAAACGCTCTCTCAGTTACACAGACAGACACATACACACACGTCCACACACTCACATGCACATGCAGACTCACAAGCTCGGATGCACACACGTACACAAACGGACACATGCATGTACATGTGCACTTTAGCGCTCAGACACATACACAAATACTCACACAAATGCATGCACTAAAAAATATGAACAAATGTGTGCATATACACATACAAACAGACGCACATGCACAAATGCTTTCATATACACAAACGCATGCATACACAATGCATTCACATACAAACGCATGCATACACAATGCATTCATATACAGAAACGCATGCATACTCAATGCATTCATATACACAAATGCATGCATACACGATGCATTCATACACACAAACGCATGCATACATGATGCATTCATGTACACAAACGCATGCATACACTATGCATTGTCAGCTGCCTCTTTCTCCACCTGCATGACTGAGCAGTCTGTACTCCCAGCAGCCCCTCCTCCAGCCTGAAATGGGGGTTAAACCTCAGCAAATCGGACAGGCGTGGCTAGCATGCCTCTGGCTGGTTCGGTTACTGTGCGCCAGGGAGGGGGGGTCGGTAGGAGGGGTGGATTTCGGGTTGTGCAGGGGCTCCCAGGAGAGACGGAGCGCCGTGACTTCACCACCTGTCTAATGCGCCGTGAGTCACTTTCCAAACCTACGCGCAATATGCTCCGTTTGGAGGCCCCGGGGCTACAGTCAGCAGCGCTCCGCAGTCCCGGCAAACGGTCTCGTGAATTATTCCACGCTGATACGCCGCGCCGAGAGCGAAGACCGTCCACTCCAGCACTTTCGGGGGTTTCACAGCCAGCACTTTCTCCTTCGACTTCCGTTTTGGAGTGACTTTGTAAAACATGCACACGTAATACATCGTACCATGCGTTGTTTTCAGTTAAAACATCATGCGGGATTCATTCTGTTTTTAAATATTTCATGCATGGTTCGCCCTTCCCATCCATATGAGAAAGTCAAACTTGCGGGGAAGGAAGGGATTTTATTTGGAAACGAAGCGCATGGCCTTTTTGAGGTTTGCGATATGAAGCTCTCACGGATAACGCTTCGGTGAGAGTATTCTAAAAAGGCCCTTCGCTGCTGAATTTTCTGCACCAGTGGAGATATTAACCCTACTTTAGCTGAGCTAATGGAAGCATTTAAATCCTCAGTCCCAATGAGGCCCAAATTCATTTTGAGGATTAGGGTTTCTGGGATTTATTCTTCAATTGGCTTTTCTCAAACGCTTAACTAGAATTTCATTAGAACCAAGAAGCCCACTTTTCTTCTTCTTTGAGGATTCCCTTTACTAGTGTTTCATATGGTAGGGGGATTATTTCCAGTTTTATGTCTTAAAGACTAACAGATTGTACTCCTTTGAAATGTCATTAAATTAAGGCGAATCTTTGGTATTTTAAACCCATTGCTGTTATTTTAATTTTGTTCAGCGACTGCTCTGGTGAAATTGGCTGAAGTCACAGTAAAATTATAGACTGGAGACTTTAGTGTACTGTTTCAGGTTGATTATATTTCCTGTATGGCTACAAACGATGATCATGTATGCAGTGCATACGATAGTAAAACCTCAATGAATGGTCATGAAGCATGAGAACGAGTATTCACCTTCTGTCACTGCAGCGGTATTGTCTTAATCTTTCTCTCACGATCTCTGTAACGAAGTCATTAAGGGAACATGACATGGTCCGTGCCTGTTTTCATGAGTCACTCAGCACGAGCAGTTCCACAATATCCGCTGTGCGACGCTGGCAGGAGCGAAATCTCTTTCAGGCCTCAAATTATGCGGTCATTTTTCTGCCATGTGCCAGTTTTCAAGCTACCCAGCTGTGTCTCAGACTGATGCTAACCTCTTAACAAACACCAGTTAACACAACGTAACATACTGCTCTGCTGCTTTGATCCCAGGAAGATTGCATAGTGTTTCTTCCGCCTTTTATAGTGAAGAAACCTTTCAAATTACAAGAGCGGCATGTGTTAATCGGGCTATCTTGGGATGGGAACAGTTCCTGATTTTTTCGGTAGCTTATGAAGTCAAGGCCTATTTCAAACTGTTGTTTTTCAGCAGATTCATGTCCATAAATTGCTAAGACAGATCTGTTTTGGACATATGCACATTTCTCGTAGCTGGGTGCCAAATGGAGAGAAGTATGACTGAAGAAATGGTAGCATTCACACACTGTTAATGCTTCCAAGGAACATTTTTCCCAAGTGACAATGTTTCAGTTCAAGTAGAGCACAATCACATTTGCCTGGCAAATGTCCACTTGGGCTGACTAATAATTATTACACCACAAAAAAAAGTTTACAGCGTTTAAAAGTTTGTGAAATTTATGTGCTTTTTCCGGAAGACTAGTGATGTTGACCACCCTGTAAATAATTGTGTGGCATTTCACCCCGTGACATAAGATTGATTCCCATGTCTGCTGTCTGTTTCAGTGCTGTTAGGTCACACAGGAAGAGAAAGCATTGGATTGGAGCTGGGTAGCTTCCCCAGATCTTCCCACAGACTTCAAGTCATTGTGCCAGCGATAGGTGCTGCCTGGCGAATGGTTCTGGAGGTTTCTCTGAAATGCACGGAAATTAAAACCATACCGGAGGGTTTCTCTCTTCTCTTGGTGCAAAGACAGAAGGGTTCAATTGTCAAAATGTTGGGATGACTGTTTATGACAGATGGAATGCATGGAAATAAAACTGGTGCAGACAAGCATGCTCAAAGAGCTACCCATGGTTCCACCTCACACACTCCAACTGCACGTTGCTGTTAGTCCACTGCAGTTCAAACATAGTTCAACAGCAGTGTTTATCATTAACAAAGCCCTTTAAACCTGGCTGTGAGTCCGGCAAATATCATTATGAGCCGAACGTCGCGTTTCAGTTGCTTCGTTATGTAGACTGATCTTTGAAAACAAAAATGTCCGGGCCGCTGTTTATCTCACGGCTACGCCCCAGTGAACTTGGGCTGTCTCCTTGTCTATGTTAATGCAAATTACGCCATGCATCGATGACAGGCCAGCACAGATAGAACAGTGACAACGCCCCTGTGCTCCTTGATATAATGGAGGAAATTTCCGAGAGCTCTTTGCGTGCACAGTAATTAGATTTACACTGATTTGGAATGATAAACAAGCACTCTTGTTGTTTTTTTAAATGCTATTTTTGCAACCCCAGAAGGAGGCCACAGAAGAAGAGTAGCTTTGAAATGGATGGAGCCGCTGGAGTACGACCTGCTGCAGAGGTATGAGAGTGATGACAAGCACAGCTGGGTTTTCATTGGCTACCCTATTGGCCCACCCTGATGATGTCACTTCCTGAATTTTCTGATCATATTTTTGGTTTCCTGGTTCCTTAGAACAGAGTTATGACCGCTGAACCTAAATCCTAACTTTAAGATTTTATTTTAAGATATACTCATGAAACCCCTCTACTGTATTTGCTTGGTAAATTTATGAACAGGATAGCTTTGTCGCATCTGTCATATACGCAATAACATATGGCATAGCTAGGAACTCATAATTGGAGGAAATAGGAGAACTGGTTCACCGATAAGTGGATTTTTCCAGAAAACACTATTTAGAAAATAACGGTATGACAAAAAAAATATCATGATGATTCAAGAGGGCCTATAACGATTTAAAAGAAGAAAAAGCGCGAAACTGACTTCAGACCAGCATTCACAGACAACTTCTACCTCCACCTGTTTCCATCCGCTGAACTACTCAGAGATTTCTGCTTCATGAAGCAAATATCATTGCATTATTTAGAGGGGTATTAAAATGATGTTCTAAATGGGACAAAATGAGTAGGAGCTGCAGCTGCGGAAATGGGAACGAACTCCGAGGCTCAGAATAATTTGAAAATGATGAACCCATTTTCCTTCCAGAGGATCCGGTAGGGGAAAGATGATCATCAGATTATACAGTACACGGCTATCAAATCATACAGTTAATAATTTAGCGTACTTTGAGCATCGTGGTCTGCGTTTAATTTGCTACAATTAAAAACAGTATTGCCATCTTCTCTACAGATGGCCTCTCTTGTTTTACTGAAGCTCTTAAGGATGCCAGGAGCTTGTCAGCAGGAATTTTTAATGGAAAAAGGTTACTTCCACTGTAGTGTGTTTTGTGTCACTCCGGATTAGCCCTAATTCCAGTGCAATTTTTCCACCTTTATAGGCCCACTCCAGCAAACCCTGTCCCTGATTTCACTCAAAAACGACTTATAAAACAGGAAGTAGAGTGGCGTTCAAGGAGCTAGGGAGAAAAGTAGCGTCCTCTCATTTGCTCAGTAAATTTGCTGACAGGTTCAGATCTGTAACACGTGCAAAAATGTATTTCATAATATATGGAAAATGGTTTTAGGATGTAGTCAATAAATTCAGGCGTGCGGCCAAAATGCTCATACTTTCACTGACATGTCAACTTTTGATCACTGAGCTACACCATTTGTGATATATATATAACTCCTACAATGACTCTAAGAGGGACAACACTAAGGATTCTATGGAACATTATTCATAGTGAAATGTGAATCAACCACAGTCAGATCAATCTATTGACTGGCCAGTGTAACCTTTTGGGCGTTTATACTTGAGAAATTTATGTGAAGTAAGATGCGCAAGGGTTCAACGACAGTGCCCTACCTGGGAATCGAACCGTCAACACCTGGTAACCCTATTACAGTTCTTTTATAGATAGTACTAATGTCACAAACCAGCATTCTAACCTTTGGTTTGATACAGTAGGCCTGTGGAAGAATAAATGTGTTTTTTGCAGCACATTATGGGACAGGGTCAGGATATTTTAAATGAAGAGAGAGAAAGCTGGAGCGAATGGCTTCTGCTGTTTGCTTTACGTCCTGCCGCGGGTAGGTTTATAATCTCAGTTGTTGCTATGAGAGTGACGGACCGTTAATTGAGTTTGGGTTTTTAACACTGCTGCCTGTGCCGCTCTGTATCTTTTTTCAGAGGCCAGATGGAAGGCAGCTGCTTTCTTCTGTACTTACAGCAAATGGCCCTTGCAGAGTTGAGCCGTAATGGAGGGCCATGAAGGAGAAGCCGTACGTGGGCAGGGGGCTGATGGCGGAGATGCAGCTGAGCGATGGGAGGAAATGGGCCACGGGATGGAGCAGGTGAATTGTTATGAAAATCGTACCTGATCGCTAATGCAGTGCACTCAGCCGACCAGCCCAAGGCTCGAACCACTCACGAGGGAAGGGAAGCGTGTCTCCATGGCACCATCTCCACATAAAAACAAACCGGTGAGGGAGGGCTAATTCGCCTTAGCGGACGCCTGTTTCTTAGTGTTTGGGTGGGTGGGTTGGTGGGTGAGTGTGAGTGGGGGGGGACTCCAGCTAGAGAAAGAGAGATGAGACTCCTGAGCACTCTCCATGGGATTCGTGATCAGGGCACTACCATAAAAACCATAAAATATTTTTCCCCATAAAAACGTGACAACACGAACGCTAATGTTAATCTTTGGCACATGTGCACAAGTCCAGTCCTGGAGGGCCAGTGTGTAAGCTTGTTTATGGTTCCATTTCAGCGGTTGACTTTTAATTTAAAGGTCCGATTGACTCATCCTGATGTTTTTTAGATTTCATATTTATATATCATATTGGTCAGCTCATAAAAATGGTGCCGAACAACAATTCACGGTTGAAGTATTAGTATTTTGGCTGGATAAAGTTGATTTTCTGACTTCCTTCCAACATAATTCCCCCATCTACTGTATTACAGTATGAAATACCGTATGGTCTGATGTATATTACTGCTCTGCTGTAGCTATCCTTTCAGTCACTGAGGAAATGAGGTTGTGTTACTATCACTTTCCCATCTCATTCTGTGAACTCCTACGTCACAACTCTCTGCTTCCTTTCCATGAGTGCTTTCAGTTCATCGAGGAGGTATGTCTGACCATCTCATTGGTTAAAGAGTTTGCATATCCTGTTTCTAAGGCCTTCATCGGCTGCAGAGAGAAAGGAAACCATGAAATAGAAATCTTCAGACAGTGTTCTGAACTTGCAGATGCCTCCCTTGTTCTTCGGGGATGTGCGTTTTGAAGAGAAGGGAAAAACAGATGAGTCGGGAAAAGACAGACGAAACCCTCTTCGCGATTTGTGATCGCTCGCCCAGCAAAGTAATATTTAATGCGCTCGGAGAGTGATGCTGTCATTTTCGCTCGCGTCACGGACCAGAGCTAAAAGAGTCTGAGAATGAGCTCCTTTCTCTCCACATGTATATTTTTTTCCCTTTTACTTCTCATCTGTGACAAGAATACGAATCGATACATCTGCAAGTCTGCGATAGATGTCAGGTTATATGATCCCACTGTATTGGGAAGTCATAAATCTCTATGACACGGCAGTCCGCTGGCCGGAGCTGACTCACTTTGGGATTGGGAGTAATGGGGGACTGACTCGGCACGTACCCAGTCTGAAGGGCCTATTTCTGAACATCGATGTCTGATCCTTGATTTGTTCTGTCTGCTAATGCGCTGGTATGGAGCTTAATGCAGATTGAAGAGGGGTAGCGGTGAATACGTGGGCAGTGGTAAAAGGCAGCATTGAAGTTTTGATAAACCTCCGGGAGGCTGAAAGCTCAACGTCTAGGACTAGTTTGACTGGTCATGCCTTTGATACGTTTTTTTTTTTTTTTTTTTTTGATTCCATGCCCCATTTCCCCCCACCCCGAGTAACTTATCAATCCCACCACAGCGACCTATATAACTTCATCATGAATTCACGCGTGGAAAATGGTCGCTATTTTTCGTGTAGCAGATTGTCACTGGTTACATATTTCCCTATGGCCTATCGCTGGAACACAATGTCAGGAGTGGCAGTTTGAGAGCAGTGAGACTGATTCGCTTTAAGTGGCTTAACCCTACCTTTCCCTTCCTATGGTGAGCCAGTTGTTGTCGTGCCAATTCAGACTGCTGGCGACGGTTTGGCTGGGACTCAAACACCAAATCGCACAGCTCAGGGCCTCCCCACGACACCTGTGCCCCACCACGAGGTAACAGACCTCTTTTCCAAATTCTCCATTTTCCTTGTTTTTTTCCTCCCCCCTCCTTTCTTTTTTAATTATTCTGACTTTTCCAGCTAATTAATTGACTCTCGACGGCCATTAATTTCAGAATTGCTCACGTTCCGCACCGAAGGCGCCAGGGCTGGCTGCAGCAGGCGAAATTTCCTTGAGAGCCTCCTCTCGTTCACCGAGGGGGGGAACGTGGGCCAACTGACCGGGAACGCGGCCAGACACGCTGTCATCCGCTATCCTACACATGGGGGAACATTGCGCTCCCCCCGTCTCTAAGCTGTGTAACCCAATGCATGCAGACCGAAAATCAATGTAAAAATAAGAAAGGCAAGGAAAGCTGAGCTGCTGCTGAGAGAAAAAAGGAATGGTTAGCGTTTTGTCCCTGTGAAAACACTTGTGTTTCTAAAGAGACCAAATGCTAATAAGCAATTTTGTCTTTCCTTTTTTTAAAGACCCCAATAGGGTTAAAGGTAGCTTACCGAAGCTCGCAAAAGTAATTTGTGTTTAAACACAGATTTTCGACGAAGACAAAAGAATATATTTGGGGTAGCAGCACTTCAACGTAAAGTAGAATTAGAATCGTTCTCATCACCATCATCGTCATCGTCATCACCGTCTGAGGATCTTGTAAAGTAGATAGAGCGCAAAAAAATAAATGAAACTAGCTGTATTGTAGTATCAGAGCCATATTACTGTCCAACTTAATATTCAATAATCTGATCTTACGACAGCTGAGTGTGAATGACCTTAACAGGATAAATGATTCAGAACTAATGATAATGTAGAGAGAGAATGCCCCTAGAGCATACATCAATGACCATGGCTGTCAAAAGACTCATCAATCCACTTAACACGATAAATCCAGACTCTTGGCACACGCTGTCGGGTGACACCACCGCTAGTCCTGAAAGCCTGTGTCCTTCAGCAAAAACCCTTTATTATTTTATGAATAATAGGGAGATGTTTTAAGATAGCACACTGGTTGCCAGTAATATCATGCAATGGGCATTAGAGTCATAGATTATTACAGTTTGGTAAACTCATGTCGCTGGAGATACTTAGTAAAGGATACCAATACTGAGACCGAAGTTCTGGAATCGTAGACGTCATTTTTAAAAGCGGCCTTTTACTCAGAGAAAACAGATGCTGAATCAGAGTATGTATTCACAGAACGGGATATCACGCAACAACAGAGCACACCAACAGATTGTTCCATTTTTGAGTTTAGCACGAAAATAGTTAGTGTTTCAACTACAAGCAGTTATAATTGGTTATGAAATTTCCCTTATTCATTCTGGGCTCCCAGTTGCTTTCAGTGAGCACCATAAAGACTACTTTACAATGTGTTTCTATGGAAGATTTGGTCTTAATGTGGCATCCTGTTACCAGGTTTGTCAAATTTTGTATGATATAGGATTCTGTCTGTGTCCTTCAGCGCAAACTCTTTGTCCTCCTCTAACTTGTAGAAAATGTTTTTGTGATATCATGCTGGTGTAATGCCAGGGTGTACGCGGTATTCACCGACCGAAAGGCTGACACTCCCACAATCCTTTGCCCTTCTGAATCGTGTGTCAAATGTGCTCCTGTTTGTGAGCTATTCTCTGGTTTGCTCATTTATTGCTCACTGCTTATGAAAGCGTTCACTGATTCAATTAGCACTGAGTTCACGTTGAAGACCAAAAGTGAAAACGCAATTTGTCTCGTTAAATCAGAAAGAGAACTCTGATTTTCTTTTATTCGTATAGTTTTTTGTTTGATAGACTGATTAAAGGTTTTCTTTTTCCCCTGGTCATTACAGACACACATTCAGGCTTGAATACATTTCTAGAATAATGGCCATTGAAATCACGATTAAAATGGAGCTCTCTTTTTAACTTTTGATGACTCATTTTTGAAAAACAATTCAGAGTATCTCTGTGCCATTTCCTCCATGAGAGACTGTCTTAACCGCCCAGTCTCTGTGGATATAGAGTCCGTTTTTTGCGCCTCTGGAATGGATTGATCCACATTAAGTCAGCTACTGCCTTTCCACTGCTCTAGTTTCCGGATCTATCGTGATAGGTAGACTGACAGAAAGCTGAAAGGCACACCGGCTCTCCCACGACATGTTCGATCTTTGAATGCGTACAGGGAAACGAAAAGACAATGCCGCCTTGAGGATTTGGGCTATCTGGTGTAGTGCTATTGACCCGGACTGCCAGCAATGTCCAGGGATTTAGTGCAGGCCGCGAAAGCTGGGGGACACATTCCGTAATACACCTTCTTATCCAGACAGAATTACGAGTAAGTGCAAAAAAAGGGTAGAAGAAGGCTGAGACAATGTTGAGACAAGTGTAAGAACATTATTTATTTATTTTTAGAATAAAATCTGTAGATTTAAACTAGCATTTATAAATAGATACATACTAGTGGTTATGATTTGCAGCATAAGGTGTTTGGTCAATTACACTTTAATCCACTCTATGCCTTTATGCAAAAGCAATATGCTGCAATATAAATGCTGAGATATAATTGCCATTATCACATGTATGATAAAATGACATATTTGTCTTAGATTATTTAAAATATACATTTCAATATCTGAAAACCGTAGGGGGATGTGTATTTCCCCATATTTTCTGAGGTGTTGCAATATCTATTCAAATGTATCAATTTCAATATATTCCACCTCAGAGAGAGTGCGGAATAGGTTCAGAATGGAGCTAAATAACCTTTGAGACGGGTCGCTCGAGTTCTCTCTGAGTAAATGCGCAGGCAATGCATTCTGGGACTGGATCCTTATTGGTCATGGGCTTAGAATCAGCACTGGGCCAAAAGGTCCAATATACAGAGATTTCATAGTTTTTATTTTTCAGAATAGGGAACACTTTCGGAGGTATCTGTCATTAATTTCGTAAATGGATGGTCTTAAGTTTGGAACGGGGGACATTTTTCCATGCAGTCGGTCTAACCTCTGAAAATAACAGCGCTATCTCATGGGTCACGGATGCAAACCCAGGAAATGAATGAAATATTAAATCCAGGATTAATATTTGTCAGGTTATGGTGCCTGTTGACAAAAATTGTTGATATACATCTGAAAGGTCCAGTTTTTTTAATGTATGAAAAATATCAAGTCAAGTCACGGTACTGCTGAAAATTGACCTTTTTCGCCCAGTGTAGCAAAGCATGATGGGATTTATGCCATTCTGATTTTCGTTTAAAAGTGTCTGAAATGGTAAGCTTCGAATCCCACATATCCTGACAGCCAAGTCGATTGATAAATTAACGAGGTCAAAATCACACCAAACCTGTCTGGTGAGGGCAAGTATTGCATAATTAGGGCACGTCTTTATGTCCCCTTACTGAACACAAAATATTTCCGCTATTCCTGATGCATACATTTAAAATTGTGCCCGTTTGTTGTTAAATGGTCAATCATACTTCCCTTGTTAATCCGTTGAAACGAAATGCCTTAAATTATTCAGTTCATAGATTTCAATTATAAGCCATCACACTGCCAGCTGTTTTATGTTTAAAATAGCGATTATGCTTATTTTCTGTTTCATATCACAATTTTTGAATATAATTGGCATCTTATTTATTTACATCCACTTATTTATGCAGGCGCTTTCTTTATTAAATGAACATCTGTTCATTTAGCAAATTGTCTTATCCGCAGCGACTTTCACAGCTTATGTTCACAGTACATTTATCTACGCATCTGCCTAACCTATAGTGTTTATTGGTCAAATCACAAATACAGAAGTAGGTTGATGTTTTAAAGAAAGGACAGAGTCACTGGGTCAGACACATATTACATATATTAATTCAATTTATTAGCATTACGAATTTGACCTCTTTGGGTGGCAGTAGAATATAACAACGCTCCTGTCAATTTTGGTTGAAATTCATACGATCATATCTAAATGTCTCTTTTAAGGTTGTGCTGGAATTGTATAGATGCCTACAGGGTTTAGTGGTTATTTTATATGAGACATCAGACTCGGGCCTGCTGATTGGTTGTTGTGGCTTGTGAGTCATAATGAAGGCTGACCTCATATCAGCTGAAGGGGGATGGGGGGCTGATGTGTCTAATGCTAACTGCCTTTGGGGGAGGACATACTCAGACAGACTTTGCATTATGTTTTAGGCATTTAGCAGACACTGTTAAGCAGAGAGACTTACACATTCAATTTTACATTAACACAGCTGGAAATTATTCACTTAAGAAATTCATGTGAAGCACCTTGAGAACAATGGCTGTGCCCCTCCCTAGAGGATACTAAACCTGCAACCTCAGAGTCACAAGCTCAGATCACTATTACACCACACTGCTACCAAGGTAACAGTAATGTGGGTGGGGCCACTGGCTCCCTCTTCACTCTGAGGTAATTGAACAGGCAGTAGAGTTAAATATTAATGTGTGTGTTTGTGTATGTGTGTTTGTGAGAGAGAGCGAAAGACTGTCTGTCTGCGATTGTATGTGTGTGTGTGTGTGTGTGTGTGTACCATTTTGCTGTAGGGGGGAGTAGTCCAATTCCGTCATGGGCTGAGTGCCACAGGGACTTGAGAAATGGTCTGGAGGCATTTGGGTCTTGGCCTTATCAGCCTCCAAGAGACGGCCTGGCAAACAACTCGATTTAATTTCAGCACTGCATCATGGGAGGCAGTCTTTTGCCTGCCTCTTTACAGACCAATTTCCCTTCTGAATCATCTTTGGACGTGAAGTCTTTGTGAAAGGGATTTTTTTTTCACTCCTTCAAGGTCAAGGAGATCGAGGCCGGCCATCAGTTTTTGTGCCTCTCTGCCCATTAACTGGAGCACAAAACGACGTTTCACAGTTTCAGCCTCCGCAAGAGAAGACGTTTTGGCAGAAACTTCATTTTTCTCATAGCTATGATGACACTTTTAATGGCAGCAAAAGTTTGAGGATTTAACTTGTTAGACTGAAACATTTCTTGTTTTTCTCCTCCTTCATTCATCTTTCTGAATCTTTATTTGAATAACCCGTGTTTGCTTTTCTTGGATTCTGTTGTCTGGAGACAGGAACCCGGGCTTCTCAAAATGATCTGTCTTCGGCTGAGATGTTGAAAGCTTATTTATGGTAGTATATTAAATCCAATAAAGAGACATTAACACAGGCATAATATTTTGCAAAAACATCCCCCCACCGTCTTTTGTAACTGACTACAGAAACAGCGAGTTGTAGCTGGCTATACAAAAAGACTTTTCTTCTCAGAGAAACAGCGGTCACATGATCAGACACTGCGTACATGATTGTTATGAAGGACAACAAAACTATGGAGGTCCATCAAGTCTGTGATTATGTTTCAGTTATGCTACATTGAAATGGATGATGCCGTAAAATTGAGCAAAATCATGCAAGATGGCAAGATGGTTGTTGAAAACTATTACATGTGGCTTGCTGATTACTGTTCTTCATTTGAATGCACTGTTAAAGGCATACTGTACACATACATACACATAGTCTATCCATCACCTTTACCGGAGTATATGGACTTCAGCTGTTGATAGTATAATGAAGTTCAAAAACCCCATCATGGGTGGAGCTACAATGAGCTGTCAGTTACAGTTGTTTGAACCAATCAAAAAGTTTTACGCTCCAGAAATGAACAATTGGATCAGCTCAGGTGCTTGGATTATATAGTTGCTGTAACCGTTTTTTGTTGTCATGGAACCTCACTGTTCCATCACGAGACTTCAGTAGGATGCCAGTTTTAGGTTGCCAGTTCAAATCCGTGGTGGACCACAGACTGTGGTGGACCACACACAGTTTTAGTATTGAGAATCTTCAACTATTAATAACAAATGAAGTCAAAAATGAATTGCACTCACTAAAATACCTGAGTTTTCTGTACAACCTTGCATAAGCATAGAACATGTTTGGCAATTTTCTCCTTTGTCGTGCTGCAAAATGTGCCAAAATTGTGTGGTAATGCATTTTCAGCCATATAAAAAATTAATATGTAAAAATTGCACCCGTGAACTGTGAGTGTGTGACGTGCTAAAGGTGTCAGCTGAGCACATTAGCGAGGTGCTCGGCGACAAAATCCAAGATGAAAGGAACGTGACACTCTGCAGACTGCTGGATAGAGTGGTTTAACCGCTGCACGCGCAGAACCTCGCCTCACCTTTAACTCATGTGCTTATCAATTCCCGGGGCTCTTTCGCTCTGCTGGGTGACTACAAGAAGAGGGGAAACAGTTTAAGTGCGGGCAGCGCTACCCCCTCCCAAAAAAACCCAAAAAAAGGTAAACGTTGTCCTTTGGAGGTCTCCCTCAGTCGCACTGCTATGTTTAGCCAAAATCTATTTCACCAGGTTTGGGGTGTTCGGGAAACTGGAGAGGATTTTCTTGGTGGGGGTGTAGAGTTTCCTGGAGGGAAGGGAAATGGTCGGGGGGTATGAAAGCCTTCGATGCCCATGCCGTGTATCATGAATAACGGGAACGTTTCAAACCTTTTCCCAGGGAATGCTGCTTACATAAAACCTTCCACCAGTCCCTCCCTCCCTCACTCCTGCCTGCTGGGCCCAGGTTTTAGCCCCTTGCGCTGCACTTTCCAAAGGCTAATCAGAGAGAGGGAGGGGCCCTAAAATCCTCCCGTAGCTGCTCCCGCACTGATAGGCCTCTATCCATGGGGAGAGCGGAAAAAAGCAGGTCAATCTGTAACACGAGTCAACTCCGTCAAAATGACAACCCAGCCAGGGTAGGGATGATAACACAACGCCCCACATGATTTTTATGGCTGCGGTTATAAGCAGCACAGCTCAATTTAACGTAGAAAACATATCCAGTGTTACATAAACTCTGATGGAGTAGCAGTACGCATCAATTGAATATGACAGGGTATGGCAATTGCAAATGGCGTAGCTGCATGGTCAAATTCTGGAACTTTCTCACTTGGGGCATTATTGCTATGAGCCTAAATTCTAATGTCCTTAGCCTGCTATTGATTTCACTGCCCGTGTCGTAACCTGCGATTCCTTCAGAGGTGGGGGTTGAGTTTGTGTTGCCGTCTGTGCAGGAGCACCTCATGTAAGAAGAAAAAAATCCCCACTAGGCTGGCATTTAGATAAAAACTGCCATTGTGATTTTCCCTCCATTTTGATAAATTTGAGGCTGATGAAATTTGAATTCCTTATGCTGCTACCAGTCCAACAGCAAGCCTTTCTTTAATAATGGCTTTTTACTATTCTGCTATTTCAAAAAAAAATCTGGTTTCTGCCACCTTACTAAATACATTAAGATGTCACTCACCTCTGATTGGCTGTGCTTGATAGGGGGCGGGGCTGCACTATGGAAGGGAAACATATTAAAAGGCAAAATTGTAATCTGACTACTTTTTTAGTTCATAGTTCTAGTTCTTCAAGGGATAAATCCTGAGAGTTGAAAAGAGACCATTAAAACCAAGGAGCTGCACATTCATAATTCATAATTTATTCTGAGTCCATTGTAGCCTCCGCCAAGTCCGTGGAGCACAAGAGGTCATTTATTTTCCTTGGCTTCTCGGACGAGGGTCACCGAGAACCCAAATTGCTCGGAAGAAGACTTCATCTTATCTCGACGTTCCACAAGAGCGAGCAGCGTGCCCGCTCAGGAGTTTATTTTGCCTCTCTCGGTCAGAATCCAACGAGGGGAAAAATAAAAAAAAAACAAACTATCCTCCTGCCAAAAGAAATAAAAGGCTATAGCTCTGCCTGCAAGATGAAAGTTATTTTGTTCCGGAAGGCATAAATAGAGAGCGTTCTATTGAAATTAGGAAGTGCAGTGAAAAGCGCACTTGAGAGCAACACCTCCCCCTCGGCCCTCCGCGATTCGAGAAGCCTTTAAGATGAAACTTTCCTCAGACATGACTAATTTGGGGTGAGGTGGCATCGCCGAGGGCCCGAGGCCTGCGGACTCAACAGAGATGTCGGAGCGGCACTCAGTTTCCGCTGCGTTCGCGACTGTGACACTTCGGCTATACGGAGACTTTTGAGACCAAAGATTCCACACTGGCATGCTGAAGTTTGCTGGAGTCCCAAAAACTGCCATGACGTTTGAATTGTGGAAAAACAGAGTTGGTCGAAACCAGCTGAATTTTTTAAAACAGATTACCCATTTATTTTATTCTCTCCTCTATATTTGGAATTTATGATGACACTCCTAAGCATTTATTTTTATCTTCAGTTGATTTTTTATCATCATCTCTTTTCATTATATTTTTATCCTTTTAGTTCCTTCCCTCTTTTTTCAATTCTTATCTGTGAAATATTATTAGGAGGGTTAAAATGACATTGACTGCAAAAATATTGTAAGCATAAGATTTAATGGAATTATGGAACATTATTGGTGTCATAAATGTAAAAATCCCAACAGGTGTCTTCAAAACTCAATTTCCAGTTAGCTTTCAGACAGATAGCCACAGTGCAGAATAATAGTTAGGAACGTGGACGTGTGACGAAGAGGTTGCAGGTTCAACCCTGAGCTGTAGCTCTGCTGTTGAAACCTTGAGCAAGAACCTCAATCCGAATTGTTCCAGTAGATATGAACAACGGTGGGTTCCTTATGACATTAATGGGTTATCGGACCCATTAGCTCCACCCATTTTCGGACCTTATTCCAAAAATGGGTGGAGCTACAGTGACCTGTCAGTCAGACCTGTGCACCAATCCAAATCATTTGCTCTCCACAACATAGCACAAAACTTGGATCAACTTAGTCAGGCTTTGGTAGCATACAGTAGCTTTCCCCATTTCTGGTGTCATGAAACTTCTCACTCTCTTGACCCTCAGTAAATACCCAGCCCCGTAATCAGACTGCGCGCGTGAAAAGAAGGGCGCGCTAGTCGCTCTGGAGATCATCGGCTAAATGTAAATGTAATGATTTATTAGGGAGCCACCTGAAAAACCGAGGGAAGGCTGCACATTATCGACACCCACAATGGGGTTCTGGAAAACACCATTAAGGCCCTGATGGAGGTGCTCAATTTAGGTCTTCTTAACAATGTGTGCCATTAGCTCCTAATGGAAATGTGTAGCTAAAGAGATGAGGAGATTTTACACATTATTTGACTCTTGTTTTTTTTTTTTTTTACTTGAGAATTTTCCTCATCTCTTCCACTCTCTGTCTCTCTCTCTCACACATCTTCCTTCAAATAATAACAGCTGTAAATTGGAAATAAAATGGAAATGGCATGTTCTGTTGCACCCATCCCCCCCCCATATCCTCTTCTGGGTTAATGGAATAGTCCCCAACCAATTTACATCTGCAGCCTACATTATATATAGCATATTACATGTGTGTTTCATGTGCGTGCAGTAGTCACACATTGTGTTGAGACGCTTAGATGTCACACACCAATTTTCATTTGGTAACCTGTCGGCTGGAGAAACACATGAAAGACAACAGAAATGTTACTAAAAATGTCTCCATAGCCTAGCGTACAAAGTTGATTACTGCCATTCTTTCGTTGCACATATCTTTCTCCAAAGACTGTCACCGCAAATGACTCTGAGATGATAGCGAGGCCACTCAATATCACTTTTCAGTGGTATTTGTGTTAAAGAACGCTCTATATTTATAACTGGTTACCCTTCACTGCTAGTCTTTGAGGGTTGTGTAAGTCTACATTTTACATTTCTTTGTTGACATGGCAAACGGAAAAAGCTTTGAGTGAAAAATCGGAAATGTGTCACTTGATACAAAGCAGTTTTCTAAGATTCAGTGTCGCCCTCACAGCCAGTTCAATGTAATCAAGCGTAAAACCTGACCAATTGGAACTACAGTACAAATGACAAAATTAAGACATCAGGAACTGTGCTCACTGGCTGTAAGTTGCAATATCCCTGCCGTTATCTGTGGAGAAGAAACTCTGCATTTTAATTACAAAGTAAAAATAGAACCGATTCAGCTTGTTGATATCTGTTATGCTTTTGCCTGAGGCTATAACCAATCTGTTTGGCACAAACTCGGTAATTATTGTCTTCGTTTACATGATACATTTTTTTCATTGGAACAGCCCTATTAACCTTGTTAATTTTTCCCTTTTTCTCCTCTTAGTGGAATTATTAATAAGTAATAAACTGTCACATATGCCTGACTGTGATTTTTTGGAGAGTTTGAAAGATCTTTTAAAACCGTTCTTGTTTTTGTTTTTTTACATGAATTGTAATTTCTGTAAGAAAGTCTTTTCTGTTGAACGTAGACAATTATAATTACTGGGCTCAGATCTGGTCATATTATTTGTGCCTGTTTTTGACAGATAAATAAATGCAGATAGCTAGTTTTCATCTCAGTCACATTGTGTAGATCTCAAATCACCAAATTAAGTCATGTTTATGAAGGGTATACAGGGGTCCTGGACTTACGAATGAGTTCCATTCCTATGACTTGTCGTAAGTCGATTTTCGACATAAGTCGGAATTTATACCTAAATTATACCTAAATTAACACCATAAGTCACTCACACTGTACACACAACACATGAAGGACATATAAAATACAGTAATTGAATGAAACAGTAATAAAAAAAAGAGAGAACAATTTCTTATCTTTATTTCTGTGGTCGTATTTACGAACCAAACCGCTTAGGTCGAAACTAGGTTTTTAAATAATTTATGGGAGTGCGTCGTAACCAAAACAACGTAACTCGAGACCGTCGTAACCTGAGGACCCCCTGTATTTATTTCCAGGTCAAAGTAAGACAAGTTAAGATTCCATTTGGTAAATGAAAATGTCAATGGACAGTAGAATCCAGGTGGTTAATCCAGGCCATTGTCTCGATTGTTTTAGATTATCTTGTTTGCATTTAATATTTTCAACCATGAAGAACATGGCTGAGCAGACTTGTCAGTGGAAGTCAGGACCTCCAGTCTTTGCAGGGTCATATGGATCTTCAGGCAATGTTAACGTGTCCTCGACATTTTTTGGTAATGAGCTGCGAGCACAGCTGCAAAAATCAATATCCCATCAATAACCTTCATGTTGCTCTCACAGAGAAGACCTCAGGCCTGAGCTCAGAATGCCTCTCAGAGTAGGAGTGCTGATCTGGGATCAGCTTTGCCTTTCAGCTCATTATGAATCAGGCTAAGGTATTAAAATAGAGGCCCGAATGTTATTTATTTTGTTGTAAATTTCACCTCAATTCAGAGCAATTACAGCTCCACTGTGATAAATGGCGATGTGTGGATTGAGGTGGGGAAGGAGGGGTTGGATTTAACTCTCATTTACAAAGCCAAACTTTTTTTTTGATTAAACTGAGGATGACTGATGTCACTGACGTTTTTTTTTTTTTTTTTGTCTCCTTCATTCCCGGCATTTTACTAGCTTTTTGCCTGAAACCGTCCCGTTGGGCCTCATAGCTCATTTTAATTGAATGATTTCCTCTTTGTGACCGCCCGGAGCACCAAAGTGAAGGCGGAGGAATCGATGCTATCGTGTTCCCAAATATTTTAAGGCATTCATCGAGGACCTCTTCTCCTTCCCCTCCCAGCCATCGATGAGGAAGAGGAGCTCATTATTTATCTAGTGCTGCGGCTTTGCGCGTCCTTCAACAGCCCCCACCCCACCCCCTGGGCGGTATAACTGAGCATCTCCAACTCAGTCCATCTCTTCATTTAATCTCTCCCCCTCTCCCTCCCTCCACCTCCTCTCACTCCTTCCTGCATCTCTCCATATCTCTCTCACACATTCCTCTCCATTATCTCCTCCTCTCTCCATGTCAGTTCTTCTCACTCTCATTTCGTTGCTCGCTCCGACCAACTCTTCTCATTCTTTGTCTCCTTCCTTCCATTCTTTCATCTCTCGCTCCTTCCATTCCTCTCCCTCTCTCTGTTTTTTTCACTCAGTTATCTCTTTTTCTCTCCCTCCCTCTCTTTGTCTTCCCCTGTCTCCCAGTATAAGTTTCACACTCACTCCATTCATTTTCCACTCTTTGGGGTTGTGGGAAGCTTCAGCTTTCATAAAGCATTTATTAAACATTTATACCATTTGTATGTGAAATGGTGTCACATAACTCAACACACAGGCAGTCATAATTTAACACATAGCTGAGTTGTCTCTCTCGCATTTCACTTGCATGGGGAAAGTGTCAGTGTCAATCTAACATATGAGTACATCATATATATTTACAGCACATAGTATTACTGTACTTAGTGGCTGTTTGCTTGTGCGCCTAATGGTAGTTATATTGGCTGTGGGCGAAGGCTTTCTTTGCAGATTTTGCAGTTCCATTGGGTTTGTGGTGACAGTCACTTTGTCCTTGAGTTGAGTCATATTCAAATAAGATCCAGCATGCCTCCAGCTGCACTGCCTTTTTGAAGTTTCTTTGATGAAATCGATGGAGTTTAAACACCCGGCTAAATTAGGACTAGACCGAAAAATCTGGTTTGAGGTGATTAACGGACAGAGACGGTGATTCTGGCGGACACTGAAAATCACTGCTGAAACTTTAAGGTTTTTTTTTTATTTAGCTGTGAAACAAAAAAAGTAGCCGCTTCACTATCTTCATAGTCAGAGTTAAAGACTAAGTGCCTGTAGCAGCCTAATGCACATTTATATGAGAGCAACAAACACCATCATCTTACATCTACGTCAACTCCCGCTCGTGAGATGTTTACGCGAGGCGGAGTGGAATGGAATGCTCCGATTTTATTTATTTATTTTTTGTTAGTCTCCGATTCGCGCTGACGTTTATTGGTCGTGATGTAAATATGGGATGTTATTTTTGTGCCGATTGCTTGCGGAGTTGTCGTTTCGAAGCAAATGAAAATAAATGTGCCACTCACTTGGAGTGGTGTGCGCGCTGATCTTCGTCAGGCAGATTAATTCATAACGCTTCCCATCTCTATCGAGTGGATACGTTCTGTGGATGCCGGCATAAGCCTTTACAGTAAGAAATGGATTGCTGCTGTATAAGACTGACAGCAAATATTCCATTCAATGAATTGATGGCCAAGTTTATGCGTTATCGCTTATATAATTTTGTCTCTGTCAACAATATTAGGCATAAAAGTTTTCAGCACTATTGCAAGCTGTTATTCTTTTTTGGTTATCCTATTGAAAAACACAGGTCCTCATCTTTCATGGGTTGAAAAGGGTTGAAAAAGCTGAAATTTTCCTTGCAGAACTTTTAATTTCAAATGGGTCATTGGAAACATCACCAGAATGGCCACCGCTGCCGGGCTCTCTGTTTGTGGTCATGTACATACTGTGCTTTGGCATGCAATGTGTTATCAGTTGTATTTTTTACATGCTCTAACCACTAACCCTAACCACAAACCCTAACCCTAACCTAGAGTTTCAACATTAAAGGACTTCAGTGGTTGTGTAATGGTATGACTTTTTCCTGGAATAGTTTTGGTACACTCCATACCACCCTGAATTGGATGGGAGACTTCTTTCTGAATGACATGTTTGTGGCCCATAGGGGGCGCTCTTCCCCAATGCCCCAGCACAGGGATGGGGGCACTGGTCTGTAGATGGTGCTGTCATTCAGACGACTTTCAAATAAGTCCTGGTTTACAGTGGCCAGTAAAAATCCCTTGTCACTTTTTGAAAGAATAGGACCATTACCCTTAATGTCTTGGTAAAATTCCAATGAAAGGATACTGTTTACATCTACCTACATCTACATCATCTATGATTGGCTGTATAATACCCTGCAGTCCCCACCCACATTCATTCCCCAGATTGTCACTACAAAAGAGAACAGGTGACCTACACTGTTAAATAACAGAGCAAGGTCGTCAGCTATTACATAATGGGTCTGAGCGATCATGTTAACCCCATATTGAATCATTTATACAACGTGTTGTGAGGTCATGCAAGGCAAATGTAAGGCTAACAATGAAGCAGGGCAAAAAATATCTGCATTCATATTTGCATTATTCAATTGCTGTTGATGCACATGGTGTCAAGTATTCAGTCCCAGTTCTTTGCGCAAAAAAATATTGTTTACTCAAAATGCAGATTCGTTGCATTAGAAAGTTGAATTTAATTAGCTGGCACTAGGGACAATGTTCCGTCACCCAGTGTTGAACCTATGTAAAAAAAAGTCTCGGAGGGGTGGTGAATTTCCCACCTTTAAGTAGCGAGCGAGATTACGGCATGTATGGTACGCAGCTGAGATGCTAAGGCATGATGGAACTAGGGCAGGAGCTGCTTCTGCTAAGCCCCTCTACTTTACTTTATTCCCTCGCCAGATACGAACAGAAGAAAAAAAGTCTGGTGCGCCTGGAACTAAAAACAATGCAATTAGTGTGCATGCTTAAAACCGGGCCTCGCTGCTGATTGGACGCTGGAGTTTATGGAAACGAACGCCGAAGACGGAGGTTGTCTGAACCGGTGTTCCATGGACCATGAAACATCTGTGCGTATGAATATGAATGTTGTTGGGATATTGTTTGTGTCTCTTGGGCTTTAAGTGATCTCCTGCAAGCGAGTGAGGAATGGGGTGGGGTGGAGATGGTAGGGGTGGGGGGGGGGGGGGGGGGGAGGGATGTCAGTTTTAATGTGTTTAATTGTAAAATAAAACCCAAACTTTGGCCCAACTTGAAACTTGCGAGAAGCAGCTGAAACTTGGAACGTATTTGAAAGGAGGTCAGATTTACTCACACTGGCACAGACGTTGGCCCAGATACGATCAACATTTGTTTTTAACTTTCTGACTCACATCTGAAAACAAGTGTTCGCTTTCTTTCCCCCACCAGTGGAGTTCACGCAGTTCAACAAGTCAAACTTGCCAAACTGGGTCTGAGGAGGAAAAAAACAAAACAAATGCATTTATTTATTTCTGAGCGAAATTGAAGGACACACAGACTGGACAAATGCAGGTCACAGTGACGGTAGCAATTCTAGGTGACCTCTAATTGTGACCAGATGACCTGCTTTCCCCTGATTCACTATATTTTAGGCATTTAGCAGGTTCTCTATATCTGATGCAACGAACACAGTTAACATCTTTACGCACTATCCTAGCAATTAACACGCAATACCTTGCTCAGGGATAGAACTGCACTGCCGTAGTTGAGAACTGAACCTGAAACCTCTGACTTACATGCCCTGAAAGTACCTCTTTACATTACAGGTATTTGTTAGACCAGGGGTGTCAAACTCCAGTCCTGGAGGGCCGCAGTGTCTGCGGGTTTTTGTTCTTTCCTTTCGATTGGCAGCCATTTTAGGCCTTGAAAAGGTGTGTGGACCTTTAGCCAACCAGTGATTTTAATTAATCATTACAGGCAAAATTTGCCCTCCAGACACTCAGTTTATGTGTTAGACACTCTTATCCAGCGCGATTTACAAAGTGCATATGAATGCTACAAAAAGTGCAAAGATAACCCTAGAGAGGGGTAACGTCCCAAGTGCCAAAGGTGACTGAAAAGATCAGGACTCCCCTATAGACTATCAAGGAGAAAACTAACAACAACAACAACCTACGTTAAAAACGAGTGCAACAACCTCTTTTGTCTGATTATCAAGCATAGCGGAATTTGCTGCTAAATTAATGCTAGCATATCCAAAATGCACATCAAATACTTTCTGAGATAAAAACTGGGGTTAAGCTAAAATCGTCAGTCTTTTACCGTGGTCTGACTGGCTGGATTCTTGCACAACAATCATGTCACTGCAATATTCAGCACCCCTCTGAATTTTGTATTCTGTTTTGGGCTGCTCATTGTGTCTGCGAATGTGAACTGTGAAGTATTTTTAACTTGTACAGTACACGTCATTATTTTTTAATTTAAGGGCTTCTGGGTGTGATGGTTTAAACAGAGGCGCTGTACTGAACAGACACAATCTCAGGACCTTTGGGTGTTTCACAGAATAAAGATAAAAGCTTGTGCTTCAGCTGTGTTTCCGGAGGTCCAGAGGCTCAAGGAAACATGGGTTAAGCCTGGAATTACTTATTTAACTGCCGTTTTTATCCAAAGCAATTATCCAAAGTTGATTATCCAGGAGCAGTTCTGCTCAGGGCCCAGCAGCTGCACTGATCTTATTTTGGTCACAGTGATGCCTGAACCACCAACCTTCTGGAACCTGGGCAAGCACCTTAGCCACAAGGCTATATGCTGTTTCCAAAGTCATAATGCTCATTGCTCATTAGCACCACCTACTGGTGGGCCAGGAAACTGCCGGTATGTGAATTGACCAAAATCCAACATGTTCTCCAGTAGCATCGGTAATATGTCATCGATGATACACCTACAGTATAAAAAAGCATAGGCTCATGACTGTGTGAATCAGAGGAGCCTCATGAATGACCGATTTCCCATGAGTCTGTGGGAGAATGGCGCTAAATGGGCCTAATAGCATAGTTCAGTTTGAGTGGGTGAGAAAGGTGGGGATGTAGCTAAAAGCGCACCTGGATGGGCCCAACTGCCCAGGAGCATGCCGGCACACATCATTTAAGAATCACCGTGCCGACCGACTCTGCTATTCTCCTCTGCCGTTTCGCCTACAAAACCGCGAAGACGCCTCCCGCTGCTCGCTGCTATGTGAAGTCATATTTTCCCGGCATCATCTTGAAAGATATTTTTTTCTTGCCTAAGTATCATCTTCCTTGCAATGGCGAAGTCTCATTTTATTATCACCACAGGCAATGATTCGAGATGTTTTTTTCGTACCCTCACAGGGGACAGAAGGAGAGGGGGACAGTCTGTCACTGGAAAGGGAAGTGCGGCTGGTGGAAACGCCGGCTGCCAGTCAGAATCAGCTGACGGCGGGGCGACGAGACGGGACATGAGATGACAGATATCGTGGTGTCACGGCAATGACTCCATCGCTGTGACAACTTAATGTCCACCCTGCATTTTTTTTTTTTGCAGGTAAGCTCAAGTTACTTCAAAGAAAGGAACTAAAAGCATGAAGGAATGACTTCATATGAAAACCATTTGCAGTTTGTGGATTTCGAGCTACCCAAAAATGGCTTGAGAGCAGAGCGAAGAAAAAAAAAGAAAAATCACTCCACATTACAGATATCAGCTTCTGCTTTGCGATTCTCTTTCCCCTAAAAACATATTAGCAACTGAAGGAAAGCATGCGAGAAGACACATTGAATAAATACATTTCTGCTTGAATGGGCAAACCGAATAACAAACAAATAAAATGCATATCACATGAGCGTAAATATATAAAACAAAAACATCAAGCAGCTTTTCATTCCTAATTTAGCATTCGGCTCGTATTTTGATGCATTCCACTACCTGTTTAGTTATACTTGGCCCCTGTATTCAGTAGGCCTGACATCTGGTTAGCGGTTCTTCCCGCCTGCTGTGCTAAGTGACAGATCTCAGTGAGAGGTGCAGAGCGGCCTGCTTTCAATTTCATTTCATTTCCCCCCCCACTCCACTCGCGGGATTCCTGGATCCTGGAAGAGGAGGGAAGAGAATTCCCTTCAGCCTGCTGCATGTCAGTCATCTCCAGTCCAGCGGTCAGTTGAATGAGACCGGAGGGATGGAGGAGGCTAGCCTGGGTAGCCGGCGGGTTTGGCTCTGAGTCACGCATACCCCTTTTTTAAACAAGCTTCCATATAAATCACAAGTTCGTCGTCAATAACAACAGAGGAGCAATTACACATTGTGGTCTTTCTGTGAGCGACATGAGCAGATCAATTATGTGTTTCAAAATGTATTATTCCCCAACCGCACACACACTTTCATTCGGACTCTACATCATATGTTCGACAAAAGAAAAACCCTGTCAACGCCCACCCCTCAACCGAACTGCTTCCTACACCCCTTGTCGAAAATGTGGTTGTCATGGTGAAAATAACGGTGAATGCATTTGTTGGCAAGCCACACCCCCACCACCCCCACCCCACCAAATATCCCAGGGTTGGCAAACTGAAAGACTCCTTCGACTACCGGGTCTGGCAAAGGGAATTTGTACACAGTGAGCTTATTTTTTGTTCTCTAATGTGTTCCTGTGAGTTTCATTACGGTCTCCAGTGAGACCGGAGACACAGATTAGATCCGCGGGGGGTCCTTCCCGGCTGATTCCACTTCATTATTCATGGAGTGCTCTTTAACTCCCTACTTAATCATTCATGAGGACAATTTGGGTCCATTTTTCGAGCAAGATCGTCTTGCTGAGTCCATCTGTTGATGGAAAAACATCCCTCTTCATCCTCCCACTTAAAGCTGGACACTGACGCCATTAATTTCGGGTTCCCTCGGCAGAGGGTTAAACAAGCCCTTCTTGATTCATGGGATCTGGTTACAGAGGAGAGAATCAGCTGGTCTGTTTGAGTGATAGCAGCATGGTTGGGGCGGATGCAGGGTACATTTGAACCGGGGCAGCCATATTGGGGGCTGTGTATGACAAGGGGCTAGAGTCAGTTAAAACAGACTTCAGTCTAATAAATCGCAAAAGGTATTCAACTTCAAAAGGAAAAGAATACATTCCAGAGGACCAAGGATTCCAAAAAAGGGGTCCGTCTGTCAAAACATGTAGGGAAGGAGAGAAACGGTGAAGATGAGCATGCTTGAAACACAAACAAATCAACAAGGACAATCAGTGTTGAGAGACCAGGACTCAGAAACAGTGAGACATGAGTTTGAAAGTCAAAATTCTGTGCATCTCAATGAACTCTATGATCCTTTTATGCAACAGTGAACGCATTCACTGGGAAAAAGTTCACAGTGTCAAGTCGTTAAGGTTGTTTTTGAACAGTGGATTACGCAACGATAGCAGGCCTGGTTGATGTAGCGACCTTTCAAATAGCATTCTACGTTCCATCGCGCATCATTACGCTGTGTTCTCATGGACAGTGGCATAAAATCAGAAGGATTGACAGACAGCCGACAGCAACATGGCGCAGTATGACAGTGTCCGCGTCTCCTGGTAAGTCGATGCGTTCCAGGTCTTGTTTATAATAAAATTTCTTGAAAATTATTTGTGTTTATCATTGTTGAACAATTATTGAAAGCTATTATCAAGGAGACTGACAAAATTATGCATTCTTACAAAATTATGGAATACAGCTGTTTCGTTATCCACAATTGTTTTCTCAGAAATCTACATCTGGTTTAGCTACACCGCAATTGTACATGGCAGAAGTTAAAACACTGAACTCTTGATGGGAGGTAGGGAAGACCCAGTATGGTCGTCACAGAGCTCATGACAGATAGAATATACTGCCAGTCTGAGTAGAATTTTCCATCGTACTCTCATCGCGAGCAATGACATCTGGTTTATCATCTACTGTCTACTGCCTGTCATGTGAATGCAGAATCAAGAACATTACATCAACGCATACCAGCCATTCCCACAAACATGCTTTATATAACAAAACAAATTATTCCGTTCACAATTACTCTTTAATCGCAGCAGTGAATTGTTGTTAAAATTGAGATTAACCTTTACTATTGTGCCACCCAGTTAACACCTCTGCTAACACATTTGTTCTGACCACAGAATAAAAACACAATGACGGAATACGATGTTCTCCCATTATGAGTAACGACATGCACTGTTTTTTTTTTTTTTAAAAAGATGTGAAAATCAGAAGCATACTACTAAAAAAAAAAAAAAAAACCCTGGGCAAGATTCAATCAAATCTAGAAGTGCCTAGCCTCTTTAAGGGAATTGCAATTCATTTAAATCTGATTTTGAATGTCTAAGGGCATGTGTTATTCTGTTTTTAAATGAAAATAACTCATTCCAAAGGACATGTTTACTTGTCTCCAATAAAGTATAACATACTCAAAAGAACATTGTAATGTCCATTTGACTGTATTTCATAAGCTCTTAAAGAGACAGTGTATTTGATTGATATTGGCCCAGTGTCTGCTAACAGTGTCTTTTAAACCTTATACAGTCTATTGCTGTAACACAACCCTCTTAATCTGAGAAAGAACAGTACAGTGCATTACCATGGTGATGCCCAGGATCTCCGTGGTGACCTGGCAACTGTGATCCAGCATCCATCTGCTTATTTAGTTTGAAACGAGAGCCGTTGAAATCACATCAGTGACATTTTTTTACATGCTAGAGGTTAAGGCCGGCAGCTACGCCAAACAGAGATAATCAATAGATTTACAGGTCTTTAGAACATGGAGGGGCGTAGGGGTCAGAGCCAAGAGCATCTCATGAAAAATCAATATGTGACTTGCTCCACCTTTTTCATTCTTTTTGACCCAAGATACATTTTGGCAATTACATATTTTCAAAAAGAGGAGAATCTCGGCTTTCTAACAGCAGCTTAACCTGACTGTTATAATTTCCCTGTGGTTCCTGTAAGCAAACAACAACGAATGAAGCTTATTGTTAGTAAACTATTTTTGGATTCTCTGTAGCGATGTAAATGTGGCAATCCAAAGGTTACGTCGGCTTGTTAGGGAACCTTGTTAGGCAACTCCACACAAGTATAGATATATAAAAAAATAAATTGTTAAGGAAGGAGAGAATAAATAGAAAATTAAGGGGTTTTTAATCATAACATGCCTCAGATATTTAAAGTAATAATGCCTTTTGGAATTATGAATTAAAAATATCCCTTAATGAACAGAGACTCTGTCTAAACTTTAATGTCTTTTTTGGAAACTGTCTCCTGAAATATTCCAATGAATCTAGGTCTTATGTTTGAAAAGTATATTAATTTTGACACAATATTTGAAAGCTCTTATAAATGAAAGACTGAGTGATAGGAAGAAGTATTAAAATGAAACAAAAGAGAAGCTCTGACTTTAGCACTGACAATAACCAGAACATAGGGTAGTTACGTCTGTGCTTTCAAGAAAGTTATTCTTCAGAAAACCTGTTTTCAGACTTTTTAAAGAGTGGGACGGGCGGGGCAACACTAGGATGGGACAATCAGAGACTGACCACACACCTGGTGACGATTACCTAATCAAGAAGGCAGGTATCTGACCCAATTACCCAATTAAGGCAAGTACCGTGCAATTACCGATTGCAGAGTCGATGAAGGGAACAGTACAATGAAGGAAACAGGAATAAACATTGAGAAAACCACACCGATTCTGCCACAGAAGTAGTAAACAGTCAGTCTTCTACAAAGACCTACTGTTAGCATATCCGTGTACTATATGTTCAAGAAACATATTTGTACCATGGGATGTCATGCAAAGTTTGCTAAGCTTGTGTGGACTTTTGACTGAGAGATGACAGGTTCAATCCCAGGTAAGGAACAGCTGTGGTGCCTTTTGGTGAATTAATTAAAGTGAATATAAAATTGTAATCAGTGAAATTTGACTTTGTGTGAGAGTGTTTCTGCTCTAAATAAAATATGCAATATCTATATATATAATGAATGCTGGGGTGGGGTTGAGGTTGAGTTCAGGCTCCTGCAGGCTTCTGGGATACGTTGTTCTTCAGATGTTTACGCCACGGGATGCTGCCTGTTTAAACAAAGGGCCATTTTGCCCGCACAAAAGACTGGCACCGAAGCCCATAAATGCCACATCCATCAGCTTAAGACGTTTGAGAGGCAGCGCCTGGCACCAGATGCCAAGCTGTCGGACGTCTGACACGAACTCGGGCCTGCTCTTGGGCCGCCGTGGGCCCCGCCAGGCTGTTTGCTATTTGAACCCACTCCAAATTACTGCGAGCCCAGATAATGACAACATTTTTTTTATGGATACAATAAAGAAAACTTAGGAATTATGTGGGGTTCTCTGCACATTGATAGTGAATTATGACTCCTTCCAAAGCGATTGTTCGATTGCCAGATTTTGTCTGTCCCTGGTGATAAAGAATTATTTGTGGTTTAGTTGAATCGCTGTATGAGTTTCTCAACGTCCTTTGTGTTCCTGACACTGTTCACACCACAAACGCTATAAATTCCGTATCTGTGAACATCAGCGGTTGAGCGAATTGTTTTCTTGCCTCTCACAAAGCTGCAGTTAAATCGTACCAGTATCCACGTGACCATAGACCACTCGCAATGATCCAGTTTAGAGGTTTAATCCAAAATGCGTCATTTATTTATTAATTTACTCACGTTATCGTACAGAACACACTCGCTGCCTATACAGGGTGATTTAAAACGTTATGCACGTAGCCGTTCTGGTGATGTCGCTCAATGAATGACCGCGAGCGCATTGACGGACGTTTCCTGAGTCATTTGGAAATAGCATTGAAAAGCCGCTGTTTGTGAAAGTTATGTTTAAAAAAACGCAATGATTTACTCCGATAGCTTGAGGGCTCTCCTGAGTGTGTGTTCTGATCAGGTAGCTGCTACAGTCACGCGCACACACGCACACACACACACTCACACACACAGGCTTGCGGGTTTCTTTTAATCCCCGTGCTAAATCCACTTTGCACTTAATTGAAAAGGGAGTAGAGACTGACAAGGCTGCAGAGCCTAGGGAATGGCATGTTTCCCTTCTTCGATTTTGAGTCCGGGAAGACGCCTAAAATAAACTCGCCGCGACTTGGTTTAAGTCAAATCAAGTCGCCGGGAACAAAGTGAAAAATCCAATATTATCCAAATGTATCTGTCTATGTCTGAGGTTCAATCAGTGTTTGTCCTTCACTTTGACTTACAAATAATCTAAACTGTTACTTTTTTCCCCAAATGCAGACAGTTAGAAAAAAATAATGTGTCCTTAATTTACCCCATAAACAAATGCAAGTGTTTCTTTTTTCAGAGCAGACAAATTTATTCCTCATTAATTAATACTTAGTAAATTCCCCAAACAATGTCGGTGAAGAAACATACAATAAAAACAATCGTATTTGGTTTTGAGCGATCACTACCAACAAATGTTTTCTGTATTCAGGCCTAGCCAGTACTTGAAAGACGAAACGCAAAACCATATTTAATATGCCTATATTCTTTCAGGAAAGCATTCAGTTTTCCATTTTCAAAGTTTAATTTTTGAAAGGGTGGGTCAAAGCACTTTTTTTTTGTAATGAAATCGTTCCCTGTCTCAGGAGGACTCCACTGAACACACAATAACAGGGACCCAGGGTCTACAGTTCTGTGTTGTTTCCACACATGGGGGTGTGTGTGTGTGTGTGTGTGTGTGTGTGTGTGTCTGTATGTGCTTCTCATGTTGTTTGAGCAACAGGCTAAAGTCTAAATTTAAACCCAGTGTGCGTATGAGGTCATTACTAATAGGTAGTGGAAAAATTGAAGGCAGGGGTGGCGGTAGGGGTGGCTTGGGGGGGCTGAAGTTGGAGGAAAAACAAATAATATTGTCAGTCAGAACTCCACTGGCGGAGTTAGAAACCAGTCTTGTTTTTTCGCCTGTGTTTTTTGCCAGTCAGTTTACCTCTGGTGGAGCATGAAAAACCCGCCGTGTTTCTGTCAGACCTTTTCCCAGCGGTGGACCGAATCTGCCGTGGACGCTTCAGCGCACGTTACCTCGCTGCGCAGAACGCCGGGTTGGGCTGGACTCTGATTGGCTGCGGCTACAGTCGTGCCCCGAGGTGGTGGCCTACTAAGCAGAGCTGGATAACCAGACAGCAGTGGTTTTCGTTTAGTGGGAAAAGCGGCGGGAACTGTCTCACAATGGCGCTAAGCCCTCAGCGGGGTACAGCTGCTGCACTTCATTAGCAGTGCAGTTTGGGACTAAACCCCTGTCACCCCACCTCCCCACTCTGCCTCCATCTAGTGGTCAAACATGGAACTGACATGCAAACTCGGGTCAAATACATATTTGACTTTTCAGCTTTTTTATTTTTATTAAAAAAGAGCAGAGAGGCTGTCCTGTATTTTTTATCCTCACATATCTCATAATGTCAATATTTTAAAACTTTTCTGCAGATGCTCACGAATTTTCATGGAAATATGTTATTGACCAAAAAGTCAATAACCAAATTTTGATATTTTGCATTGATACCATCTTATTGTGTGTTGTCCAGTATTTGGCTGCATTCATTTAGTGTTTTTCAGATCATAGAGAAAAAAGACATCTGTTTCTGTTATGTCGCTGTCCAGACCTTCATATATTAAACCTGATGTCACCTGATAATCTACCCATCTCTCCTCCTCAGCTCCGTAATGGCCTCTCCACCATCGCAGATACAGCCTGAAGAGCTGGAAAATGGTACCTCTGCAGGAAAGAGGGGTCTGAGATTGGCTCCGCTGGGACACACTCCACTCCGGGGTCAGTGTTTCCAGCGAGAGGCCTGGCTGCCGCTGAATGGTAATATTCAGGTCTTTAACCGCGCCTGTCATCAGGATTTGATGACTGGCCGCAAATGCACCGAAAATGACTGTGAAAACGACTCTTTGGTTGTGCTAAAAGTGCAGTCTTGACAAGGGGTGGAAAACCTCGACCCCAGAGTGTACGACTACTACCGTGTGCTTGTTCAACCCATGCAATAAACAAGCTGAATCTATTTAGCATGCCTCTTTAGCCAGGTTGGGGCTGCTAATTAGTGAAATCAGCTGGTTTAGTGCACGGGTGGAACAAATACATGGTAGCACATGGTAGAAAACTGAGTTTTCCCACCTCTTGTCCTCAGCCTTTTCATAGCACACACCTATGACTGTGACTTTCTCTCCATTCACTCCTTAATCACTGTTCGTAATGTCACGGTCTGAATGCCGGTTCATTGAGAGGATTAGCGCTAACAACACGGCCTTTGATACTGTTGGCACTCCAAAGACGGGAACATCGATTGTTTGAACTCGAGGAACAGGAAACGTTGATTGCCTGAACTTCAAGAAGCGGATCATTGATTTGTCGAATTCCCGGAACAGAGACGCTGATTGTTTGAACTGAAAGGAAAGGAAAATTAATTATAAATTACTCCCCAAGAAGAAGAAGCCAGCAGGTAGATTTATCAAATGTTCTTAATCTCAGGAAGTTCGAGACAGGAATTTGTACATGGAAAAGCACTATTGATCAGTTAAACTCCTGAGCCAGGAACAGTGAATGTAGGAACAGTGATAAATGGCATTCTTAAATTTAAAATGCTGTAGGCTGCTCAAGGTAATCGGAGCTTCAGTGACAAAGAGGCCAGCTTTATGCAGACAGACATGACTCACGACTGCCATGTTGTTACGTAGAGAAGGTTCTGGAACGGTACGGCCTCGTAAGCATAAGCAGGATTGTTCTGAACATTTGAGACGAGCACGAATAGAAGGGTTTATGGCCATCCGTTCATGGACAACTCGTCTTTCATCCCCTTCTTTTTTCTCCACTCATGCCGAGCTTCTCAGCCTTGCAGTATCGACCTTCTCCTATGAACTCACATGTCAGCAATAAAGAATAGAAATACGTTATTCACAGATGACGCAATGGAAACGGATATTTCTTCTACCCAAATTTGCTCCTTATTATTAAGGAAAAAAAATCTGTGATTGACATGTCTTTGCATCAGCCATTATGTTTCCTCAAATTAATTCATATCATTGTGGATGTCCACAAGATAAAAATGCCCATTCTGTTTGCAACATAGGACTTTGATTTCACTAACTTGTCATTTCATTTACTACAAATTATTGAAAAGTAATCACTATATTCTATAGTCTCCACCACTGAGCCAGCGCAAAGCAGGTAGCTTAAAACCTGTAGTTCTAGCTGTATCTGTTCATTTCCTCCAGTCGAAATACTGAAAAAGAAAACAATGTTTTACGTTGTATTTCAGTCAGTATTCAGTGTCAGCGGTCAGTGTCCCTCAGCTAGTTTGGGGGGTGGTGGTAGGGTTCAGATGGTTTGCAGTCTATCCAAACTTAGTTCAGTATTACATCAATTTGATGCTTTGAAAGCACAAAAATGTATTGCCAATGAATATTAGGTTAGAAAATACAACATTTGCCCAATTTAATGTAATAGCCGGTATAAACCACACCCACTTCCGGTCTTCTATCCTAATACAGATACTGAGACAAATAATTGTGTTAAAATTCTTGTCTCTGTACACCTCTAGTCAGCAAGCTCACTGTTTTGTCCTCAACAAATATGACTATGCAGTCATGGGTTCGTGACTCAGCATATTCTTGGTTTATGTTCTTGTAGGTGTCCCGACAGCCAGGAGTGGCCGCTAGAGAGCAATGAAACTCCTCACAGGCTTAATCCCTATCCTCCCACTCCACTGTCATGATGAGCCAAATGCTATGCCAATACAGGAGGTCATCAGGTTACGACAGTCTCGAGTTACGTTGTTTCGTGGTTACGAAACACTCCCATAAATTACTTAAAAAACCTAGTTTCGACCTAAGCAGTTTGGTTCGTAAATACGACCACAGAAATAAAGATAAGAAATTGTTCTCTCTTTTTTTATTACTGTTTCGTTCTATTACTGTATTTTATATGTCCTTCATGTGTTGTGTGGAAAGTGTGAGTGACTTAAGGTGTTAATTTATGTATTAATTCCGACTTACATCGAAAATCGGCTTATGACAAGTTGTAGGAACAGAACTCATTCGTAAGTCGAGGACCCCCTGTACAGACCTCTGTAAATAGCCCATAAATGTGTGGATGTGGCTCGAACCCCTGGCCACAGGGCATAGAAATGCCCCGCAAAGCCTGTGCTCTGTGAGCCACCCAGATGCCCCCTGTCAAGTTTACTCAACAATAAGTCCAGAAATAAGTCGATTGGGTTGGAACAACACCATGAGTTCTTGTAGGGCTGTAATGCAAAAGTTGGTTAACAATTAGTCGAGCCTCACAGGGGATAAGGATAATGATAGGGGTTAAGCCAGATAAGGTCGTTGGTCCCATTGCTCTGCAGCAGCCAGTCCTGGTAATTGAGGATGCACAAATTGAATATGCGATATACTGATTTCTTCGTTCTCTGATGATGTACATGGAGTTGGTGGTACATCTGCCAGCATGTGAATCGGGGGAGTCACATTCTTGCAGCACTTTCCTCCCGAGTCAGCGGAACAGGGTTGCTTGTGGGACATTAGGAAATTCTGGAGGGAAAAGAGGGGGCAATACTAGACCTTGTACTCTTGACCTGTGATGCTTCATACCATTAACAGCAATTAATCATTATGCTTTAATTACAACAAGGGAGTCCAGCTCTGGAGGGCCGCAATGTCTGTTGGTTTTTGTAGTTCCTTTACAGTTGGCATCTAGGTTATGGACTCAAAAACCCATACCTCACTGGAACTTATGTACTGCACTCTTGTGTAACTTTTTAACGATTTTGCAAACAGTAGACGTTTCTACTTTTCCCCCCCAACTCCTGACTTTGTAAAATCCTTTTAGAATTTGGGCTAGACTTTTTTTCATGTAAAGCTGAATAACTCATTTTTATACTCCCAATACTCATTTTCTTCCACTAAGTTTTACCAAATTCGGAATCAACATTCTAAAGTCATATAAATTCACGCTAACAGAAAAGGTACCAATTAAAGTGTCAATCAGGATGATCCCTTCCTCGTTTGCTCGCCCTCCGCGAGCGCTCTGTCACACGAGTTAACATGCCCGACGCGGTGAATAAATCAAGTAATGTAACTACACGACAGATTCAATCAAAAAATTTAATCTAATATCCTCCCTGAATTAATTGGGTTCGCAAAAAATCCTTTTAATAGCCCTTCACGAAATTCGAGCCATTCTTTTGCCAAGACATGTGACATAAAAAAGCAAAGCTGGAACAATAAGTGTGAAGTATAAAAAAGCTGGGGGGTGGGGGTGGGGGTGGTGGTTGGAAGAAATGGCTCATCCATCTTCTTCCCTCCTGAGAGTGAAAATCACACTTAATTATGCACACAATGACTGTGGGATTAGAACTCTCAGCTTCGGTGTAGAAATGGGCCAGTTTTTTTCCCCTCCTGCTTGTAGGAGACATTGTGAGGAAGACAGGCTTGGTAATGAGGTAAATGAAAGACCCCCACCCCCACCCCCCCCATACCCGCGCCTCCAGACCAGGCAAGACGGGTCACATGTCCATACAGTATCCCAGCACTGGAAAAATTATCTATTGGCTATTAACCTGATTGGAAAGCCTGTGTAATCCATAATGATCCATAAAGCCAACCTGATCCCAGATCAGTGCTCATACTATGAGACTCTTTCCCCTTATGGCCTCTGGGGTCAGGGTATTTCCCATAATGCCCTGGGGCTCCAGCCTCCACAGTTACTCCCACATGTATCATAGCATAGAATAGAATAGTATAGCATAATGTATCATAGCATAGACTTGCACAGTATAGCATAATGTATGATAGCATGGAGCTGCACAGTATAGCATAATGTATGATAGCATGGAGCTCCACAGTATAGCATAATGTATCATAGCATAGACTAACACAGTATAGCATAATGTATCATAGCACAGACTAGCATAGTATAGCATAACCTATCATAGCATAGCCTAGCACAGTATAGCATAATGTATCATAGCATGGACTAGCATAGCACAGTGCAGCATGGCATAGCATAGCAGAATGTAGACTAAGTGAAGCTGAGGATTTTGTTTATGACGATGGATTTTAATCACAGCTTTCTACCTGGAGCCAACTTTGTCAGGCACAAATTGTGGACCTGACATCGACGGCGGGGGTGCGCAACCTTATCCGAGCAAGGCCAGATTGGGAGGAAGCTTTTGTTCTGGCCGAGCAACTGAAACACCTGATTCAGCTAATCAACTTATCATGGGCTTGAACTAAAACCCAGTTATTTGAATCAGGCGATTTTTGTGCCAACTAAACATGGTCCTCAATCATTTTAGTTCTGGTCAACAATAAAATCCTGATCCGAAACCCCTGACCCAGAGCACTGTCATCCCCGAATATTGGGCCTGGTCTTCCCACCCGCATGGCCACCCATCCTCTCTCTCTGGAGCGGGACCAGATCACAGCCCCAGGGCGACTCTACCCAGAGTCCTCTGCTTGGCCCCCGCCTGGCCGCTGTCACCGATCCAGTGACAGATGGGATTTGTGGTTAATGCACAGTCACAGAGCCTTCCCAGAAGCCCCCCCTGCACCTGCTTACAGATGGGCCGGCCAGGTTTCTGTTTGGAGGCATGGGTGGATGTCTCTCTCACTCCGTCTCTCTGTTGTTCTCTCCCTTGCTTCCTCTTACTTGTTCTCCCTCTTTTGCCGTCTTACTTTCCTCTCATTCAGAATCTCTGTTCTGGAATACTAATCCATTAGTCTGTCAGTCTTAGAGCCCTTCCAACACCCAACTACCCCTGCTTTCAGAGGGTCCAGCCAGGTTTGGAGGGGTAGATGTCTCTTTCTCTCGCTCTCTCTCTCTCTCTCTTTCTCTCTCTCTCTAATTCTGGTAAAGTGTCTGCTGATGGACTGTTAAATAAAATAATAAAATGATTAAATAATCTTACTTTGATGGAAGATTTCTTTGCAAGGCCATCACTACTAATGAGAACTGGTTCTCTGTTGACTGGTTTCGGTAAATCATCATTAAATAAAAGAATAACTAAATGCTTCAATTAATTAACGGGCAACTAATTAAATAAATAAACGCAGTGTTCATTTTCCTCACCTATGGATCAAGTGATAGCGCCACGTGTAGGGATTCCTCTCATGTCACAGACGAACGGGATGTGGAAGCTCATCATTAGCCCTTTATGATTATCCTGGAAAACGCTCAAAATGGCGTTCCGTTGGGCTGAGAACAAAGCGGCCGCTCCAGCAGAATGCAGAACGGAGAATTACCGACTCGGGCGAAATCGCAGGGGAAAACACGGTGCTGCCTTTACGGGACAGCCCAGGGGAACAACGAGAAGAGCTCAGCTCATGGTGCTGGGAGTCATCTCCAGTCTCAACGCAACATCAGCACGTTTGTTAGGGGGGAAAATAAATAACAAAATGAATGATTTCTGAGAATCCTTGTGTAATCTTACAGTATGAAAGCGCATATTTTTCTTAAAATTACTTATAAATGCGACTCAGTTCTACCGGGAAAGAAAATTTATCTGCTGACAGTTTTCCATGGAATCAAAAACTCTGCCCGATCTCCATGGCTTTACTCAAAAGTGGAAGAGTCCCAGACAATCGCGTTCGGAGATCAAAGGCCCATTTGACTCATCATGACAGTTTTCAGCTATATATCACATCCTATAGTTTGAAAATGCTGTTGTGCAATGGTACCAGTCTCAAAATAGACATGTCAGCGAAAGTATAAGTATTTAAGTTTATAAAAGTCAATTTTCTGACTTTTGCCGAAAATGATTTCCCCACATGCCAAGATGTATGTTCTGCAAATATTAGAGATGTGACGTCGATATCCTGTTTGTAAAGTTGACTTAGCAAGTGAGGGTGAGTTACTTCCCTAACTCATACATCATCACTCTTGGTTTCCTTTATAAGCTTTTCTTTACGTAAAATTGAAGCAAGTTCGGTGAGAGTTCACCTTTAAATTACATAGAGAATTGGCACCTTTTAAAGACTTCCCTATATATAATACTGTGCCCATACCGTAGTTAGTGTACATGCTGAGCTTATTAAAAATTGAACCATGTAATCAGATCTCGGGATGTTATTTTGAGGTTTAATTATAATAATAAGGTGAACAATGTTATAAAGTTTCAACTGAAAGTGTCAAGTAAACCCAGGTACTGCGGAGAAAGTACCTGCAAACTTAATGCAGCTTGATTAAGCAAAGTAAATTGGCACTAATCAACCTGTCTTGAGTGGCTTGCCAATCTACGCTGATTGCAAAGAGGTTGAAAAGGGTGGAAGCTGACATGGGGATCACTCCCTGGCTGACAAAGCAGTTCTTCTCTTTAGGCGTAGCATTCCTGGAGACAGCGACACAGAAACGTATAATTCACCCCTTCGGATATTACCGGAGAGATCAAAATGTGTTCTATTCGCAGAGCGTAGATATCTCCACGCTTCCTCGACATTTTGTAGCCAGGCTTCCACTGGCCTCTGCACTGTATATGGCCGACTTGACGATGTTCTCCCTGCAGTTGCTAATCCTTAATCCTGCAGAAGGGGTGTTTTTTTGCGGGAAATCGTTACACGGTAGGTTTATATGCGTCAAAAAAGCTTGCAGATTAAAACAGACAACCCCCCCCCCCAAAGCCCCTCACCTTTTCAGTCTGAATCTGTTACATCCAAAAGCAGAGCAGATGTGACAGAATTATGTGCGGTGTCACAGGCAGATTAACCAGTTAATGCCTGAATGTTTACACGTATAAATCATCTATCATGGTATCACTGGTATTAACTGAGTCCCTTTGAAGGACAATGAGATGCATCATACCAGCTGGCAAGGTAGTAATCGTTGACCATTTCAATGGTTCCCTAACTTACTAAGTCCATAAAGTCAAATTTACTTCCTGATTTGGCTTGAAGAAACACTCATAAAATGGTGATGTGGGAGTACACCGAACTGGTTGGAAAACTAGGATCACTCCCAAGGATCCCGTATACACATAACATATGAATGTGCATCATGGCATGTAAGAGAAATTTTTTTGGGTTTGCCTCAGTTAAGACATGTGAAGCGACTATGTGTGGGTGGTGGTCCATTTCCCTTTTGCAATTTCAAAATTCTCATTGCATATGCCAGTTTAATCTTAAAAACAATTTTTGCTAATTGCAGTACGTCGTCGTGAAAGAGTGCTTTGGAGTCTTTGGGAACAATCTCAAAAAATGTACCTCTCCTGTGTAATCGTTTGTTCTACACTTCAGATATAATTGGAAGTTAAATAGCATTGTTGCTTTGGAAGAATTTAAATTATTGGTTGACCATTTGGTGCTTGCCAATTGCATATTGCATGGTCTGGGGATAGTTGATTTCTGCCTCTGTGTTTTCTATTTTACTGACTGTTGCTGAGTTGACACAGTTTGACAGAACCTCTGCCAGAAGATGCATAAAATGTAAAATGAATCTCAGGAGTACTGTAAAATGGAAAAATACCTCACAATTTGTGGTAAAATGGTGACATTCTTTGAAACAGCTGATTACACAAAATAAAGTTTCAACTTTATTATTTTACTTTACAGTCATTCTTTTGAGGTTAAGATGAAGATGTTATGATCATAAAGATGTTAAAGTTGGTAATATGTGATAGAAATGCCATGGAAATCTTCTGCTGGTTGCCTGGGTAATGACGGGTATAATAACAGCTGGATTGGCACATGTCCTTACCTGCCATAATCACATACACACACACACACACACACACATGCACACAAACATGTACAAACATACACAAACATGTACAAACAAATGCACACACAAGCACTCACGCACATTCACACACACACACACACACACACACACACACACATACACGCACAGCACACACACACAAACACACACACATACATGCACACACACACAAACTCTCACACACATACACATACATGCAGGCACACACACACACACACACACTCACTCACTCACTCACACACACACTGCTACGTGCAATTAGCCTGCTCCACAAAGCTGACAATGCAAGTAGGCACATCAGAGTCTGTGAATGGAAACCTGTAATCGCACCACTTTGGTGCTGTTCACCACACCCGCTGACCTTCGCTAGCAATGACGCGGCACACTTATTTATTATATTTCGTCTCCTTATTATTTCTTTTTTTAACGCGAGACGCTGCTCTCACCTTTCAGTTCCAATTTAATTCAGTTAGGCCGGAGCCTGGCAGGACACGGTTCTGGCAGAAGCCCAGGTGACTGTAAAGCCTTTTAGACAGTGAGGATGGGGGGAGGAGTTGGGGGGGAGGGTGGGGAGTGTGAGGGAGGGGGTGATGGAATCATGATCGGCCTGAGGACAAAGCATGGCCGCGAGGACATCGAAACGAACAACGCATCGCGGGATCTGAAAACCATGAGAGACCCTGATGTTTCCACGCTTCTGCTATATCCGTCCCCTGCTCCCCGTTCGCCGGGCCTACAGGAAAAGACTTCTTGACGTTTGGTATCGTGGGGCTCTGGGGCTCAGCGGAGGGAGCCGTAATCCGCTGTGAAATGTGTCGTATCCCTCGGTGAAAAAGAGTCAAAACATTCAGGGGGAAGCGGCTCCGACACGCCTCTGTTTTCTGACCGAGAGGAAGGCGTGGGAAGATGGTCGCTGCGTGTGGACCCCCCGCCGGCACACCTGGTGAGGCTGAGCAGCGTTGACACCACATTAGCGTCTCACCTTCACAGTCCAATGGGTGGGGTTGGGGGGGCGTGGTTTGGGGGATGCTAACTGTATGAACCTTACCACTGTGGCACCACAAAAAACAAGAAGTAAATTGTTGAGAACAAAAACATGTCAAGAGGCCGTACTAAAACTTTAGGACATTGGAAAGTTTTTGAAACAGTACTAAAATATTCATCTTAAAATATACATGATGGTAATAATCACCTTTAATAAAGCTGTCAGCAATAAATCCAATCTTTAGTGGATTCTACATCATTTCATGTAAATTCTTGAACTTATATCATTGTATTTTCAAGACAGCTCTGTCCTTCACTAACCAATCGTATAAATAGTAAATGTACCAGATTAACATCAGTCAGCCACACAGTTTAGCTCCTGAAGCAGAAGATGCTCTAGCCTGGGTTTGACTTTAATATAAACTCAGAATAACATGAATACATAACATAGCCTCTTATTCAGTAATAATAGTCGCATCCTGACAATAGTAACTCTCAACATCCTTGCCATAATTTAACAGTGAGAAGAACTGGCCTTTATGTTTTTAGCGAATCCAAAATTCCACTTCGGTTGTACTTATTTATATAGCTGCTTTCGTACATGGCTGTGACACAAAGAGGTTTGCAAAAATACATCAATAGAAAGGCATGTGAAGTCCAGACATCCCTGGGTAGCGACAGCTTTTGCCCTGCGGATCCGTGTCCGCTCGGCGTCATTTTTAGCTGCATTGTTGTAGCATGAACTGGATGGGTACCATGTTTGTCTACCTCCATGGAAACACCCCATGATTGACAGCTGTGGAGGGCCAATCCACCAGCCCTGGGGAGGGAACAAGGGAGAGTGGAAGGGTGGGGTTGGGGGAGGGGTAGACTGTGCCAGTCCTGCACCTGAAAGTTCTCTGGTGCCAATCTCCCCCCCCTGCCCCCCCCAAATTGCCTATCCCTCATCTCCGCCACCATCTGCAACCCGCCCCTCGGCGCCACCCCCCTCCTGGTCCGAAACCAGCCCAGCTCCCCCTCTCCTCCCTGTCAGATTATCTTCCACCAAGAGATAATCCTAATGATCGCTTTACACTCTTTGTACCGCCAAGCGCGCCATCAGCCAGCCAGCCAGCCAGCCAGCAGATCCCCAAAGAGCAACGCCGCACTGGAGGAGAGCACCGCACATCCAGCGTTCTCCGAACACGCGAAAAAAAGAGCCGTTCCTCCCCCGAAAACGATTCCATTACCCCCTGTCTCGACTGCAGAGCTGGACTCTGCGCTTCTTTTCGACGGTCATCCGTTTCTTCATCCCCCCCCCCCATCCCCCCACATATCGGCCTTTTTCTTCATCTGAGCTGAGTGGTTCGCCCGATAACACCAAGAGTAAATGAAAGAAAAACCGCAAGCTTCGGCACAAAGGCAAAGACGACACGGAGTGCCAAGCCACGGGTCCAGAAATAGCCTTGGGAAACAACAAACCTCTTAACAACCCTACTCTGCCCCACCCTCTCACATCTAAGCACATTCTCTTCCCAAAACAAATTTTTTTTTTCTCCACAATTTTCTCTATCTAATCGTCACCTGGGGGAAATGAATAAATAAACATGAATGGTCGAATTAACATCAGAATCTCTTGTTTTATTTATGAATACACACCAGCTGCAAGGAGGATTATTTGCATTTCCGATTCAATATTGGCACTCAGCTCTAAACAGCATTAGCGCAGCGTGATAACCACGCTGTTTAATTTTTTCCCCCCTTTTAGACCAATTTGCCCTGCCTCCTTCAGCTGGGGCCATGTCCTCAATACAGAGACAATAAAACTAGTACCAATGATGGAATTTGAAGCCAAGCAGTTGTATAAATGAGAAATAAATCAGCTTATCTGTACAATACAGTTCAACAAATTAAGCAGAAAAAACCTTCAAACCAAAATGAATCGTAATACAGGAGGAACTTTGATAAACGAACACTTTGGGCTTGGGGTGCTTCAGTACTTTGAAAGCTCCATAACTCTGAAACCGACGTCAATATGCCGTTTGAAGTACTGAAACCCTGTACTGTTTGAAATAACCTTTTTTGGATCAGGCATAATCAGAATTTTGCTTAAAAGGTAAAGTTACAATAACAAGGGTAGTCGTAAAATGTTCTGCTTCACATCATTTTATCTCAGCTACAGACTCAAACTCATCCTGTGTTATTTATGTATCCACTGCTTGATTTCTACAGGGCATTCAACAAGTTGGAGACGGAGAGAAAACTATGAGAATATGACATTTAGCCCTGGCGTGCTTTTGGATTTCATCTGCAGTGACACATAACCCCGTGGCGTGGGATTTCTTGTCCGGGGGACTCTATACATAATGAATAGCAAGGAATCATGGGATAGCCTTGGGTGACCGGGGCATGTGTCAGCGGTTTGGTTGCCCTGGGAAACACATTTCCCATTCAAGAGGTGGGACAGGAAGGGTACCAGTGAACCTGAGGCTTTCCATATGCCACCATGCCCGACAGCTTCAGAGGAAGAAATTAGATCTAACGGAACTTCGTACCCCAAATCAAACCACGCCAAGGAGAACGTTAGCGCTAGACCGTCACTGACAAATTGCTGACCTGTGTCTTGATTGTATCCCCAGACACATGAGTGTCTGAAAAAGTTTGAAAAGTGCAACGACAACAACGGGTTCAACTAACTAAAGGCTTTCAAAAAGTGGTGGGAACGAAATGGGCCCCGACCAAAATGGATGGTGACATGTTCCCAGCGTCCCCAATGTAAATGACGCCTATGCCCAGACATCTGCATATTAAAAATAGGAGTGAAGCACAAAGGGCCAAGCAGGATGATATGGGATTTTAAGGGTTCGTGATTAACGTGGTGTTGTTTTTTTATGTGCCCCCTGGTTCTCAGGGCATTTATTAAAAATGGAGAAAGTAAGAGACGTCTTTCTCCATGATACTTGCGTCCTAAATCCTCATGATTCATGAAATTCCGGTGTTAAGCATTTAATTGCAGTCATACCGAAAAAAAAGAGATTACACTGAAATTCTAAGTGCAGGAATTGCAAACCTGGAATTCCATGCTAAATGCACACTGACAGAAAAGTAAATGGAGTTTGTCATTTTTGAGTTACCATGACAGTGAATGTCAATATTATTGGCTGGCCTGTTAATTTAATAAATTACCTGTCACGGAGCCCCAGGGCTCCTGCTCTTTATGTCTTGGAACTCGACATCAGATGTGATATTATTTGACATGATACATAAATTAATGCATGGAGACTTAGATTAATCTCTGTCAGCTTTCCTAAAATTCAGTTAACGAAGAGAATTATTCTCAATCAGTTCATGACTATGCATGTATTTGAGAATTCAGGGGAGTCGCGTTAACGAAATCTCATTTGCTACACACAAAGTACTTCATATTAGGGGTCATGAGTTCATGGTTACCAGCATTTCGGGAGTCTTTTCTTCATTCAGATTGGAGAAATGAGTGTAAGAACACCTTAAAGGCCAGAGTACAGAGCTGTCTTTACTTTCAGCTTTGGTAACAATAAGTATGCACATGCCGTGAGAACGTCTTTCATTGTCTTCATGTAAGCAAGCAAGCAGGTTCATTTATATAGTACATTTGACACATAAAAGCAATTTAATATGCTTTACATAGATAAAAGTGACACAAACATCCAAAGGAAAAATAAAACAAAGTGCTATGAACGTATAAATCTGTTTTAATGGCCCACTCCAGTCAATCTACCTTCTTGATTTTAAGTGAAGAAATACACATAAAGTGGAAATATAGAGTGGTGATATAGGAGATCATAAAACTAGTAAAGAACTAATTCCTCCCTTTAGTAACGTTCCAAACAGGACAGCTATGTTATGTCTGGAATATCTGCAAGAATTTACATTACGGCACTTGGGGAAAATGTTTCAAGAGGAACCCAGAAAATTGACTTGGAACCAAAATGCTCATGGTTTTACTGACATGTCAGTTTTATGTCTCGGATCAGTGTTCCTCGCCCTTTTCAAACAGCATGACATTATATATAGCAGAATAAATACCAAGTTGTATCAAGTGTGCCTCTATGTCTGGAAAACAAACCTCCTGTAATGGAGATTTCCAGTCAAATAAAGCAACCATATGTGACCTGGATGATAGCCAGAGGAATCCAGTGATATTATGTTTGAAAATTAAATCTGGATTTAATATCTCTCAATTTATAGCGCACAACTGCGCGGCTACAAATATTCTTCAGATATGGTCCTAATTTTTCAGCACATCGAAAACATATTAAGTGAAGAAACCCCCTGGATATTTATGGTTTTCACTCAGAGGATGAGTTTCAACCAAACGAGTCAGTGCTTCGCGAAGAAAGGTGCTGTTCTATTTTTTTTTCCCTGGCTGAGGGTGAAGAACAATATTTCCTGTACCATCCTGTTAAGATTCACATACAAGTGCCTCAGGGAGAATCCAGTCAGACAATATTCTGCTTTCAGTAGGGAAAATACAGACAGTGTGATGGCACTTTTTTTGGAGGCCACTCTGTCTTGAAGATGGAGGAATTCTCAAGACAGTAACTGTTGAAATATTCAATATATTTTTTAAATTCAAACTGTCACTACTGAAATATCAGATACAGTACCTCATGTTGGTGATGTATCTCATGTACTGGCCCAAATATTTGTGGTTTTTGTGAAAGTGGTTTCAAATGCCGTGCCTTATTTTCACCTGAAGTACCTGTGTCTTATGAGGTAGACGAACAGGAATTTGGGAGATATAATATCAAAGCTAAAACCCCAGCTTTCAGACTTGGGTCAAAGGTCATGTTGAAACTTTAACTTTAGATGCCGTGAAAACCTGGCAATAAATCTACAAGATTGCTGAGAACTTTCAACAAATCTTGACTGAACTGTACTATATAGTAATACAAGAGTTGCCTGTAGCCTTGAACCCCACCCACCCCAAAAAAAGCAGGGCAGCATAAACCTACTTGTATTACACTAAACAATCAATGAATCATTTTCAAACAATGACACACTCTATGACTGGCAATCAAAGTCAGTGCCTGCCAGTCTGAAAGCTGAAATAGTGCCTCTTGTGGTCATTTGGGAAACTGCATTCTTAGGGCCCCAGCTGCAGAGGATAAAAGCTTCTTCAATACATCTCCTCCCAGCTGTTGGACCACAGAGTGAGAAGAGGCAGCCATTGGTTTCAATGGGACAGGCATGCACAAGCAATGAAGACTTCCAAATTTAGGATAACAGATAAAATTACTCTTAATAAAAGAACTACAACAGAACATCGCTTATTTTTAGTGAATCTGTTCATACATGGCATGTCTTCAAATATTATTTTTTGAGCACACAAGGTTTGTACATTGTAATCCAAGAAGGTATGGATACCATATACAGGTGTCTTTCTAATACATAACATTTACACTGGGAAAGGTTTTGTACTTCTGTGATCTGTGGTTTGTTATAGAGGTGTATAAGAGGCAATTTTATCCCATCATATTGCTCTTTGATGCTGTAGATTTGTTTGACTAATGTGTTTGACCAGTTTAGATCTGTGTCAAAGAGCAGTTTTATATTATCAATGAAAAACTAAAAAAGAAACTGAACAGCAGCACAGCTAACCTTGTTTATAAACAGGTGTCCCACAATTCATTGGGAATGAGACCCATGAATTTGAGGGAGAGAAAAAGACCTGCCTGTTATAAATGAGGTCAGATGACTCAAGATTTTGCAATTCTGACAGCCGCTTGAAGTGATTCGTTTGATGAAAGGAAACAAACTCTTTCCTCCATTGAGAAACTTCCTCTGAGGCAAAAAAGTTAGGATTCCCACAAATTGCTTTGGGTTGACTGTTTAAACAAGCATGGTGTATGATGTCATAGTCATCACGTGTTTACAAAGCCAGGCAAAATTCGTGAAACCATATGTGGCATTTCTTTGCAAGCCAAACCTATAAGCTCCAACCTGTACGCCACACTCCCAGTCATCTTCCCACAATGCTACGGGGTGTTGTTGCCTCTCCAAGATCCTACTATTCCCCTCTCTGTCTTGCCTGCTTTCCGAAAGAGACACAGCCCGCATCATCAAAGGCAGTGAAGAGAGATTGAGTGGAGAGATTCGGAGTGGGGGGGTGGCGGGGGGGGTTGTGAAACCGACATGCCTCAGAGCCTCCGGCTGGATAACGAGCGATCTTTCCACACAACACTGTTGGGCGGTGTGCGGGAAGCCCTCGACCGCCGACCTCCGTAGCCGGCTAATGGGATCGGAGACCAGGCAGGCCGCTGCTGTTGAGTGCTGAGCTTGCGGGCATGTGTGATCGCGGCCTCCTTCGGCCTCGCCGGCGAACTGCGTCGTTAGGAGGGCGGCCCCTTTCAACTCACTGCTCTCGTAAAGCCAGGCAGGTAAAGGAGGTAATGACCTGAACCGATGGGGATTTAGATACCTCTGTGTTGGAGGGGGTGGGGAGGGGTGCGATTGGCTACGTTCCCCCACTGTTTCAATACTCCCTCGGCAACAACGAGCGCCCCGAACGTGTACAGTCCCGCTGACTTTTGCCATTCAATTGACCCAGGAGCCGGGCTCAGGTCAGGTAGACCGGTGTGATCTCGAGACACCCAGCTCGGTCCACTCTCCACTGCTCTTGTTCTATTATAATGACAGCTTTGCCTCAAATAGAGGCTAGCGCAAAACCCCCCTCTCGCGCCACCCGCCAGAACCAATATTGATGTCAAGACCTTTCTGTAATGGACCTCACACGTCAGCTCAACTTAGATCTGACCTGCTGACCCGGTAGGATTGTTCCCCAGCTGAGTTCTATATATATATATTATATATATACGGGTACCAGGATTATTGGTACTGTGGGTTAAGATGAAGAAAAAGGCTGTTCAATATAAACAGAGATAATGAGCTATATTGTACCCTCAAACATATGGGAAAACTATGTTGTTTTATTCTGTAAGATTTATGCAATTGTAAAGCTTACATAAAAATTCACACACACACACACACACACACACACTGAGACAAAGAGTGAGACAAAGACACTGACCAATTCCTGCCTTTGCAAGCTCAGCACTGACTAATTTTTTGAGACGCTCCGATGAATCCTCTCCCTTTTGGGTGGAAGAATTGAGCACAGGAAGTCCCGACTAAGCGCCCATGGCCCAGAAACACGCAGGAGGGGCGAGACCTCTCAGCCGGACCTCACGCTCTGCACCGCAAACAAAACCGATTCTTCGACAGACAGCGTTTGTTTGCGCCTACACAACCAGGCTTGGGGGAATCCCATTGTCATCTCTTGCCCCTCCGGATTCAAAGCATAGTCTAGATTAAAAACAGGACGACACGTCTTAAAATCACAATTAGCTTTATTCCCTGACATGTTTCTTCGCTTTTTAGGCATTGATGTGGTGAGATTTCAAAATGCACAATGGTTTTTTTTAGGAAGAAAATTCCTATATTGAACAAGCATGTGAATACTAGCCTTCTGCGGAGGGCGAACGAGGGAAGAGGAGAGGGAGTAGCTGACAGGGTATTCTCTGAGAGCCGCGGTGCAACTGCGACCGCAGGAGCAGAGCACATGCCAGACAGCTGGCTTGAAGACGCCGGGGATTTCAGAGCGAGAGGAAATCACAGATGGCCCCCTACACCCCACCCCCCCGGAGCCCCCACAGGCGAGGAATTAAACATGAAAAACTGCTCCGCTCAAGAAAAAAAGAACAAAAAAAGAGGAAAGATTGGGAAAAAAAAGTGATTCAGAGATTGTGGGGGGAAGGGAGGGGGGTGCTTTAGCATGTATTAGCACGGCTACCTGCTGCTGGGAAGATTTCGACCCCCTTTTGTCCAGCGCCGACGGACGATCGGTCACTTCCTCGCTTGTCCCCCTTTTTTGTCCGGACGGATGGGGTGACAGGAACGGTTTCAGCGGTGAAGAATCAGGGGATTCATTAATCTGTTCTCCTCCACAAAATCGCAAATGAAAGGCCCCTTCAGTTTTCATGTGGTGAAGACTCCTTTATTAATATTTATTATACTCAATTAGAAGGAATGGGGACCTTACAAATTGGCTCCTTAAACCGGCCTTTTTTTTGGTTATGCTCCAGGCTTGCTGAATCACCCATTCATCTTGTGAAAGACCCAAAAACACAGAAGCGAGAGTTTTTTAAAGAAATTTCTTTAACATCGTTCATTGTCTTAACATTGTTTCCTTCCCATCTGCAGCCATTATGGGGCTGTTTGCAGCAAATAGGTGGTGGTGGTTGTGAGGGGTGGATGTGGGGGGGTTGGGGGTTGATGCGGGTGACAGGCTCTTCTTGTCTCGGCTGTCATCAGGAACAGCTTCTTCCCACGTTCATCATGACTGCGAGAATCAGGTTTTATTACATGTTCATGGACACCATTAACTGTAGATTGCTGTACTCTCCGCCCCTCACCTAAAAAAAACGAAGGGGGAGTGGGCAGGGGGCAGGGGGAGAAAGTAGCATCAAGCCATTGCTCTTCCTTGCTTGGCTCTAATTCGTTGTGATGGTGGTACGGTTCTGCGCGATCCTATTCGCTCTCATCTTATAACTTCAGCCTATTAGCTCCTGGGCATTGACCTTTACAGATGAAGCATTACAGGGGTCCGTTGCTGTCTATTACCTTTTGGCAAAAGAATCAGATTAACAGGGGTGTAATAACAGAACAAACTGGAGTTAAGGCCCCCCTCCAATGCCAATGCCCCCCCAAAAAAAAAAAAAAAAAAAAAAACCACCCCCCGCGTCTATCCATCCTCCCTCCCACCCACAACCTAGGAGAAGGGAATATATAGAGGCAGGTTTGCTGGGGCAACCATTAAAGCGAAACGTATTCATGTCTAAAAGTGTAGTCGAGCAACCTGACACAATGCGGTGTGACTGTGCAGTACTTTTAGCTTTCGTGTTCAGCTTGTACACATCACATGCTTGCCGCATGACCACAAACGCAAAGCCATAACTGAAAAATATAATACGAGATTATAAAATTTGCAGGCGTTGACCTTTCCAATGTTATCTCTAACCCCGGCTTAACCTTAGCATAACCTATATCATTTATGATCAACAAAATTGTGTTACGAGTTGTAAGTACAGATGCAAAGACATTGATTTGCTGGTATTTACATGTATCGTTTTTTAATCTCACTTTGCAAATTGTTATGAAAACAACAGTGAATAATCCAGTCATGTGGCTACATAATTTTACATACAGCTTTGAGCCACCTGTCCACCGTGAAAGCATTATTTGAAACACTAACCACTTAGATACAAGTGAATTCCTGGAGATTAATGAATTCCTGGGGATTAACAAAGTCAGTCTTCTATGTGATTGTGCATTTTTGGTTGTTAGCTTTTGTTTAAAAGATCTCACATAATCACAGGAGTGTTTTTTACCGGCTGGACTTTTTAGTCTCTATGGAAAGCACTCTCTTCCCAGCAGTTTGTGATAATTAAGTTGTAAAAAAATATGCAACATCAAAACAATTAGAATTGGTGGCTGATGCTGCCATGATTGCAAAAGCCGTCACGTATGTAAACTAATCACAAAAGTAATTTCTCAGCTGAAAAGAATCTCATCACAACAAGGAAGCAGTGGTAGATAATGAGAGCTTGGAACACTTTGTTCACAACCATTGTAACTCTCTCAGGGGTTCCCCATGGCTTCATTCAGGGACCTGTTGCCAATCTGAATTTGAAAATATGACCCAATGGTGGTTTATTACATTGGAATAAGAGAAAGAAAATCCCATCTGTAAAAATATGCAAGAGCTAACCCACACTTGTCAATGTGCAGTCTCTGGAAATTAATTATTCCACAAAAACCAATTGTCAGTAGAATAAAAAAGTTCTGCCATATGAACCAGTGTGTGAATTTATGTACCTTCTGCCATTTGGACTAAATTCTGTAGCATCCACCAGAACTATGAGGTTTTTTCAGTTTCAAGCATGCAATTTGTGTGCAATTTTTCTAGGTAAAGCCACGTTGCCATCATAGTTACTGTAGAAGTAGCAGCACCTCAGGAGATGTGGAAACTGTACAGAAATGTTTAATCTACATAGGCAATCTAATGATGATAAACTATCAAGACTGAGAACAGATGTAAATAAGAGCCACAGCCTGCTTGAATCTGTGGTCTCTGATCCAGAGCTTCGGCATCCCATAATGCCCCTTGTCTCAATCTGTTTTACTCTGCAGCTGTTGTTGTTGACCCCTACCACTGAGGGTCAGGCTCAGCCATCTTGCAGAGCTCGGGCACATCACATGACGCCCGGGATGCGGGACATCTAAGCGATTCTTCAGCTCTGAAGGCAGATTCAGAGGAAAGCAAATTAAGGGCCCCCATACGGCGGTTTGGAGCGCCTGTGTTTTCTTGCTCCTTGCATAGCACTCTAAGGGTCAAGAGGTCCCTCTCCTTTCCTTTTGGGGGACTGAATGAAGATCCGGCTGCCCGCGAAGAAACAGGAAGTGGGCTAGCGCTCGCTCTCTGAACATCTTAAGGCGCCTCACCCCACTGTAACCCCCTGGGGGACTGTAGGGATATAAATAATTGGAAGCTTTCCAATTCATTCTGTCTGCCCCCCTTCCCCCAACCAGAGGCCTTTTGCATTTATCTGATAGGACACTGATAGCAATTGTTCTCGGTTTTAATATTTCATTGTTCACTGGAGATGCAGTGCAGTTCAATTTATAGCAACTCATTATGTTTTATTTGTCAAGCTGAATGGACCTTTAAATAACAACATGAATAATAATTATTATTATTATAATTATGATAATAAAATAACACATACCATCATACACTTGTATGTGTTATTGTGTTATTTTTTGGCTTGTTTCCTTTGCCCAGTCTAAAAACAGCAGTCCTCCACCAGCATAAATGTGTAGCAGCTTAAAAATCACAGACAACACGACAGAGGAACATATTATGATGGGAACAGGCAATTCAGACCAACACGGATCACTATGCTGCATCAAGCCTGAACTTAAACATGCTAAGGGTCTATGTCACTTGACCTGGAACCAACCTGGCATAGAGACACAATATAAATCTTTGTAGCAAATTTTTGTCTTCAACATTTATGAAGGTTTTAATGTGGAGGAGGTTAAACAGATGTGGGCAAATTGTGAGATTAATAGAGACAGAGTTTGGCTTTGTCACTCTCTCACTCCAGGGACTATGTTTCCAGTTTTTATGGAGCTCATTGTATTTGGCTGCAGTTTTTGTGTGGGCCTGTTTTGGAATTTTGTACTGTCATTTTCATGTTTCTTTGTTTCTTCACTTTATAAGGATGGTAAAATGTTCTTTCCAGATGAGTCTCTGCGCACACAAATGCACATAACACACACACACACAGAACCACATATGCAAGCATGCACAAATGCACACACACATACACACGCACAAACTCGCACACTTGCACACATATACACATGCACACACAGACAAAGGGTCTAATTAAATAATGAAATGCCCTTTTTCGGATTCAGGAAAATTAAGAGTTTATAAATCTTTCAATGTAGGACAGGACATGAGTAAACCGTCGGCATGTGCAAGACCTCAGAACAGTTAGAAACAAGTTCCATTAAATTGTTGGCTGAAATGCCTTTAAAATGTGTATTTTCAGGAGCAAGCTTACAAATGGATTTTTTTGTCACTTCAAGGTAACATTAAAGACTGCAAATTGCATCTCGCTCTACTTCTCGGTGTAAACATTTATCTCTATGCCTCTAAAGATAGAGATCTAATCCTGCAGCAAGCAGCTCATGTCTGAAATCAATATCCCGGTCTGGAGTTATGAGCAAGGATGCGGAGATTTTTCCATTTTCTCATCCTGGCGTTCTGCACATGCTCAGTGTGGGGGGACGTCAGGAGCAATTACCGTCATCCAGTGGCCGCAGCGTTCCACTTTCTCTTCCAGAGTTGTCTTCTTATAGGGGAATCAGGTGTTGCGAGACGGAATTCGTATTACTGCCGCACGGAAGGGTTTGAGGTCCTCTCTCTCGGATGGTGCATTCGCGACTCCTCGTTTTCTCGGCGAAGAGGTGAGCCAACAGGTGCGCGAGCGAGAAATTCTCCCCATTCATGCGATTCATGCCGCGCGACCCGGCTGGTGAATTAAAACCGCCGCTCGAGATGGGAAATCTTCACCCTTTTAAATGACAACGCGAGCTGAAAGAGCACCATGAATAATTCCTACGACCGAGCCCTGGATTCAATCAGCATCAATCAACAGCCTTAAATGACAAATATGACAAAGATTGTTATGGTTTTTCCCGTCAGAAAAAGCGGTTGAAGAGTTGATTTGCGAGTCAGATTTTGGGGGAATTTGTTGATTGCCTTAGTCGGCGTCGTTCCCAAAATCGATGTACGCCCTGCTGCTCCCCCCTACCCCACCCCAAGGAAAAACAAAAGTCTGTCTGATATTCTCACAGACTGCGTTCTAAAAATCGCCATCTCTAATCACTGATATGAGCGCTGACCATTCACCTGTAAGGTGACCAGTGACTGGCAGGGTCGTAAATTATCACCTTGCAGTTCACTGCTCACCTGCCGAAAAGCTGGCTTCCTTCACAAACAAATCCACACCAGTGCCTGAACGACTCAATGACTGAACCAAGAATAAAATCTCAGTTTGTCCTCCAACATATCTCAAAAGCTAGTCAGATTACTGGTCCTTCGTTTTTCTTTTATTCTAACATAAATAGACTATGGGCTGTGAAAAGTCAGTCACTTCAAAAAAAAAAAAAAAAAAAAAAAAAAAAAAAAAGGCATCAACGCCTTTTCTTCATAAACAGAAAGTGATTAACTCAAATGATTAACAGAATGTCACCATAACAATAAAATGATCTTGAACTTGTAAGATCAGTGAGTAAGTAAATTATATATTACACTATGAAATGACAGTACACCTATACATCACCACACTAGTAGACAAGTACACAGGGAGATACCAATAGCCACCAATAACCTGCTCACAACACTGATATGCACCATAGTGTATGAAGTACATTTTACCAGGTGTTTGATTTTAAATGTTACATTGTGGTGACACTTGTTTTGCTTGTTTCAATTCATTCTGATCAGAAAGAGAGATGTTTTTTGTTGGTCTCGACAACTTCTGACAACAAATAGCAAATCAGCCAGCCAGTAGACCTCATGGTATGACCTGGCATGTGTTGCTAAACAAAGGTACCTCGATCACTGTTAAAAGTAGAAATTAAGTTTGAAGAATGTATTACATCTATATTTGTAAATATCTGAATGACCAATGTATTGCAATAAAAGCTTTATTCATGTTGTTTAGGAGTTTATGGCAGCACAGTTAATACAATTATTAACAGTAAATTCCAGTCGTTTTTCCCTCGTCCCAAGACTACAGGCACACAGCAGTTGTCGCACATTGGCAGTCCGACCTGAATGTTCCGTACTGTATGCTGGTTTGTTATTTCATGGTGAGACCACACAGAAAGCGAATGCTTTGTCACAAGCTGGATCCGAATAGGGTCCGTATATGCATGAGGTAGGCAAGCGTAGTCACTGTAGCAGTGCGTTGTTCCATAGCCCACCGCGCATTGCTAATCCATCCCCATTTACCGCCCTCGATCTACCGACGGTGACACATGACAGAACAGATATGTTTGTGTACAGACTTTCATTTACATCCACAATGAGGCTGTCGCCTGGGAGGTGGGGAACGGACTAGAATGTCAAAGTTCATTAACGAAGGCCCCATCCGGCGCATGCTAATGATGTTATTGCTCAGGGTGTTAGCGGACGCACCTGTGACCAGTGAGCTTGATTGGACGGGCTGAGGCAGGAGTCTGAACTGCAGGACTTTTTAATCTGTTCCTTTTGATAAATCATTATGGCAAAAATAATAATTAATGCAATGATGTCATTACAGATGGCGTTATTTTCCAACTAGTTCCATTAACTAATTCATCACCGTTCTCTGCTTCCGTTTCATGGAGTATTTCTTCAAGAAAACCAGGACGTTAAGTTAGCTGGGGGTGGTAATTAACATACTTTCGATTGCCATGGCCCATAACAAAACGTAACCCAATTCGGGTTACCAGGAACATATACAGTACTTTTACCCATTTTTCTTAATGTAATACTGTTGCTATCATCCTACACAGTAAGTCCCAGTAATTTTCTGTTGACCAGGAAGACACAGACACACAGTAGTCACAGTAATTGGCTGTATTGCTGTATCATTTTCTGTTGTTTCATGGTGAGACCACACAGAAAGTTATGTATTGTATATTGTTATTGGAAAGAATCTATGCACAGAATGTATTTACATTACACTGGGAATGTAGCTTTGTTTATGGCGAATATAAATAAACATAAAATTCTCATTACATACATTTTTACAGGAAACGTCTATACACCGGTATGCATAGAAACTGATGTTTTTTAATGTTATTTGTATATATTATGCTACAAATTCTGTCATGACTGACATTTTTAGTTAGATATTTTTCCAGTTATTTCCTTATATATCCTACCCCAATTGAATCATTTATAACAATGGCACGTACTGCATTTCTTATGGAAAATGCCCATTATATTCACCATTACATTCCTGAACGGCAGTTGTAATTCCTAGAAATCCAGGTACATTAAATATGTATTCAACATACTAGCAAAAACATGTCCATCATTGAGATGGATGACGGTTCCATTCATGCACCACTGAGTATACAACCATGGATTAAGTATCACTGGATTAAATGTTATATTCAAACAATAATGAAAGCTCATAGATACATGTGAAAAGCCTAGAAAGTCTGGACTGACCATAAAAACCCTAAAGTCACTTGCTTTATGTCTTCACTGAAGCATATTGGTAGTGTGTGCATAAGATTACACAGCTCAGAAGTACTTGGACTGAAGCACATTGTTGTGGTCAGGGCAATAGACACAAAATATACTTAACTTTTGGGGATGTACAGTATACTCACCTATTAGCCTTATTACCATTAATACATAAGGGCTTTGGGGTTACAGTATGCCCACTTCCTCAGACAGTATACCGACCTATTAGCCTTATTACCATAAATACATAAGGGCTTTGGGGTTACAGTATGCCCACTTCCTCAGACAGTATACCGACCTATAACCCTTATTACCATTAATACATAAGGGCTTTGGAGTTACAGTAAACCCACCTATTAGCTTTATTACCTTTAATACATTTAATATATAAGGGCTTTGGTGTTACTGTGTGCCCGCCCCCTTTAAACAGTATGCTCACCTGTTAGAGGAGGTATTTCAGATGACTATGTAAGTTGTGTCTGTTGATCACCCGTTTTGCTGTGGGATCAGTGAGAAGAGTGGGATTCAATGTCTTTTCGTCTTTCTTTCCAATAGTTGAGTAGCTCAGCTGCCTGATAGCAACATTGCCACTCTACAGGTTTGGATTGCTGCTACTTCTGAGAAAATAAGGCTAAAAACGTTCACACTGCAGGCTTATGAACTGCAATTAGTAAGTAGGACGTTGCTTATTACAGTCATGTAAACAGCTTGCACAGCGTACTCTTTATGAGTTAGCATATCGCTAAATCTAAAATGCTTGGGATGCACGTTGTCAGCCGATTTCCGTGCCCTTGCATTTAAAAGCAAGGGTTTAATTACGGCAGGTGTTCTCAATTACTCATCATTTGTTCAATTACACCTCGTTTCCTTCGTGATCAAATATGACATTTCGTAATGTTTCAATTTATGAAATGAGCTTAACATACCGAAGATACAGCTTTCCACGGGCTCACTTTACAAATCTGACAACGATTCATATGTCAAACAAACAAACAAACAAACAAACAAAAAAATTTATACACAAGTATAGTATACAAAAGAGATGCATGTGTATTTATTTTTAATGTAACTGATATGCATATATAATATTCTTTATGAACTGTTCAATACAGTGCTTACAGAAAGTTATCACCGCCAGATGTTTATTTAGAAAATAATTTATTGTGTATATTTTAGTATGTTGCAGTAAGCAGACAAACATAGAGCCAGTTTAGGAAGACAAAAACATTTGTTTTCATTCTGAACTGTTTTGAAATCAGAGCTTTTAAACTCTACGCAAGTTTTTATTCCAATTATTCAATTACGGCTGCTTTAACTGGGCATTTTGATTCAGACTAATTTCATATCCATTATATGGGCTAATTTACCAATAATTGAATTAATTACCTACCACAGCACAGAAGATAGAGTAAGAAAAGCAAACATGTAGTCTGCCATGGCACTGAATTTGACAACACTGACTTAAAATATACATTTGAGCAAAGGTAACCCATCATCTGCTGTTTTATTTGTAATTAACCTATTAGACATAATTATATATAATAAATATATTTAACATTGAAAAACATGAGCTTAAACAGATGTGACTTCAATATGTTTTGTATGCTACTGACTCTTATGTGACATCACTGGACTTCTGACCAATCAACATCGGGCACAGATTCCAGCTCAAATGTAAAGAATAGTCTCGTCTACACTGCTTCATCCTTCACAAAGTGCGCATCTTGGCGACAAAAGATGCTTTGTCCGCAACATCGCGGGCGATATTGTACGTATTTATCCGTGTACTGTGGATGTGGAATGGAAAGAGCCCCCCTTCACGGAGAGGCAGGTTCGGGTCACGCCGGGTGACTGCGCCACTCTTGGTGGTAATTAAAAAGGAGAGTCGCATTAAAACAAAATGATAAGGCGGGCGCACGGAGGGAATTGGGAGTTAATGAACGAGGCTGAGAAGGACGATGGTAATTAAGCGAGCCGAGGCGCCGCTCGTGCTAAGCCCTGTGCGGGCCTCGTTTTTCACGTGGCTCCAGCCGTGCCTCACCCAACGTTACATTCCAGGAGGGCCAGAACATGTGCTGGTGTTTGCTCTGCCTTAACTTACTTAACACTGAACAAAATATGGTATACAGCATCTATTTTTATATACATTTTGACAATGTGAAACCCAATAAGTTCAGTTTACTCAAATGGTTTGGGCGAAAGTGATTACCTTGAACTACAGAAGTGGGGCAACTGAATCAGTTGAAGTTAATGGTATTAAAAACCAACCTTAATTGATTGTCTTACTCAGATGGATCAAGGTTATCAGTTTTAATAAACTGAAACATTTTAATAAACTGAACTTGTTGGGTTATAGTGTGACAATGCACAGAATATAAAGATACATCTAGTATATACCATATTCTGTATACTCCCTGGTATTTTTAAAGAAGCCAATGACATATTGTTTGCTAAGAAAACAATACATCAATCCACTTAAGACCTAAATTGAACAGAGGAATGGGGTTGCAGGTCAATTGCATTTCATTTCAGTCAATTCAGGAAGTGAATTAAATTGCATTTCACTAATTGAAAGATGTCCATAGTCCTCCAATATGTACTGATGGTTTTTATTTCATTCTATTTGTATTTATATAGATATATTTTATTCAGTGTTGTGCATAGTAACTGTTATGTTGGGATGGTTGGGGCAATAAGACCATTAACATGGATCTGGTTGGTTTGGTTGTGTTTGCAGTAGAGGGAGGTATGGCAATAAGATGGAATCCAGTCAGTCCTTAAAACTAATGCAAGAAGTCTTATAAAATACAAAAATCAGTGTGTCAGGACATACAACAAACATAATGTACTTAGCATGCATGTGTTCGTCAAGTAGTAGGTACCATCAACTAAGGATTTGTTGAGTCAAAGTTGTTACAGTGAAGTATGTACACTGTCATTGCGGTTCTCGGGGTCTCTTACCGTAAGACCAAGCAGGGAGGTTCTGCGGCTAACAGGAGAAAAGTAGTCTTCAGATGAGTACATCTGGCCTTTTGGATCACTACTCTAATAAAGTGAGGGTGCATCTGCTTCAGAGAAGAGCCCGCAGCGTTCTTTTACCCCCTGCTTCTACGCTGCTCTTTCAGTCTCAGAATGAGTAAGGAATTTCAGCGGAGTCAGGGTGCACATACAGCTAGGCTGTAATCAAAAGAGGTTATATTAAAGAAGGCTGTGTGTGTATGTGTGTGTGTGTGGGTGGTTACATGAAAGTTATGCAATGCCTTTTTCACCCCACACTGGAAGTTTATAGAGGTGTTTGAAAAAGTACAAAGAAGAGCAAATAAATTGGTTCACGGCATGAAATTTAAAAGTTAAGAGGAATGACTTTGGACGCTTCATCTATTCATCCTTAAGAAAAGGAGACTGAGGCGAGTTTAACTGAGGTTTTTAAATTCATAAAAGGGTTTAACAAGGTGAACCGCAGAGGATTTTTATGGTGAGTTCTGTCAACAGAGCGAGGTGGGATAGATGGAAAACAAAAAAAAAACAGAAACATCTCTAGCTCTCCGGTTTCCCATCCCTGCTCCGGACTGTAGATGAATGATGAGCGTAGCTGTGCAGAGTGACCTGTACTTGTGTCTGTGCGTTCTAATGCTCTTATGTGCTAATTAGTCGTAATGGAGGACGTCTGGTAGTTTTCCATGAGCGTGTTTGCCTTGTCCGCCCTGATATTTCCTTACTGTGGGCTTTTGGTTTTTCATATAAATCAAAATAACATTGCGCTGAAATAACCCAGCATGACTCGAGAGAGTCAGCGACTCGATTCGGTTGTGATCATTTCTAAAAAAAGACATGGCTAGATGGCTAATTTGGCATGTCTGAACATGCTAATAGCCTCCTAGCTCCAAAACTTGCAAACCACTGTTGATGAGGAGATAGCATAATTCTCTCACGTGTCCCCTTGCACCACAATTAGCTTGCATGTGAAACCCCAAATACGCGAACAAGTTTGCCCTTGAGCAGTTGAGCTGGTGTGCATCATCAAAATTTTAATGCTGTATTGAAACCGAAAAAAGGCTGTGACAATTACGAGTAGGAAAATAGTCATTTGCTTTATGGTTACAAATGTGTTTTAACGCCTCGGCTTTCCTCATATACTTCCTGTGAGTGAGTCTCTTCTTTTTACCTATATGTGTACATTGAGTCATGTGTGTTGTGGTGAACTTGGGAAGGCCTCCCATGTTTGGTAGTCCAGAAGAACCGGTTGATGGTGAGAGCACTGCTGGTGAGGTACATTTGGTATTTCGTAAGTTTTTAGCGGAGTCTCTTAACCAGAGTTAATTAGACAGGATTTGCTGGTTTTTTTTTGTTTTAAAACATGTAGGTGTACGATTGGATGTGTGTTAAATTATTGTGCATGTTTCTCAGGTAAGTGCTTTGCCAGGGAATTTAAACCTGCAGCTTCTGTGTTTGCAGACTGGTTCCCTAGATATTACACTACACTGGCGTCTCAGAGGTCAAACCAGGGAAAGAAAGATAAATCTCCTCTAGTCCCCAAGCAAACCACCTCTACTGTCCTGACAGGTAAACAGTCTACTGTGCATGACTTCTAGTATCACTTCTTCATGTCCTGAACGAACACAAAACAAAAAAATCCATCGATAACCTGCTTTATGTAGGTAAAGAGGACAGATGTTACGACTTTACTAGTCAAATTGAAAGGTGTTTTCATTCGCTGATACTTGAAATTTTTAAACACGTTTGCTTGTCAAAAGCTGCTCACCTTGCTAGCTAACAGCGATATTACAATAATTTGATTAGGAGCAGGACTTTTAACTGCAGACCAAAAGTGTGCTGTTTATTTTGCCACATGAATACCCTAATGTTGGTCAGACACTGGTTAGCAATAAAAAAGCAAAAAAAGAAACCAGCTCAGCTCTGCGCTGACAAATAGCTATGATTCTGAACAGTGTGCACGCTCCCCTGACTCCTCTCCCAAAGGGGATTGGGGAGAGAGGGAGTGGGGGTGTTGGGCATTGACCAGGGTACTTTCATTCTGCACTTTCACTATTTTTAGTCTCTGCCCCCCTGGGCCCAACACTGAGTCTATGGGCCTCAGTGTCGCCACGGCAATGCCTCCAGATGAGCAGGCAATACTTGGGTTAAACGGCCAGAGGGAGTTTGAGAGTGGCCTAAATGCAGCATCCAGTGTTCAGGCCATTTACCCTGGCAACCCTCACACTGGCAACCCAAAAAAAAAAAAAAAAAAATCCCCCTCCAAATGGGGAGTTTTGTGTTGACTAGGGAGAAATGGAGGACCTGCCGTCAACCAGCCATGGCTGCTGAATCAGTATGCAACACAGCCTGTGACGAGCCTTCTTTGGCTTTGACAGCAGTCACCTTAAACTGGAAAACTGCAAATGAAAGAAGGCAGATTCACAAACAGCCAAGCAGTCAAATCAGATACCGCGTCGCACAAAGACAGCCCCTCTCCACATCGCCATTCACTTCACTTATTTATTTATATTTCTGTGCACTTATTTATTCATTTGTGCTATTGATTCATTTATTCAGGGTAAATTATAGAGCATTGCAAATAACAGTGGTGAATACAAATAGAAAAGAATCTGGTAAAATGTAATGATACTTGACTGGAAACTGCTGAGACATCTTACTGAATTAACACACATGTCTAAATAAGTACAATGTATTGCATAAGAAAATGAGTACCTTACTGTGCGAGATGTATTTTCTAGAATGAGTAATAAAAACAAATTTACTTGGTTTTCTAGCAACACTCTCTTGTTCAGGTGAGACAATTCACCCTGAAATAGCTTATGTAGTCCACTTTATTGAATAATTTTTTGAAAATCGAAACATTATTTGTCAAAATTCACCTTAAAAGATGCATTGCTTTGAGTCATTGTTCATGACTTAAAACTCAAGTCGAACTACTTTTGTTGAACTTCCCTGGACTTTTTTGTGACTCATTATGAACATGATCACAGCAAAAAAAATAATTATTGACACACATGTCATATAATCATTATACTACACAGCTGCGCCACACGCTAATTCTTGTGATAGAGGTGGGTACACATGCCGCCACTAGGGGGCAATAGCTGAGAATGAACGTTTAAATGATGCTACCCATTTGATACGATGCATATTGTACCAATTGTACACCCCCCCTTGAATTAGTACATTGTAAATGTAATGGTTAGGGAGATGGCCTTGTCATTCATATGCTGCAGGTTCACATTCAAGGTAGACCACTTCCATTGTACCATTATGCAAGGTACTTCACCTGGATTCTCAAGTAAAGACTAGCTTTTCCATATATGAAATGTTCAAAAAAAAAAACATTCATTGGTATTCACTATGCGTTGTGACTTATAGTCTGAACAAACTATTGGAAACCAGAGGCACTATCAGGGCATACAGAAAGCTCCTCTGTTGAACATACTTAAACACCAGCATAAAATGAATCCCCATAGACAAACTTGTGAATGTAGATGTTCTGGAGGATGAGATTATTGTTCCATTTATGAAGATATATAAAGACAATTGAAGCTGTCAGTCATACGGGATGAGTTCATATACATTGCTTGGATAGAGAAAGGACGATAAACTTAGGGCACACAAAATGACGAGGGAAAACTGATAGCTTATTTCTATAAAAGGCTAATGGGCCAAAATAATAAACAAAACACGGATTATAAAAGGCCAGTTTGCAATAAGCTCCCAGACTACCCTGCAATATGTTCATCTAGGTTATGCAAAACAACAAAACCCTAACAAAACGGCTCCACTGCCTGGCTCCAATAACATCACTGAACGCTAATGGTACTTACACTTCATACACAAATGGAACAATAAATTCCCGCGGCTGAGAATTTGCAAGATAAACCAAGCACCAACTAATCAACCTACGCCCACGGCCAACATCGTACTTTAAACCAAACAGCAAAGGCGATGTTTGTTGTGCCATGACGGATGTCTATTATAACTGTAGTCTGTTTTTTGGGTGTTCCGGTTTAGGGGGAAAGAAAATTGCATTGTTATTTAGAGAGTCTCAAATGAAAAGCAATTCTTCATACATTATTTTGCCTAGAGTCATTTATAAAAGAATGATATCCGATATGTCCATTTGCCGTTAAACAGGTTACACACCTGAAAATGACATTAATCGCCATTATCTTGTCAATGCATGGAAATGTGAGCATATTTCATTTTATTTATAATCGAATTCAAACAGCCAATCATGTTCAATATCTGCAATCATGCTGTATGTAAATGAGCCAGATAATCAAATTTTCACTCATTGAAAAACACTCCGCATCAGCTAAAAACCTCTCGAGGGCAGATTTTCTATGTTGTTTATTTCTGGTAATGCTACTGGCATTACTGTAGAAATGTGCCAAATGGGTTTTTATCACATATCTTTGTTTAACTAAAATGAAAATGCTCTTTGTTGTTTTGTAATTCAACATAAGTGAAAATCTGAATTTATGCACAAGTTAAAACTTACAAAACAATGCTGTGATACGGAACCTTGTAAAGCATATTATCCGAAAACTATAAAATCAGGGAGGAGAACCAGTAATTTGTATTTTCCCTCTACTTATGGTCTATGCTATCCCCCCAGCCAAATAACTTGCTAATAATGTTTTTTGCTATTAACAAAGAAATTCATGTGAGATCAGTGCTACCAAAAATAGTACTGTTTAAATGTAGTTTTATTGTCTCTGGAGGAAAAAGGTAAAGTCGTCTTGAAAAATATTGAGGAAATTATTTTGCACGAATGTGAATTCCCCTCTGTACAATTTGTCCTAAGAACCTGGAAGGGTTTGGAGGTGGCCGGGAGACTGAGGGGTGTGTAGGAAAAAGACAGGCTGGGTTTCTGAGGATGAAAGAAATAGCTTTCATTTTACCTCTCGTCCCTCGACACCCGCTACTTATATTACCTTTACCCCTGTCGCCGTGGCGATTACGGGCATATTGCGTGGGGCCCCGAGGCAGACAGGAGGATGGAGTCTAATCAAATCAAACCGCGTTTGTCATTCATTACGCCCTCCCTGGTATGTCAGGTCTGACCATGTCAGACAATAGCCGTTGTCTTTCTCCTTCAACTCCTTTTTCTCGATCTTTGTCTCTCTCTCTCTCTTCCTTTTCGACCAACTATCTGAGTCTTTTGCTCTCCTCTTATTCTGTTGCTTTCTCTTTCCCTTTCTCCATCCACCTCCCCCTCCCCCTGTCTCTCATCCTCCTCTGTTCTTTCACTCACTCTTTTATATCTTTTTCTCTTCCCCCTTCTCTCTCACTCATCCCTCTCTCTTCATCCCTCTCCCTCCCTCTCTCTCATTCTGCCCACTCTCTCTTACTCTGTTCCTCTTGATTCCTATGATTCTATCTCCCCTCTCTCACTCTATCCTTCTCTTCCTCTCTACTCTGTCGCTGTTTCTCTCCCTATCTCCTTTTCTCAAAATCCATCCACGACCCTCTCTCACTCACTCTATCACCTTCTATATCTCCCTCTGTTTCTCCTTAATGAAACTCATGTGCACCCCACTCCCCCCATCCTCCAACTCCAGTGCCCCCCCCCCCCCCGCCCCCCGTGTCTCCCCGGGCAACAGCTGCATCATCACTCAATGTCACAGGGAGACGCCCTCCAGGCAAAATTCTCAGAAGGGTCAAAAAGTCCACTTTTATTACCTCTCTTTTTTAGATTACCCACCAACAGCAAAATGTTCAGTGTTAAATCAACTCTGATAGAGAGCATTTTACACTGGTACATGTCGCGCCCCTTGGACTCATATAAACTCTATTACAGTTGAATTAACAGTGGATATTTTACTGTGTAATGATGGACAGGGATGTGCACCAATCACAGCTCTGACTCTCAGCTCTGGGTGCTAAATCTTGTCTCTGACAGGGAGTCTGGAAGACATAGATCTTTCTGGCATAGGCTGCCTGAAAGCTTACCAGGGTCCTTTTATTTCTACGCAGTGGATCTTTTCGGCCCATTAAATTTGGTTTATATCTACATTTATTGCCGACTGACCACCAGTTCACTTTCACTGAGAATCAGCTTCAAATTGGAGTCCCGCCTACACAAGATTGCAATTCGTCAGCAGTAGCCAACAAAGACATTAATGAACCATTTGGCACAAAGGAACTAGCCTAACGTAGCAACCACTTTGTTAATGGTTCGTTAATTGCTGTACCAAAAAATGTTTCCCTGTGTTTACTCCAAGAGAACTTTTTTTGGTGGTATTTCGCCGTTTTTCTTTGCATGTGGATGGTACAGCCACAAATGCACATATGTTCCTTATTTCTTCATATTTAATACCATCTATCCTTCTCCCAGCTGATATTGACAGGAAAATATATATCTTCATGTAATCACATGATAGTTGATCCATTATGAGGTGTTTGTAGAGACACATGTTGCTTCATCTCTAAACCCCTGACTCAGGCCTTGGGTCCAATGAAACAAGGATACTTGTTTCATTACAAATACCACAATACACTGTACTTCATCTACCATTATTAGCAACCTTTGATGGGCAAAATCATCTTATTCAGAAGAGTACTATTTCAATGACAGTATAAAACATAGCCTAAGAATGATCTGTTAGCAAACTGCAATAATTTAAATTATAATATTATGGACATATTTCTAGAAAGCATGAATAAACATTGCCTTTCATTTATTACAGTGTGGTGATATCCAGACACGTTCACTGTTAACATGATGCAGATAATGTAAAAATAGCCTGGATAAACCTTCTCCGTGCAAAGCAAGGGTTATTAAACCATCGTCACGAGCTAGCTTTCTCTATTCCCTTTGTGTGATAGCGATTGGTTGACAAAACATGAATAAATTCCCCCTCACTGAGCGATTTCATTTTTTATGTCTGTGTTGCATTCAAATATAAATAAATTCCCCCTCCCTCTGTGATTTTTTTTTATTTTATATAAGCTTGTGTTGCATTCTTCCTGACACATCTTATAAACAGCTTATTATTCTGTTGTTCGCTCAGTCACGTACCAATCCCTGTTAAACACACAGAAAGAAATAAACATAATCACACATTTCTAACCTTGTTACATACAGACAGGTAATTATTAATGTGTAGCTCTGTACCCCTGTCCTTGCCACATATTTGATGTAGGAAATGCTGTAGTTGATTGCCGGGAAAAATGAAAACTCCGCTTTTCAATCACAGCATAACCACTGGTGCTTAAAATGGAACCCAAACATGGGAGTACGTACGGCATTATTTCTTACCAGACAGCCAGTTAGGGGTTAAATCTTTGGGTATCAGGAAATTATTTCTTGATTTACAGTCAGTACGAAGGGAGACGTTCAAACCTGTGTGGCTTTCCCATTAATTTTTAATTTTAATAAATCACCACTGTTTGGTGTTCACTGACATAAATAAAAACACAGCTTTGCATAAATTATACCTTCTATATTGTGCTAAAAATGTTTTGCCTATTATTATGAGCAAAGAATCCTATTTTGTTGCAATTTATTTGTTTTTTAAAGTATACCATACTCTTGCACAATGCGATACATTCTCAATGTGCTGATTTTATGTACATTTTGTAATGATATTAAATATTTAAACCACCAACACAAAAACACAATATACACTATAGATAGGGATACCTCAAATTATTTATTATCTGTCAACCCAATTTTTTAACACACTATTAAATTTCATATTTAAAAAACCGGCCTCCATATCCATAAAACGTTCTCCTGCATCTTATTATAGAAATGTAAAAGGTCAAATGTCAAACCTGGCTTCCGTTCTCATACATATTTAAAACAAAATGGCAAAACAGAACGTGGCATGACACCATGAAAGATGAAACAGGCTATGTATATAGTGACAATTGAGCCGCACTTGAAAGCTTTCTGCTGTGCCCTGCTCGAACTTAGATGTGAGAGTAGATACCACTCATCTGAGTTCTGGTACAAATGGTGGTTATTGAACAAACGGTGCGGCCTGTCTAAGGCTTTTAGCGGAACACATTTTCGCTCCAGCCATCAAGTCATTTTTGGGGGTGCTGAAAATCTGTGCCACTTACAGTCATGTAACTGTTGGACCGAATCTCGCAAACGGATAACACTACTGTCTGTACCCCTCACGCAATGTTGTTGCAAGAGAAAGAGAAAAATCATTTTAAAAATCTGTGAATTGCTCTGTTCCTGTTTTTGAAGACAGGTACGGCATGTTGAGCAAGTGTACTTATGTCAAAGTGAAGCAACGATACAGAATCGCTTGTGGAAGTTTCCAGAAAGAAAGTAGTGACAATGTGTCGGTCACTAAAACCTCAGCTACACTGCCCCCCCCATTGATGTCAACTATGCAGCGGGACATAAAAAGCATTGTGAGTGTTTTTTATTCCCTCTTTGTGTTCCATGCTCATAACTTCCTCAATTTGGGCAGGCAAAGAAAAGTTAGAGCGCTTCCCTAAAACTTGCTGAGTGAGATCCCCTTGCAGGCTGTGATATAAGAAATGTGCAGTAATAAACCTCCCTGAGCGGCTCAGTGCTGGCTCTTCCTGATTCGGTGCCCGTTTAGGCCCATGCACACAATGGAACGGTGACTTAATAGGGTGAGCCACCAAGCCACACCTAGCATTATGATTTCTGACTGTTCAATTCTCCTGGGGTGTTGTTTCTACGACTCTAAATTTAGTATTTGCTCGATACTGTACATTAATAAATTCTCAAAATGAGTAAAAACAACCGTGTTGTTAATGAAGAGACGGATCCCGTGTTCGCAGTTGAAGACAGATAGTTTACTTACAGAGCCGGCCACGGGAACGCAAGCATGGAGCAACATATCCAATGATTACAATGTGTGGTTAACATTTATACAGTTAAGGGAAGGACATTAGCATGTGATGGCCAGGTAGCCCCAGGAAGTGAGGTCCAGTCCCCCCAGACGGCAGGTAACAAGTCGTTAACAGGAGGCGCCACTTGGTTCTGGTCGGATGCTGCGGCATCCCTTTGTAATTCTAATGCACATTCCTAATCACTGCTTGTGCCGCTCTCCAGAACTGTCTCCCAACAATACCAAACTGTAGGTCCGTAACTGTATATATTCTCAAACAACTGTTTTAGATTATACCATCCAGGCCAGGATCGCTCACACATAATCAACCTGCTGCGTGACTGGAGTCGAGGGAGAGGGGCAGGGGGTCAGCTTTGGGCGGGGGGTTCCCGAATAGCTTCACCCAGCTGTCCCCTTTACATCATGCGATCCAGGAAGGGCGCGTTCGCGGGCCGACACAGGTGCTGGACCTGGTTCAGATGCGTATTTGAAAAGGTTTAACTCTTTGGATACCAGTACATTTTTTCAAGCCTTTACTTAACCAAGTAGGTCAACTGAGATGTCAATTCTCTTTTGCAACAGTTCTCTTTTGGGACAACCCGGGGCACGCCCCCCACCCCCACACCCCCCAGAGTCCAAAAGCGTGTGCATATTTCTACCATTCTATCGTAATTGCTCATCGCAGGTCCAGGAGGGGCTATCCCGATGGAGCGGATGAGTTTTTGATTTTTGGAAGGGGATGCTCACTCAGAGGGTTTGTCTATGCTCCTTGTGTCCCCTTGACCGATGTCACACCCCCGACCGCGTTCCCCCCCCCACCCCAACCCCACACAACGAACCTATGAGAAAGAGAGGCAGAAAGCGGAGGAACTGCGTCCTTCACCCGCGAAATTACCAAGACAGCAGGGTCCCGGGGGACTCGCTATAATTCACAGCAGTGCTTGGGGAGGGACACGAGGCGGTCTACAAAAGAGGGAGAAAAAAATGCACGTCAGAAGCTGCCCGGTAACAGCTGAAGATAGACTGACCTACATATTACAGAGACCTATTCCCCATGCCCGGTGGACACAGGGCCATTTTACAATCCGAAACGAATGTTGTCTTCCTGGTCCTCATCTTTCAGATTGCCTTCAACTGTCATGAATGAAAGGGGATATAGTCTCCCTGGTTTTTTTTATGTAGTGACGTCGCCGCGTGACCCGATACCCCAGCATGCTTATGAATGAAACGGGCGATGGAGTTTACATCAGCGCGCTCCTGCGCCTGACCGCGACGGCTCCATCCATCATCGATTCACAAAACTCCCCACGGCGGAGATCGCTCATTCAGCTACGAAGGGTCCGATATATATACAGAGATTTTGAAGTCTTAATAGTCCTAGATCAGGAACATTTCAGGAGATGTTTAGTGTGTCCATGCACTGTGCATGTTGGTCATTAATTTCACAGATGTTTGAGGTCCAGAGAAGTACAAATTGTGCTTCAGAAAGGGTCAGCGTTTTTTTTTTGGCATATCAATATGTCAAGCCAAGCCCAAACAACGAATAACAAAAAATGAAAACGGCAATGCAGTCACTCAGTAGGGTGTTGGGTCACCACATGTGGGAAGCATGACCGATATGTGTTATCTCAGATAACACAAAATGTTCCCAGACCAATGAAAGAACATTTCTGTTAGGTTTCAACTCAACAACAATATGTCTTGAGCATTTCATTGTTCTAAAGAAATTTTGTCAGTCATAGAAAACATTTGGACAAGATGGTGGTTATCACCATGACAATGTTAACATTATTGAGTATATGTCTCAAATGCATGTTGCAAATTATGTATAAATATATAATCCATACTCAAGTATTTACAGTACATATTGACATATTTTGCAGTACTCACATTAGCGATAACATTAACATGAATCATTGCTTACAATTCCATTACTATTTTTTGAACAAAGACTGTTTTGCTGCAGTGTTCCTTACAGTGACTTACAGTTAACCTTCACGGATATTCAGGAAACCTGACAAATTTACGAGCTGGGAACATAAACCTTAACTTTCATTAACATTCCACCAACGTTCTGAGAACCAAAAACCTGTTAGCTGGGATGATGTCATCGGATGATGTCATTGGATGGGCTCACATGCGATGAGGTTACCAGACATGACCGCAGAACTCAGAGAGGGTTTCCTATCTCAGTCAAAACGGGCCTGACTTGTGGCCACTGCAAAACAAATTACGGCGAATGCCCAGACACAGAAAATGGTTAAACTGAAGTCCCCAAGGTTTAAATTGGACCCAGATGGGCCTTGAGAATTCACATTTGGCTGTTAATCCCTTTGTGTTGTTGTTTGAGCGCAGGCTGCTAATTTTTTAGCTGACATTTTGGGCTGGAAAAAGGCTTTGTTGGTCTTGTGGTCTTCAGATCCACAAGAAAATTCAACAAACCAATCAGGAATAATAATCATGATTAGCAGCAAGTTTTTTATAGAATATGCAGCTATGACTTTTCTACTGATAAAAACAAGATAATATGGTCAAAAAGTTAAAACGCAAACAAAGACAAAACAGAAAAAATGGGATTCAAAAAACAGTACAAAAACAAAAAGCAATTCAAGCAAAAATGGAAAGAATAGTTAGGGTTAACGCTAGGATAACACCAATTTTAAATAAACTCGGCATGTATTTTGGGTTTGAACAAGTTCAACTGATTACAGTGAAAACAAAAACCAGCCACACCTTGCAATTCCCCTGGGCCAGGACTAACCACACATTTCATGTGCTATAAAACTTCGGTTAGGAACACATTTTGTCGAAAACTCTCGAGAATCGTCTGAAATCTACTGACACAGTGATAAAGAAACTACATTATCTCAAATAGTTGTTGATTCATTTATTTATGAACACAGATTTGTGGGATACGTGTGTCAGGGTAAAATTCATTTTGAAAGCAGTCTGGAACATAAACTCATTACAGCCATTTAGCCATTCACGTTGTCCTAGCACGAAATTGATGGAGGGGATGAAATAAACCTGGCAGCGATCACGTTGCCTATTCAACTCCATTTTAACCATTATTTTGGGCCATGAAAGTAGAGCTCAATATATTTTATGTACTGTTAAACATAATCTGTTTTTTTTAAACAACCCAGGTAATAGGAAAATGAAAAGAAACCCGAACTGCGTCTCGTGGTGGCAGAAGTAAGCTTTACTTCCACGCCGATGGGTATTGACCGCACACCCACACAGGAAAAAAAAAAACCCATCATTCCTCAGCCTTCAATCAACACCTTTTACTGTAGTACACATCACCACGCCTCTGAGTCTGTCAGAGACTGATGGTTTTTGAGTGCTCAGACACGCAGAGGAAGACAAAGTGTTTCCGGAACGGCTTACTTTTAGACACGTGTTGCTTTTTTTTTTTTTTTGCTTGCTTGCTTGTCTGCGAATAAAAGTCTGGAGCACCGGGTCACAGGAGAAGATTGTCTTTTCAATTACCTGAGTAAAAAACAACACACAGAAAAGTTAGAGAGGAGGAAGTTAAAAAAAGTTTTGGATAAAAATAGGTGTTGTGGTGAAGCTGTAGCTTAGCGATAACGCTTCTCATAGAGGCATGCATGTATATGCTAACCCCTCAAGGCTGTGGATTCCAGCACCAGTCCAACTGACTGTACCACAAAAACGTCTGGTCTGACGTAGGTGTTTCTGCTGAAAATAGATATTGCAGAAACCTTCATCACAACGAGACAATGGAGGAATGATTGTGCAAATGAATGACTAAATGGATGGATTGATGAATGAATGAATGGATGAATGAATTGTTTATTTTCAAAGTCATAGCGCTTAGTTGTGACCCAACCCACATTAGAATATGTGACACATTTTGCATACGTCGTTTTCAGTTACATAAATCATAACCCATGCTTATGGATTGTGCATGACAGGATCAGAGCTCCAGGTGAGGAGGAGGAGGAGGGTCAGAATTAACCAGCCTCCCCTTCTTCATCCCCTAGGAGCACCGCCCTATACATAGTACACTGGTCAAAAACACAAGTGCCAGCAAATCGATAGCCAAAGTCTGAAACGGATGAAATGGGTGTAGGAAAGAAGGAACGAGTCAAAAACAGACAATGAACACAGTGGAAATCGCACCCCAGTTATATCTAGTCTAATTTTGAATTTCAGGAAGAAGATGAATCGCGCGGCTATTTTCTAATGCGCTGGCTCAGATCGGAGGTTTATTTAAAGACGATCCCGTGTTTCATCCTCTGTTTTTGCACACTGGCACTGACATCTTTAAACCCAGGCTGTGACACTTCCTGGCTTTAGCCTTGAGTTCCTAAATCTGGACAAGTCTGGCCCATTTCCACTGTGGAACGATGAGAGAGAGAGATAGAGATAGAGAGAGTGACTCTCAGACCCCATCCATGGATCTGGCTGTGGTCCAACAGCCCGGAAGCGACAGCGCAGTACATTATCTGTGTCCTGTCGACTATATATCAAAGGGCAGGGTCTAACCATGGTCATCTTTCCACCAGCAAAGATTCCAGGAAAAAAAAAACACAAATTTAATCACAAAGGAACGGTATATATAATATAAAGAGTACATAAATATATCTACAGAGCTTGGCACGAACATATATTTTTTTCTGTTTTGTCATTTGCTAATTACGGCATCTCATTAATTTTTTTGTGTATGAAGGGAAAATTATGATCGTTTTTACATTATGACAGCTTCAGAACTCACCCTCACTTTCACCAGTATATGTCATTTGGAACACAATTAAAACAGCATCGATGCCGCCATTAGCAATAAAAGAGGTCGGCGTATGAGGCGACGGTAAATTAGGTGTTCAGTGAGCATGTAATCCATTTAAGGGGTATTTCTAATTGTGGTTTGAATAAAAACCATGCTGCTTAGGAATACTTTACATCATCTCCCCCTATTTATCCAGCCAGGCGGTTGGGCAACTTCTTAATCAACGTGAATCACACAAATGCAGGATAAAATCCTCTGCTGATTGTCAGAGCTTGCGTCATATTAAAAACAGATTTTTTTAAGCCCTTGCTAAATGGCCTTCTTTCAGTATTCAAAATTGAAGTCATTTGTATTACAGAAACGATTTTAAAATTTTAGCATATAAGCCATAAGGCAGGGAAGATGGAAGTGGTCAATGTTCTGGGGATTTAATCTATGTTGAGTTTCTGGTATTCATATAAAATACGGACCTTTTCTGAAGCAGAGCTTTGTTTAAAAACAACATTTTTTACTTTTGGGTATACACTGTCCAGATATTAGTCTGTGATCATATCTGAAGTGCATATGTCTCTGTGATACTTAGCACACTGTTTTTTGATTGGTCAGGCTTGATACATGTAGAAATATTCTCATTACAGGCATAAGACAGCTCCTTTTTGATGTGCACCATAACTTGTCTAATATAAAAGTTTAGATTAACATTTTAGACATATATTAATCCTTGTGCTCCTCTGGATATCGTACATGGTCATTGTCTCGGCGAAGGTAGTTCCACATATAACATTCCCTATCATCACATGTACTCTTTTGATATCTCCTGAAATTCAGAATTATGAACATCCAAAACATCTGTGTATTGGAGTTTTTTTAATGCCCAGTGATAAAACGACCCACAATGCATTGCAGCCATGCTGCTGCTCCTGTTCGATCGAGGCCTGGTTTCGCCCTGCGGGCTGCAGTGAACTCTGGGGGACTGGCTGCGTGTCTGGTTACCGGGCATCGGGCCAAGATGAGGAGACTCTGACACTATTTGAAATCTGTTTTTCTCGGTAGTGGCTGCAATGCGGTCGGCAAAATGCCGTTCTCGCTCTGCCCCTGTTGCCCCTCTGACACATTGCACTCCATGTGGCTCCACAGAGAGGTCAGAAAATTAACAAAACCAGACTCTGCACACGGCTGCAAATCCTGCACATTTTGCCTTATGAATCACATGCCGTTGAGGATATTGTTGACGATATCGTTCTGCAACAAAGATTTTGAGTATAGCAGAACTTGTACCAAGAAGGGCTACTGAACTGATGTCTGACATGAAACCTATAAGCTTTGTGGGAAAACTCAAGCCATTTAACCTAATCAGGCTTTGCATAAAACAAATGGCAGAATGAGATATTTCAGGTTGAGTTCAGTTAGCAGAACGAGGGGATGTCGATGGAAATCAGTTATACAAAGCATTTACAGCGCTTGGAAAAGATTGCCCTTGGAATATTCAAGGCCAGGTTTGATGTATCTCTGGACACTGTAGAGTGAGGACAAAATGAGCCTAGTTGGTTTGAGAGGCCTGTTCTCAGCATTATATATTTTATGCTTATATATAACAATTGCCATTTTGTTGTTGCACAATTTCCTTTTACAAAAATCCAAACTCAAACTTGTAATATGTTAGACCTTGACCGTAGAATCTGCTATGTTACTAAAAATGTAATTACAGTTTAACAACTATACAAGAGTAAACCTTGACTTTGGTTTGTTTTGTGTTTTTCTGACACGCAAATTCATAATTGTCTTTTTGTCAAGTCTCCTTAGTTTTTGGGCATATTTTTGCATGATTACATAATAATTCTACCCAGGTTCAGCACTAGATTTTAATGACTTGTCTTATTAATTTCGATTTGTTTTATTTCAGTACTCTACTCTTGTTCCCTAAAGAACAGCCGGGGAAAACAAGACGTTTCATCCCAAGCACTTTTTATCTTGAATCAAAATTTCTATATTTTTAGGTATTTTAGAAAAGCGAAAATTGTCTTTTTAATGGAAGAACAGAAGAAGCACTGATGTGTTCCCCCTTGCTCTGTCCTCTTCCAGCTCGTCTCCCCCCCTCCAGCTGGCTCCACGGTGGCCGCTCTGGGCTGGGTGCATCCAGGCAGCGGGTGCACCGCTAAAGGGGGCCCCTTCAGCCGCCCGCCCTCAATGGGGTTTCACACAACGCTGCTTCCTCCCCACAGGGAAAGGAGGCGAAAACCGTATGTGAGCGAGAGAGAAAGAAGCCAACAGAGCAAAAATAGCCAGGAAGATCCCGCTGAGTAATCCACTGAGTTAAGATGTCCACTGTGAGACACCGTAGGGTGCATTCTCTTATTGGGGGATTCATGCAATTTTTATGCCGTAGAGTGACCACTTGTTTTCCAGGTTAAATCGTACACAGGGCCTGAAAGGATGGTAGGGTTTTATTTTGTGTGTTTTTAGACTGACGGGAATAAAAGGAAGTGGTTTACTTTCGAGTATGTGGGATATTGACCTGGTTTCTATTTTGAGCGAAAACAGCAAAAAAAAAAAAAAAGAAAAAAAAAGAGAAAAAAATCAAATGGCAAAAGTAAGATGACATAAATTTTCGATGAATGATGCCCTTAAAAGATAGCCTGGGGCAGACGCCTTCTTCTTTAGCTGATGTGTGCCATTTGTTCAACCGAAGTTCTTTTTTTTATATTTAATTGGAATGAAAATGGGGTGTAGTTGTTGGAGCGAGAGGCACTGTTTTTGAGGTGCTCTGTGATTGGTGGGTCAGGGGAGGCCATGAAAACATTCAGTGGATCATTGTGACCCAGCACAGAAAGAGGATAGATGTGTAACCTCTTTCTTAATAATTAATTAACTTAATAATACATATGCATTTATAAAAGACACAAATATTATATTATTAACAGAATACTATTTTCCATCCTCCATCTTATTCATATTACAATAAGCCCCAGCGGCCGCTTTCTATGTTACTAACGGAGGAAAATGGAGCCCAAGCAAAAGTACAGAAAATGCAATTACAGTTACAATGTAACTACTATGCAAGTCCAAGGAAACACTAAATATTACAGTGTTTTCGTCTTTACATTCATGTCTAACCTAACTCCTATATAAACTCATAACCATGCATAACCATGTGTAACTTTCACTGGTCATGTGACTGTATGATATTGAATTTTCTTTGAAAATTGATGTGGATCTGCTGGGGCATAGTTGAATTGCGCAGCCTATTTGATTTTATATGTAAAGATTATTTTTAGCTGGTAGGTATGAGGCATATTGGTCATACACACCAATATTTGGCTTTATTTGCAACGTTTTCCAATGTATAATAATTTTTCTGATTTTCCTTCATTTAATTTTCTAGCTGTCACATCTCTGATCCTGCTACTGGGCTCATACAAGTTAACAGACAATTTCAGCTAAATCTACCTTCTGATTTCACCTAAAAAATGGCGACGTGGAATTTCACGGAACTAGCTGGAAAAGCAATGTCCTCTCATTTGCACAGTAAATTTATGTACAGCATAGCTATGTTATATTTTTCCCGGATGAAGCTATCAAATTGATTTTATGGCCAAATTTATTCATTTTATGACAGGAGTGAGTTTGTGGCCTTGGATCATTGTGCTATGCGATTTTCCCACCCACAGGAAGTAAAACTTAAGCTGAGAAGCTTCAGGTTGGGTCAACTGGGGTTTTAAGCAGTGCAAAGGTTGCTGGCCGTAATGCAAATTTAAGCTGGTTCTCACCTCGCACCATGGACCCAAGAGCGTGGGTACATCCATCAAAGGCAGCTGTTGGAGAAGACTGGGCCGAATATGAGGTTTGTCCTCCCCCACACCATGTCAGCCGTGCCCTTAGCTGACTGAGTCAAACGGACACCTTCAATAATTCACGTACAAAGCTTGGGTACAGCGGGCTCGTCCTCATGTCGCCGTTTCCAGTCTCACCTCCCGCCCTGCTTCCTCATGCCCTCCTCCTCCTTCCCACACTCTGCCGGGGTTACAGACCTCAACAGTGACCCTGAGCTAAGGAAGTCACCACAGGGTGTCGGGAAGGTGGGAGCATTCAATTCGCGTTCATTTCATTTGCGGTGAATCATGGGAAGGGTTGAGAGAGAGAGGGGGAGTGAGCGGGAGACTTTGACTCTAGGGGTTTCCTTTATTGCACAGTAACCAGTAACCTTTCCATGTTATAAAAAAGGAGTGATTGAGATATAAAATAAAAAAGAGAGGGAGAGGGAGATATAAAAATACCATTCAGTACAGGGTGACTGTGATTGGGGGCGGGGTGTGGGTGGGGGCGGAGGGGCGCTGTTCAGGTGCAACACAAGATTTTCTTGTCACAACAACAGAATTTGAATTAGCATTTGAGAGAGAGAGAGAGAGAGAAAGAGACTGGTGGATGGAGTGACAGAAAATGATAGAGAGAAGAGAAGGAGGGAAAAAAAGACTTTCACTGTGCCATCCCTCCTCAAACTCCATACTCCCACAGAAAAAGGAAAATAGATTAAAAAGCCCCCACAAGCTATCAATCCATCACAAAGCACTCAGTCCAAACAGGTCCTCGTCCCATTCTCATTCAGCACAACCCAAACCCAGCCCCCCCCCCCCCCCACCACTCCAATTGCATGCTCCCATAAAACCGCACCGTCTTTCAAAAAACCACCACACCATGGGTCACCCTGAAAGACACAAACTCAGTCCTGGGGCGCACTGGGACAATACACGTAAAAACCAAAAGTGCATCATTTGACCCGCAATTACGAGGCCTGTTTTTCTGACTGACCCATGTCTCCTGTTTCGCCTGCAGTAACACTCCGCTGAAAACCTGCGCCTCGGACTGAAAACAACATCCCAAAAAAAAGAGAAAGAGAGAGAATGGGGGAAATAAGAAAGAGAAATAAGGGACCGATGAGAGACCATCAAAATACATTCTTTCTTTTTCAGGTATCAGTGTACATTTTTGTTGATTTACTGAGCTGTTGTTCTTCTTGTCATTACAGTTGTCCAAGTTGCAAGTCCAAGTCCAAGTTTACAAATCTGTGTGGATACATTAACTTATGAATTGCTGTCAGTACATCACATAAATTTGAGGGTGAACTAGTGAGAGACGTGACGAGACAGAACGAGAAGCACAGACAGAGAAGAAGACTTCTGGAGACTCCCGCAGTGCTCGAGCTGACAGATCTTGTCCCCAAAGGTTTCTGGATTCAGCCGAAGAAATGGCGTGAAAACGGACACGATTGCCTTTTATGTCTGGTACAAAGAAAGCTGAAAGAGAAGCTAAGAGAGCAAGGCTGAGCAAAGACCCACCAGAGACTCAAACACAGAGACCATCGACCGATATATCTGCTGTTTTGACAGTCTTATATCATATGTCAGAAGCTGAAAGACACTGTTGTGACAGGTTATAACAGGTGTTATGTCATGCTTATGGCAGTGTTATGTAGGCTTTATGATGCATAGCTTGGGTAAAGTGTTACCTTTTATATGTTGCTGTTGAGCTGCTACTATAAAATCATATGTGCTCTCTATCTATGTCTATATATATCTATCTCTATATGTGCGCTCTATATATGGAATGTCATACTACTGTGTTTATTTAACCTACATATGGACAGAAAATGAAAACCAGGTTTTTACAGTAAATCTGGCAGTCTTAAATCAATGCAACCGCATGAATGTTGAGCGTTGTGCATTGCCCTAGTAAACTAACTAATAAATAATTAAATGAATAAATAAACAAATAAATAAACACTGTGTTCATTCATGCATAAAACTGTAATAATATTTCATTTCAATTCAACATGAGTTTGTTGATCCCCTCGGGGGCAATTAAGACAGGCAGTCACACAAGTTCCATCCTCGCCACGTACAGAACAAAACAAGCATCACACAAACGTCACATCTGTCTTTTCTTTCCCGTGTCTGATACATGAATAGAAAGTTCACATCATCATCTGTGCATTTTCAGAGCTTTACGGCTCTGTGTCTAATTATAATTTATTCGAAACAACATGGAGCTAAAGCCGGTCAAAGGAAATGTAATGAAAACAGTTTGTCCCATTTCAGGGTAAGTTAGCTTTTTCATGTCAATGATATACAAGGATGAGAATGGGCCGTTCAGACTCTTTCAGCTCTTCATTTACCGACAACCAAAAGAGTCGCCAGCACTGCATAAAATCTTAAACACTTCAAGGGTCTCCACCTTTACTACTCACCATGGGGAAACTTACTTCACTGAATTCAGACACTTCACTCACCCCAAAGTATTAAGTTGTACATTCACAAGGAAACAATTACATTACTTTCATTTTAGCTGATGCTTTTATCCAAAGCGACTTACAGTTGATTAGACTAACCAAGGGCCAATCTCCCCTGGGAGCAATGTGGGGTTAAGGGCCCAATAGCAATGGTTTTCTTGCTGTGGCTGGACTGGGACTTGAACCACCAAACTCAGGGGTGCCAGTCATGTACCTTAGCCACTAGGCTATAGGCTATAGACTGCCCCCATGAGAGTCTCCAGCTCTTTAACAGTTCCATATCTGAGGGTATTGTGACGTGGATGGTTAACCCTAGCTTCAGAAAGTAGAAGTACTATCATGTATTTGCTCCACACTTGTGGTGAATCATCTGATTTGAATTATCACAGCTCTTTAGCCAGGTAGGAGAGCTAATTTGGTCATTGGTGGCACAAATACGTGGTAATACTTGTGCTTTCTGAAGCTGGGCTTCTCCAACCCTGCTCTGAACGGACATTATCACACATGATGAATGATCATGGGGTTCGTTAGAAACTTAAATAACTCTTTTCGGGCAAGTCAGCAACTTGCAGGCTTTAAGTTTACAGCCTCTGTTTTCCCATGAGCCTTTTTGACACGCATAGTGCCAGCACGGCGGCTATAAAAAGAGGGTCATTTGCTTGTAGTTCCTTTGATTCTGAGCGAGCGTGTTTCGAGTGTCTTTGGTCTGGTTTTATAACCTCTAGCTGCTAATTGCTTCGTTCTGAGCGGCTCGCAATTTCGTACTCAGTGTTATCACTCCCCATCGAAGCAAGGGCAAGCGTCGGGGACACAGTTCTGAATTAACCCTTTCTGACCTCTCAAAAGGAAAGTCGTACTCAGTCAAGAGCAATCAGTTCCAGCTTTCTCCTCATCTGAACCCATGTTCCAACTCTCACTAATGCTGAGAAGCCACTAAACGTACGACCCCTCTAAAACTTTACATCCGGATTTTAATGGTCAGACCTACCTCAAAGCACTAATTGAAATTCTTGAATCCTTTGGACATTAGATGAAATCCTGCAGATTAAAAGAAACAACTACTCTGATGAAACATTTGATCTTTTATCATCATATATTCTGGTTAGTGTTACATGCTTCACTGAAAGTTTTCCCGAAACAGCTTCAATCCATCCATCCATCCATCCATCATCTGTACCTGCTACCATCCAATTTAATGTTGCAGGGGGACCATATCCCAGAATGCATTTGGCTAAAGGCAGGGAGACTCTGCGGCCAGGTTACAAGTACATTTCAGGGCCAGACAGACCAACACTTTCTCACACACACTCACACCTAAGGACAATGTGGAGAGTCCTTGTGGTCCTTGTGCCTTTTGACTATGGGAGGAAGCGGGACACCCCAGAGAAAACCCATGTGAGTTCAAGGGGTATGTGTGAGAATGAGGACTTGCAAAATCCATATCCAAAAAGCCCAAGGTGGCAACTAAACCTAGATCCCTCCATCGCTGAGGCCGCAATGCTAACCACCGAGTGCCTGCACCACCTTTTTCCATAATCAAGTGAAATGCATCGCAAATTCATATTTGATATTTTCACTAAATATGGATTTCAACCTGCCTTTATCATTATTTGATTTTACAATAAATATCAACATCTGTTAAAAAAACACTTTTTTTTATTACAAAACAGGTACCACCAAGGAAACTGGGATCAAAAAGCTTACCCTTTAATGTGCAACTGCTTCAATATTGTTTGGCAGTATCCTCTATGATTTTTTTTTCATTTTTTTGAAATTATCATAATCTCCCATCAAATTATATTCTTCGCACCAGCTGTGCTGTTTAGCTTGTGGTTTATCTCCTCAAATAACCAGTCTTCAAAAGACCCTTTGAACTTGGTGTGGCCTCTCCGTCTCCAGGGAGCTGTAACAGTAGACGTTCTTATTGGCTCTGAAGAGCACCGGTGCGGCGCCTTTCACTCCGTGTGATGCAGATTCACGGTAAATGGCTCAGAAAGCCAGAGCTGTAGCTCTGGGCCTGCCACTTACCCATTCAGTCCCTGTGTGCGGCAGTTTAAAAATGCCTGGTAATTTTGCTGTAAGTACAGCGCTAAGGGCTAAGGGCTAACTCGCGTGCTGTAGTGTGACGGCCCCCTTGGATCCAGGCAAGCTGGTTGGTTCTGATGGATTGATTCAGGACTTTAAAGTCGGATCAGAGAAATCTTTCTTTCTGCATTACATTTTATTGTTCTTTCATCCTCAGTAGTGGAAGAAAAAGAACAGAATTATTCAAACCAACAAAGAAATGCAGCAAAGAAAAGAAAACAGGGTTTAAAATAAAAATGTCCCAACATTTACAAACTAATTAAAATAAATTGTATATTTTTAAAAGTGTAAGTGTAAAAAATAAGTTTAAAAGTATTAAGTTTATAAGATATTCACTGTGGTACATGCACAGCAACCCACCATTCTGCCTGTGCCAACATAGTTACAGGTGTATACATTCATATCTGAATGATGGCATTTTCTCTACAGACCGTACAGTATTTTTTCTACCCAATCTAGGTCAAATGTATGAATATTTGGTCAGTGACATAACAGAAGCAGCAGCGTTTTTCTCACTACCCCACAAAATACAGGATGAACACAGTATGCATATAGCCCAGTTCAACCACCTCTGGGTCTGCATCAAAGGTCAATGAGTCTCCTCCACATCATGGTTCAAACCTTCATATAGTTGGCCTACATCCCATAATCCCGGGGCATGGAGGAAAGGAGGAGGAAAGGAGGAAAGGAGAGAGAATGGAACGCAGGACTACTCTCACCTACATCCACCTGATCTATAGCCCATTGGCAGATGACAGTCATGTGACAGACATATCAGCTAGTCTGTTGGTGGGTCAGAACTTTAAAGTGTACAGATGTTATGGCATAAAGGTTAGCTGAGCTTGAAACTCCAAGGTCGCTGGTTCGGTTCCCACATAGGGCACTGTCACTGAACCTATCTTCGCAAAGTACAATATCTAGCAGCGTAAAATCTGTAGTGTATACACGTTATACTCTGTAAGTCACTCTGGATAAGGGCATCTGCTAAATGGCTGAAATATGAATGTGGTATAATGGACAGTGCCCTGGTTAAAGTGGTAGACAGGCCTCTCTCCATCCCTTTGATGCTCTTACACCTCGGCTCCTGCTCCACTTTAAGCATCACAGCCTTAGTGTTGTCGTCTCATTCCGCCCAGCGACGACCGCTTTTATCAGGTGACGTGCGTCTTGATGCTCTTTCACTTTGGCTGTGATCAGATACATAGCTTCTGGGACTCTAGAGTGAGTGAGTGTGTGCATTAAACTCACCGACTCAATTGTTGTGTTTTGTTGATGTTTAGCTGAAAGGTGAACTTTGACCTCTCCTGTCCATTTATCACTGTCCTGAAACCCACTCACCTGAAATGGAATACATCTGTGTCTTTTCAGTCAAAAGGCTCCTTTTCACTATTCCATCTCACTCCTTGCCTTTTATATGTTTTAAACAAGCTACCAGTAGTACCTCACAGATGTGAACATGTTGGGCGGTTCGTAACTCTGAAAATTATGCCAAAACGTAGAGAACCTGACACAACAAAGAGAATTATCAAAGAGAAACACTTAATAGTAGAGAGTACCCATACAAGACTGCATGGCAAGCAAGGCAGCAAGGATCCTTTTAATGGGGACAGACAATCGAGAGGAGAACATCATCGCATCATTGATCGTAAAGGTAATAATACTGTAATTATTTGCATATTATTCTTATAAATTGCACCCAGCCAATTGTTTGCCTTTTAAAACACATTGTGCAGCCACTACTTTGAATCTTTCAGTGGCATTCATTTTAGGAATCGTGCTAATCATGACAAAATTGAACATTTTTTGTCTACGGTATGTATGATAAAATTTCAGTCTTTTTTTCACATCAGAGATCGCCATTGATAAGCCATAATTAAAACACAGCTTCTTTATTGACGCCCATATCTGGTGTTTTTTTGTCTGTTTTTATACTTTTCCTCCACAGACTTAAGGTCTGAGAGATGCCGCTACAACATAGTGTGAGAGTTTGTTTGTGTGCATGCATATGTGTGTGTGTTTGGGCGTGGGTGTCTGTGTATGTGCAAGCGCTCGTGTGAATCGCACGTTTTGAATATTGACAGCATTATTTTATCCTGTATTTATAACAAATATTCAGGAATATCACAGGTGAAATTTTGATGGTGTATTATTCAGCGAGAAACGCAATAACTATTGTTGTGCAATATGAAGGTAATAACTGCACTACAATTCCCATAAGTCTCTGGTGAGAATAGAAGGCTGAATCTTCATCTAGGAGAGAGATATTTCTTCACCTCAGGAAGATACTTTGAGTCGCAGGCTTTTGTCTGAAATCGAAGTAATTTCGGAGGTGTAATTTCAGTCAAGGTAATTTTCTGGCTCCCGAGTCTGACAGAGGTGGCAGCCGAAGTCCCTCTAATAAAAGTCACATTGATGGCAGCTTTTTCCCTTTATATTTTTAGCAGTGAGTTCAATTTGAAGAGCCAGACACAGAGCACTTACAAGCCTCGCACTTCATATTGCTTGGTTTTGAATCCGGCCTTCATCAATCAGTAGAATTCGAATCGATCTGTTTGGCACTGGATAGTGCGATGCGCCACAAATGTTTCAATCTTTGTTTCCAGGCATGTCACCCACAAAAAAAAATGTTCTCATCCAGACTCAAATACACAGGTCACCTGTGAGTGAATGACCTATTGCACTATTTGTGTTAACATTGAAGAAAACTTTGAGCTATGGTTTTGTCTGGAAACGGAGGTTTTTGATTAATGTCATGTTTGTTTGGACAGTGATGGCTGGAGATGAATGCAACATGGAGGAAATGGGAAGCCTGCCTTTTTCTGTTTGGGGTGGTTATTGTAGGCCACAAAAAAAGCTGAATTTGAATTGGAACCAGTTGTATTATCTTAATACATCTTAGTGTTTGCCTTATTCACAGTGTACAGCAAAGATAATTTGCAAACATTCAAGTACATTTTGATTTTGCTGCATTCAATCAATGTTTGTTCTTAAATTTTACTGTAAAAAAATACATATTTTTGATTTTCAGCTTCACAGGCTCAGGTAGACAAGGTGATTTTGGTTATCGTATCGCAAACCTCAAGAAACTCTGTTTGTCCCTGGGCAAAGAAAAACATTAATCAAATGTAAGGCCAAATTCTGACTGGTATCAGGCCATAGTGATTATTTCCATCCATATGGGGGTTTTGTTTGTGATATAGTCTTCAAGTCATACGGCTCGATATTTCACTTAAACTATTTGGGTAAAGTGCCTTGGACAAGTATCCCACCTGAGAAGAGAACCTGCAGCTTTTGAGGATAAACCCACATTCTCTGACCATGATACTACATTCCCATTAGAAGCACGGGATAGTCACTCTTATTTTGTGGCCCAGATTGGAAACACAAGCACATATTGTGTAGTGGCTCTATTCAGAGACATGGCCCCTATTATTCCCTATCTCTTCAGCGATAACAGTACAGTATGTTTGTCTATGCAAATACAAAAACCAGCGTATGTTTTTCCCAGGGTCTTCACAGGAAATTCTGTGGAAAGAAATGACCATCCTGATGGTTTCCATGGCTGCTGAAAGGCAGAGAACCCTCTAGAGCTTTCAGGAGCAGAGGGGCCCGGAAAGGAAAAACAAGAGACACATCCTTCAATGTGATGACAAAACAAAAAAAGCAAAAGATAATTAATCAGAATATTCCCAAGGGGAAGGAGAGGGAGGGGAGAAAAATCTGACAAAAGCTCCCGGCGTGGCCGACCGCGGAGAGTAAACAAAATAAATAAATAAAGAAAGTGAAAAGTCGGGGCGAAAAAAAAATTCTCACCATCAGCAAAAACATCGCTGTGACAACCCGACGAAGCCAGCCGGCGAGAATAACATCCGAGGAGGAAGCAATTAAGCGATCGGGGGCCCGCAGTGCAGACAAAATGTCAGCCGCCGAATAAAGGGAACGAAGGAGCGAGCGGGAGAGAGGGAGGGAGGGGGTAGGACGCACTCGGTGTTGGTCCCATGGCAACGACAACATTGGCGACGCGATGCACCGTGCAGCGATCGGAGGCTGTGTTGGATAACGGTCCCCCCCGAAAATCTGCATTCCGGGGCTGCCATTCTTGAGTCACCGAATCAATGGAAAAAGTGGATGTATTTACCCTGCAGGCCCTCCTGTCTCAGAAAAGACAAAACGAGAGAGAGAGCACAAGCAGAGCCTGTCTACTGTAAGCCAGCCATTAATTTCCAGGAATACAAGTTAGGTTCAGTTCAGCATTCTTCTCTTCTCTTCTCTTCTCTTCATCCAGGAATATTTACACAGAGTTTCACCATAGATGTTACCTATAATTAAAGCACCGATTCTTCTCCTGTCTTATTTGGTACCTTGCAGTTCAGCTGACACCTACTGTGTGAACCTACTCCTTTTAAACGAATAATAATTCAACTGGCCACAATAATGCTGTGAATAATTAAATTAAGACAGATAAAGCCTAAAAAGTTTTAGTCCGACAAATTCTAATTCTTGGAAAATCCAGAAAACATGCTATCATTCCAGCATCCACCAGGTGCTGTTGTGCTCATTTGGTATGAATCAAATTACAAACTGAGATGATGCAGGTAGCCTAAAATGTATTCTTCCATCACGAGATATTGTGATATTTTGGTCCTTTCACTACCAGACTTACTATTGGTTCTGGAACTAGCAACATGCTGAATGAACAGGAATGAAAAAGGTATATTGGTGGGTAACTAGGGCTCAGTCGCCAGAATGATGAAGTATCGCTTTAAGTACAGAATCTGTGTCAGCATCTGGGTGACTGAATTAAAGGCTAAAAAAGCATTCTGGCCCCTGCAAATGCATTTATGTAATATTCTCTATGTAACCGAACATACTGCATGCACTTCGGAAAAAAGTTATGCAATTGGGCCGAGAACACTCAGCTATATCAGAGAACAGCCGATGCAACGCTGCACTGTAATTAGGCTACATTATAGCAGAGAGAGAGAGTAAGGTTCAATGATCTACTTTGATTTTATTTGAAAAGATGGTCGGAAAAAACCAATACTCTGGTTTGAGCGATGGTATGGAGGACATGGAGAGACTGAGAGGGGCATGATGGGTAATAGGGTATTCTTAGGTGTCAGGTCTCCAGATTGATTTCGTTGAGAGGTGCGGCCTGACAGGGAGCATCACAGAATAAAGCCCCTAAGCGCCAAGCTGTCAGGTTTGACTGCGCAGGTCCCTCTCCCCGTCTGTGCCTGCATTAGTGCTGACTGTCTGCGCAGACAGACACACATCATTAGTGCCGGGGCCTGCGCATGCACATGCATCATTATAGCTGACCGCCTGCGCAGACACACACCATTAGTGCTGACCGCCTGCGCAGACACACACACCATTAGTGCTAACAGTCTGCGCAGACACACGCATCATTAGTGCTGGCTGTCTGCGCAATAACATGCATCATTAGCGATGGATGCTTGTGCAGACACTCAGCCCACAACTTTAGCAGTCGGTACACACTCTTCACACACTCATCACCTGCGCCCACTTTCACCAGAGCTGAGGTTACACCCTGGGCATTATGGGTTGCAAGTCGATTCTTCTCTTATTAGCATGAAACGATACTGTTTCGCCCCAAAGCCATCTTTCTCACTTGAAGGTGCTTCTGTGGGAAAGAGGGCAAACCTAGCCTCAGGAGGCCAATGTTTCCTGGATCAATGCAGCCAAGAGAAAACATTCCTTTGCCTCGCTGTTCACTTAAAGTTACAGCAGCTAAGAATTAAAAAACCCCTTTAACGGTGCTGTTCTCCCACTAACACCATCTCGCACCCAGTTCCTCCCCAGAGCTCTCACCTAACCATTCTGATTCGAGTTCGCGCGGGCACGATTTAATTGAAAGAAAAGGTAGCCTCTTATGGCACTGCTAAGGAAGTGAATGTGATTGGCTCGTCATTCCCAGTCCAATACCCTGCTTTTTCAAAGGCAAATATACAGTGAAACAATAACGTGTGTAGATCTGATATTTTTACACAGGGTCCCACTCAACTGCTAGCTACCAGCTTCTAATTTCTAATGTAAAATTCAAATCTCCTGCAGCTTTAACAGTCACGAATAAAAAAGCCTGTCTTCAAAAAGATGAGAAAAAGTACTTGAATATCACGTAATATTAGACTAGTTTTAGTCACAAGATGTTTTGAATAAATTGTATTAATGGCCTGAGTCACAAAACAACAGCAACACATTACTTTCAATTCATTCTGTTCAAGTAAAAAATGGTTAAAAAAGATATAAGGCTTTTTAATGATGCCGATGGATTTTTTGAGCGACAATGTATAGATGCTACCAGCTTACCATGTATCCAGATCCTAAAAATAGAAATTTTACGGTAAGTTTTTTTCTGTCCACCGGGCAGTTTCAGGAGAGGGAGCAAAAGCGATAGAGGCATGTGCTGCATTAGATCGTTCTGCTAGCGCTGTCACTCTGGGGGAAGAAAGGGGTTTTTTTTTTTGCTGCGTCTGACCGGCAAGCGATACCAACGCTTGCACATGCTCAGAAACAGGCGGCTGGGAGGGCCACTATGCTCTCAGAGAATGCAACTGCTTTTGGCCAATGACCTTTGCGTGTCTCCATATAGGCTTCTATTAGATGTGACTTAAATGTGATGTGTCATACCTTTGAGCTTTTTTTCTGCAGTGCAAGGAAAAAGAACAAAAACCAGCAGATATAACAGAAAAAATGCATTCTTTATTATATTATTATAAAATGATATTATTATTATTAGCAGTATACCTTGTAAGACTTTTTCGGTACATAAGCAAAATTTTTCCCACTGTGCTAAGAAACATAAGAACTTATTTACATATTCTTAAAAAATTTCATACCCTGTTTTTCTTTCTTAAATAGAGAGGTGTGCTTTTATGCTTTCCTTTTATTGAAATCTGAGACCACAAAACCACTGCTTTGTACAGCATGAACCCTAATATATATATATCCTTAAGGATGTCCAGTGATTTGACTTATGGTAGTGTGGTATTATCAGGGGGTGAACGGTGACAGTGGACATCCCATAATACCAGACAGAGAACAGAGAGGATGGTCCTAACGGTTCTTTTTTCTTGGCTGCCAGCCGATATATTTGCAGAAAAAGGGGTGGGGGAGGATTGTGTGGTCTATCACTACAGGCTACTGATATTATTTATTTATTTGTTTATTCATTTGGCAGATGCACTTACCCAGAGTGACTCACAAGGTCATAGAGACGAGATACAGTAAAATGCGTTTCACAGAGACGTCAAGAACAACGGAAACAATGATACCGAGTGGCTAGAAAATGAGAGTCATACTAACACACTAAGCACAATGCTTATGTAGTATACGGCATACTCACACGGACATACAGCCTACTTATGGTCTACATGAACGTACTGTACAATATTCATAATGCATTTTTAAGAGTCAGATCTTTGACAAATACCATACTATTGGAATACTATTTTCAAAATATTAAAGGATTCATGATATCCTGTTCCAAAACCATGTTAATTACTTTTTAGATGCTGGTAAAATCTGAAGTTATGTAGATCCCTGGGAATGTTTATGTTAGAATTAGAACATGTTATTACTCAAAATGCACCATTGTGTCCCAGCTAACACAAATTGTTTTCATAACATTGGGAAATACTTAGTCATATTCTAACTGGGTTTTGACCTAATGCTACAAAATTAATATTCCTCAAACATTTTAGGGTTCAGTAGCGTGAATGTGCAGACAACATTGAATGTGCGAAGAAGGAGTTTACTGTGATGTGGCGAGTTATATTACAGTACAGACATTTGATCTTGGGCTTGGTGTCCAAGGGGGTAGAGTCGTTCCTCACAATTTTGGGTGAGGTGAACCCCCCACCCAACCACTATAAGGAAAGAGAATGAGAAAGAGAAATACAGAGAGAAGGAAGTAGACATGAAGGTGGAGATGGGGAGGAGGAGGGATGCCAGATGCAGGGTGCATGATGGGAGATATAGTACGTGGCAATTTAATACCTGCACAGAAAACCAGATTGGACGGGTAGAGGTATTTGAATGTGGGGTTGACTGAAAATACTTCACCCAAACTTTTGTTTTGACAAACTCCATATGTTATATTGTTCCAAAGTTATGTCAAGGTCACAAGAAAACCTTCAAGGTAAATAATATTCAAAAAGCGCTGAGGAAACTGTACCAAACTTGTGTCTTAGGAACATCTGCCCAAACATTCTAGGAATGTTCTGGCAACCAAAAAATGTCGGCTTGGGTGACATCAATTTATAATTATCCGAATACTCATAAAAGGTTTTATAAATGAATGAAAGAATGACTACATATCTCTGGTGATTAAATAGTTAAAGTATCTTAAATGATTGATAAGAGGTAAACTAACGTGTCAAATGTAACCCAAGGGGTGAGACCAAAAGTGCGACTGACAGATACTGGGATTACACCAGTGACCTTCTGCCAAATGACATTAAGGGTTTCCAGCAGAACCTCCAGACACAGTGCAGATGCAGGAATTTTAAATCCCCTCAAAATATTCATGAAAAACCCCCATCTTCAATTGACTCTTATACAAAACTTTCCAAGTTTTTCTGCCCTATATCTCCCTTTAAATTCCTCATCCATCATCTGCTGTCATATATTCTTAAACTACCCTCATTATTTTTTCTAACATTTCTATATTTGTGGAAAAAGACCTACGCTTGAGGAGATATCCCCCAATCTGGCAACCTTTCCCAGCTGGCACACTTGTCTCTATTGTGCTAGCATCACTGTCACTCATATAGCCCTCGGTTTTGAAGGCATGGTGTCAGTGATGACCGATCAAAACAAGACTAGGACTTATTACACAGATTATTCAATGGTTAATCCCTTTAAAGAAAATTTTACATTATTATTGTTGTCATGTGAGAATACACGATATTATTAAAACGTGTGAATGAAAATGGAAAAGGAAAAACGGAGTGACCTGCTAACCGGCAGGTCTGCAGATTGCTCAGTTGTTCTTTCTACAGTACCGACCCTTTTGTCACTTTCCCACAGCCCTCAGTTTCAAAGTGGAGGTGTCAGTGATGACCAATCAAAACACAGCACAGTTGTAGTTTAGGATCGTTTATCGTGCTTGTCTGAAAGCATTATCTTTCCCCCATGCGGTAGGAAGGTGCGATTTTTGTGCTTGCCTTTCCCAGTTGTGGCAAGGAGAGTAGTCTCAGAATCTGCCTCCAAGACATAGATACAGCCTTCGCCCCCACCAACAAAAAAAAAATATATATATGTAAATAAAAAATATAAATAAAAATCTTTACTCAGACAAAGTCCTTGTGATGACTGAATTATTGTCCATTTTCGCCTGTGCTTTTTGCCTTCCAGAATACCGTCACGGCAGATCCTAGCCAGAACATTAGTCAGCCAGCGCGTGAGCGGTTTGCCAACAGCAAGGTTTCTGGGGCTTGACAACAAGTGCTTCAGGCAAGATGGCAGCCGCATGCAGCTCGCCATCACCATGCCTCTACAGTGCCGATTTACAGGAAGCCTAATGTCTGGTACGGTTTCCAGCAAATTACTTAATCTTTCTACTACCATTGAGATAATCTGATCTGAACAAGGAGACCCAGAAAAAAAACATCACTCACCACATCCAGAGACAGGCAGCATCTCCAGGCATTCCTAGAAAGATGCGATTGGCAGCTCATGGGGACCATCTGCCGCCTCTTGTCTCTGAGGTTGCAAGATGGCCGCTAGATCTTGGCCTCTTCTCTTGATTCTTATTCGGCAGGTTTCAAAACGATCACTGAATCTTTTGGGGATGGTTCTGGGTAAAGAAATCCTTGAATGAGTGGGCGGGTGGTAGAAAATTTGTTCAGCAAGGGGATAATAGTGGTTGGCGGTGTGACGAACTGACAAACCATGGCAACATATGGAAGGGTAATTACATCAGTACAATGACAAAACGGGAAAATATCCCAAACTGCAAATGTACTACAGATTTATATTCATTTAAATTTATTTTTCAGTGTGGGGGGAAGGGGGTGGGGATGGGATGTCCAGGATCCCGAGTCCCCCCTTGTTTTGTACCCCGCCTCTTGGCACTGTTGGAAAAGTGCCTGAGCATGCTTGCCAGCGTGAAGCGATCCGCGTGCCACCAGCTGCATTAACACAACGGCACTGGCAGCCATGGCGATGAGCGTGCTGCCATGGCGGCTGTCCTCCCGGCGCAGCTGTGCCAAAGAGAGCCACAGAGCGATCCGTCAAACGGGAACCGAAGCCCACCGGTCCCTGGCGCCGAACGGCACAAGCAGATTAACGGGATAACGGATGGCTCCCGAAAACAACCACTGCCGCCTTCTCAGGGACTTGAGTCATCTGAGAGTGGTGCTGTCAACAGCTTGGCTTCTCCCGAATCCTGTTGGCACCACCTGGTGCAAACAACCAACATCCAGGGGTATCTTGACTCGACATGTTATTCATATCCAAAAAAAAAATTCTATGTATATGGGCCATTATAAAGTGTATTTGCAGCTTTGTCAATATACACCATATACCTCCGAAATATTACTACTAGTTTAAACTTTCACATTTCTGCAATGGTCCAATTCAAGTCAATATGACATTTTTACAGAAATGCTGAGCGCGTCTCTTCAAAATGTTCGCAATCCAGATAACTAATGACAAAGAGATATCTGTAGAATCTTGTTTAGTTCCCTAAAAATTCCTGCAATGTCAGGGTGAAATACAGTGGTTCTCAGAGGCAGGATTTGACATTGGACTATAAAGGCTTTAAATGGTTGTCTTATGCCAAAAAACTAGCAATAATTATAAGAAAAATACTGAAAGCTTGTTTTAAAAAAATTCCATTAAACACAAACGAAAAATTTTTATTTCCAAGCTGAATTTCAGTTCAATGAAACAGATGGATAATTTACTCATGAGTTTCTTCAGTAAATTATTTGGAAGTACTGCAAGTTTTAAAACGTACAGCTTCTTTGGTTACAGCGACTGGAAAGTCTGCAACTCAGATTACGTTGGCACAGAATCAATGATTCATTTCTCAAAACAAAGATGAGCTCAATGAGTAGTTGACATTGTAACCATCTACAGTTCTTATCTGTTATGGTTGGCCAGACGTCTTCCGATCCTTCCCCTCCGAGCCAAGCATAATAAGGTACGAAGAGCAACGAACCGAATGACATAACTATCATTGTTAAACAGAGTTCAGTACCCCAAAACACAAAACATCAAGCCTACTGAGATGACAGGAAACCCCCCTCCCCCCTCCCCCAACCCCCAAACCCAAAGCATTACAAATTTCTTTACTTTATTTCTCTACAGGAACCCTTCAACCCATCCGCGCACCCGATGCAAATCCGATGCTCTTTCCGAAAAAGTCACATTTAAATTTTAAATTGACCATGAATTTTATATCATTTGCATTATATTCAGGCGAACTCTCCGGAGCGTACGTCGTGAAAAAAAAAATGGTTTTTAAGAAGCCAAATGGATTTCTATGAATAAGTTAAGACTTGTACTACATACGCAACGTCAAGCTGGTAGAGGAGGCCGCTAAGTAAACCCGTGAGGGGGACCTATTAGGGCAGGTTTTTCGGCGGGAGAAAAAAAACGCAGGCTGCCGAAAGGTCTCCTTTCATGGGCAGTGCAAATCAACGCTCCAGTAGACTTTCTCTCCCCAGGGAACGACCCCCGGAGTAAAAATAAATCTTGACAGAATAGAAACGCGGACTCTTGTCTTGCGACAGCCGTTTCTTGTATCACCGCGACATACTTTGCTGTCCCCAAATAAAACCGACGCAAAAAAAAAGGACAAAAATCAGCTTTCATTTGTATTTGTCGAGAAGAAAAGGGATGGAGATGGAATAATTAGTCTGTGGTAGTTCTTAGGTTTTTAGGAGAGCTTGCCTTATGACGCTTTCGCGGTTCGTAATCAGGGCAGTCAGGACGAACGGTAACAGGGGAAGGAAAAAAAGAAATTTTATCCTGAGACAAATGCTTCGTCTCTCACAGCACTTGGGTAGGGCAGCTGTTGGAGGGATGAGGCGGTGTTCTAGGTGATAAAACAAGGCCCAGCTGCCTGGGACTTCATTTTTAATTACATGCTTTGCTGACCCAATAATCAGGTCACCCTCAAGGAGACGGCAAACAAAGTAACTGTCAGCCGCCTGCAGACAGTTTGATTTCGCGTTTTTCCTGCACTTGAAAAACTTGATTGTTTCTTCAGACACAGATTAGCTTCCAGGTAGACAGCAAGACAACACAAAAAACAAACAAAACAAACAAACATCAAAAACGCCGCTGGGCTCAGCCGCACCTGCTACGTGTTACTCATGATTTGTATTTTTGTTTCTTGGTGTGTGTATTGTGGTTATAGCTTGACAGTAATGACGGCGCAATGAGGTTTCAGAAACCTTTGCAACAATCGTTGCAAGGATACCTCTGTATCCTTTGTCACAACAAGCTGTCAGAGATTCTGGGCATGTCTTTGAAAACGGTTTCTCACCCATCAGCAACGATGCTAACACCTCGCACCCACATAGTGTCCATCGATACAAAGTGAGCCAGTGCCAGTAAACATGTGGCCTAAAACTAGTCTTCAGTGCACCAGAGAATTTGTTTCTATTGACATTATTACAGTCATTATGCACCTTCAGGTAAACATTGGATTGATGAATACCTACGTATACCCAAACAGGGGCACCTGCAGGATTTCATGTTGCGGTATGCTCAAAATGATGCTAATGCTATCACAATTGTTGGAATTCTTTGGGAAAAAATGTTGAATTTATTTTTTTCAAATGTACTCGTATTTGGATGCAATTCCAACCAATCATGTGTCAGACGCAAAAATGGCTCAATGCAGAAATGATTGCCAGCTGTCAGCCATTTTATCATTTTTTAGCAGAAATGCTACATTTCAGCTTGATTTTCTTCACGGAGTTAAAAGTTTAATAAAAATGGTACCACGATGGTACCCACAGTGCCTTGCACCTACACGCCTCCATCTCTATTTTTCCACATCAGTGACAAAAAATCGTATCACTCCGCTCAGTATTTTCATTTGGTTCGTGTTTTTAAAGTCCTCGATTAAGTAATATCAGTAGACTGCAAAGATTATGTCATCTTTACGGTTTCTTTGGGTTACTGAAAAAAGACCCTAAGAAAGGTGGGTTCTGAATCAGATTACGGAAAAGCATGGAAGCAAATAGCAGCCCACACCACAGTAGCGATATGAAGGTAATAAAAACTACACTGAGCGTGCTCAATAAAGAAAGTTTTTCGCGCACGATGCTCACCCAGCAGGTATATGTGTGTGCGTGCAGTGGGCCGTAACCCTGCCATGCGCTTAATAAAACCATGACGGGAACGCGGCCCAATTTAACCACCCATCAGGGTAAGGAGGCATGAATACGAAATGCTCCGCGGGGTTAGCTTATCATAATTCCAGCAATTTGGTATAATAAAATCTCCATTAGCGCCGAAAGAGACTTTAATAAACATTTAGGCTATTAGGCTCCTTTTATGCGGCAAATGTGCACCAACGTTGTACCATTCATTTTCGTAAGTGGAGCAGCAGGTTCCACAAACCCCCTCTGTATTTTCACTCAGCACCCGCACTCAGCAATTTGGGGTGGGGGGTGGGGTTTAATTAAGACGTGTTTTACTGATGGCTTAAAAAAATGAATGCCTCACCGTCTTTGTCCTTTCACCCTATTTTTTTGTTGGGTGCAAGACCTTGGAAACCTAACAAGGTTACTGACATCACAGTTGGGCTCTGTTATGCGCATGAAAAAACAACCATTAGAGACACTGCTGACCTGTCTAATGACTTTCACAGGATTCCTTTAAAGCTGCAGTAGGGAAGAATTTTATCTTAAAATGTCGCCGCATTTTCAGTATAAATTGATTGTTCAGTGGGATCCACTGTGAAAATGTCCACACACAACGTACTTCACTGTGTATTTGTCTTTGAAAAAGCAGGACTTCGGCCTGGAGATGATGAGCCAATCACGGCCGATGCCTCAAATGGCGATGTGAGTGGCTGTTCTCTCTTTCAATCAAATAGCACCCACACATGCCCTCCAATCAGAGGGGTTAGGTAAGAGATCGTGGGAGGGCTTAGGTGCAAGCTAAATGGAGAGAAAGGCATTAATGGGCGTGGTTCTCGATTTTTACCTACTGCAGCCTTAACAGACAACCAAACTTAAAAATATCTCAACTCAGGCCTGTCTGAAACTGATGGGAGCAGTTATTTGACATCACCACAGCTTCAGTAGAATAACCAGGCACTTCCTGCTCTTATCATTGAAGGTTAGCCTACCTGCCGTGAAAACTGAAACAGTCCGATCTGATGCAACATGAGAAAAATCAACTAATGGGGACGGCCAAGGAAAACGCTGTGAAAATGGATGTCCTGTCCGGTAATATAACACCGGAAACTTCTCTTCCCAGCTAAAGCCCCCTGTCGATAAAAAGCAGACATTGCAAAGGGAGTGTGGGGGCTGTGTATCCAGTGAGTCTGTAGATTATGTGGTAAAGTCCAACTTTTTACCCAAACTTTTCGGAGATTCTCCCACTCGTGGCGGAAGAAGATGGGGGCACCATCGGGCTGTCTTCCTCGAGCTGTCAGAGATAGACACATCACGACGGGCACTTTACAGACATGAAGCGAAAGGCACAATGCTATCAGGTAATGTGTAAGAAAGGGTACACACGGCAGCCATGTTTTATTCAAAGACCAGAGAGATGGGAGGACCACTAAGTGAGGGACTGACGGAGAAGGAGGAGAAAATATCGAGTGGAGGCGACAGCCCAAACAGAAGGATTTCACGATATTTCAAATAAAATAACCAAAGTCTTGGTGATCTCAAAGGGCAGCTGGGGCTATGTATTTTTTCATGGAAATACACACTTTTTAAAAAAGTATTATATTATATATTATACATGTTTTGTCATTACAATGTCTTGTCTTGTGCTGATTGATAGTGAATGATATATTCAACTTTTTGCAAAGTGAAGAGAAGTTAAGGTTTTCACTCTTTCATTTATTCATTCATACCTAAGAGTAGGGAACCGAAGTGAATTTGAGCTACTTTGAGCTTTATAAGAGTCCTGGCTCACCTGTACGTTACTGACAATTTTAAAAAGAAGCTCTCATTGTAAGTAATATTTTGAACAAACCTATGTTCTCTTATGACGGTACATTTTGGTTCATAACATGGCTCAGCTATCTGTAGCATAATTTTTTTCCAGCATCTAAAGAGTTAAAAGTATTTCATATCTATGTTTGATCTGCAAGTTCTGCATCATAAACACCCAACACTACCAAAAAAGGGGACGAGAAACAGGCTCTTAATATTATGATTACATTTTTTTATGATCTGTGATTACAAATATCTTGTGTTTGTTTCCAGCATGTAAATTATTAGTCAGGTCCAAGCGTTCTTGATATATGACTGTAATCATGTTGCAATGAGTTGTCTACACATTGTATTTCTTTTTGAATTGTTAGTTAGTTTTCTGCAACCAATGTCATTATTACTGTAATGTTAAAACTAGTGTGATGTATTGCCATGTGAAACATCACATGATAACAGTAATGACTCTACCCCCTATAAAAAAATAATTATTATCAGTTACTGTGGTATGATGGGAAATCATCTTTGGCATAATGCTTTAAAAAGCTTTCTGTATGCCAGTAATAAGTCATTTGGGAGACATTACACGAAACAGCAGACGACAATTAAATACGGATTACGCTGTGCAGTCATATAATTACGCCTATGTGGGCCTACTGGTATTTGCGGAGCATTTGGACAAATGCCCAAATATGAGCTATCATCTCTGTCACCCGACTTTGATGTGACGTTTAGCACGAAAAGGAATTTGCTAAAAGGAATTAATTTCTGGCAGCTTTCAGATTTGCAGCGATGATTACAACAACAAAAAAAAAAATAAGGCCGTGGAGGAATTTTCTGGTGTTAGGCAGGCCGTAATTAGAAAATGACAGGACGTAGGCCGGACACAGTGTGGAATGTCTGCATGTGCTCTCTGTGTTAGGAGACAGGTCCGACACAGAGACATTGCTCTTTGGCTATGTCTTTATATTTTTGGTTTAAGAACCTTTTAGATACTCAGAGTATACTAGGGTGGCCTGTAGTCTATTAGCTAGGGTCCTGGACTAGTACCATAACCACAAGGCTACATTTGAGGGTCATATTGCTGCCTTTTGAAAAAGAAGGAAAGGAAAACAAGCTGGTTGAATTCAGGTGGTGAATTCTTGTAACTAGCTATATCTGTACACTTATAAATGTACAGATATAGTCGGTTTTCTCAGATCTCCACAATAACTTCAGATTCTTCACAGACAGGTGTTATTGCTGACATTCTACTGGTGCCAACAACCTCTTTCCTTCACAGTAGTTGGCATACATGAGGCTTCCACTTTTATTAAACTACCAATCACAACCATTCAACCTCCATGGGAGAGACAGACCAATCACAGCATTCTAAGACAGAACCTGACCAATCACAGTCATTTAACTTCCAAGGCAGAGCTGCCTTTGGAAATAAGATTCACCCCTAAAAGCAGCAAGCACGACACAAACTGTATCGTTGACATAGTAAATTGGGAATTTTACTTGTCAAACTTGAACCGTTCATTGCTTGAGTTAGAGTTGCAATTCATAAAATCAGAATTGTTGATACCTTCAGATTACTCTTTGAGTTATGATTAGTCAGACTGCAGGATTTCATGTCAAGCTGGTTTACCATATGTGAGAATGCTCACTGCGGGTACGTTGAGGTTGAAGGGGGGTGTAATTACCTGTTTAACCTGAAAGAATGATTGGGTGGCAGGTTGACAGAGCCGAGTTTGGAATGTTGCCAGGACACCGGGAACCCCCCGGCTCTGTCATAAGTGGCACGACATATTTAAAAAACCACAATGAGTCACAGCCTCGGCTTAATGTCTGAGCTGAAATATGATGATGTCATACCACCCAAAAACATGTCTCATTTTTGTCTTTTCCACTGACAAGATAACCCAACGAGCAGAATATTCCAGAAACCTGATGAGTAAGTGCTCTGACTGTAGCTCATCTATGTCAAGATGCAGAGAGAAAGGTAGCAGATAATTTTTCAAGAGAGCAAGACCCAGTGAACAAACATATGTTACATTACCGCGTTCATCACACACTTCGATACATAGCAACTCACGCAGAATTACATTTCTACGCACTATCCATTTACACAGTTGGATATTTACTGCAGCAATTTGGGTAGCTTACAATAACAGTCCCCTACCTGGGAATCAAACCCCCAACCAGATTGGGAAAAACAGCTCCTCATCCATTATACACTGCTTTCCATGTACAATGTTTTTATAGGTGCATTTTGTTACCTGTGAGCAAAGAACTGTGTTGCCTTAGCACTAAGTACCTACTTGGGTCTAGTAATACTCCGTTTTATTCCACTATGACCAGAAATGCTCACCTAGAAACTAGGCGCTTAGTTAAAATATGATTTTTTACCCATGGTATTTTGAAGTAACTATGGTATTATGAAGTAACTATGGTGAAATTGGGATGAAACACTCTGGTTTGGGCTGTCGTAAGACAATATCCTTCCTCTGGATAATCACACTCCATCAAGCACATCGTACCACCTGGTCGTGGTTTATTTTCATGTGGCCCGCACAGTCCATTGAGGTTTACTCCTTATGTAATGCTTAGCAATCTGATATCACTGCTGCACTCTTGTGACCCATGAACTCATTATTACATCATAAAGGAAAAGTTGTATGCGGAACCTTGTTTCCGTGGTAACAGTCAATCTGGCCCATCCATTCCAAGTGGGGTTTTTATGGGCACTCTCGTCATGTGACCAAGACCACATGTGCATAATGTGTTCACAATGAGTGCAGTGCACGATGCCAGCCAGACTCACCCCTTATAAATGAATTAACAAAGGTCATTAAGCATCCACTACAAATGCAAACAAGCAGGAGGTCACTTGATTTACATTTATCAGCACGGAATGATACCTACATTCAGACAGGCTGAGGAATGAATGTTAATTTTATTTACAGGCTTTAGCATTTTAATTATGTATTAAGTAATGGTTAAATAATGGGGTTTTAAAGGTGGAATTATTGCTTTTCCCATAATTGCACGCACAGCACAATCTTTTATAGCCCCTCAGCAAGAGATAAAAATACAGACTCCCCAATTCCGAGACTGTCAGGTCAAGCCAAAGAATGCTTGGGAACGAGAAGCAAAACACACCGGGAGTATCTGTGCACCACAGTGCGGTTACAGAGCAGCAGCTGCTGTTTTGCGACTTGCAGCCTGGATATTTCCTTGCTTGCTTGTGGGAAGCGTGGCAGGAAAGAAAGTAGAGCAAAAGAAAGCTTGCAGCAGCTCCGCCACCTTCCACGGTGGATCAGATTCGAGCGAGAGGAAAAGAAAAAAAAAAAAAAAAAGCGAAATGCCACCCAGTCAGATAGCGTTCCCATCGGAGCGCAATGATGGGTGTCTCAGAGGCACCCTTTGAACTTGTTTCTGTGACCTTTGACCTGCGTACCATGTCATTAGCACCTCCTGACCCCCCACCTCCCCATCCCACCCACACACCTACCTCTCACCTGATTGGACAGTCACCTACACCTCTCTGATTGGGCAGAGCGAAGGCACCTGCTCTTCCTCACATCGATTGTGCTCCACTCCACTTTGCTATAATAATATGGTTGTATCGACTGAGCGCGTGCAGATCCACTCCAGTGGTTAATACAGTAGACAGGGCCGGGTGTGTGTATGCGTATGTGTGCGAGACCTCTTGTCGGCTGCGTGTGCACCTTCTCCAACGGGAGCAGGCGTCTGTCCCACTGGCGTCAGAAGTCACTCCTCGCTACTGTGACGCCTGATGAGATAAGCAAGAAAATGGCATGAAAATCCATTCGTCGATGCTTTCCCCATTCAGTCAATACATCAACTGTAAGACTAACCCTAGTAAGGGCTTGAGGGCTGACCAATGGCTCATCTTAATACCAGCAAAAGAACACAAGGTCTATTTATACTCGTGGAAGGGGCCAGGGGGGGCAATAGACTAAGGGCTATTCCATTATAGTTCATTCTTGGAACAGAAATAATGATTCAACAAACCATGATTCTCGACTCTTTTTTGCAAATTTAATCCATACCATGTAATTTATGCAACCTTTTTACTGCCATACGGCAGCAATACTGTATACCAATGTACAATGTAAACTGTAAGAAAAGAAATAAAAATGGCGGGTGGTATATACATATATATTTCATCTTATACCACAGCGTATTGAAATCTCTTCTGTGATTGGCTGGAGGCCGTCCATTATTTTTCCATACCCCGCATAGTGAAACAGTACAATGCACGACTATGAAGTAGTTCCAGTGAAAGTGGTCTTATCACCATACAAAATGGATACACAAGCTCATTCACATTATTACAGATTCCTCTTAAAACTAAACATAACGGTATTAAATCAGCTAAGTGCAACAACGTAAGGCTTCAGAAAATGGTACATTTTTAATGAGCATTTCGCTCGATGGAAAATACTTTGTTTTTCAAAGCAGGGAGGGGACTGAACTCATAGTGACAGGGTTGTGACCCCTTTCACCTCTCCCAGCATACCTTGAGGCAGACTTGCTTCCTTACCACTTCCCCTATTAACATGAACCAGCCCAGGAAATTATTAGTTATAACCCAGAGACACATTTAACTATGTGTAATTTAGAAAAAAAAATAATTAAAGCAAAGACTGTGCATGCAAACATGGGTTTAGTTCCTTTTTTATTACTGACTGGGAAAACTTATTGTCTTGATGTGGCATGTTTTAAAAACCTCATTGCAATAATAGCAGTAGAGCTAACCTCATATTTAAAGTTATTTTTTTGGGGGGGGTGGGGGTGGGGGTATGTTTGCTTGTTTTGTAGAACTCTGTAGCCGAAAACAGAAGCCTGTCACTGAACGTTATGGTAACAACCATGCACAGACATTTGTTGTGACTGTGTTTCTCTAAGCTTCACTCAGGTAACTGACGAGTCAAGGTCACACTTACGATGTATAAGGCCTACTTATGCTTCCTGATTTTACTCAAAGAGATAACGGAAGAAGAGAATAGTGAGTTAAGAGTTAAGACTAGTTAGAATGCACATCATGTTATTGTCATAGGAGGAAGTCACAAAATCAACTATTACAGCCCAAATGCTATTGTTTTCATTGACATTTCAATCGTTACAGTTGATTTATTGTGCGCCACCATTTTCGATCTACTGGACGTGATTTACTGTACAGCCGACAAACTTCAGAATGGATCCAGCAGGCTTTTAAAAGGAGAAAGGCCCTCCAGTGTGCTAGAATTGTTAGCAATTTACATGGCAGCCCCAGTGCTCTGAAGGTGAGGGACTAAGTATCAAGTATCATCTCAAGTCAGCTGCATGGAGATTCTTCACTATTGCTGTACTCACAATTTTGGAACCCTCCTTCAGTCAAAATTAGAGACTCTGAAGAAGACTTACAAAGTGATTTTTATGGAACCTCTACATTGGAATTGAGCTTAGTTTGCATTTGGTAGGTAATTTTTAACCGGTCTCCTTCGGACAGCTTGGTGTGAGGAGCGCTATATTGAAAATAAACTTGATTTGTTTAGTAACCGATTTCTGGAGAGACTGATAACGTGCTAACGCTATATGTACTCGTCTTTACCAGATGCCTGTAAATGTAACCCTGTGTCCCCCTGTTTAGAGACACATTATTCAGGCTAATGTGCTGAAGCAGGTCTTTGAGTGGTGGCTTTGTGGATCTCTGGCAGAGTGTCACAGACAGATTACTGTACAGTAAATACAGCTGTGTCGGAGCGCGGCAGGGGGGGGGGGGGTGTTGGTTCTAGCGCCAAGCAGAGACGGACGTGTCGCAGGGGCTTTGCGATAAGCCTCTCGTTTACCACGGCGGGAGCAAAAACAAAAGCGCTCACTCTCTCTTTCTTTTCTCTTCATCCCACCCAAACCCCCCCCCCCTTCTCCCTCCACCACACCCCACTCACTCTCTCTTTCTTTTTCACCCCCCAATTCCTGCTATCAAGGTTTACCGCTTGCTCAGATGTCGCCGAGAACTCGCCGGGCCTAATCTCCATCCTCCACTGATGACAGGCGCTGTTAATCGTCGTTTTAGATAAGCCTGTAGCCCCACCCCCCCCCCCCATCCAACCACCAAACCCCAGTCTGCGGTGGATATGGTGACTTTGTTTCCCGGGTGATTTCAGAAGGGAGATACCGAGATTATTTCCACCTGGGGACTGGGTTTCTTTGTTCATTGTTGCTAGGTTTCCCGACGCATTGAGCCGCTTCCTGGTGAGGGGGCATGTGATGGCGTGAGCGTCGCGTGAGCGGTGCTGCTGTAACTGGCTTTCAGAGATTAGTAAACCTGTGTCGATAAGTTGAAACTTTGTAACAGTTAACAAACTCACAAAAGAATTTGAAAGCTTTTTCACCTATTTACCCCTAATATGGATGGCACAATCATACTGAAATAATATTTAATATTATAATATTATAATTCAATATTTAAGATTATAATACAAGTATGTTTTGTTCACATCTGCCTCAACGACAAATTAGATGGCTATACTACAGTATTCTATTGCTCAGTGAACAAATGATTCAAGATTTAACTATATTGTCAATTTGATTAAAATGGAAATTTGCCTTTGCCCCCCCCGTCATATTGTTCCAGTGGGGAGCATTGGCCCCACATTAGCCTAATCAACTGTAAATTTCTGTGGAAAAAGGCTATTACAACAACTGTTTAGTTGTAATATATGTGGATTCTTACAATGATGCATTTTTTTCCATCTGTGGTATGTTTATTTGAATCTATGGGTGAGTAGGTGTTTTCATAAAAGTGAGATGGGTTTTCATGCTTTATAATGCAAAAAATAAAAAAATATATATTCCCAAAAAAAACGATATGGCTTATTAACTAAATGTGTACTGACTTTTCCCTCTGGTTTCCCCTGAGCCCCACCAAATGAAATTCAGTTAAATTGAAAAGTTCTGCAGTGTCATTCCACAATATAATGCACCACAACTTTTTAGAAAGTCACATTACTGTCACGCATTATTTTTTAAAACACAGACTCACCTCTTTTTCCCCACCTGAATTTAACTCTGTAATCAGTTGCGCCATTGATTTCCCCTGCAGACTCAAAGGAAATTTGCACACTCATGTCTCCTGTTCACCTTACTATGGGCTCTGCTGTCCCACCAATCACATATTTCTTATGATCCTGGAGGACATGCAGGTGTCTGACCAGCCAGCAGGGGTCACCAGAGAGAGATGAGGCCTATGAGTTGAACTGGCTTACCCCACTCTTAACCCCAGCAAGACTGAGTCAACTGCGGCCTCTCCAATGTGGACCACCGTCTAAAGCCGAAAAAGGCATGACAGGGTGTTGAATGCTACTCTGGGCTATGGAACACACAGGTACACCCCAAACATGCATCTTTAACCCTTACTGTATGTCCAAAGGCCTCCTCACACAAATACAATAGCTCTTATATTTTTACAACATACAGATATGTACATATATAGTTCCCTACGGTTTGTTTTTGTGTTAATCATTTAATGGCAGTGTTACAAGCAAGCACAGGAAGTTAACTGTAAGCCTACCGCAGTTATAGGCCTCTGTTTGCTAGGGGTAAAGAAGTGCACTCGGAGCCAAACCACCCATGCCACGCCCTAACATTCCCTGCACACCTCTCCTAGAGCCATGAAAGATATCCTCCCAAAGTTTTATCCTGGACTTGAGATGGCAGCCAACAAAGTCAAAGGTGCTTACCAAGTCCAGGCGCCACAAACCCCTCAACACGTATCTCTGTGGTCCTCGGCCAACTCCAGCGTGCAGTCTTCCACTTAGACGGGCCAGCTCACTCTGTGTTTCCTTTGTTCAAAGTTTTGGATGTTTTCCTAAAAGTTAGGTGCAGTCCTTCTTCCCACAATTGGTCTGCAGGTGGTGGCAAACAAGTGCTAGCACTCTCTGGTCTCTCTCAAGATGACCATTTTCCACCAAACTTTATACCTGCTAGCACTCAATCACTCCGCCCCTTCCCATGAGACCCAACCAAACACTTAAAGGGACAGGTGTACCTTTCCATGACTCCATCTCAAGCCCAAGGATACATACCACCACCAAAATATTCTGCAGCTAACCACTAAATGACTATTTATTAATCTTTACTTATAACAAACTTAAAACAAACTTAATACAAGACTTAAAGAGGCAACCCTAAACGTGCACACAGGACCCAGAGCAGCGACCATGGCCGTAACAGGCAGGAGCATTGGAATGGAATAAACAGGACCTTTAGCTGATCCGAAACAGAAGCCACTGTCCATAAATGCGTCTAATCGCTCAGCTGAAGATGCTAAATTGGATTCCGGTCCTTTATCACGATAAAGTCCAGACCACGGTTTCCTCACACCGTAAAAGGTGACATTTTGTACATGCCTGAGTCATGAGGAAAGCTGTCACATTCTCACCGTGATACAGACTGTAACTGTGTGATGGTTTTCCCTCCTTCATCCAGATGGATATATTTCCCCATTCCTGTCACTGTTTACTACTTCTGTGGCCAGAGATGTGGACATTCTCACCCCCGGCTCTAACCACCCAAACATCACCGCAGATATGTTAGCACGATAGCCTGAGTAACCTTTGAGTCAGGAAGATGTCAACACTGATGTCAGATGACATTTTGTGAGTCACCACAATCCTTTGATCCCCAGATTCATGGATATAAGAGAATTATATACTACAAATTCACATTTCTATCCCATCCCAAAAACCTAATACGTATTTAAAAATAAAATCCAATGTCATGGAATGTTTTCCCGACATATTATATGCCAACATAAATTATACACATGAATAAAAATGCTTTATCAGTTACTTCCACAGCAAGCTTGTGCATTTGGAACAAAACATTTCTGTGTTGAAGCTGAAGTCATTTGACATCCACAAATTTTGAACATGTAAACAGCAAATATTTGTTTGGTTTAGTGGTTAAATATGTATACTGTATACAGCGTACACTTCCAACCTCTGCTACTCAGCAGCACTGCAAAACGACTCCTGTCTACTGCTCTAATAATCCCTTATATGGTATTAAACGTCAAAGCCTGCTTTTTTATAGACTAAAAGTGATTACACGCTTTATGTCTCTTTATATAAATCATATACATAAAAGCCTGGTACCAGTAGTGCTGTCTCCATTCTGTTTCTGTATCTGTTGTGCCTGGCTTTATCATGGTGGCCAGACGTGACGACCATAGTCTGAAAGTGGACGAGCTTAAACATTACATAGTCTTTCTATCAAAGGTAGCTCATCGTTAGCTTATGCTCCATCAAACATATGATCCAGAAGTTTTGTTTCCATGGGAAAATTATTTCATGGAGTGGGTCACCAACCATTGTCCATCATATAATGAGGAAAGATATAAGATATACACAGGAAGCAGGGCCTACTTGATCATAACTCATAATGAGTATCTTACGGCACTTTGTCACATGGTTAATATGAAGGGGCTTCAAAAATGTTGCTTACCATAAACTCCGCATCATAAAGGAACTTAAAAGCATACCATGAAGGGTTGTTTTTCCTTAAAAATATCCCTAAATAACCGTGCTCAGTCATAACTAATAATATTTTGGCAGTCTGTGTCAGTGCGTTTACCTGCTGAGACCACCCACCCTTCTCCTTTAGTATTTGTCATTGTGAACTTATCAGGCCGTTTCTAGGCATCTAAATTCTGCTGGGGCAAAGCAGACCTGGAAGAAAATGATCATGCGTAACACTAGAACACTTAACAAATCTATCTTTGGAGGGCAAGTATTAGTCACCGTAAATTCCACCTAAATCCAAAAAATACCACTTAAAATATATCTGCTATAGGAGGAAGGTGGAATCAGCTTTCCAACCGTTTTAATTCCCTTGTAAATACAGAGGAAAGCTGCTACTGCTCTCTTTCCCTCTTAAGCTGTGTATTGGAAGAATGAGGTTTCATGAACACCTTTGAGGGTGGAGCTGAACTCAGCTGTCAATCACTGACTTGTCTGAACCAATCAAAAACACTTGTCTCTCTACAGCTGACCACAGTCATTGGCCCAAATCAGTTAGATACTAGTAGTAGTACACAACATGGCTGACCCTCCCATTTTTTTTTTTTTTTTTTTGGTTTAATGAAACTTCACCCGTCCATCTCGAGTGAAAAGGTTTTTTCGTGATGATCTGTGACATCGCCTGTGGCACGGAGGATGGAGGAATCGTTGCTTTCCATCGTTACAGCTCATCAGCGCTGAAAAACGTGACATTTTTTCCCGGGAACAGAATATTTATCTCAAACTTGAAAAACTGGCTATAACTGACACACATTGCCTGTTTTATTTCCATTTACATATATTATTCTTTTCCCTATGGGATACTTTAAATTGTAGGGATGATTTTTTTTTGTTTCATCCAAAATGTACCACCCATACTAGCTCATATTTGCATGCATTAATACATTAATATCCTGTTTTACATCTTTCCATTAGGAAAACCTCATGATCATGGGCCGAGTAGAATTCAAGGCAGTCATGTGGAAACTGATAAGAATTGAGTTTACTCTCTGAAGCAGACCTCACTCGGAGATACACTCCTTTCTAAAACTGAGGTAGCGGACTCAAAATGAGCAACAGACTACTCTCACAGCTCAGGTTTCACACAGTCTCACATTATCAATTTCACTGAAAAATAAAATAGACAGTATTTGCAAGCTTTTTTCTACTATTCATCCTTCAGAAGGTATTAAGCTTAGGCCTGGTAATGGGGTGATTGTGGAGAGCGGGCGCTCTCAAGAAGAATGACCTTTTATTGAATAAAGGGTAAAAGCTTTTTCTGACATAAAGACCTAACCTTGGATGGCCATTTCCTGCACGGTTTAAAGTATGAGTTTGCTGTTTATGCACAAGATTCAGACCTTCAAAGCTGAAACGAAAGCTAGTACAGTGTCTCTGTTCCACTGCTACCCCATGTTAGTAATTTTGTGTTTGTTTAACTTTTGACTTGGCTGTAATGGATGATGGCATATTGAAGAGAACAGCTGAATATCTGTCAGCAAATGGCTTATGTTTCGTTCATGTGTAATTTCCACATAAACGTTATCAGGCAGCACTCAGTCCTACTGGTGCTGCATTATAACAATGGTGCATTGCTGACTGCAGCAATATTTTAAGGGAGGAAATTTAATATATGAATTTAATATTTAATATTTAAGATCTGTAGATCTATGGTTTATTATTGGTTTAATTTGATTTCGTTTTTGCAATAAAATGTGAGGAACAGGGCCTCCGGGTGGCTCAAACTGCAAAAAGCAATGTTTGAGCCCTGATCGAACCCGCAATGGTGCCATTTTAGGTTATGGCTGCAGGTTAGCATTAGCGAGGAAACAATTGGCCCAGCCTTGACAGGGAAGGGTAAGGGGTAAGCCAGCTAATTTCCATTGGTCGCATTACTGACTAGCGTCCAATACTGACCGGATGGATACATGTCGATACATGAAACAAGGATATAGTCGACGTTGTCCACCAACGACACGAGCAATGTGTAATTGGTGGTGCATCTGCAACAGGGAAAAAAGGTTGTCATGTGAATCAGAGGAATCACATGACACAGTAGCCTCCTCCTGAGTCAGCAGTTAACTAAATACTTGGGCTGAGTTTGGGGGTGGGGAGAAGAAGGAGAAAAATCTGCCCAAAAACAACACTACTATTACTTTATCATCAGCATATTTCTGCCAGGAATATGATAACAGTAATCTATTTCCTGAAATATGTGCAGAGCCTGTTGCAATGCTTACGGTCCACATCACCAGTAATGAGCGGAGTCTTTAAAACTTTTAATTGGATTTAATATTTTATCACTCAATTGTATCAACAGAGGAATTGTAATCGGTGGATAAACCCTCGGCAGTGATCCTGAGAAAAGATCGGCTTCTCCAACCCATAATGCAACACTCTTTCCCTGTAAAAATGTTTAAATTGCGCCTCCATGTTGATTCAAGGATTACGCTAATCAATTTTATCATCTTCCCCAGTGTGATGTTCAGATTACTGTATAAAGTCTGATTGTGTTAGATACGTGACAGAAGATAAAAGCTCCAAGGCCTAAAATGTCTGTAGTTACTCTACTCAGACCGCTTAAAACACTGCTGAATGTTTAAAGGGGTGCAACGTTTTGAAAGGAAGCCTCCTCATCGAACATGACGTTGCAAAAAAGCTTTGGGGATGCCGTACAGGAAGCTACAAAAAAGGCATCAGAGTATTAAACCAGTCTTTTGCGTGTTCTTTTTTACTCTGAACTTTAGACGTAGGTTCTCAAAAAGCTAAGTGAGTCTTTGACTAAAAATCAAAACAATTCAATTAAGGAGGTATTCACAGACAATTAAGGACAGATCATCTACTTATGAGCTCAGGGGTGCGTGGTTTGGCGAGGGGGCAGTTAGAGGGGGAGGGAGGGGCTCTACAGCAAATTGGTGTGCAATGAACCAGCAAATGGATAGATCTAAAACAAAACCCATGTCCCTGTAAATTCCTAATTGAAAGAAAACTAATTAAACTAGTTTAACGACAATGGAGCAATCTGCTTTTCACGAACCGGCTTTGAGATCGCTTTCCCACAAACGATAATTTCACGTGTGGTTGAACAAGAACAACCCGGGCTCGGCTGTGACCTGAAGACTGACAGTCAGACACAGAAACAAAAATAAAGAACTGAATGTACTCAGTCGTGTTCAGTGCGAGTAAATCCTTCAGCATAAAGATGAGACTAAACAAAAGGTGGGGAGAAATTCTGGACTGATAACGTTCAAATCCACAGGAAATAATCTGTTAACGAAGTATCCAGCTAGCCAATCAAGTTTAGGCTTGATGCAGTGATAGATACTCTGTAGATTGTAGGTAAATTGGAGGGCTAGTTTCGTCTGAATCGTCTGTTCTTGTCATTATATGTTCTCATTTTCATTTGTTCCTCTCATTTTCTATAAAAATGTTTGAAACCTCACAGAAGACCCTCAATGCCTAAAGGAAAAGTCAGTGTTTAAAACCTCATGAAAGGAAGACAGAAACAAGAACAATGGAGATGTTAGAAAAATGAATGTACTACAGTTGGCAGGAAATGAATGAATGGATGAGGAGGCAGTGGTGGAGGGGTGGAGGGATGGAGGGGTGGGGGGGGTGGGGCGAGGCAGGTGCAGTAATCTGGAGCGAAGCATACTGTTTTCGCTTTGAGGTCACCGTGTCTCTCTTTCTCAGCCAGCCAGTAAAGAATCCCAGGTGGTGCTCAGCTCCGCTACCGCGGCTAGCCCTCTCTGGGTAATCCATCATGTCAGAGGCGCTAGGTGTGGCTTGTGCACAGCTTCACCCCCTTTGACCCCGCCTCCCATCCACACCCATTAGTCATCCTTCAGGATGGGCGGGGCCAGGTGAGGGCTGCCTGTGCGTGCAGGGGTACGTGCCTGTGCATACGCTTGGCTCCAGCCGCACGGGCCGTCTGAGTAACATCTGACTGGATTAAGCGAACTGGGCCTCAGCGCTGGGAAGAGAGTAACTGGGCCTTAGTGTGTGTGTGTGTGTGTGTGTGTGTGTGTGTGTGTGTGTGTGTGTGTGTGTGTGTGTATGTGTGCATCTATACAGAAGGACGAAAAAGGATTATGCACAACATGAGTTCTTCTATTAGCTAGTGGCTTTGGCAAGGGAAGAACTGAATACATTGTGGCTTTTTGCAAACCACACACTCAAAAGACCTTACTGCATTAATGGAGTAATGGTTTTAATGGCTAAATGGCATACAAGAAAAGTGAGAGGTGTTTTTCATTGTAATCTCATCATGATTTGTCCTTAGGTATATAACACATCGATGGAATTACATCAAAATAGTTTTTTTACCACATCAATTGTATGGGCGAAGCCATGGGTGCTTTTTTAGAATTTGTTGTAATGAATAGCTGAAAACCATTACGTATTCATTGTGTTTTCAGCACCAATTTGCACAAATGCATCTATATAATTGATGCTGCATTATCATGTCAATGTATGGATGGCGGTGACAACTGTACGACCCTCTCCTCCTCCCTCTTGTCAGTTGTTTCGTAGACAATCACTTCTCAGAGGCGACTGTTTTCAATGTGCTTACAAATTGTTTGACTGGAAATTGAATTTGACATTAAATCACCCGCAAACATCACGAAAACAACATTGTGTGTCAAGTTAGTGGAAGTGGGGGATTTCTTCTGGCATTACTTACCCTCTCGTGGTGCTCCCATCATCTACTTCTCACCCCGCTGTTCTCAGGCACCCCAAAATCCAGCGATGGGGTTAATCGAGTCTCTGGAGGCATGATTATAGAGACGATGGTCCAGTTTTATCAGCCCGTTTCTCGGTCGACAGAGCTCCTTGGATAGCGGCAGGGGTGACGGTAGTGCTAATCCTCGTGTGGATGAACACTCCCCCAATGGAATCTTCCGGATTCTCCCTCTCTCCTTCAAGGTGCGTGGCCATTCCGTGTGGGAACGCATGGGGTCCGGACCTCCGGCCTCTGGTTAAGCCTCAACAGACTAATTTGGAAGATGAGACCTTGAGCTGAGAGAGATTGCAGTTATAGCAGTGCTGGGCAAAAAGTTTCAAGATCTCATACTACGGCTCTTAATTATGTAATTATCCCCAGCCAATTACGTGATCTTACATTTTGCTGAATTTCTTAATGAGGTTATGAACAACTGCTGAGTCCTCACATGAAACATTTTGCTGTGGGCTACTCCAGAAGACAGATAATTAGCCTAAATTAGTCTCTAGACACAAATACCTGCATGTATATTGGCCCTGAAGGACAGGATTCGGCTCCCCCTTGGCTATAGCTTTCGATACGGCATGAGGTTTTTACCTTCCGCTACTTTCTGTCCTCACCAAAAAAACAAACTGCAGCCAATTCAGACCCAGAAAACCAGGTGAGGTGAGTCAACTGTGTAATCAAGCATGCTAATTTAGCAACTAAGTGCCTAGCAACAGCAAAAGCCAGCACACATTGCCTACATAGATAGGTGGAGAGGGATACAAAGCGTGCTGGTTTTTGTTCTTACTCGGCACTCGCACTCAGATGCTAAATTAGCACGCCATTGATGTTCCCTGGGGGTTTGGCCTCTTACTGATGAAGAAACGGGATTTAGAGAGACAGTCAGTAAAACCTGTGAACGATAAGCCTTTTCTAATCGCCTAAACTGTAAATGAAACATTTAAAAGAAGACTACAAGGTGCAGAGCTAACATTTATGGCACAAGTTAAAGATTGTGTGAGTTATTAAAAAAAGGTAGATACACATTTGGGACAGTGTACTTTACAGATGGTTTTTTGTTGAATTTTTTGTTTAACTTAGAGTTTCCTTTTGCATAGAAGTGTTTGCTATTCATAGATATTGATTGTTATTATATTGCCCACTTTCTAGGCCTGTGTAATGACTTGTTGTCATTGATATATTTGATATGGTCTATGAACATGAGTTACTAAAGAGAATGACCTTGTGCTTTTTCAACAAATAAACATCACCCAAATTTACATAAAATAGATCTTTTGAAAATGGAGAAATTGATGTATATTGCATTTTTTCAATGAACATTTGAGAATTGGAAGTTTTTTTAAAAATGAAAATCTGAATCTTACTGACTTTTTTGCCCAAAGTGTAAAAGGTAATAAAGTTAAATATACTGAAATATTATGTCATAAAATGCGCTCTTCAAATATGTGAACTGGTCATTTTTTATTTTCTGCCAATCTGCATTTATGGCATTGTCAGTCAGAACAAGAGAAACCAAAAACAAACCATCCAGGTGTAATCAGAAAAATTGCCCTGATTTGATTGACATTAAAATGGCTGAATGTGACTCTGTCTGCAAGCCTCCATTAAAATAGTTCAGAGTGATTCACTTTGGCTAATGGTGCAATTTTGATGCTACAGTTCAGCCAAAGCAAACACATTTATGATTATGTACTTTCACATAAATGTCTGTCATTTCGCTCGAGCGATGGCGCAAAAGGCAAAACAAAAGTCAAAGCGAGCAACCTTTTTTCGTATCATTAACAGAGGATCTTGTGGGAGATGTACACAAAGTAAACAGACGTCAACCAAGTTTTCAGTTTGATTTACAATCAATCTAGGTCTGCAGTACACTCAATGCAAATCTGATTTACCACAGTCTGTACAGAATTAGACGTTTTAAAGGAGTGAAGGTTACTCACCCTCTCAATTCTCACTCTGAAGGGCTAGACAGCGTATTGACTGCAATTAAGCTTTTATTGTGAGAGAAGGGTCAACGGCGCGAGGATGGTCTCTCCAAGCCTTCAATATTCCCATGACCTCCTGGGTTGGTCCCGTGGAACGTGAATTTCCATAATCGATGTGGCTCACAAAGATTTGCGTTCCCCGAGGGGCCCGCCGCCTCCGAGGCTGAGCCGGACGCGTTGACTTTGCTATCAGCCGATTGAAAATCAATCCTCCGCTTCCGAAGATTGGTCGGGGAGGACGAACATCTTTAAAATTAAAGATGATCTATGAGGGACCTGTTTTTCCCATTAGATTCTTTTCGCATCTCTCGCTAAGATGAAAACGATGAACACTCACTAATGCGTGCTGCCATGTGCAAACCTAGAGTTTGTTTTGTGCATTATCCTACGTGGTCTCCTAGCACAGGTCTCGATCTCAATGTATATGAGAAAAACAGTGAAAAGCAATTCTATGATTTAAGGTCTTGCTTTACTTATGTAATAATCTGAGTATCGTCATTCACTCATAAATTGGGGAGTGGAAGGATGACATGAACGATTTCTACACTGTCTCCTATGGACCAACGACATTAAAGCTCTTCTGCTAACTGTCTTCTGCGTTTCGTTCAAAAGCACTTCCAAAACATCTGTCTCAGTCACACGTCGGACAGTTCTGCTTCACCTCTGTCTGTCTGGGCGCATCCCGTCACTCTGAAGGCACGTACGAACTTTGTGTGTTGTGACAGAGGCCGTTCGAAAATGACAGCCTTAAAAGGAGGCCCTCTCAAGCTGCTTCAGAGCGATCAAGCTGGATGGCGCGGACATGAAAGAGAGGTTAGCGTGGAGGTCACGGTAGCCTCACCTGTCTCAGGCATCAACTTTGTTACATTAGGATGGTACCTGGTAACATTAACACAAGTCAGAATGCCATATACTTTACTTAACTCTTCATGATATATATAATTTAGTCATAATGTGATGAGCTGTGTAATGAAGATTACTAACATGCAAGGTAGAAGATCCGTTCTCCTGTAGCTGTCTGCCTACAGTGGGATGTGGATGGGCACTTTTCTGCACATTGCAGACCTTTTTAGTTCATTGAAATAGTGGATGGAGGGACGTCTATTGTATCCAGAGAATTCTACTTGTGTACCTCCCCTATTCACAAGTTCATCAGGTGGAGAAGACAAAAGTCACAGAATTACTTTTATACTTTCAAATTTTTATAGTACATCCTGCCCATTGACTCAATAAAAGTAATCTCTTTTCTAAAGCACTTTGTAAAACAAAAAAGGCAAATGTGTAAATTATTGACACCAATGGTTAGTGTACAAAACTAAAAACGTCTTGTATTAAAAGCAAATGAACAGTAGCATTGCTGTGGCATTAAAGATCTGTATTAATATTACATGACATTACTTTTTTGCTTAGAAGACACATTTATTTGGAGTAACTTTCACTTTTACATACTGCACTATCTATCTGTATTACTGTCACATTACATTATTTAGTTCCATGGCTGACACCCTTGTTCTTAGCAATTCGCACAGCTCACATTTTTACATACTGTTCATTTATACAGCTGAATATATATAAAAACAATTCAAGTTAACTAACTTGCTGAATAGTAAAATGGTGATGTCCCTCTTGAGAACTGAGCCTGCATCCTCCAAGATCCAAATTTTCAAACTATTATTGTACATGACATTACATCCGGAGCAACTTTAAACTTTCGCACATCGTTTCACAATAGTAATAACTGAGGATTTAGTGGAGGTTACAAATTACCCAATAATATATTTATACTTGCGGCAGCAACCAAGCCCTGTGTAAGTTTACTACTGAGTTAATGTTTTAAATCTCCACTAAATCCTCAGTCAATACTAGTTACAATCAAACTATGTCTGTTTTAAGTTTGGTTGCACCATGGATGATGTAACTTGTACTGCATTGGGTTATTACTGAGAAGAAGTTATAGGAAGTCATACCTATAACTTGCCTATAACATACTTACAACACACCTTGAACTTACACATACCTTGTTTAACTGAGTTCCTCAGCCATTACCTTACACTGCCACTCACAAACACTGACCTTTTATGGTGACCCATTATTATGTCCTCTCCAAACAATTTTACTTCCTGGTTTTCTTGAAAAAATACTCATAAAAACAGAAGCAGAAAGTGGTGGCAATGTTGCTCACAAAATGAGTTTGGTAAGAAAAACCCCCTCATGTTCTGAGTAACTGTAGGATTAGTAGTATTCATATTCATATTCATACTTTTTCAGAACTGAATCACTGAAGGACACCATTGTCGTGACTACAGGATGTGACATATCTTCTGATTGAATGATAAAGTGAGTCAAGTGGACCTTGGGCAAACTCTGGTTTCATACTTTAAGTAGTAAATAGAGCAGTGACAGGACAGGACAACGAACGGGGGAAGGAAGTGAGACATTGTGAAGATTCTCTCTCTTTTTCTCTTTCATTGACTCATCCTCCTCTTTCTGCCTTTTTTCAACTAAATCCTAAACAGCGATTTCACGGACTCTGTCTTTCTTCTGACCCCTATTTTTTTCAGACGCACAATCCCTATCCTTCTCCTCTCCCTCTCTGTCCTGCTTTCTCTTTCTCTGCTCCGTCCTCCCTCTCCTCCCCTGCTCAAGTCATCCTCTTTTTCTCCCCTCTGTCTTTTGTGACCTATCTGTCTCTCTGTGCTTACTCCCCCAGCTGTGGATTGGACAGAGGGAGTTAAGCGAGGTAATGTGATCCTGCACAGGGTGGGAGAGACAACAGGAGAGCAAGTGTGGAGAGAAAGAGAGAGAGAGAGAGTACGAGGTGGATGGTGAGAGGGAGGACGGGTGAGATGTGATCGAGGAGAATGAGGGGTGTAGAGAGAGAGAGAGGAAGGGAAAAGGTGCAAGGGAGAGGAGAGGAAAAAAAGAGAATAAGACAAAGACAGGTACAATGGGAGGCGAGAGAGTAGGGGAGAGTCAGGTGGCCACTGGTCAGCTTTCGCAAGTCATTTATTTGTAAAGAGGAGAAAATGGTGAAACCAAATTCCCTCCCACAATCCCCAACCTCTTCCCATCCAATCAAACACCTTCCAAACCCGCTGAGCTCCCTTGTGGTGATTCCTTCTCATCTCCAGCATACCGCGGGCCAGCCTGCCAAAACCCGCCGACCCGCCATACCCTCTGGCACCTTTGCCATCGCTGCGGTCCGCCACCCTGAGGACTCCATGATGTCATCCCTCGGGAGATTTCGAGTGTGGCGGGGACGAACGTGAACGCCACTGCTTCCCAGACCCCTGCCAAAAAGGAGCTCCGGCGGCAGCATCGTCACTCCTCCGTTGGAGGAGGTGGTAATTACCTCAGGCAGCCGCGCCCTCATAAAACACTGCCAGGTTTGCCGGGCCTGCGTAAGCCTGAAACCTCCCCCATCTGCTCGACACTGGCGCATCCCACAATCCCTGCGCAGACGGATCAAGTGTCTCGCTCGAAGGGAGCATCTGGCTGGACACATTTCCCCCCCTTACCTCCCTCACAATCCTGCGCTGGTCTGTTCAAATGTGAGAATCCACGCTTGTCTCACGTCTCCTTCCATGGGGTGTTTAATCAGGCTGGGGTGGGCCATTTCTTTCCTAGAGGGGCCTGCATGTACATTACGTTCTGTTTCTACCGGTTAGCCTACCCTAGCTTAATTAGCTAATTAGCTCATATACACCCATTCCAGTTCTCTCATAAGATGAGGTCACAAGAAAATGTTTCATATATGGGACACGAAAAGTGCTTTCAGCTGCCGTTCAAGAGCTTTATGAAGATGTTATGCTAAATGCCAGATCATGTAAACCATCAGCACTAATTAAATAATCAAGAGCAGAGGTTGCCATGGAATCCAGAAAGAGATACGACCTTCCTCGGCCCAGCCCTGGTCGACTGAGAAGCCAGACGACACACGACGGTAGCGAAATGGGGGAGGAAAAAGTGATGTTTATCACACAGCGTGACAGGACTACTGTTGAAATTGTAGGCTCTCAAAGCCAACGAAGAAATGCCAACCAACGCCGGAGGTTCCAAAAACCCAAAGCCGGCGAGATTGCTTCCAGACAGCTGGATTACCGTTCAGAAACAACATTTCTTTTAGTCGGTGCTGTGCGGCTGGACAGTTTGCCACACACCACGACTGAAAGCCTCCAGGGATGAGTGAGGGATCCCAACAGAACTGTGCAAAATAATCAGATGAAATCACTTTAACCCTTAACGCCACCAGTCAAAATTCCCCACAGACTTACTGACAATTTGTTTAAAAAGAAGAATCTAATTTCACCAATGTTCAGCCAACATTAGAAATTTCTTTCGTATGACTGTATGTTTTGGAAAGAAGCAAAGTTCTTTCCAAAATTTTCTTCATATATCCCTCTTCCCTTCATATGCAGATGCTTAGACCCCTAGACATATGCACATCTTATGTGCATTTTCAAAAATGCCATATCTGCAGGAGCAGTTTTTGTATTTTACCAGGATCCAAACAGTTAAAGCATTGCACATTTCTGACTCCTCGCTCAAACTTCAAACACAGGAGGACCAAGCCTGGACTGTGTCATTAGCCGACTATGGCAGCGAGTCCACAGTGTCGGGACACATTTGGCTTTTCATTGCCGGCAATTTGCCGGGTTTAACTCCGCCAGTGTGTGTCTAGGGTTACCGCTGCATTAGCTCATTCCTCCAATATCCCAGGCTGCCTCAGGTTACCAGTTACTGTCAGGGAGAGCTGTTACATTACGTTCACATTACAGGCATTTATCGGATGCTGTTATCCAGGAGACTTACAGTGTGGGAGAATACAATAGCATTCACATGACTATTATGAGTAATTGTGCTGGACCTGGCAGACAACATTCCCAGACCAGTGTGTGTGTATGTGATGTCACTATATCACTAAAGCACTAATGCAAATCATCTGTACTAAGAACTAAAAATACGAACCCTAAATTCAAGCAATACATCCATACAAAGTCCTATTAAGAAAATTATAGAAATAACTGCAGTTTACACCGAGATCTAGACTGTCTAAGGAGGTGAGTCCCCAGTCTGTGTCAATAGAATAGAACACTTTCACTTTCTTTATCCCAGTGGGTAACTTGCTCCCTCACTCGGGGGGCAAGTACAGACAGGCAAGCATGACTGGAGGGTATGACCACTCAGGGAGGGGTTGTCAGTCACCTTGAGGTTACAGAGCAGAGAGGTCAATCAATCAACAGCAGAGCCCCCTGGGAATCAAACCTGCAACCTCCAACCTAAAATCCCAGCTGCCTAATCACTACACTACATTGCCTGTTTGAAATAATAAAATAATTGCATGAAAAAGACTATTATTGGTGATGACTTTCAATTGTTTTCATACGGAAGCATGTGCGGTGAACAGCATGCTTCTGGAAAGGGGGAGACGACTCGGGACAATGAGAGGAAAACGTGTGAATTGTGCTCATGCTAGAATCCCTCATGCCTTCAATTGCGGAGCTCTGCTGGATAATAACAGGGTTGCTGGGCCGAGAGCCTCCATTACACACAGAGCAGCTCCCCTCTCAGAGCGCAGCTGGTGAATCCCCGCCCCTGACGGGGGGCACGAGCGTGGGAGACTGTCGAAGGAGAACTCCAGCTGTGCCTTAACCAACGGCCTTTTTCACCGACAAAGTCAGAACGCCCAATTCCAGCCCAGCATTTTCAAAAACACACGAGTGGCGTAGAGTTAAAGGGGGCAATAAGCAAGAGATGCTCCTCACCGCATGTCACTAATAAAAGTATGACGTTTTCTGTTTTTCGTTCTGTTTCAATCTTCATCTAAGATCTGTTAATGAAGTATTATCTAGTCGAGGAGATGCTTGAGAGGATGGGTTTGCTTTCGTAGGGTCTGAACAATCTGTTCCTAGAGTATTCCTGACATTGCAGATTCTGTAGACCCACAAGATACTCCCAGATGCTCCATAAACTCATGGACCTACTTGAAGTTTCATCCTTGAAATTTTTTCAACCACATATTGCATCGTTGTTGTGTTTAAATGGTGTTGCACAAGTCTGAAAATGTATGCAAATGTCAGGAAAGGTATTTTGGCCCTAAATACATTTTTGGACTCCTGGTATATATTCCCATGTGCTGTGATATATTTTCTTGCATTTATCACAGATATAAAGTAGCTGTTCTGCTCTGAAAGTCATGGTGCAAATAAGGGAGTGACACTTTTCCAACTATCTCCACAAACTCCTATGTCACCACCCTCTGCTTCCATTTTATGAATATTTCTTTACCAGTATTTCTGGACTGGGTCTTTAAAATTGAAGACTATTCCACCCTACCACTTGAGGCCAAAACTATTTGATGTACAACTATACAGTTTGATGTATTTGATGCATTTAAAAGCTGAAGACACAATTTGAAATTGCGCTGCAATATCCTGTTGAAAACACCTCTGTATTTTGAAACCAAACTGCATGGAAGGGACACAAGAGCTCATGAGTCTATAGAATCTTTGTTCTCACTCTCAACTGTACTGTGAGGAGCTCTTTCTGTTCTTTTGACTCATCCATGACTCAACAAGCCCACTCCTAAGAGGGTGCATCTTCACAACTCTGAAGAGGGTACGTCCAAAAACTTTTCACTGCTCGCCCCCTTTCCTCCACTCCCCCACTACCACTCATCTCCTACTTTGTGGAGAAAAGGAAGGGAGGAGACAAGTGGAGGAGAAGAGAGAAGGATGAGACTTAAATCCAACTAGGAAAGTTTATCTGCTTCTAAACCAATAATAATTTGACACTGACAACTGATGAAGTAGCCCAACCATATTTTTGACTGATTCTGAAGATACACTAATGTCAGTTTACAGACTCGGACCCTTATGCAACACCATTTGCAAATGGTAGAATAGGATATATAGCTGGATGTGACACATGGATGTTTAAGGACTCATCTAATTGTTTTACCTCATCTCCTACTCGATACAGCTGGTCCTTACAGGGATGACAGATTAATGGAAGCTAACTTTGCCACCATTGTTTATTATGACATCAATTGTAGTAATGAGGAGAGTGATGTTTCACAGACCCCATAATAGATAGAGCTATAACCATCTTCCAATCAGTGAGCTGTTGTGTTCTTCCTGGCAAAGCCCAGTGATTGGTTAAAATAAGTGAGCCAATGGTATCTCCTGTATATATTGCACATCACACATCAATTTCCTTATTTGGTCTGTGACAGAAATGACAGCTTACAATCAATCTTACTGAAGAAATACCATCTTTCTTTCACTGCCTGTGATCGATGACCACTTCCTGTTTCAGTGCCAAATGTCTGCAGTGCGGTTCCTGTTCTGGTGACTGGGAAAATGTTTCTTTTCTCCAGCACGTGAAACCCCATTCTGGTTAATCCAGCTTTCTGCCATATGTGAACACTGGGAGCACTAAACCGATGCTGCCATTCCCACAGAAATGCCGAAAGAACACACGATTCAAAGGCTTTGCTTCAAAGTTCTGTTTACGCTTCAAATGTTCTGGAATGTTCCTGAGACAGCATGACTTTTGACACCATAGCACCGGTTTTATAAGTTAGTGATTTTATTATACATTTTCCCCTCTCAAAAACACAGATTTTTTAAATGAAAATCAAAAACAATAAGCTGTGGAAGTTATATGCCTCCCTGTTGTGGCTTATATATCCGATTCTCCTCAATCCTTTCTGAAAAGGGAAAACAATAGACTATTACAGTGGAATGCATTTCTCTCCTGTATGGCTTAATTTAATCCCATTGATGTTGTTTATAGGAAAATCTGTTTCAGTGAATTACCAAATTCTATGCAGTCCTCCCTGTGTGTCTGGCCACCCAGCTGCAAAGAATTCTGGGAAAACTCATGCAGCAGAACAGACCTTCACAGTGAGGTGAATGCTAATGTATCAATGTCCAAACCAGTCTACAGTCTGGTATTATATTCCCTGTGCCTTGCACAAGTGGGCCAGACTCTCAAAAAAAAAAAAAAAAATTGAAAACTTCATTTCCCAGAGGCACCTGGGAACAGTTGCAAATCCCAGACTGTCTCATGACAATAACTGTCTGTGTGGCTGAGTATTCAAAATGTGACCCGACACAGCAGCTGTTCCCATATAACCTGCCTAGTGATAGTTGCCAAGACATTCCATGCAGTCACTGTGATCCATCTCTTATTAAAATGTAGCACGACATATGTTGAAATATGGAATCAAATTTTTTTTAAACAGATTATGTCCAAACAACTGCACGCATGGCATAACTATAGCACTTCATCGAACAGCTGCAGCGTTTCATTTGACAGGTGTGAATGTCGATGTCAGCGGAGTGTCAAAGTGTAAAATATCCACACAGAAAAGTATATTGACCCACCCTAACCCTTCTCACACCCCGGCAGTGTTCCTCACCCGCAGCATGGGAACCAGAGTCATAATGCGTAGTTATGGGGAACAGTTTTGGGGACTTTTTTGAGAGGAACTAGCCACCGGGGAGGTTCTCCGAGAACTACGAACCTTTGAGGGCTTTTTTCTGTTCGCATTTGCACCACCAGGAACGCTGAAGTGACGCAAGCCATCGGAAAACGTCATTTCTGCGTGGTTAGTTTTTAAAAATGCCAGTTTGCAGTGCTGCGCTGGCTAATGTGTTCGACCAATCAATGTACGCTTACCAATCACCAGACACTTTTGTCACTCAAGGTTCCTCTTGTGCTGGGAGAGTATCTTCCCGAAGTAGGGGCTAAAAAAGTCCCTCAATACAGCGATCTAAGACCTACGATCCTTCCCAGTTCCTGCAGTGTGGACACAATAAAAAGGGGGGTAGTTTCTCCAACAGTTCTTAGCACTATAAAAGATTTCCTCCCGTCCGAAAGTGCCTATAGTTTGGCAAGTTCATTTTATGAAGACAAACAGTAAAGGACTCCATATTGGGACTGAAGTTGTAAATGTCACATTTGAAAATGGTCTTGCAAAATCTAGTTTATGTATCAACCCAATGACACAGAAAAACAGAGCCCACAAAAGCAATAGCTAGTTCAACTTCAACTGCTAGTTCAATCTCGAAGAAGCATTTCTAATTATGTCATTTTGAGCTCTCAACAGCTTCTTGTGACCATTCATAACCATAAAAGTTTTTTCGATAAATCACTGTTTTCCTGCGTATTTCTATGGAAGTCCCAGTATCAATATAGCATCCTACCACAAGGTTTTCAGAACTTGATATGCTCCATGGCTCTGAGTGGGATCCACTGTTCTGCTGGACTGACTGCACTCACTTCCTCAGTGGCTGGTGTCCAGTCACTGAGGCATTGATGCTCAAGTACACCAAGTCTTGCTATGAAGCACTGGTCCACTATGTACGGCCAGTTAGGTCTTAGTTTTGTGTGCCATAGAAAAACCAGCAGAGAAATAGGACACTACTTCCTCTTGTCACCTAAGGGTATGAGCGAACCAAAACCAGACCAGGAAACTGGTCCCTCAACCATTTCAGAACCACTCTCCACTGGAACATGGTGGTGTTTCATTGTGTTGCTTCGTTACCGGTAGGACAGAAGCTCTCAGAACATGTGTGGAAGGCGTTGGACACAATGGGAATTTGTGTATGGTGCTATAGACTCCTGTTCTTTCAGAAGGAGTCAGTCCCTTTTCCGAAAATACATAAAGAAATACAAACCAAATACGGCAGTAATGAACTTTTTAACATCCTACATTTATTAAAAAAAGCAAACATACGTCCCATCTTAAATGAAACAGTTTAACAAAGAAAAAAAAAACATTTGTAAAAGCATACAAACCAATGAACTGTAATCTAGCAGCATCCAAATGTTGGAGTTTCCAGAAATTATCATTTATATATTTATATATATATATTTATATCGCCCTGGCAAGCTACACACATAACAGCCTACACAGAGCTATTCCTCTTTTTAGTGCAGAAAAAAAGAAAAAAAAACAAAAACAAATACTCTTAATAAAATAAACAATTTTAGGTTAAATAAGCTTAAATAATAGCGTTAAATACAAGACACTTCCTCTGAGGTTCTGTACAAAGACAAGATTTTGGCATCGTAAAAGTGGTTTTTCTGGCTCACGAGTTCTATAGTCACTGCATAAGAACTGAATATGCTACAATACCCTATACACATGAAAATGACCTGGTTGGTGTATGACAGTGAGCCGCGGACAAGGCAAGTGTTTAAAAGAAAGTAAAAGAACGACAAAAAGAAAGGAACGATCCATACACTGCTGAAATCAGGCACAATCTGCTCCTGCAAAAATAAATACATGTCAAATTACAACCCCATTTTGACGACACCATCACATTAGTGCTAACCTTTTAAAACACAGTTTTGTGACTATCTTCTTTTTTTTTTATTGCTAGGACACCGTGACAGCGGAATACTTATGAACTACTTACAAAAAAAAAAGAGGGAACAAAAGTATATTTAGACTGAGAGCACCTTTCAAACATCAAAGTTACTGCCTGGTTTATCTATCGAACAACGAAGAAGAATAATAATCATAAGCAGAAATATGCCAACAAACCCTGGATTCATTCGGCTGACTCAAACTTTGCGTAGAAGGAGGTTAGCCATCTCATCGTTCGGAACTTCCGTAAGGTCAAGACATCTGTGCCAACGATAGGTCTTAAAGGAGTTACATTCATTTATTTATTAAACTATTTAATTCTATTTTTTTTCGAGTGTGTATGTGTGTTGGTTCCTCTAGGTGCAAGCATGAAGTTCGGCCAACCGCAAGAAGTCTGTACATTCCACCTATTTCCTGTTTCCTGGAGGATAGGCAAGAGTCTTTCCTCCCCCTTCCCCTGATTCGTCCGTGTGCCTCTGCCCTCCCCCAACCCCCACCAAACTGCCGTCCGGTTGGCTGAACATGCTCAGACAACCACAGAAGCAGATGGATACGATGAGTCGAGTGTTGAAGCGTGTGGTTTCAAGAAGCCTACAACGTTTTACATTCCGTCAGTGAAGAGGTCTCTCCCGGGCAGAACCCCCTGCCCCTCTCCTCAGGTTTACTACAGTATTGTCTGTCGATTTGCGGGGTTGTTTTCAGGGTTTCTTGTCGATGGAGTGGAAGAACCACTCTGTAAACTTCCTCAGCTGGGCGGCGGCCGTCTGGCTCTCCTCGTGGAGGCGCATGTTGTCCTGTCTGAGGTGCTGAACCTGCTCCTGCAGCATAGCCTTGTCCTCCTTCTCCTGAGGAGGCGGGAAACACAGAGACCGTTGTGTTATCTACAGTAGTGTTATCACAACACTACTGACATACATAACACAACACACAGAGGCAGTGTTATCACAACACTACTGACATAGATAATACAACACACAGACACCGTGTTATCACAACACGACCGACATACATAACACACAGAGACCGTGTTATCACAACACTACTGACATACATAACACAATACACAGAGACTGTGTTATACTACTGACATACATAACACAACACACAGAGACTGACATACATAACACAACACACAGAGGCAGTGTTATCACAACACTACTGACATAGCTAATACAACACACAGACACCGTGTTATCACAACACGACCGACATACATAACACACAGAGACCGTGTTATTATCACAACAGAGACGTGTTATCACAACACTACTGACATACATAACACAACACACAGAGACCGTGTTATCACAACACTACTGACATACATAACACAATACACAGAGACCGTGTTATCACAACACTACTGACATACATAACACAACACACAGAGACTGTGTTATCACAACACTACTGACATACATTATCACAACACTACTGACATACATAACACAACACACAGAGACCGAGTTATCACAACACTACTGACATACATAACACAACACACAGAGACCGTGTTATCACAACACTACTGACATACATACCACAACACACAGAGACATATCACACAACACACAGAGAGACTGACACAGAGACCGTGTTATCACAACACACTGACACACAACACACAGAGACTGACACTACATTAACACAACACACCTTGTTATAACTTAACTGCATATACACATACCACACCCTAAGACTGTATTATCAATACATACAGAAAATACTTTAACTCTGTGTTACTTTGTTGCATACACATACACAACATACAGGTTTATGTTATCACACCACAACGCATATACATACACTGCAACTGAAGACAATGTTATCACGACACATACATAAGACACCAACAGACTATGTTATCAGTACAGCATTGCACTGATTAATAGCACTGCACTGAATGTATTCACAGTCACTAGCATGTGCATTAGCAAACAACACAAGCCTATGAGGGCTGTCAATCACAATCCCCTCCCTAAAAACACAATTAGCACGATGCTAGCACATTAGCGAGAAACAGCGCCAGAAGCACTTTCCTTCTACTCTGTCCTCAACACCATGTCTGTCAGTCAACATTTCGCCCAGACTCAAAGCGTGAAGGACACAGACGGGGGGTTGGGGTGTGGAGCAGGGAAGGATCACAAAATAACAGGGATGAGGCCCACCTTCCTCAGGTCGTACTGCAGCTGTCTCAGGATCACCTCCAGTTGGTTGACCTTGCCCGTGAGGGTACCATGGGAGCCCTCCCTGAGTCGAGACAGAGGGAGGCACATTCAGAACATCCAACCACAACAGGCTACCACTTTCGGTGCTCAGTTACAATGGTGAAAACTAAATAATCTCTCAGCTCATGCTAGACACGAGAGACAATGTAAATTATCTCACATTGGTTAATATCTTACTTTTCACACTCAATGTAAAAAGCACCTCAAGAAAAGACCTTTTGTGTCAACAGAAGTTCCCAGGTTCTGGACAAAACATTCCACATCATCAGGTCCTCAAAGGATACCCATGAGCAGAGAGGTGCAAATGTATTAAAGGTAAAGCTTCGTACCCAAACATCGTTATATTTTGATGCTTGCATGCTATGGTGATATCAATTTTAAAAAATCTGAGTGGAATAAATGACAGTTTGCATCTGTGCTCCTGCTAAAAGCCGCCCCTCCGGCCGCCCTGTTCCCATTTTTCCCGCCCTGGGTTCCGCATGGAGGGGACCCCCACAGGGGAACGTACCCTTCCTCCAGTGCCGCGTCCTCGGCGGCCGCCACGCGCCGGCTGAGCTCCTGGGAGAGCTGCAGAGCCTGGGCCTGCTGCATGTCCGTCATACTGCAGAACGACGACACGCGCTGGTCTGCAGGTTAGAGAAACACACACACATACGCATGAGCTCCTGTTAGGGAAGGAAAGGGCTAGGAGGAGGTGCTGGGATGTGAGAGAGATTCATTCCTGTGTCTGATTGGTGACAATGGTTCATAACATGGATAGACAGTGCAAATTTTTACAAATACATTTTAGAGAAAAGCGTTGCCATGGGAGAGGAGGAGGAGGAGAGGGCTAATCGAAAAGGAGGAGGGGGAATGAAGGATATTCCCCCCCCACACACACTTCCATGGCCAGTGGGGTCTCTGGATCTGGCGCGGGAGCACTGAGCGCAGGTCACATGACCCATCAGGAGCCGCCGTGCCAAATCGGCTCTGACTGCCGTAGCGAGATTGACGGGTGGAATTCGCTCGAGCGCTCACGCCCGCAGAGTCGAGCTCCAGATTGGTACTGACACCGCTGCCCTTTTCCGTTTCTCAGCCCCCCCGCCCCTCGTCTCCACGTCACCATGATCCCACATCAGGTACGCATGCAACCCCCCACCCCCACCACCAATCCCATCCACGTGCCCCTCCCTCTCCCTCCACAAACAACCAATACAAGCATCACATGCCAAGACAGTCCAACCACCTCTACTGACCAATCACCAATCACATATCCCCCCACCCCTCCCCTCCTTCTGTCTTTCCCAGCATTCCATGCCAAACTGTGCATTCACATAGAAAAGCCCTATTAATTAATTAATTACCTATTGGGCCGGTCTCCTCGTCCAGCTCCAGACCTGAAAGTACACAAATCGCAATTACACCCCTTAGAGCTGCAGTAGGTAATACTTTATTACTACAGTATGACCAACTTTGACCAATATGACCAGTAGCAAGCATCAATGGGTACCTGTGTGACAATATGAGGCACACACACAATGAATCCGTGTATTCACCTATATGACTGGTCAATCATGTTAACTGCATGATGAGATGCTATGGTGCTATGAGAGGTTGCCTTCTCTTTCAATCAAACAGTGCCCACAAACGCAGTCCAATCAGGAGGGTTAGGTGAGAGCTTGGGGGAGGGGCTTAGGTGTCAGCTGAATGGAGAATAGCACCATTTTGGGGGTGAGTTCTGCACTGCACCGACTTCCGCACTTTAGCTTTAAGATGCTTTCCCTCTCTCTCCCCCTTTCCCTCGTTCCCTCTCTCTTTCTCCTGTCCTACCTCAGATCCCCTAGGGCTGCTGGCACAGCTGTTACACACGCATACACAGAGCTGGGCTCTGTGTCTCTCCATCGCGGTCATGCTTGTTTTACTGTATAAGGCCCATAATGCCGCTAAAGGCCGCCAGTATTATAGCCAAACTCAGCGAATTACACGCAGGCACCTCGAAAGTATTTAAGTATTTCATATTCATCCCCCCCCACTCCCTCCACTCACTCCTTTTACAAATGAGAGATCTGCATATTTTTAAATACAATTATGAAAATCCTCCAGATGAAAAACAATTATAATAATAAAAAACTCCCACAGCAAAATGGTGCGGTTACACTCCATACACTGGACAACAATACCAGAAAACACAAAGGAACATGGACAGGATTTGCATGAATGAATTAATGAATCATCTTTCCTCTCCCCCAACGCATTTAAAGTCGCATGGCGAAAGCCGTGACAGGCCCAACAAAGATGCATTCAATTAGCCCTCACGCCGCCGTGAGATAGCGCTGTAATTAAAATACAGCACCTTTAGATGCTCAGAATATAAGATGACGTTTCCCTGAATCAAATAAGAGGGATGGGGTGAATTTCAGGAAGCTGTGTATAAAAGATGGTTTTATATGCGTTCACTTTGGGCCCATTATTTACCTACAGAAATGGTGACAGTTAAAGTACACTCACTTTTCTTATCAAGCTAATAAACACCATTAAGTGCTGGGAGAGAAAGTCTTTACAAAAGACTCTTACGTCCTGTTTTTGCTATAATTTTCTGACAAGCAGTGCAGTATGCAAATACTTTATGAAAAGTTTATTATAAATAAAGCTTATGATTATTATTGTTGTTGTTCATTCCAGAAAATGAGGGTTGCAGACCAACAGTCTCACTAGTTTCTTCAAATAGTTGAGCTGTACTGTTCAAAACATTAACCTCAAAGAACTAAAGCACACCAGTACCACATATGTATAACAAATCGTATTTTACATTTCGAAATGTAGCAGATGCCCTTACTGACACTGAATTACACCGTTTACATTTTTATCACACCATCCATTTACAAAACCGTAACGTTAGGTGGAGTACCTTTCACTGATTTACAAGGGCAGAGCCCTATCTGGGAATTGGACCACCCTAACCATAACCCTAAACCGCCACTTCATGCAGAACACAGCTGTGTGATTTCCATCCTCCAACAACGTGGCTACGTAATGCGTGACTACACGTTTATTTTGCTTTCAAATTTAAAATCACCAACATGAGCATTTTAAGCTGCATGGGACAAGTTGGAGGAGAAAATTAGTTTGCTCCAGTGAATGCATATAATATATGAAAAACAAAAAATGATGACATTGCAAAATATTCCATGAAATCCACCGTAATCTGGCTTTTAACAATATTTTAAAATACTTCATTTTATATGGAAATAATGGAAAAAACATTTAAGAAATGCATATCGACCATAAGGTCTTGATCAGTAGGTATCAGGTACTCGACCGGGGTTTTGTAGAAGTATTTGTAGGAATGGTATAGCGACCGCTTGCATTGCGTAATCTTACCATGTCCCAAAATACAGTGAGTCTGCATCACAAACCACAAAGGGACCACAGCGGCTCCTTCAAAACACACCGATGAACAAATGCCCACCGAGCCACGAAAGGAGAAACGTTTCACCACAAATATTGGCAACTGAACAGTAAGAGAATGCCCCCTGAAAACGGATTTTGTCCTGACGTGTTAGCGCCGTAACAGCTAACAGACCGCCCTCCAGCCTCAGGGCCAGAACGAGTCGCACAAATGGTGCTCAACAGCGAAGGGGTGCCGTGACGATCCATGGCAGAGCGGCAGCCAATCCGCCATGCCATTTCGGCTGATTAATTTTATGTGCTAACTGTTTAGCTCCAGGGTACGAAGACAGAAACGAGAGAGGGAAAAAAAAAACGGGAGTCATTTAAAGGACAGTTTACTATTAATGAAGAGAGCGTGTGGACGCACTGTTATGTCTGGGTTTGTTTCCGTTTGGGCTTTCGTGACTGTTTGTCAACAACACCAAACGCTGTGACCTTTTGGCGAACTTTGACCTCATAACCAGCTGTTGTTTACGCTGCTGGCATCCAAACGCCAACAGGGGCCACATATTCCACTGAGGTGCGCGTTTCGCACGCGAAACTTGACGCTACAGAAGAGCTTTGGCCGCATTCAGATGGGGTCCTTCAGCTGTGACAAATTGCAAAGTGGCACGGTATATGCTCTCCAACCAAACATCTCACAGTGCGTGGATTTATAATTCAAAGTGCTTCTTCACTGCCTCCAGTCTCTGCCATTGTAGTCATCCACATAGCGGATTCACAGATACATCTTAACAGCTATACACTTAAGTAGCGTACCTGCCTACTGACATTAGGAAAGCCTTGTGTACAACAGCTGAAATTTAACTTGACCTGGACTCCTATGAAACATAGCACAAATGAAACTATGAGGCATCTCAAAATTATTGGATCTTTCAATATTACATTTTATTTGGCTTCTCTAATATAATTATCCACCTGTAATAGTTTGTAACCAATCATAAAACCCACTGAATGGCTCAATGGCTATGACTAGTGAAATCTGTCAATCCATATTTTTGGATAGCACCATATGTGAACAAGCACAGTGCCTCATAAAGGACATTTGCATCAGTTTACAGGCGTAGTTCAGGAACAACTTTGCAGCCCTTTAAACTGCATGGCACACATGTAGCATAATCTGACATTGCACATTTAAATGAAAGGCAGGTTCCGTTCTGGGCTTTGTATCTGAACACGCACTACTTTTGGGAAAGCATGGAGGCAGTGATCCGTGGGGTACACGGCCTCTCTCCCTCTCTCTCTTTCTCGCACCGCCATCTGTCCCTCCTGCGGCGGAGACTTCGGGCTCGGTATGCGCGGCTGTGGAGACAATGTCACCCTGCCTGAGAAGATCAGTGCTTTCGGTGCTTGCTATCTCACCCCCCCGAATACACACATACACACACACACACACACACACACCGTACCGAGCCATGCCGAGCCGTCAGCCTGCACCCGGCGGCTGTCTGGCGGGATTAGGCACGCTCACGTAGCCCCGTGGCGGATCGCGATGGTGGGGAGGAGGCCCCCAAACCCCCCCACTCCCCCAAGGGTGTGGGTGAGCCTGGCTCCTGGGAGGATCAATGGGACACCCCCTCACCGCCGCCACCCCATCCCACGCCTGTCGGACCCAAGACTCCCCAGTGGATTCCCGCGCGAGGCGCCCTGTCAAACCGCATCCGGCTCAAATCAATCGCCACCGAAGGAGCCGCGGTGTCCGGCCTCCGCCCTCACCTCTCAGCCGAACTGTCGGATCAGGCGGAATTAGCAGAGAAGTCGTCTGAGGATGAGGCCGAGGGCGGTGTGAGCGGGGAGGATAAGACAGATAGTCTACATGGCTGGAGGGGGTATTATAGTTTCAGTTATATCTAACTCGCTGCTAGAGCAAGCCTCGCCTCCTGGCGTGGGAGCCTGTTGCTTGTCAAATGACACCATTGCGGTCTGGTCACAGGCTAGAGCCACCTGCTTCCTTATCTGCCACTGACTGCAGTTATCGCCACAGCAGCCAAACATACCGCTGTGTTTACCGTGCGCCCTCTCCCCCACCGCGATGACTGAAACAAGTGATTTAATGCGACAACAAAGATTCCTTTATTTTCACCCCATCTTCAGTTTCTCTATCAAACTCCCATATTTTCTAAAGGTACGTCTCTATCAATGGACATAATTCACAATATACCTAATTTGAGGTGGATTTGTTTGAATTCTTGCTGCTAGTTGGTACGGTTGCCAGCTCAGTTGAAAACGCCTCCCTCACAAACCCAGCACAAATCATTTCTAGCAGCCCCGGGCTGGAAAACCTTGCAACCTGGCAACCGTGATGCTCAAAAATGAAACTCTGTTATTGCTGTAACAGGAAAATTTAAACCCGATCACTCTGTTACCAAAACCGAACATAACAATTACACCTCAGTATTTGTGAGTAGAGGGAGTGTGAAAATCAAAGCCATGAAAATATTTACTGGGAGAGAGAGAAAGAAAACATATCAGTGTAAATATCTTAGCGGCTGGCAGGAGGGCTTACAGGAACCAATCAGCTGACTTGTGCTGGAAAATCCTCCTTTGTTTTCGCTCCCTAGTGTTAGCAGGAATTCCCAGCTCACAGGGGTCACTCACACCTTCCTCTCTCTCCCTGGGAGTCAGACCTGTTGATGAATGAACCGCGGCTGACACTACCAGGTGCCCCACGTCACTCTAACCGCATCTGTCCTCAGATGGTGGTAAAGCTGTTACACGTTCTGGCACAAAATGGCTGCTGTGCCTCACCCAGGTGAGTTGCTACACATTGGTTCTGGTTGATATTAATTAAAAACCCACTACATCCTTCATTGTAAAGCAATTCAAGACAAGTACTTCAAGAAAAGTGGTACATGAATTGAAGTTAATGCTACTAATCCCACTAACTACTATTCATAATATATTTATATATGTATCATAATTAACAATAGAAATATTAGCACTACTACTGCTAATATTAATAATGATAATAGTCATATTTATAGAGTACTTTTCTTGAAATGAAAGCAGAATCATGGAAAAGTTCAGGACACATTAAACACAGTAACCCATGGCAACCTGGTTGGGCACGATGACGGAGATTGGACCAATCTCTGCCATTAAACGCGGTCACCAATGGCAACCTGGAGTGTGGGCCAAGTTCAGCCATTAAACATGGTCGTCATGGACAACCTGGGCGGGTGCTGCGATGCAGAGTGGGCCAAGCTCAGCGGTGTGGTATGTTAATGGCAGGTTTGGCGGGACGTTAATGGCGGGGTTCGGCGTGACGCTCTGGGGCCGCGGAGGCTGAAGGGCACACGGACGAGGCCCAGGCGAGAGGGTTAATGGCAACCCCCGGCGAGGGGTTTCACACAGCAACAAGCCCAACGCTGCGTTAAGCAGTCTCCTCACTCACACGCCGAGTAACACACACACAAACACGCACAGTCCAAAACAAACCAAAACCGTGAGGTTACCTTCCAGAAAGAGTGCAAAGGACAGCTCTGAAATGGGAGGGAGAGAGAAGGGAGGGATCTTTAAATCCTAGGAATAGAAATCATGTGTTTTTCTTAAAGACTACAAACGAAAAACAAAATCAGTTACAGACTGGCTGTAATAATGCTCTTTTCTTCGTTCCCAGAGCGAAGGAACGGCCTCGTCTTGACCCGTCACCTCCTACATGTTCTCTCTCTCTTGCTCTTTCTTTCCCTCCCTTTCTCACACGTTGAAACTCACACCAGATTCTGCCACTTTAGCACTTCCAGTTCAGTCTGGAGTTACTGTGAAATTCTCAACCTCAATTACATTCTCTTCTCTCACTCCTTCTCTCCCTCCCTCCTCTCTCTCAGTTAATTACCAGAATTGCACGTTGCATAGCTTCTTCCAGAAATGGAGGTGCATGATAGCGACTGTAATTATTGTGTGAAAAACCAAAGGCAACACAAATAATAGATTTTTCCACACACTTCCACGGCACTATTGTTTAATATCCTGAAATAAATAAGAACGAAACCCCACCCCCACCCCAGGAAAAAGGAAATAAATTCTGTTGCCCATATTTTTATGAAAAATCTGCTCAAAGTCTGTACATATATTATACATATTGCAGTTTTTTTTAGACGGTCAATAACACATCTTCAACCAGGACTAATATCTGTTCAAAGGGAATCTGGGCAAACGATGGTGCATAATTTTAATAATTATACCCATTTATTTATTTAAGGTAGGTAAAACCCAAAGTCACACTGGAAAAGTAGAAAAGAATCGCTCTATTTGCATATATTTATAAATACAGTACTGCTTTATTTTATAGATATATTTTTCCCCCTCCTCTCCAATCGATTGTGTGTTAACGAGTTAAGCTCACAGTACTGCACTTATCACCATGCGTGTAAGCAGTGTGCTGGCGCTGCGAGTCGAGCACCAAGTTTGCATAAATCAGACAAACAAGCCAGGCTCCCGCTAATGTGATATGCCACTTCTGGACCGTCCCATGGTCTCTCTCTGTGACTGTGCCCGTCCACTCCTGTTTGAGTATGAACCTACCACCCCTACCCCGCCCCACCCCCCAACCCACCCTGCCATGCCAGCCCATGCACTGGATGCCGCCCCCCCCATGAAATTCATTTACTGGCCATTAATCATGGGTTCACAAGCGCGCACACACACACACACACACACACGCACACAAACTCACGCACACTCCTGTAAATCACAAGCGACATCAAACGGCTTCCTCCCAGCTGTTGCTTTGATTCACACTTCACAAAACCTTGTATGTCTTGAATTCATGACGACTAACACTATTAAAATGTACATTACTCATTCAGTATGCGGACTGAATTAAAAGTGTAAACCCCTTTATAAGTGTGCATATAATTTAGATATTTTAATGATAAAGTAAAAACATATTATCCTATAAATGAGTGTTATACCTTCCCTGAATGTGCATATACGTTTTAATGTAACACCTAGACAAGCTCACCTAGACAAGGTGAAAATTTTACGATGTATCCTTATTATGAATGCACTGCACTGAGTATATTAAGGTAAAAACATAATATATGCATATATATAAATGTATTAAAACCGCTATCAACACATTCAGGGTGTTTTTGCAGTTGTCAAACTGAACCGTCCCTAGCGAATACTCTGACTGAAGAGGCTCGCGAAACGGAACGAACGGAGGTTGGAGGACTGCGGGCAAGAAGATGGGGTTTTCCAAAAATCTTTTGTTTTGCAAATTATACAGTGAGTAGACGGCAGACCACAAATAGAATTAAGCGGCTTCAACCAAATTGGAAAGCCCTATGCCAGGTCACCGAGCGCCAGCCCTTTCAAACGCAAATGGCCGGGGGGGACGGGAAGGCTATAATTGCCCCCAAACTGGCAGGCGCGAGCTTAATTACAGGAAGCAGTGGTTAAAGCCATTTTCCTGAGTGGTTTCTTGCTGGGCCTTATAGTGTGAAAATTGCCTCATTTCTTGGCTGAAAGTACACTCTCCTCTTCGCTAATTGGCACCTCCAGAAACGACGGCGCTCGACGTGGTGCATGGAGGGTATGTGAAAGAGGGCTTCTCTTTAAGTCATGTTCTGAGCTCTCCATCCAGCGCTAGACAGGCCCAGTCTTGACTCCAAACACTGAGCCTCTGACAAGAACAGAGGCGGGGATAGGTCCGTTAACTTCTCTGGTGAATTGCTTCCCGCGAGCTGATTGGACAGCTGCATACTCAGCTGGCATTGGTGGTTTATCATTTCGCTCCCACCCCCCTTGAGACTTGTGACTGGTCTAAAATAGTAAGTGACTGTTGATTTATTACCAAAGGCAAATCCTCTGGTGTAAAAGTAACACCACATGGGAGTAAGAAACCAGTCTGGCTAATGAATCAGAGGGAGAATGACCATATTTTTCCTTAAAAAACATGTTATCATACAGCCATAGAAAGAAAGGGGCATCCATCAATATATTTGGCTTCCCTACAGTAAGCATAGGATGGCCCTCAACATGGTCCTGGGAGGTACAGAAATGTGCACAGACCAAAACAAGCACAATTCAAAGAACAGGTGCCTAAATTAAGATGGGGAAGGGGGTTGGCTAAGTGACACCAAGGGTGCAACAGCAGAACTGGGAACCGAACCTGAAACCTGAGTTATGCCACAATGGACACACTCGCTTTTTAGGTCTCACAGTCATGTCATAGTTCTGAGCCTCACAAATGAGGCTATTATTATAATATCAGAATTCCATTTGATACACAACTATCTGAATACTGAAATTCCCTTTATCATCTTAATAAAACAGCAACCTCTTTGCACTGTTTAGATGTTTTTGTGTGTTGTGTATTTAATTATTTTAACAATTGTTTATTGTAGCATCTTGTGCAATCTTGGTTGAAAGGAGCTTTATATAATAAATAAACAGTACTGCAGACTACAAGATTATAAGGTGTCTAGGTGATTTTCTTACGCCTACAGTAAAAGTCAATGTGGTCAAAGCTTAGTGGCGTTATGTCACAATGGAGACAGCAGTTTCTTGGGCTCATAGTTATGATGTCATGAGTCAGAGTCTGAAGACTGAACTCAATGTTACATGGGCACATCAAACAGCACTTGTAGTTGTTCTGGTTGCTGTTGGTACCTTCAAAGGCCCTGGCGGCATCGACAAGGTGGTTCCAGTCCAGGCCGGAGGCGGTATCCGGCAGTGGCATGAGACCCGGGTCGCTGAACTTGGACTTGTCCGCCAGCGAGCCGTCGGAGTACCAGAATTCACCTGCAGAGGGCAGACAGGAGCGCAGATCAGATACTGGCCGGGAATTTAAGGTCCTGGGCATAGCCTTCACTGCTTATTATCAGCTCACACACACACTGAAAGAAAGTACAGAACTGCAAACAAACACCAGAATTCGGTATGTTCTGTCACACCAATTATTCCGGGGGCAAAACAGAACATACCAAATTATGTCTGGTTGGAGCTCTTCTGTCCTTAGGGACACTGCGTAGAGATTTCAGGTTTAAGGATAAGACTGTCTGACGAGCCCAATACTTCAATACTAAATAAATAATGATACGCAATATAATGGAACTCTCCCTTGAGCGCCAGAACAGGTGCATATTCACGCACTCTCGGGCATGCCAGAACAACTTCTTCCTCAAATCAATTATCGATTAACACGGTCTCTTTAACAAAACTCATTTCCAAGGGTTGGCCTCTCAATGTTAAATGAGCCCTCTGGCAGCTGTTCCATCTACTATGCTGATCAAACCCTTGGTGGCTTTCAGATACATCACCCAGACTAATCTGTATATACAGCGAATCAATATCCATGAATCTGTCTCCATCAACTAACCCGTTAAATATAACTATATACATTTCAGATAACGATTTTGCCCAGGTCTGAAAGCAAAACAAAAAGACCCCCCGACACGAGTGTTTTTGCGTATCGCAAAAAATTCTGCCATTACGTTCCATTAATTTCCACCAAACTGTGTGAAATAGGATACGATAGGGAGGCGTACCAGGAAAGAGGTGTAGCAGTGGATAACTTAATGCGTGTCTGTTGCAGTCTTCGGCAGGGAGGTTCCTCAGACTCCTTCTTTACCTGCAGAGCCGGCTCACTTTACGCACATGACCCGAGGCGGGCTCTGACCCGCCCCCCCGTACACAACGGTTAATGATTAGAGTGATGAATTAATTGCGTTTACTCCGCCTCCCTCTTGACAAATCGGCTGTGTTGCCTTGCAAGCACTAAACACAAATGCGCGTGCTGACTCAAGGGGAGAATTTACTGTTGTTGGTTTCACATCCTTTGAAAATGGTGTCGCATAATGACCCAAGCCTGAAAACTGACACATCGGTATTCTGGCACATTAACGTCAATTTCCTGATTTTCTCGTAACATGAATTTCCATACATCATGACATGCTCTCTTGCATGTATTACAGATATAACAATGTAGCTATTCAAATCATTACATTTCTGAGCAAATGAATGAGTATTATTTTTCCAACTAGTTCTGTGAACTCCAACGTCACCACTCTCTACTTTCGATTAATGAGTGCTACTTAAAGTAAAATCAGGATGTAATTGCGGTTTAGGTTGGCATTTAAGACTCTTGTGGCTTTGAGGTCAAACTCAGCGGAAGTGCGTCTCTTAATGACGCCATGGAACTGTCGACGTGGAGAGTGTGCTTGTGAGGAAGCTATCAGAGGGGCGATAAATGAGTTGTCTCCGAGAATGTCTTTATATTTCAATCAACTACGCCCTCCCCTCTTCCTGTCACGGACGGCCGAGGGATGAAATGAATAAGATCCCTTTCAGACAAGCTGCTTTGGGGAGGGTGGGGGGCGGCTGTGACGTGAGGAGATAAAGCTTCAAGCGCAAAACCGTTACTCCTTTCTCCCGGTCTCGGGAGCCCGTGAGAAACGTCTGTTTGTCAGGTCTACATGTTTCGGGAGTTGGAAGAGGAGGAGACGAAGCCCACAGCTGCTGTCAGAAACGGGCCCCTCCTCTTCTCTCCCCTTCCCATCAGCCCTCGAAACAGACCTGGAATCCATTAGAGCTGACAGCGACACGAGGAGAAGCTGCTCCGCGAATCACTTCCCCTCCCAGTCGCCGCGCGGTAAACAGCTCGGACAACAACTGCATGGAAACCGGGCCGACAACGGCGGAGACTGACAGCCGCTGAGAAACGGAGAGGACGTTGAGGACTCTGATAGTGGGGGTCCTTCCTTAAGTCTCCCTGACAACTGGTCGCCGTGTTCACCTCGTCTACAGATCAGCGAGAGTCTCTCCTTCCACCCACAATGCTAAATGCGTATACCTCTGTAATATATATTTTTTTTAATATTCCATTACATTTTTTTGTCATTTAGCAGACAACCTTATCGTGTGAGTCATCCAGCTCAGACAAACACTTTTTACATTGATAAAGCTTGATAATTAAGATAAAATTATTGAGGTACCTAACTCAAGGGTACAACAGCAATTGCATCACTATGCAACCATTATGCTACTCTACCATCCCACGTCCATTATAAAATATAACAACTGGGTATGAAGTGACGTCATCTACCTTATAGAGTGCTTGCGAATGGACCATTACACGAGCCTTTACAACAACATACAAGAGTAACTAATGATCAGATCAGAACAGGCCATTCTGCCCATGCAGGTTCATCATCTAGCAACACTACAGATTATATTTATTTTCATAGCAGATGCCTTTCTGCAGAGCAGCTTACACAGCTTGTTAGATTTTTACACGCTAACAATTTACGCAGCTGGATATTTTACTGGAGCAATTCAGGATAAGTACCTTGGCTCAACGGCACAACGGCTGTGCCCCATGTGTGATTTGACCCCGCAGCCTCTGGGCTGCAAGTCCAGTTAGATTCTTTTGAAAATAGTCTGGAGAAATATTTAGCAGGAAGGGACACAAGATTAACGCAGGCTTGATATAGAGAGAGACTGCCAGGTAGAGGAAGCGACAAACTCGTCCTTTCGGTCTGTATAAACATTCATTTGTTAAATACCGCTGTCATGCCTGAGTGTTGTCACATACGCACAGTCTGTTTGGGTTATTTACCTGGCCCGGGGGGAGCTCATGAAAGCCTGATTTCACCCCCTGAAAACCTCCCAAAATAGATAGTTTTAAGCCCCAGTGCAAATTGACCTGACCTCTCCCCACAAACCGGGACACATTTTGATGTTTGGGTTGGTATGCCGTCTTCCAGCCTGTGTTTATTGGCTCAAGTCCGATGCTCAAGTCTTGACTGATACCACATGTCGAGTTCGGAGAACGACGCACCGACTTTGCCTCCTTATTGGCTCCAAAAGAACATAATTCCACTGAATACAAGAACAGGAAGAAAATGTTTTCCTTAAACTCGCATCTGTTCATTAACACATTAACTGGATTTATAGCGGAGTCATTTACTGGTTTACTTCCATTTTATGTCACCCCAAAAGCTAACTGTGTTTTAACCAAAAGGATATATATACATCTTAACCTTTTTGACTGATGCACAGTCCAGCTAATCTCATTCTGCAATACAATTAAAATATCAAACCATAACTAATAAAGGACTGATGTACCGTCTTGTTGTGTGTCCAGTACTACTCTGTGAGATGCGATTACTATTTTGTGGAATGAACGTGGACAGACACTGCGCATAAACAAAAAGGCAAATCTCTCCAAATACCAGCTGTGCTTTTTCACATTTTTAATCTGGGCTCTAAAGTTCGACGCTAGGTCGCTAACTGCAGCGCCGGTAGCTCTCAGACCTCCGGGACAGGGAGTGAAGCGCTTTCCGTTGAAAGGTTTTTTGGCGATGCGAAACACGCTCGAGAAATTAATCTATTGGAGGTCGACCTCGACCAGCTGACCTCACGTTTTTTTGGGACGGGGGTCCCATCGCTGAACAACAGGCTTCGGTGAAAGGGGAGGAGTCAGGTGGAGGTCACATGATGGAGTCCAAACACAGTAAATTATAAAATAGCCAGCATCATTTTAACCCTGGCAGCTCAGCTGTCGCAAACTTTTAACTTTGACCTTATCAAAGTGTTTTTTTAAATTGGAATCATAACAGTATATGAGCATATCTTATCTTCCGTCTGCTTTCTTAAGCTCTACCCTTTAGGCCCAGCCCTTAGGCCCAGTAAAGTATTTCTTAAATATCTGCAACACCTCAATTAGAGAAAGTGATGTGTGCAGGCCTCCTAGCCTTTAGCTGCAGCCCTTAACTACAGGCCTTAGGCAAAGCATTTAGTTCCAGCCCATAGCCCAAGCCCCTAAGCCTTTGCCTAGCCACTAAGCCAAACCCTCAGGGCAAGTTCTTAGCCTTTAGCCTCTAGCCCTCCTAGCCTTTAGCCCCTCACCCTCCTGGCCTTTAGCCCATAGCCCTCCTTGCCTTGAGCCCTTGGCCCATAGCCCTCCTAACCTTAAGCCCCTAGCCCTCCTAGCCTTAAGCCCCTAGACCTCCTAGCCTTTAGCCAATAGCCCTCCTTACCTTAAGACCCTAGCCCTCCTAGCCCTTAGCCCCTAGTCCTTAGCCCCTAGCCCTACTAACCTTAAGTCCCTAGCCCTCCTAGCCCCTAGTCCTCAGCCTCTAGCCCTCCTAACCTTAAGCCCCTAGCCCTTCTAGCCCTTAGCCCCTTACCCTCCAAACCTTAAGCCCCTAGTCCCCCAATCCGTGGTTCAGTAAGGTGGATGGCCAGGTGTGCATGTGGTGTGCGTGGGGAGATAGTGGAGGTGCTTACTGCGCAGGTTGGAGGCCCCCTGGCTGAGGGACATTCGGGGCGGCAGGGTGCTGTGGAAGGGGGAGGTGGAGCTAAACAGGATGTCGTTCGGCAGGGCCTGGTCCAGCATGGAGCTGCGGGAGCTGGCATAGGAGGAGGCCTTGCGGTTACTGCACACGCTCTCATCCGATAGCGTGCGGTAAAGTGAGCGGCGTGGGGAGAGACTGCTCGCCGCCTGAGAGAGAGAGAGAGAGGGCACAGAGAGAGAGAGAGAGAGAGGGGCACAGAGAGAATGAAGGAGACAGAGAGGAAGGTTGAGAGAGGGAGGGGGGGACACAGAGAGGGAGAAAGGAAGGTAGAGGTAGGTTGGGAGAGACAGTAAGGAGATTGAGAGAGCAAGAATGGAAGTGGAGAGAGAAAGGAGAGGAGAAAAAAAGGAGGTAATTGAGGTTAAAAATTTCACAGTAACTCAACAAACACTCCAGATATTTCCAGAACTCGGACACAGACAGAAAAACATCCTCCCACTCAACCGACATTTCCATGATAAATCAACAACATGTCAAAGACAAACTCCCAATGCGAAAGGTTTTATTTAGGTTACAGAGGTACTGTGAGGTGGTCAAAAATTCTGAGGCACGTTTTGAACAGTAAGCGAGGAGTGCTCCCATTTTCACGCACGACTGCCTCATGTTTATTTGATTTGCCTTAATGTCCCTGTTTAACTGTGCAGCCACTTTCAACACTGTCATGTGTGTACCCTCGCGTGTGTCCCTCTCTTGGCCAGTCTTTTTTAATTAATTTTTATTTTGCACGATTTAAAAAATTACACAACAATAACAAAGATAACGAATAATTTCTGCAGGGAGAGGCAGAAAACCCAGTGGGCTTATTTGAAGCCTCCACCTCGAATAATGTTAAAAATTTCACAATATCATACAGAACACAAAATTAACATAACAATATAAAAGGGATGGCAAGTTAATAGTAACAAAATATATAATAACAACAACAATAATAACTGTCAATCTAAATAAGCATACTTTTTCTTTCTCTTCTCTCCCAAAAAGACAAAATAAAGGGAAATTGGGATGGAGGACATTGACCAGAGATGTCTCATGTGGGACAGGGGCGAGAAGGTGCATGGGGTGCAGGTGGGGTTCTGGGTGCAGGGCCGAGGAAGTAAAACTGATTAATCCTCAATTGGATTCGGTGATTTGATCAGCGCAGGATCTGGAGAGGTGGCTCCTGGGTTAGAACCGCACGCAGTCAGTTCTGATCAGCGCGGCGAGGGCTGAGGACTCCGATGCGCCACTCGAACTAGGCCACGCCTGCGTTTCTAGGCCCTGCGTGGTCAGAACTCTCTCTCTTTCTCTCCGCCTCTATTCCCCCTGCTCTACCTGCAGGTTCGGTACAAAAGGGGAATTTGTGTCACGGGTTGGCTGAGAATACCAGGCGAATTGGTGGACCGAAAATAGCAGTGAGTGCCCTATTTATAACTCATTAGTGCTATTTGTCCAGAGATGGCCGAATTGTGTGAGTTGGAATGATTAGCTAACGCTAAAAGAAACATTTGACTTCTCACCAAAGCAGGTGCACCGTTTGCTAGCGAAGGACTACATACAGTCATTCTAAAACGAGAACAGATTTATAATGGCTACTCCCTTTTTCACTAAAACAGGGCTGTCAGACTCATGTCCTGGAGGAGTTTCTGGCCATACAGACCAAAAACTTTATTTCCATAGGCTAATTTGCCTGTGGATTGAAAGGAAACCACAAGGAGACACTGCGGCCCTACAGGACTGGAGTTGAGCCTGCAGGCACTGCGGCCATCCAGGACTGAGTTAAACCTGCAGACCCTGCAGCCCTCCGCGACTGGAGTTGAGCCTGCAGGCACTGCGGTCATCCAGACTGGAGTTAAACCTGCAGACCCTGCAGCCCTCCAGGACTGGAGTTGAGCCTGCAGCCACTGTCGTCCTCAAGACTTGACGCCCAGTACTATGCCACAGACATTTTTCCTGTATGGGCATTGGTCAGGCCCACACATAGTGCAATTAAAATCGCATGCAGAGAATAACACAGATGCTGAGAAGAACAAAATGTTGATAAAACGTGATCGTGTTGCAGGTCGGTGAGAGACAAGGGCCTTTAATAATATTAAAAGCCTCACATGTTCCATGCACCCCTCGCCAGACGGCCTATCCCCACCTCCCCCAGTCACCGTTTTAAATGCTTTACCTCTCTACACTGAAAAATGACACTGGATTACACAGAAGCATAAGCATAAGTAAACTTCCTGTCACTGGCTGGCAGCCAAAGCCAGTCCCCCAACCCCCAAACACCCCCCACTTCTGCCAAGGACGGCAGTCGCACGAGCAACCTCCATTATCATGTACATTTAAATCCAGCTTCAATTAGAATATTAACCTCTGGGAAAGGAGAGGTCAATCTCATTCCGAGAGGAACAGGGGGGGTTTGGTAAACAGAGGAGGACAGATGGGGGGTGTTTGGGATGTGGGTTATCATGAGGTAAACGCGACAGCTCTCGATCCTGATTTTGACGCTCGATGATAAATCCTACATGCCGCCTTTGGAACGCTGCCCAATAACAGAAGGGCTCTGTCATCCTCAGAGGAATCTAAACCGCTATTCGACTGCAGCACTGGCTGAGGAGGGGGTAGTGCAACAGAGTAGGAGCTGAGCTTTTAACTAGGAGGTTGAGGGTTCAAGTCCCAGGTAGTTCACCTGCACTGCTTCAGTAAAAATATCCAGCTGTATAAATGAATAATGTGTAAAAATGTATAAGTCGCTCTGGATAAAAGGGTCTACGATATGGCTAAAATGTAAATGTAATGTAAATATGAAAGCCAAATTTCACCCACATACTTTACATTGTAATACACCAGACCCCCCACACCACGCCACTCCACCCTAAGACATGCTCTCTGCCGATTGATTCGCTCAGATCTCTGTCGCGGATGTAAATCGCCATTACGGGACCCATATGTCTTCACAATAAAAGCGTCCTCAGTGGGGAATTTCTACTTCGGTTTTGCGGCTGTGAAAATGAAACCAGCTGCCCCTGTTGGTAACCAGCGGCGATATTTCCTCGGGGTTGGGGGGTGGAGGGGGGGGGTCGCTTGATTTGAGGCCATCTGCTGGGAGCACGGCTTGAACAGCAGCCTCCTAGCAGCCGCTGTGTTTTAGCCCCAACGGATCCAAACACATGGATAAAACCTACCGCTAACAAAGCGTGGAGCTTCAAACTGCCTGTGCTACACGTTTAGGAAAGACAAAACTTTATGGGTTAATTACATTCATTTTTCGGTGTTTACCACACAATGTTATCCTGAACAAATTACATTCTGTTATATATACTTAGCTTTAGCACGGAATTTTACCGACATTAAGAAATTTAGGTCAAGTACCTTGCTTGAGTTAAGGCCAAAAAACATTAAGTCCACAAATTAACCGCTTTAGTCATTTCGAGTTTTGAAATGTTGTTGGAAGAGATTATGTTCAGTGAAAAATACCTCATTTTTTGAACTTCTACTATAGTCTCGAAGTTAAAACCTGTCAAAGGTTGAGTTCAGACTCTGAGAAAACTGGTCTGCTGAACCTACTCTCAGCTTGTCGTTATGGAAACCGTCATTAATCTTGTTAACTGTTGTTTTCATGTGGACCGAGTATATTTTACTCAATCTTTACAACATTAAAAATGATTTATTATGACAACTAGTAATTCTTGCTTCATCAGCAGTCGCAGATTAAATCTGAACCAAGCTGCATGACATGCCTTGGTTTACGACTTTATGCAATTTATGACATATGCAGCGAATGATATTAATGACTTTTCAATATATGAACTGGGGGAATTCTTGTTAAGTAGATTGCTGAAGGGTAAAACGGCCCTGCTGTGCATGGGAATCAAACTCGCAACCTCTAGATCAACCTACCCGTCTTGTGACATTGTTAAACAACACCGCCCCAATCTATAATACTCTGTTATGATGGCAAGTGCCGATTTGTCTCTGTCGCTGAAATGAAAACCTCCATCCGATGGCGCGTTAAGAAAAAGACAACAAACCTGAAGTGGATAATCGTCGTGTGAGCAATGACGTGAATCACCGGCCTGGATATCTGCCTGCCGTATCGTCCAATCGAAGTGACGGCTCTGTAACTGCCACTTTAAGTGAGGCGAGGAGGACTTTGTCAAATCATGTAGTTCCTGGGTTCCATCTTGGCTCAACGCACCAAGCTCGAAACATGGTTTCCATCACATTTATGTTGTCTTAGCGTCAGAGGGTAAGACCGTACAGCCTGCGATTACAATGCCATTTCGCGGCAGAACGAGAAACAAAATGGGGGGGGAGGGCAGGAAAGAAAAAAAAAAATCAAATAGACTGCAATTTCCTCTCTGTGACTGGCACAATGGTTTTCTTATCTCAGCAAATGGCTCAATAATGGCCTGTCAGCTTTCAAATAAAAATCCATTTACACCTGTGTGTCTCGACAGACTTCTCACCACTTCACGTCTGTCTCCTCGAAGTCTCATCATCGTCCTCTCCTCTGAAGCTTCGGGTAACAAAGCGGCTATGTTTTTATTATCGGCTTGGTGAGATTTCGAACCGTCTTGAGGGTGTCAGAAAATCCTAAATAAAGGGATGTTAACCTCCTGACGGGCGGAGCTCACGGTCTCGGATGAGGGGGGTGGGGGAGTTGGACGGGTGCAAGGTGGCTTTTGCATTCGGAATGATGCGGCTATGAATGTATTCCATACGTCTGCATGGTAATATCGGAACGCTGTGCACTGATTACGCTTCTGGGATGGACGAGGCCGATTTGAATGGCAGGCAGACTAAGTTCTAGAGACACCAGCAGTCGTTGGGAAGGTGACGTGAGATGAGGGTGGGGGGGGTCTGTTCATTACCCTTCAGGATGACGTCTCCGCGGAGATAACCCCCCTCACGCCTGCCGAAAAAACACAGCCAGGATTGTTTTCACAGCTGATATAGATCAGTTGGATCCCGTCACTTTGATGCTGGCCTCTTTTTGTGGGAAGCTTTAATATTGTGTACTTTGATAGTGCATTAATGGTTATGTAACACTTACGGAAGGACATGTCGAAAGCCACTGCGGGAAACACAGACCTGCTTTCATCTTAAGTGGAGACTGGAGTGTATTAGCACCAGCAGAGCACTGCATGCGAGGCAAAACTGACCCCAGATCAGTGACCCGAGATGATTTATAATTGTAGACCCCAACATCTTTCTCTCACTTACTGATCTGAGGTCAGATTAAATGACCACAATATAGTGAGAGGGATATGCCCGAGGATTAGCAAATTAACATTTTTTACCCCAAATGTAGATTAATTTAAAAATTCTATGGGGAGAAATTCCAGAGTAAAAATATAGGAGAATCAAAGATAGATGGGGGACATGCAGGGGGGGATTTTTGAAGGGGATTAATACAACACATCTGGCAACACTGGAGTTGCAGTGAAGTGGCACCAGGCGCTTGGTGGCAGCTGGTGACTGCCCAAATCCTGGGATGGGACAGGGGATGGGGGATTGGGGGTTTGCCCTTTAGGGCACAGGATGGCACTAGTTTGAAAAAGCTCATGATGCGTGGCCTGAAGCTAACCCATCATGCAGTTCTGCCCACTCCAGAGATCTCAAACTCTGCACTCAAAACCTTCGCGCTTCAGCAGTACTCAATTTAAACCATTGATCGGACAAACAGTCCAAACACTTTGCCTCCTAGGGGCCTAAACTGGCTTGTGATTAAAGACAAAAAAAAAAACAACACGAAAAGCTGCAGGCATGGTGGCCCTCAAGGACTAAGGCATATCTCTTTGAGATCTTTAATCTAGTTAGTTCCAAAACAAAACAAACACATAATAAGAGAGGGAATTCAGAAAGCAAAGATGTGACTTAACTCACTGAGACCGAGAGAACACATGAAATGTGGGAGGCTCGTGATAGCGATCTCTCCTTGATCCAACACATCCAGTCCAAGCAAACGTAGCTCCTAATAAATCAGACAAGGGAAACAATCGCGGCTCTCTCTCCCTCCTCGTGCGCGGACAGGCCCTCGGCCTCCTGACGGAGAGGCGAAGGAACGGTGCCAGGCGCAGGTGTGTCGGCCCCTGATTCACACTCTTTTATTTACTTTGGAACTCTTCGCCGCTGCGCATCTGCCAGCATCGTAAAAATCATTTCTGAGTCGAGCCGTGACACACGCATTTTAAACAGGTGGGGAACTGAGGGAAAGTTATTGATGTGAGAGATCGTACGCAGACACACGCACGCACACAGACCACACACAAGAATGCACGGGCACCACACACACACACAAACACACGCACCACAGACTCTTTTATGCACAAACATACACACATCGATGCATACAAATACAAACACACACACACATCAAATGTAAGCACACATGCATGCACACTCGCATACACACACCCACACACACTCACCAATGCACCCAAACATACACGTGTGCAAAAGTGAGCTCATATATACGTACACATACACACACACACAACAATGCACGCAAACACACATGCATACACAAGTTCAGGCACACACACACACACACACACACAAACATACACTTATTTATTTTGTGAAATCCTTCACAAGCTATTTCCCATGCAATACACCCCTTGTCTTTTGCCCTTCAAACATGTACCACTCATTGACAGGTGCGTTGTTATCACCAGGCCCATCCAGCTGTACCCTAAGCCTTATCAATCCCACAGACGATCCTCAGAAATCTTGGAGGATCAGAGATTAGGGCATCGATCGCCAATGAGACATCTTTCATCTTAAACGGACTCACACGGCTCCCCTCGAAACCGCACACCGCTGCCGCGTAAGTAAACAGAAGAGTAAATGAGGACGACCCCTTTATGTGATAAGGGCTTACCCGTCTATAGCTAGGCTGGGTCAAATATCCATTTGAAATCCTTCGGGCTAGATTCAATCAAACATACTTACTCCCCTTAAAGGGCATATTCTATTCTAAACAAACACGTTCAAAAGGACATGTTTGTTTGCTTCAAACGAAATGTAGCTACACTCAAAGATACTGTGTGAGGTCTACTTCGAATTGCATATACCCTTATGCAGCCTGTGTTTCAAATGAAGGTTTAGATAACGGTAAGATTGACACTGCTCCTGAATAACTCTGGTATGCTCTTGTGCCCACACATACAAACAAGTTTACACTGAATAATGGTGACAATCTGTCTTTTCTCATAGGAAAACAATGACAACTGTGTAACTGGACTTGGATCTAAAGGGTTGAAGTACTCTCTGAATTGGAGCCAAATACCAGTCAGCCAACATTTTGTTGAGTGCAATACTGATGTCATCCAAGTGTCACACTGCTTGTCAGTCGCCATTTTAAAAATAAATAGAGCATTTGTGCATTATTCCTGAATGAAGCTCCAGGCAACACCATCCACATCTGTCAACAGTTGACGGAAGTTCACTTGAGACCAGTCAACCAATACAAATAACTAAGTCAATTCATTTCTTCTCCATATTATTCAATTAATTGTTATATGAACTTTTCCCATTTTCCAACCAGATCTGAATTATGTGATCCTCTGCACTGAGAGACAACCCCCACCCCTTCCCCCCAATAGACCTTAGGAGAAACAGGTCTCTGGTTCTCATGGCAACTGGCCTTCACCATTTTACACACCACAGATGCAGCACTGATGACATACTTCCACTGCCATCGGAACACAAAGTCAACATGTGTTCATTTTACACAACCGTAGATGCCCACTTGACCAGGAGAGGGCACTAGAGAGCAATGAAACTGAGTTGAACTCACGCAACCTGTTTTTCCTTGGTGAGGCCGAGACAGGTATTGCCTCACCAGTGTGGAGCTCCAACCACAGCCTGTAATTCCAGTGGCAGGATGCATAGTCACACCATAAACACGTGCATTAGCTCTGTGCTTCACCCAAAGGCCCTGGACATGTGTCAACTCACCTTCCTCCTGCCCTCCTCCCCAGGAGGGCTGTCTGGCAGCATCATCTTCAGGAACTCCTCCTTGGAGAGACTCTGCGGGATCTTGGAACCGTCGTGTCCCGACATCTGCATTGAGCCGGCCACCTCCGGGGCATAGAGACGCCTGTGATTGGGGGGAGGACAGGGGGAGAGGCATTGGTCATTCAGTGCCCAGGGAGGAGGCGGAGAGCTGCTGAAGGGAAATACCCTAAAAACAACCTGGCAACCTTTATACAGCAGAGGCACTCTTGGGTTGCCAAAGAGTGGGATTTAACCCCCAAATAAGGGGAATTCAGTTTTTTTTTTTTTTTAAATCATGGGCGAAATTTCAGAGGAAAAGGTATTTATGGTAATCAATGATTTTAAAAAGAGGAGTGCGCCTTACAAATATGGGAAAAAGGCAAACTGAGCTTTTTGAGTTTACGACTTTTGATGTCTTGCTTTCTCCAGCATTGTGCTGGAGCTGAACTGGCTAAAATCTGTTTCTTCAAAATATAATTGGCTTAGCACAGAGTATGGTAGAGCTCAAAGGTGCACCAATTTAAAAGTGTCGACCTTTTCCTTTCTCCAATATGTTTGTGTTTATCGACCTACTCTTTTCTGAACCCCACCATTTTCCACTAGTTTACCTTGAATGCCTTTCAAAGGGTAACACAATGTTAATAATTTTTCAGTTTTTCTCAAAACTTTGCTCACATGGCTTGCATTCACAATTTTTCCTCTTGAAAATGCCCACTGTATTTAGGGAACAACTTGTTCGTAAATGGCACTATGTATAAAATAAATTATGATGAACTGATGTAAGCCTTGAGCGAATGAAAAAGAGGAAGCGGAGAGTTGTCCTCTCTTTCCTTTTCTGTTCGGTTGGGGACACTGAGCGACTGCGCTGGGCTAGCGTGGGCTGAATGATCACAAGGACAGATTGCGTCCTGCGGGAAGCCTGGCTCCGTCCCCAGAAACCGTCCCCTGATCGATGACGGTGGTGGCCTTGGCACTCGGCGTCAGGGGGCGTGGCGTTTGGGGGGGGCTGCGGGCGAGGTCACGGGGACCTGATTCACAGCGGTAATGGGTTGGGGGGGGGCAGACTCGCGGGCCCAGCTGTTCAATGGGCCCATCCTGCCGGGTGCCGTCAGGACACCGAAGCCCACCTAACTGTGTGCGGCTGTGCTGCAATGCCTTGTGGGAAGTCGGAGCTGTCGAGATACATTACTTGTTTAAGTGAACAGCTGGGCATCTTCGACGAACGCTCCGGAGCGTTGTCGCTAAGCGCTGGTGGCAGACCATTATACGGCAGGGAGGGGAGGGGACAGATGAGGCCTAAAGGTAGGCGGAGCTACTGAAACCAATCCCCAATCAGGTCCCACAATCAGACTGACACCATGTGATGAAGACGGTCTAAAACGGCTGGTCAAAACAAACGAGCTCCATTTTATTCTCAATCATATGGGAAAACAATATGCTACTATTTTATTTATCATTGAATCACTCTTAAAAAATCTTTTTTTAAATTAAAAATAGTGTTGGAATAAAAGAATACAGCTTTTCTACATGTTTAAGAGGACAAAACAGTTCATTTTCCATGTTATTTATTTAGGAAATCCTATTTTATTATCTTCATCATTGGTGCCAATAACCCTGCAGTTGCCTGCACATCTCTCAGACGAGTCTCTCCACACCCTGCCTATAAACAGGACACTATAATCAAACATCTGCATGGAGGAGAAACCTGAGATCCTCAGACATACTGGCTGGCTAGAGGTCCTTAACAGGAATTTCACCCAAACCAATGTTGCTGATCAAGTCTCGCAGTGAAATAATTCTCCCAGTCGTTCTCCGAATTAGCTATGTCTAGGTATTTTGTTCTGTATTCCCTCTTAAAAAAAAACATCAGTTGTGAAGCATTGTGTGATAGTCTGTCCATAACAGTGCTACATAATACTAAAGGCCAACTGTTTAATTTAGCAATCGGCTGACTGGCTGAATTACGTTGTTATTACATTCCTATTGACAATAAACAAAGACATTTGAAAATTGCTTAAAACAAAAAAAAAAAACTACTCAAAAAATCAACATTAGCGAACAGTACTATGGCTCAGCACTAAGTAGTACGGCTCTGTCTGAGGGGAAATCTCTCATTCAGGGTTCAGGAGGACAAAGTCAGTCAAGTGTTTGGGAGCAGGCGGGAGTGAGGAATCTTTATCCTTTAAGAGGCAGGTGAGGGAACGCAGCGGGGCAGGGTGGGGGGTTAGGGATTAAAGGGCAGCGCAAAAACACAGGAGGGACCTGGGATGCAAGGTGGAACGGGTTCCAGGATAACACAGAGATAGTGGTGTGCAAACCCCCTTAAAAACCGAGATGGGCTGGCCCGCTGAACCATATCTGATAGAGGGAGGCAGCAGGTCGGGTCAGGGCTGCGTGGGGCGGGGGGGGAGATTACAGGGTGAGGAGTGGCACAGGCTGAAGATACACACACAGGAATGTCACAACCGCGGAGGCAGCCGAGCGTGCCAGAAGGTACGGGAATGGTCTAACTCCCAGCAGAGCTGGCACAAAAGGGGGTGGGGTGGGGGGCACTCAACAAACCCCAATGCTGGGGCAGGTGGGGTGTGGCTAACAGGGGGTGGGGGCAGGGGGAATTGAGGAGGGAGGGGACAAGTTTGAGGGGCAAAAGAAACCTTGTACCTGGATCTCTCAGCCAACGTCTTTAGGAGAAATGATAACAACCCTTCTGCTCCACTGGGATATGAAATGAAATCAGGAGGAAAGGGAGGGAAAAAAAGCAACAACAATAAAAGCGGGTTATTGACACTGTGGCGTAATCAATGCTGTTTTACTTCAGTAGGCCACCTTCTATGGATTTACACATCATGTTTTGTAGTCTGTAACGGAAAATATATGCATTTTCTGTGAACTAAGATCAGCTTTATTCCAAGAGAGACAGAAAGAGAGAGGGAGAGGGACAGAGAGAGAGAGAGTGAAAAGAGAGAGAGAGAGCGTGTCAGGCAGGGAGGGAAAGAAAACAAAAATAGAGACAGAAAATAAACAAACATTCTATCGCGCGTGCTAACAGCATTACCAGGGAGCTTTCATAACGTATGAAAAAAAATTACCTCTCACACAAGCCCCATCAATCATTTGCCTCTAAAGCATCCAATTTCCACTCTGTAAATGTGATTACAGAGTTGGAACAGGGACTAATCTCTCTCGTATACAGGAGGCGCAGACGACATTCCAAAGGCACGCGCGTTCTCTGATGTACTCGTGCCAAGAGTCTTGTCATCAGTGTTGATGAGGAGGACGACAAGAAAAAAATCCCTTCCATGGGGAAGAGATGGGGATTCTGGGTAAGTTTAGAGGCACGATTTCAATCTGGTTTTTAGATCCGAGATCCAGGGGTGTCGAACTTCAGTCCTGGAGGGCCACAGTGTCTGCAGGTTTAACTCCAGTCCTGGAGGGCCGCAGTGTCTGCAGGTTTAACTCCAGTCCTGGAGGGCCCCAGCGTCTGCAGGTTTAACTCCAGTTTGCAGGACTTCCTGGAGGGCCGCAGTGTCTGCAGGTTTAACTCTAGGACTGGAGGGCCACAGCGTCTGCAGGTTTAACTCCAGTCCTGGAGGGCCACAGTGTCTGCAGGTTTAACTCCAGTCCTAGAGTTTGATTCCCTTCCCTATCATTTAGCAGCTTACTGAAATCTTGGAAACAAGTCCTATAAACTCCAATCACCAAAATCCAGAATACATACAATCCCTCCATTTCAGAACCGGATTCTGAAATGTGCTATAAATACCTCAACCAAATCCAGAGGCCTTGGATACATCATGTGCACATGTACCCAGACATGTATCCTCTTTCACAGTAGGGACCAGCAGAGGAGTGTTCAATCATAAAGAAGAAATACTATTGGCCGATGCCACAGACCAATAGGATTGAACAAGCAGTATTTCCTGAACAGTCATAGAGAAACTCCTAAACCAGCAGCAATCACAGCCCAGAGAAAGGCTGCTAAATGCACCCACACAACCACCTCTCTTATGTTCCTTCTGGTCATTTCCGAGGAGCAATAAACTTTTAATTTGTTCTTGGAACCTATCACCCATCGCTCACCACCCTGGATGAGCCTCTTCCCCCACTAACGCCACCCCCCCACCCCCGCTCAACTGGCCTCCCCAGGGGACACGTCATCAAGCCTGGATCGATAAGGAGAACTGACATGTGCCAAGCCTATGATGTCAGGAGGTACACCGACCTCGTTTATAAAGTGACTGTCCGTTCTGATCACAGCCTGGTCCAGCCTGCTGAGGTAACACCGGTTTCTGACGGACATTACATATACGCATATTAATATCAGTACAAAGTATCAAGTTCGTAAGATCTAAATCTCAACACTCTTTCTGATGAATGTAATGCAATATCTTCAAATTAGTTGCTGGCATATTTACAAAGATGCCACACATTTTTGAGATTGAAATTTTATGTATTATGGATCAGAACAGATATTACAACATATATCAGGTACAACAGAAAATATGGAGAAAGTTTAACAATGGCTTTCATATATTGATATATGATACTATATTTTGTTTATGTAACTGGGCGGGGGGAGGGCTGGTGGCTGTTCCATTTCCATTTTTGAGACTAAGGCTCTACAGCCGCTTGTTTTGGGTTTTGGGATATCGATAGCTTTGGTAACTGTGAATCGTGCGTCTTGCGCAGGTCACGTGGAGGAATTTAGCGTCTATGCTTCACTGCCTGGAGACATCTGCAGAGCAAATTCTGCCGATTCACAGAAGCCTGTTTCAATTAACAAAGGCCTGTTTCACCTGAAAGCCTGTCGCACACAGAGCACAGTTACGGCTGTTTTCTTAGATAAGGTCATTTTCCAGCTGCGTTTGCTCTGGTAAATAATAACTGGACCCGGCGTAAGCTGGAACAAACAAAAATAAGAAGTACAAACAAAACCACCCCTGCACGGTGAGAGACGTCACCAGGATTTAGTTTCACAGAGCAGGAAAATCGATGACTAATAAACACGAGTAAAAGAAAACGCAGTCTCTTCAGGAACGCTGTCCAGCTTCCGCCCGAGGCAGATCCAGTTCGGGCACAAATACGTAGATGCTCGCATGAATTATGAACAATGACAGTCTGAGGGTATCTAAAACAGCTTCATCTTCTCTTCTCCTGGCTTCAGTCCATATCTCTTGATGTATCAAACTCTCTTGCTTACATAAAATCAATATACTTGTATAATGCACATCTATCATGACTTAAAATGATGCCCCACCCACCCATTCATTCACTCACCCGCACTCTGCCAGTCTTCCAGGCTCGTCCAATGGAGGGCTGTCCTCAGCTTTCTTCCAGCCAATCAGGTACTTGTTTCCGGGCGCCTGACGGGGGCAGGAGCGTGAGTCTGGGCTGGCCCCAGGAGCAGCACTCGCCTGGGTGACGATGTAGACCTTGGAGGAGTCCAGGGAGGCACTCATCTTGGAGCTGCGGGCAGAGGGGCTGCCAGAGTGGTGGGAACCACTGGACACAAAGGGAAGCCAGAGGATCATGTGACCAGAAGTAACCAATGAGAGCTCAGAGCTTAATCAGTGATAGTTGGCTGGGCCAGCTGTCAATCAAAGACCAATGGGCACTGGGCACAAAGGGAAGGCAGAAGATAATGTAAATAACCAATGACAGCTCAAAGCATAGCCAACCACCCTTGGCTACATGATACCATGATGGGAGAATCAATGAATGGGAGTCTAACTATAGATCTATCTCCACTGCATAATTATTTGAGAAAAAAGAAATCCCTGGCATAACTTTTTACATCTAAACACACACACACAAACACACACACCATTTGTTATTTAAAATGTTGTCCAACTTCATACATTTCATATCATATATGTGACATATAGGTACATGCAGATGAATCCAAACATTCATGATTGTCATATTATATTTCTTACATTTTGACAAATATTAAAAACGTGGTAGTCTATACCAATGTTTTCTTCCCCACAAAGGGGAACAGACTGACTGCTATTTTCTCTTGACATGGCCGCTGCGCTTTCTTGCTGTGAATTTTGTGCGTGACGGAGGATGAGATCGGATCTGAGGCAGTGCGCAGCAGTCCTGTGGGAGGGCAGCCCTCACACGCGGTCTAACGTCCGGGGACATCAGCTGTTATTATCTGATTGATGTCCAGCTCTGGAGTCCGGCCCCCTCCGGGCCGCATCAGCCTCAGAACGTCAGACCGCTATGGACAGTCTCCCCCCACCCCGAACCCAGGCCCGACTGACAGCCGGGGCCCCCCGCGGGGCCAGACGAAAACCTGCCGTTTTCCGCCAGTCAAAGAGCCGGATGACTTTGCGAGCTTCAGTCCCAGGTGGGGTGCCGCCGTTACGCCTTTGAGAAAGGCTCTTCACCTGGATTGCTCCAGTGGTATAAATGAATAGTATAAATCTAAAACATAAGCTGTGCAAGCTGGTCTGGATAACTGTGTCTGTCAAATGTCTAAATTATTCATTTATAGCAGTGATTTACAGCAAGCCCTATGCTGTTTAATCTGGACCTCTAATGTTCCAGAACGAGCTGGAACTCAGTCAGAACTCCATTTCCTTCCGATTGGGGCTCCACTGGGTTTTTTTGCTTTTTTCTTATTCTCTTAGAGCATAAGAAAGAGCAAGTTTTTTGCCATAGAGTGCAAAAAACTGAATGACACGACCTTGTATGTAAATGACACTGAACACACACAACCCAGTCTCACCTGGAGTGTGAGGAGATCTCGCTCAGGTCGCCGATGCTGCCCTCCGCCATGGCGGAGATGTACCCCTGAGGCAGGTACAATTTGGGCTGGTCCTCTTCAGGACCCCCGTCCTCTGGATGCTCCGCAGCCCAGCCCAACACCTGCTCGCCCCCCCTGCCTTGCAGGATGACCCGGCCCCGCCTACGCCCGCCAGAGGGGGCGGGGGCATGCAGGGGGCGGTGTCGATGCCGCTGTCCGTGGACGCGCCCTTGATGTAGGTGAGCCCCAGCAGCTCGGGGTCCATCAGGTCCCCGGAGCCGAAATGCTTGTCGTCGCTGTTGCTGGAGGCGTTGCTGGACAGAGTGTTGCTGCTGGAATGGCTTGAGCAGTGGCTGGGACAGCTCTTATCTCCACCCTGTAATAAGACATTAATAACACAGTCAGAACACATTAAATATGTGGTAATTACATGTTAAAACCCACATGACACTGATACTTTAACAGAGTTTGTGGGTGGCAATGTTGGACAGTGCATTACTGGACTGGCTAAAGATAAAGGCTGTCTTATCTTGGCCATGTAATATTAAACTACTAACCCAATAAAACATATCAGTAACACAGTAATGACACGTTAACAATGTTCTTGGACAGCTTTCTACTGCTAGAGTGGTGTTTGTTTTTTCCGCTGTTGTTGGACAGCTTATTGCTGTCAGGCTGGCTAAAGCAGCGGCCTGAGAAGCTCATCTCAACTGTTAGCATGAGTTGGCAATAACACATCAATAATCCAACAGCAATATATCAATAACATTGTAATAAAATAATGAAGTTCCCACTGCTGGACTCTGAGAAAGAGTCAGCACTATATTTATGGTAATAACATATCAACCCTGTAATGACACAAAGTCTGTTTCTGTTACTGAAAGTGTTGCGGAATGGTGCTTTTATTTCTGGCTGTGGTGACTTGAGTAGTAGCTCACTTCTCCCTTGTGTAATACTACATTAATAACCTGACCACAACACACTGATTGCACAGTAATTACATATTAGCGACACAATATTAAACCACAGTTTGCATCGTCCAAATTAGGGGACTTTTTTTATGGCTGTGTTTCAATCTCAAGCTGTCTGGGGGTTTGGGGGAGGGGGCGATATGCAGCGATGGGATTTTACTATTAATGTGAGAGAGATTAGCGGAACACGCCAGAGAGAACAGGGACGTTCGCCTCTCTCTCCGGAGAGAACATGAGAGCTCGCGTCTGGTTGCCAGCACAAAGCCAAAGCTGCCAATCAGAGAACAGCAATTAAGCGTCGGCTATATATAGAACTGGCATGTGTTCTTGCACCGCCCTGCCTTCCATAAAAAATACAAAATAAAGAATTAATTGCACTTCAAACCCACCATATACCATAACCAGAGGAGGCAATTCCATATGGACACACAGCACTCCGTGAGAGGAAACTACTGCTTTGAAACCTTATACTTCATGCTGTTTCATTTCAACTACTATAAGGAATAAATACATCATAGTAATATCCGTATTATGTGTGGTAACTGTCCTTGTTCCTCTGCAAAATTCTTCTGGGGGGCAAGGGGGACGACAGAGGGCTAAAACTCCCATGGGCTAAAATTAGGATGTCTCTAATATTTTGAAAATTAAACCATGTAGTCAAAGCCTTGTCCTTATTAGATCTGCATTCAGATGTAATAACAGGCGCGAACGAATGACCTCAACGAGAATATAACGAAGGGAGAAATTAATTCGGGGATGAAGAGGGAGAGGAAGTGCAAACTTGGGGAAGTGCTTTAGTGAAATGTATCTGCCTTCTTTGTTTTCCCATTATAATCAAAAACATTTTAATGAAAATGGTTTCATTGCTACTGCTCTGTTATATAGCCTTCCGTCATCCCCACTTTGGCAATACAAATGTCATTCGTTTGTCATTCCGATGAAATTGAATTAAGAGATAGAGAGGGGGAGGAAGAGTGGAGAGAGAGAAGGAGGGGGAGGGAGAGAGAGGGAGGAGGATTGGGATAGAGCAAAGAGAGAGAAGAGAGGGAAAGAAAGCTATATAGTGCACTTTCTCCAGAAGAAGTGAGCTGAAGTGGTTTTAGACACCCTCAGACTGTCTGTTATTTGTGTCCACACTGGAACTGCCTCAGATGGAAGCTGGACTGTCTCCCTGATGAGACTGTGTATCCTTTTACTCATATATATTAGTTATTGACATTCTTCTAAATACGCTCAACGAAAAAAAACCTGGTGACGTCTCTCACTGTGTAGTGGTGGTTTTGTAATGTTAGTAAGTAGATAAGCTCTCAAAATGAGTAAAACAACCATGTTGTTAATGAAGAGATGGATCCCGTGGTCGCAGTTGAAGACAGATACTTTACTTACACAGCCGGCCATGGGAACACAAGCATGGAGGCAAAATGTTCAAAGATGACATCGTGTGGTCAACATTTATACAGTTTAAAGGAATTACATTAGGATGTGATGGCTCATATATGGTAATGGGGAACCCTACGTTTCACAGACGGCAGGTAGCAGGTTGTTAGCAGGAGGTGCCATTTAGCCCTGGTCGGATGCGACAACATCCCTTTGTAATTCTAATACACATTCTCAAACACTGTGCTGCTCTCCAGAACTGTCTCCCAACAGTATGTACATTTTTTTTTTCCCAAATCATGAAATTTTTATTTCGATCCAGTTATTTCTACCTGAACAAGCTGAACTGGGAAAGCACCTTAACAAGTTTAAAGGCAGTCGTAAGTGCGTGATCTGTGTGAAATTGGCTTTCTTGTGAAACAGTAAGCGAGTAAGAGGATCATTGAGTAAGACTGTTTGCTGCTGGTGATGAACACCAAAAACACCACCAACACCACCGACAAGGGCGGGCTGACCTTTTCGCTACACATTCATCAGAGCGAGGCGTAAACGTGACCTGACGAGCTTGTTCGCGGCTTTCAGTGTGGATTCGGCGCATGGACACATAAAGCCCATTATGACACGGGGAGATAGAGAGCGAGAGAGAGACGGAGCAGGCAGAGGGGCGTGCAAATCTGCCCTCTTCACCCTATGAACCCCAGTCTCCAAGGCGACCTGCAACCCAGATATGATGCAGAGCCAACCCTGGGCATGTCTCACAGGTAGTGAAGAGAAAAATACCGGAAACACCGAATGTAGCCAGTATGGCCTTTATACACCATGGCATCAAGTCTACACCCATGTAGGCGAGAGAAGTATGACGACTGTCAAAAAATCAAGGAAAAAACCTTTAAACAACCTCAAACTCTGCCCTCCGAGACTGCTTAAAGAACCCAATCTGAAATACACTTCACAAATCTATTACTTCCTTTTAATTTCAAAATACCAATTTGAAAACATCAGTCGAATCCCCTTCAAGGGACCTGTCCTATTAATCAGTGATACAGTATCTGTTGGTGTATTTGTCCTGTTTTTAATTAATACAGTATCTGTGTCAGTGTGTTTGTCGTGTTATTAATTATTGCAGTTGTCAGTTTCCATGTCCTGTCATTAATGGTATCTCTGTTAACATACTTATCTTGTAACAACAAATGGTCTTTGTTGGTGTATGTGTCCTGCCTCTTTCTGTGTCAGTGCATTTGCCCTGTTACAGTGTCTTTGTCAATGTAATTGTCCTGTTATTAACTATGACAGTATCTGTGTTTGTCCTGCTTTTGTTAATACCACAGTATTTGTGTGTTATTATAATGTAATAGCATTGTTATAATTGTGCATGTGTTATAAGTGGCTCATTAAAGAGACTCACCCTGGGCAGCTTGTTTGGGGAGTCTTTCCCTCCCTCCTTCTGCAGGCCTCTGTCCTTCAGAGCATTCAGTATCTTTGTGGAAGGGATGTGCCACTTAGCCTCTGAGAACAGGAACAGAAACCAGCATTTGTGTTTAGCCTTTTAGCAGATGCTCTCATCCAGAGCGGCTAGCACAGCTTACATTGTTTTTCCCAACATGCAATCTATTTATAAAGCTGGATATTTATTTACATTTCAATTTGCATTTAGCAGATGCTCTTATGGAGAGTGTATTCCACATCTTATAATTGCATGCAATCCTGGGTATTTACTGAGACAATTCATTTTAAGCACTCAGCTGAGTGGTACAATTGCAGTGCCTTCCTCAGGAATCAAACCTGCAACCTCATGGATGTAATGTCTTCCTAATTATTTCAGAAATACTGATTTTTGACCCTGAACTCTCTAGTGTGCATCTAATCTACTTATCAGCTGGCAAAGTTTGAGTTGAGACATTTTCCGCTTAACTCCTTCTGCCTCTGGTTGAGACATTAATGAAAATCTGTGTTTCATAACTACTGAGCAAGATGGAAATTAGGAGAAATCATATCCCTTCCATTGCTAAGCTACAATCCTAATTCCCTAGTCAAAACATCCCCACCAAAGGGTGAGAACAAATGAAGCTACCGACCTGCTGGGCCATCAACAACATTTTGGGAATTTTGTTTGCCTCCTTGTCATGGCGTATTTTGACAAGTGTGAGAGAACAAACTGCTTCAGGTCTAAAACCAGTAACCAGGAATGAGTCAGCATGCTTAAGGTGGTTTCAGCATGACTGCAACTGAAATGTGTCCCAAATCCAGCAAGTTCACTTTGTTTACTCACGAGAGCCCCAAGACAGTTTTGCATAATCATTCAAAAGAGGGCAGAGGTCGTTGAATGTGTCATGTGTCGAAACGGGACATGGATTTGTTTGTTTGCTCATTTAATTAGCAGATCTTTGAACATGAGTGGTCTAAAACTCTCCTAAGTGACTGCAGAAATCTTTCAGAATTTCCGAGGATCATGGGGGTTGTGGGTGGGGCTTACCGGCAGATCTGGTCCTCTCCAGTGTGGGCTCCCTCTCCCGGAGGACCTCTCCGTCCGTGTGGCCCCCCATGCCATCACCGGTCCGGTCATGGAGCACCGGGGACTGGCAGCTGTGGAACCGGTTAGAACTGGTTAGCATTGCCTGAGCAAATGAGCACATTGACACCTTTTCCCACCATACTTCATATTGTGAGTGAAAGAGCATTATGGGAAAGAGGACTGTGGTCCTCCTAACTTGCTACTTCCATCAACGAACCCACGTTTTTTTACTCAACAACTGGGGCTAAAATGAGGTTTAATTCAATTTAGGAAATTGAACTGAAATTCAATTAATGAATTTTAAGTCCGATTTTCCAGTCAATTAATGGAATTTTAGCTGATTTCCTGGACTGATATAACTGACAAGAAACTGACCCCAGCAATGTCAAGCACAGAAATCTACACCGTAACGGAGACACTACAACTAAAGCTAACACTAAACATGGAGAAACTTTTACGGTTTGTCAATGTTAACCAAGGGGGTGAACTGAACTTCATACACTTCAGGTTAATGGGCACGACGCAGCAATGTCAGCTGTTTGCAATAGTAAGAAACCCAGAGTTGACACATCACCAAGGTAGAGAGGGTTTTAAGGTTGTCGCGCATTAACAAGGCAGCCGCATTTATAAGAAGCTAAAAAAGGGCACGTCAAGAGAGGTTAATAGAAAAACTGTAATTGGAAGAGTACATTACAGAGAAGCCGAGCTCAATTAAAACATGCATGTGTAAACATTTCCCTAGCATGACAGTGACAAGGTGCTAAGTGTTCACAAAGTGCTTTCTGTTGGAGAACAAGAGTGCGCGGGCTGGAGAGGATGGATGTTAGCTGCTCGACGGTCTGTGACCGCCTGCAAGGACATTTGTCAATCAAGCAAAATCAATCAAACTCCATTCATTCAAAGCGCTTCAAGCAAAGGAGCTGTCACAAAGCTGACACAAGCTTTACACTAGAATTTTCTCACCAGTCTCAGACACTACCATCTGCAATTATGTATTTTATAATGCCATTATGACCACTTGAACATGATTGTATTTATGGGTATTTAAATATCCATACAAGGAAATACTGGCAACATCCTTGCAAACAAATTGGGGAGCGAACCCATTGTCTTGACCTGGTGCAGGGTTTTATCGTTTATCGGTTTGTCAAGTCATTTAAATGAGGTCCTGCCTCACCGATTATCCCAAACAACAGGAGGTTCTCTGGTCTTCTGCCAAACCTCCCATCCTAATTCTCTCAACCTGCCATCTGATCATGGCCCCAGTTTAACTCAGTCTATATTTCCCTCTCCATCCACTTTGGTTGATTTATGTGTTCTGGTGAACGAAATCACCCAGGTGGTACACATTTTAGGCGTTTGAGGTGAGCCTCCACATCTTAACTATAAAGTTCATTGAGAAACTAAACAGTAAAATATAAATGCAAGGAGAAACAAGAACAACAATTGTTTTTGCAGGCCGCTGCTATGGATACATGACAACCCAAACAGGAAGCAGGGCATGTCGTGTCATGTCACGTCTTGGGAGACGTGCGGTCATTGTATGACTGGCTTGGTCACTTTCCGCCTGTACTCATAACACTTTGTTTTCACTGAAAACAACCCCAGGCGATGTGACCAGTTCGCTTGCCTCTAAATGACTGCTTGTGGGAGTAATCCTTTGCGTGATCTGCTGTCTGATGACCACCTTGAAGCAGTCCCAAACAGCGTAGCCAAGAAATAATTCATCAATACAGACAATTTGTTTACTAAACCATTCATTTGTTTGCAAAATAAAGGTTTTCGAAAAACATTTCATCGCAAAAATATTCAATTATTGTTGAAGGGAAAACAACAAATACAGTACAGACAATTAGATTTTATGCCTCTGAATGTTATTTTGGTGGGAGAACTGCAGGCATAGATTGTGTCTATGGCAATGCTATTGTTCCCTTCAACCACAAATCCCAAACTAAGAAGACTGCTCACCACTGTGATGATCTACTTAAGCTTTAAATGGAGGACTAGGGGGAGGGCTTGTCCAATCAAACAAGGCTGTCTGTGTGCGTTGGAACCAAACCTTGCTGTATTGTTTCAGTGGGGTAGGGAAATGTGGCATGTAAATGCAATTTGTATCCACCACTAACACTGGTTGACACAGCCTGCTGTGGACTGGATTTCAATGAAAACATAAGGTGAGATGTCTCAGAGCAGAAGAGCTGATCTTGGATCAGTTTGTCCTTTTTAGCTCATAATGGATGAGGTGAGGATGTGGACAAGAGGAAACCTGATCCAAGTACAGCGCTCCCACAGCTTCTCGGGCTGCACCTTGTAGCCCTGTTTTCCTATACTCGTATGTCTATGTATCAGCATGCCCCCTCCTACCCCCGTACCCCGCCCCTCCCGGCGCTGGCGTACCCCTCGTATCCAGCCTGCTGGGCCCAGGCGCTGCTCCCACAGGGCCCCGGGTCGCTGGATGATGATTGGTTGCTGGGGGAGCTGCGGTAGTGCTGGCTGGGGTCCGCTTTGTTGCATGATGGGATCTGTGGGCTGTCCAGGTCCTGCATCACCCTGCCAAAACCAACCAATCAGAGAAGATGCACTCAGTCCTCCAGGTCTCCATTTTAATTAAACAGTCCGCGTTATGGCTGTGACCTAAAACACAACATATTGCTTTCGTTTTTGTCCAGGGGTACTTAACTCCTGGTCCTGAAGGCTAGTATCTGCAGCTATTTAGTCCAGCCAAGGTATTCTCCATCTGTTTTCACTGGTTAGCTTCACCGACTTGGTTTGTGAGGTTTGTTATTTTGTGAATTCAGGTGGTGGAGTTCATAGCTGCAGCAAATATCTGCAGACCCTGTGGGCCTCAGGACTGGTAGTAGAGTATGCAGAGTTTACTCTCTCTCCTGTTCTCTTACTCTTTGATTCTCTCTGTTTAGCGACAGTGGGTTTTTCCAGACAACCCATCAATAAGCCAGACTTTAGTTTCGCAAAACACCATTTATAAACAATTCTCATGTAATTACTGTAATATAATAAAAAAAACGGTGAAAAATGTTTGTGGATGCTTAGTTTTCTTTGGTTATTGGAGCCTTATGTTTGAAACACTCAGCTTAATTATTATAATGAATTTGATTATGTAATAAAAATGATGTCTGAGCCAACTGATAATGTAGCATTTTGAGAGAAGAAATGTAACACAAATGAAAATATTATTTTTTTTAATTGTCTTGGCAACTCAGGAATTTTAAGCCATGTTAATATGATTTGTACAATTAACATCAATATCATGATATGCTCAGTAAAATGATTATATTTAATGATACCATGGAGTTATTATATTTCAATTCATTAAACCCTGTTTCACGAGAAAAGCACATTCATTATATAAACTGTGGTAAAATATCCATGGCTGCTGCTTCAAAAGTGCCTTTTTGCTGTCATGCCTAATGGGAGAACTAAATTTTGAGTTCCCTGTAGATATCCAGTGGAAAAGTATGAAACTTTAGTGGGCGTGAAATTTATCAGCTGATCAAACTCGTAACCGTGGCAGCTACGGAAGGCCAGGGTTCACGGCAGAGGGGCGAGCCAGCGCTGCGAAACAGGGCCCTCTTTATTTTCGCCTTCCGCATGTAAAAATAAAGAGGAAGGAAATATTTTCTCGCTCAGAGGAGATAGTAGCCGGGGACCTATTTTTAGGAGGCCAGACGAGGCTCTGGGATACAGATAACGCTGCAGGTTTCTGGATGAAACCGGAATCAGGGCTCTTGGTTTGGCGGGGTGCTTTTAGTAGTGGTGGAGGTGGTGGTTTGGGGTGTTATGGCTTCTCATATTTAACGTGAACATGATCAACAGGGCCTTCTTTGAGGTTTCGATATTACAGGGTCAACATTTTATCATTTATCAACTTGATTACTTTGGTGCTTAGTCACTAACTACATAATGACTTGGACAAAAATTCTTGATTAAATTTCTGTACAGGAAAACACAATGATGCAAGGCTGTGAAGTAGTCTAAGAGCCGGTGGCCTCAGCGCCTTTCAAAGTGAATTGCAATCAGAATCAGCTTTCTATTTACAACCACAATACGTTAATGCCAAACCTGAGGAGGAAAGAGGCCATGGTATAGGGTAACTGAATAGCATGCTCAAGGCTGTGCAGTTCTGTGCAAACAAACCACTTCAAAAAGGTACAGCTTTTCACCTTGGCAACATTACATTAACAAACCTACAAAGCCTTCTGGTTTTGGTTTACATACTTGTATTCATCTGAATGGAATGACAGTTCAGATGCTTTACGTTAACATGTAGGCTCACAGCAGTTGCTCTTATCCAGAGCGACACACAAAAGCATATACAAAAAGGTTTGGGCATCGTGTAGAGACGATATCAAGCTGTTAGCGCCAATACCCATACCATTACCCTACCACATAATGTTAATTGCAAAATTGGATGCAAAAGTGAAATTGAGTATACGCAGCAAATGAGTGTGAAAGTGTAGTGATCCAGAACAAATGTTGATTTGTTGAACCAAGATGCAATATGTTTACACAAACCCTTATCTACAGAGAAAGTGGATAGATTTATCCCTTTGTGTTGGAATGAAAGCCATGATGTGTGAGGTCACATGAGTGCGTGAGCAAACTGGTTGGGGCGGGGGGGGTTGACGGTGGGTGTCATGGAAGGCGGCAATGAGATCTTTCCTGCAGATTCACGATGTGTCAGAAGAACCTGGATGTGCGGGACGTGTTGGCAGCAGAGGGGCGCCGTTGGGGAAGGGAGTTGTCCAATCAACACGTTCTGAGAGATACCTGCGAGGAGCGCGAACGTACGCCATAACGCGAACTCCCTGGCGCGCACATCTGTGTGCCGAAACGTTCTTGTTTTTTTTCCACCCCTCCCCCCTCCTCCCCTCGCCCTCTCCCTTTGTCTCCTGCTTTCCTTCGCCGGGCGGCCCTGTGATGGAATCGAACGCGGCTTCCAGGTGCTGCCTCAGCAGCTCTCCCTCTCCCTCTCCCCCTCTCTCTCCCTCCGGGAATCCAAACCACCAAAAAACAATGTCAGTTAATCTACCAGCACCTCTAAATCACAGCCCTGGGAGTCTGCTTTTTATATTTCCTCTACTTTCTGAGGTGTTACCCCCCCCAAACCCCCCCACCCTGGCCCACGACACACTTCTAATGAGAAACAGGTTACTACATTCCCCATCTCACCCCCGGCCTTCCAAAAAACCGCACAATGAAAAGACTGGAACGAGGGGGGTTGGGTGGGGGGGGAGATACTGAGCGCGCCCATTATTCTTTGTCTCCGTCGCCGTGGCAACGTTTGGGCGGCACGGCAGATTGCTTAAGTTCTTGCGCATGTGGGCACGAGTGCTCACCGTCATATTTTGTCTTTGTTGTTTTTTTTTTTTTTTTTTAATAGAATTTTATTTTACCCTGGTAGCTCCTGAAATGTGCTGTAGCGCGAACAGGCGCGGTGACATTAGCGAGCCAGTGTGGGAGCCGCGGTAACGGCGGCTGTGGCTCTCGGCCTGCCTCGGAAAACTAGCGGGAATGTGCGGCCCCGCTCCCGTGAGGCGGGAGTCGAAGGCCCTGCTGGATTCGCAGCAGGAGTCATTTCCTGAAACGCTGTCCCAGTAAACACCCAGTATGCGGTGCGCTATTATTACATCCTGGGCTTTTGGGACACCAGCTGGTCTTTTTATTGGCTACAGAACCACATGTTCCCTGTATCAGTGTAGCATAACGGTTAGGGAGCTGGACTTGTAAGTCGGATAGTGCAGGTTCAATTCCTAGGTAGGGCACTGCTGTACCCTTGAACAAGGTGCTTCACCTGAATTGCATCAGTAAATACCCAGCTGTACAATGGATATTGTGGAAAATTGTGAGCTATTTAAGTCTCTCTGGATGACAATGTCTGATATGCTGAACAACTTAGATGCAGAAAATGCCCTAAAAATATCAATAATAACTTTTATCCCATGGTGAATAAGGCAGATAAGCACTTGAGTATATATACAGTGCTGTTATGGATTATGAAGGACACGGTTCAGGAGAACACACTCAGTCATCATGAGGGGGAGGGGCTTATCGCATGAGGGAGTTTTATAGTTGAGGACCATTCAGGAACCTAGATGAGGAGGCCTTGAGAGGTCTCAGGACACATTTGACTTAATGCGTGGAAGTACCATTTACCGTAGAGGAGATTGCAATACCAGGACATATGGCTGCTCAGGGGTTGGTCGGATTCGCAAGTGGAAGTTCAGAGTAATTGACACAAGCCTGCATTTACTGCTCAATTCAACAGCATATTGCATCTCATGAATGTCTGAATTTCAGTCTTTACCTGAAATGCACTTTCAGTGACTTCATGTCATTTGGTAGAAAATATTTATTTACGTCCAACAAAAAAAAAAAAAAAAAATGATGGATTAATTAATATTCAGTTCAACCCAGAAAGGTCAACAAATGTTCAAATGTCTTCCACACGGTTATGAACAAAGATATTTTTATCTAGGACACTACAACAGGAAGCCCTGACACAAATTTATTCTGAAACCTTTTTCCTGGAGAAAAAGTTTCTCAGAAAACATCGGCCGAGAATAGACGTGTTTTAGAGATAAATCAGAACCACTTTCCCCTATCCAAGTGACAGTGACAGGTGAAAAGGGCTCTCTCTCGCTCTCCTTCAGACATTTTGTTTTATCATTTTTCACTGGTTAAAGACACCCAAAATGTCAAACAATGAAAACTCAAGGATACTAACAGATACAAAAATAGGAAAGCCACAATAATTTACATTTCAACTTTCAAGTTCCTACGTTTGCTTGTTTGGGGAGGGGGGGGTTGGCATGGCAACTTTAGAATTAGCTATACGGGCCCCTATAACAGTAGAGCATTCCCATTAGCTATAAGGGTCCCTTTAGCATTAGCGCTTTAGCTATCACAGCAGCTATGAGGGCCTCTTCAGCATTAGCCATAAAGGCCCTCTAATCATTACCTATAAGGGTCCTTTTAAAATTAGCATATTAGCCATAGGGGTCCCTTTAGCAGCAGCACATTAGCCATCAGCTAGCAGGCCCCTTCACCCTTAGCACGTCATCTGTGAGGGCCTCTTTAGCATGTGCTATGAAGGGCCCCTGTAGCATTACCTGCTCAAGCAGATCTGATGCATAAGCACGCATGTGGAAGTGACCCTGCGCTGCTGTAACTCACCGACTGAGCCACACCCCCATCCCCCCCTTCCTCCCCCCACGCTGATCACATGCTCTGGTATTAGTCAGCGCTGCTGCTTTTATGAACGCCATATAGAGCTGATTGCGATGCTGATTACCATGACCTGGTTTCTGTTTTTGCTCCACATGCACATAACAGAACCAGGAGCGCTGAAATATGGAAGTACGGGTCCGCAGTGGAATAAGAGACACATGCACAGACTCGCGCGCAAACATGGGTTGGAAAGGGTTGAGCAACAATTTAAAAAAGAAAAGGTTGGGTAACAATACAGTATTGTAGCAACAACCAGGTGGTGTTTTTTTTTTTAAGTGGAGAAGGGAATGAAAAGACTGTAGAGAACAGAGAAGAGGGAAAGGAGAAGAGAGAAAAGAGGAGGAGAGAGGAGGGGAGAGAGAGGGGGACACAGCTGAGAGTAGGCTGGGGAGAGAGGGAGCAAGAGGGAGACAGTAGACAGGACAGAGAAGGACAGAGTAGGTGGGAAAAGGAGAGAGTAGAAGGGGCAGAAAAGAGAGAGGAGAGAGTAGAAGACGTTAAAACGGGGCAGAGGAGGAGAGGAGAAGAAGGAGCAGGAGGAGGCACGCCGTACCTGGGCCCGTCCTGCAGCTTCCTGTCGAAGGAGGTGCTGCGGGGGATAGGGCCCTGTCCCTGCTGGAGCAGCTGCTGGCAGGGCAGGCGGTCGGGGCCCTGGGTGGGGGAACCCCGGGTGAGGGGCTGGCCTCGCGGGGGTGGGCACACGGTGCCAGGTGGTGTTCCTTCTGAAGGGGGTCTTATACTCGCAGGGCGTACCCTCGCTGTCCAGCTTATACTCAACCATGGGGATCCGGTACAGCTCTGAACAGCCCCTACAAACACACAAACAAAAATAACAATAATGAGTTATTATATATTTAACATAATAAGTAATGGCAGACATAACTGGGGGTGAGCACAGCTTGGCAGCAGGGTGTCAGAGGTTGCAGGTTTCATTCCAACTTCAGACATTGCCATTGAACGGTATCAATATCCAGATATATGAAATAGCTTTGCATGAAAAATGTGACAGTTGTACATGTGTGGGTTCGGAATAAGAGCATTCACATGTATATTCATATCTCTAATTGTAACAGCGAACTGGTCGGGTTGGCATGGTGACGTAGAACGGTTGGCATGGTGACCTTGAAGGATGGGGGGGTTATCACAGTAGAATGTTCTGAGTTCTTATGAGTCAAACAGGTGGTGCATTTAGTCTTGTCAAGAGTAAAATGTATTCACATAATGCACAAATGAAACACTGAAAATTTTACTGTGGGGGCATTGGAGTGGGATTTATGAAAATGGAATATACCAGGGAGGCAAAGATGGAACTAGTTGAATGCAGAGGTGGGGGGTTTTTCTTTTTCCATGTAAGCTCAAAGTGGGTGGAGAAGCTGACCTCATTTCCAAACTCTTTCATTACCATTAAAATTGCCGCGGGCAACTGACATTGACTCAAAAAAAAGGATAAGGAAAAAAAAAATCCTCCAGCAACATATAGGATGTGCTGATCTTTCTGTCTGTACATGTGTGCCTCGCTTCTAACCAGAGCTGCTGTCTGCATCAGCCATCTATCTGCCCTTCGGTTACTGCCGACCCAGCAGTTTACGGGGCGAGAGACATAGAGGGAAAGAGGGGGAGAGAGGGAGACAGGGAGAGGAGAAGGAAGAGGGGGAGTGAGAGAGGGTGAGGGAGCCTATGGTGAAGTACAGCTAGGAGAAGAGAAATGAAGCTGTTTTAGATACCCTCAGACTGTCATTGTTAGTAATTCATGCGAGCATCTGCATATTTGTGCCCGAACTGGATCTGCCGCGGGCGGAAGCTGGACAACGTTCCTGATGAGACCGCGTATTCTTTTACTCATGTTTATTATTCATCGATTTTCATCTAAGTACGCTCGGGCATAACAAAGAGACCGAAAAGAGAATTCAAACTCGGCCTGGCGTTCTTGCTGCTGAATTTGTGATATGAAGAACATAAACATAGGGGACAGTTCTAGAACCTTCTGGAACAGAGCCCCAGCCTTCCACAGCAAGGCCGTGCATCCGTACTCTATCTTTGCCCATAAGTTCGCCCATTAAGAAATGGCCCATTAACCCCCTCAATTTACCACAAAAACCGGCTCTCTGCATCTTGCCACCTTATCACCTCCGCACTTCTGATTGGTCAATCTCTTACATTCCCCGCCCACTTTATTTTTCCCCAGGTCATCACTGCAAATAAGAGAGACCTCAGCTGACCTTCCTGGAACAAATAAAGGTCAAACAAAAAAAAAAAAAATAAAACAAAAAAATATTTAAAAAAATATATATAAATATAAAAAAAAAAAAAAAAAAACTTCCATTAGAGGCACCTTCATCTCCTTGAAGCCCAACTGCTCTCGTAATGGGCAGACAGATACAGTAGAACTCCCCTGGGCAGGAAGCAGTGACAGTCCACCAATCTAGATCCACAGGGACTACAGTTTACATTACCAGAGCTGGATGGGAGCTTCCCTTTATTTTCCCCATAGAGGAGCAGGCCTGGGAATCAGCTTCACTAGCGAATGTGCATGCATGTGTGTGTTTGTTCTGTGGGGGGGTGGAGGGGTTGGGGGGGGTCATTTCACACTACATTAATCTTGCTGGCGTTGGTGGTGGAGAGGGCGTGTGCGAGACTGCCTGTTCCACTGGCCTACAGCTATGTACCTGTTTTCATGCACTGGACTCCCCCTCCCGCCCCCTCCGCCACAACCATCACCCCCTTCCCTTCCCCCCCTCTCACGGTTTCACAAAACCCAGTGGAGCTGATAGGTTTCGTATACACTGCCATACATATGGATACTCAGGGAAGGGCTGTATCCATTCGAGTCTCTGGCCCACTTCCTCAATTCTGTAATTACTTCAGCCGTCATTCACTCTCAATAATGTGGGCAGACTGCTTAAGTTCTTGTCCCATATTAGAGGTGTGAATCTTCACTGGACTCACAATTCGATTATGATTCGATTACGAAAGGGTAGCGTTTCGATTATAAAACCGATCACGATGCATCTTGTCCTCCATGTTTTTTTTTTAATTGCTACAAGAATACAAGGTACAACGATGTGCATCTGAACATGTACAGCCTTTTTTTCTCGTCATTAATGCCCTATGTATTTTCTGTATTAATGCCATCCACATTAAGTAACGTTCCCAGTGTCTCGTATTGCCATGCAGGGTTTCTCCATGCTCTGATCTACTGGCCTAAGGGTACTGGTGCATGCGGTTAATTAGTGGATTGACCCAGGTTCTAAGGTAGCGAAAACCACTGTAAAAAATGAAATCTTAGTGGGTATCATGTTTCAGTGGTATATTCCTTGCATTCATACATCTTATGGAATGTATGAATAGAAACGTTGCATATTTTATACAAATTAGCACCTGCTGCCCCACCCCTACCCCCCAAACAGCAGGAAAAGCCAAACCATGCCAAACAACCAATTGGTGCACTAGAACAGGATCTGCCAGGAACTCTGGGTGACGGGTAAAACCACCCATCTGGTAGGCACCAGTGAAGTGGGAAGAATAGGACCTCCAAGGGTACCAAATAAGATTCAATTAAACCCAAGGTGGATTCTAGATGGAGATGACTACGCCAGGCCATCGTTCTCTATCATTAAAAGCCCCAAGGAGAGTCTTCACCACGCTTTCCCCGGGTTTAATTATCCAAGACTCATGGATCTTCCCCAGCGAGAACTGCGTATTTCATGCTTGAATCCGATACATAAGTCAAAGGTAGATTAAAGATTAAAGACGGAAAGGAATCGATAGTAAAACAAGTCTCCGTGCACTTGAATAGAGTAACAGGCCGGCAGGTCTGTAATTCACAGATGAAATATGAGACCACGTACACACCCTGATGGCTGCCCTGAACTGAAAATGCTGGTGGCTTGTACTGTAAATTTTCAAAAATCTTTTACAAGAGTAGTTCACTATGCACTCCTTTATGGTCATTAATAAAGTTACAGAATATGCACCACAGTCATTTGCATCAGAATTAATGTGTACCAGCTGTACCATGCACAGTTATTTAATGAAAAGCGAAAGCAGAAGGGAGCAGGTACAACGTAAGCTGGAGCGCAAGATTTTGGAAAGCAAGTGCTACTGTACACAGTAAAATACTTGCCTACCAGGCCTGGACTGCTTAAATTTAGGGGATCGAAATGCAGCTCTCATGGTCCCCCAGTGAGTCTGGATTTTCCGAACGTCTGTGAAGTACTCCGGCGCAGTCGTTAAGAGGCGTTTTTAACGAGGTTGCTAAGCCGGCCATTAAACGGCTTGTGCGCGCATCCCTCCAGTGCTTTGGCTACACACAATTAACTCCCGCGTTGGTCAAACGATGTCAGCAATACGTACGCGGGAAACCGTCAACGGCAGACGCTCTGGTTTGTTCTTTCTGGTTTCGTTTTTTTACGTTGCATTTCAGAACATGCGCAGCCCTAAGACTAATTCGTTCACACCAAAGTGCCTTCATTTTTTTTGTGGCTAAAAGCTTTTATTAATTATTGAGCCGATGGAAAATATGAATGCTTAATATGCATCTTTGCTCTGACAATTTTACAAAGACCAGAGGGTGACACTAAAAAATACAGCTGCTTTACACTGTTGTTATCTGTTGAAACATCTGTAATATAATATAACGCATATGCCTTCGAGCCCTTAGGGTAAACAAGGTCAATATATTGGATTCATCTAATGCGTTGGTTATGGGTAATGGAGTTAATCAGCTCAAAGAGCTATGGAGGGGGGGTCGTTGGGCCCAAAACAAATGCAAATGCTTGGGCGATCGTGAAATAATTTCAACCGCTCCACTCAGAAATGAGAGGCGGGGTCAATGTTGGCCAGCTGCTGGCCGTGACGGACATATCCTGGGAGCCCAGTTCCCTTGAAGGGGGTGTGGGAACAGCTACGGGTTTTGGCAGGGGAGCTTCTGTAGTCCCGTGAGTAAGGTTTCAGGCCTGGGTGAAGCTTTTTGCCCGAGCAGTTTCCACCTTCATTCCAAATACTCAAGGTTAACAATCTGATGTAGAGACCAACATGGTTTCCACTGAAGGTTACATCAAGGTATCAGCTTTTTGGGACTTCTTTAAATCAGCATCCAGGTGTGTGGACTTACAAAATGAATCGCTTAAGACTTAAGGTGCCCTCCTCCAGTCGTAGAGGGCTACAGTGCCTGCTTATTTTTGGTGAGTTTCAGCTCTAAGGACACTGATGTGTTTTATACACCTGACAGCAAGTGCCGAAACAGAAGACAACCAGTTCCAAGGCCGTGTCCATTATCTGTAACACCATTCATGAGATCTTTAGCACTGTAGCTCAAAACATCAAAAGCAAAAGCCCTCCAGGACTGGAGTTAAACCTGCAGACACTGTGGCCCTCCAGGACTGGAGTTAAACCTGCAGACACAGTGGCCCTATAGGACTGGAATTAAGCATGCAGACACTGTGGCCCTCCAGGACTGGAGTTAAACCTGCAGACACTGTGGCCCTCCAGGACTGTAGTTAAACCTGCAGACACTGCAGCCCTCCAGGACTGGAGTTAAACCTGCAGACACTGCGGCCCTCCAGGACTGGAGTTAAACCTGCAGACACTGTGGCCCTCCAGGACTGGAGTTAAACCTGCAGACACTGCGGCCCTCCAGGACTGGAGTTAAACCTGCAGACACTGCAGACCTCCAGTAACGGCTTTCAACCTGCAGCTGTTGCAGCCCTCCAGGGCTGGAGCCTGACACCCCTGGTTTGCAGTGATGAGTGGCATTCATTAAGCACGAGTCCGCCGCTGTGTGCTCTGCTGCCGGCTGAAGGCTCCCGTGGCCAGCCGCCCAACGACTCCCCCCTTCCCCCCCGCATTGTTCTCTCCACAGGAGGGTCACACGACCAGCTCAGCTCCGGGGCGGGATCGCTGGTAAATGGCCCATCAATAGTCATCAATAACACCCTTCCAGACAGATGGAGCCATAAGGCCTGACCTTTCTGTCTTTTGTTTGCGTGCTCTGGCCCCCTTGCTGACGTCTATCCCTGGGGGCCAACATCAATTTCCCATAATCCACCAGCCCGTGGCATGAGCCTGTAATTACCCAGGAGGCACAGGGTGGTGGGGGGGGGGGAACTACCCAGTCACCTTGAAGACTTAATGTGTCAGCTGCTCCTTCTGGTGACTCTTTCCAGGGACGTTGTCGGCGGGGAATGCAATGGTATGAAGTGCCATGAGATCGCAGCCATATTTACATTAGAATATGGATATGTTTCAAAGAAGACAATTATGATTATGATCTGATTAATTTGATGAATGATGGAGATGATGACGATAATGATCATTACTGCACACACATTGTAGCAGTAAAGTGTTAAAAAGATGATAGGTAATAAAATAGCTACGTTTCCCATAGATAATAAAATAGTTATGTTCCTAGTGTCAGTGTAAATTTAGTTATAGGAATTGTAGGCCATATGTAAGTGGTTCAGATACTGGATTCTGGGGGGCATCCAAATTATGATTAAAACAATACTTAGGTTGTAATATTAATTCACAGCCAATGCAAAGGAGAATCACCTTGCAGATATTGATCATAAAGAGTGATGAATGGCTTGTAGCAATTTACTTTCCAAGTCTGGGAACGGAATGTGCAGCAACCTAATGATCCTTTATGTTGCTATTATATAACCTATTGGGACAGAGCTATTCATATCAATGAATTACCAGGTAGTACTGGAAGATTAAAAACATTATGGATGAATGCAATGGGGTTCTATTCCTACTCATACATAGTTCTATTTGTCAGTAAATTTCTCTTGCAGCAGTACTGTAATTATACAAATGTAATGCATACAAACGTAATGGCTTTAAGCTGTGACAGATTTAAGATTAGAACTACTTCATTTATTCTTGAAAAAACATAAGATTTTTGTGGATGCTGAAATAAAACTAAATTGTGCAAGAACAGGAAAAAGAAATGACTACATGCTCAAATCCACTCTGTGAAGGTACGGAACTGCGTAACGCTCGGACTCAACGTCTCGTCTAATCGCTTCTCTTCCAGCTAAAAGAGAGAGAGAAAAAAATCTGGAACACGTCCAAGATCCATCATGCCTATTGTTACCAAAAAAAATATGGTGATTTATAGTCTCCTGCCTCTCAGTCTACAGTATTATTTTTGTAATTTAACGCTGTACGTCTGCGAAGTAGTGGTCTCAAACAAGGTACGTTTGTTTTCTGGTAAACAGAGACACCTGTTCAATGCTATGGGCTTGCCAGAAAAGGGTGGTTACTTAATAACTATTTTCGTGCTTCGCGAGGAACGATTGGGATGTGTTTACTTACGACTCAATCCTAAGAATGCTTTCTTTCATTCTTTTTTTCCCTCCCCCTCCCCTGTCAATGCATATTATTTTTGGGTCATTGCCACCGTCATTACTGTAAGAAGATTAGTCTTAGCTGTGGGCCTGTGTTCATGAAGCGTCACTGAGTCGGGAGTGCTGATACAGGATCAGCTTTGTCCTTCAGCTTGAAATGGATGAGGGTAGGAAAAGAAAGGGGGGAAACTGATCCCAGGTCAGCGCTCTCACTCTGAAATGCTTATGAATATAGGATAGGGGTCCTGATCTGGGATCAGTTCAGCCATTCAGCGTGTAATTGATAAGGTTAGGATATGGACTAGCGAAAGCTAATCCTAGAACAGCGATCCTTCACTAAGAGGCTGCAGTACCGCAGTATGCTGGATTGAGTTTCTAATTTTTTTTGCATATTTTGAGATACTGCATTGTTCAATGCACACCAGCTTTGCTGGTTCTCTCTGTGGGTGCATGGGGGAGGGTAGAAATGGATCAATTCCCTTCATCTCTGCTAGCGACCGGCGTTGTTCAGAAGCCCAAGCGGAGACACATAAATCTCCAGCTTTCGCAACATGAGGACCAATTTCAGTAACTCCAATCCATAACTGTGCCAAAGTCACTTTGACTCAAACGCCATAACAAAAAATACTTTTTTTCTGTTTTTAAAAAAACAAAACAAAAAAGCTGAAAAACGTGCCGATTCCAACCGGGAAGAATTTATGGCTGGTTTGCGTCAAGTTGTCACAGCCGTCTTAAGGCTACGTCTGTTTGAATTTATCTGGATCGTTTCGCAAACAAAGTGTGTGGTCAAAGGGAAAAGAAACCGTGGCGAATAAAACGTGGGCGTTCTCTGGCGTACCAGGCCTTAATCAAACCACTCCGCCGCCCGCCGCCCGTCCTCCGCCCCCAAATCCATCAACTGACTACAAAAATCAAGTGCAGGAAGTCTGAGCTGAAAATAAGGACCGGTGTTAAGTTTCACAGGAGCACACGAGTAAAAAGCAGTAGCAAAAAAAAATGCTTACATTTGGTTATAGGCAATTTACGCTGGCTTCAAAAGGTACAGTCAAACCTCGACTTTAGATAAAAGAAAAAAACAAGGGAAGAAAAGCATGTTTGAAATATTGACGGCCCTTTCAATTACGTTGACGGCGTCGTCCGTCTGAACGGCGTTCTGGAGAGCCCGGCGCTTTGGTCTAATTGCCCGGACGAGGAGCCGAATGCAAATCGGAACCTGCCGTTCGCAATCTGCCGTGGGGCTGTCAAGACGAGCGTGGGAATTATTCTGCCATTAATCATGTGGGCTGTCTTGTTATCATTAGTGAGAAACGCTGACTGTCCTTGTCTGCAGCTTTTTTCGGGGGCCAGCTGGCAAACCCAATGCTTTGTTACAACACAAGCCATTAAGACCCAGGCTTGTGTTCTCGTTTTTTACCCTCCTCTTTCCCTTTTGCCTTGCTGAAAAGGGTGGACAGGGGTTCCGTGACGGCGGTTTCACCCATCGGTTATTCCCCGGGATGTTTTGTCTCCCCTGCTGCAAGTGGATTCTCACTTGCAAATGAGTGAAGCGGGGGTAGACGGTTCAAGCGCAAATCTATGCAAACGTCTGCTTTACTTGTGGCCTGACTGAAACAACAAACAGAACGCACACAAAGGCACGGATGCTAAAAAAGAACTAGTGATGTAGCCCGACTGAGGGAGAGATCTGAAGCTCTTTAAAATGTGAATGACTGAAGCTGTGTGTATATGCCGTGGGTGTATGCGCAAGTGCATGCGTGTGTGTGTATGCATCTGTGCATGCATGTATCTGCATATGTGCATATGTGTGTCTGTATGCATGCATGTGCATGAATGCACATATGTGTATGATATGTGTATAAGTCAGTGTGTGTGTGTCTGTATATGCACATATGTGCACGTGTGTGTGAGCGTGTATGCTTACGTACGTATGCCAAAGATATCTGCAGTACAATGCGGAGCACTGAGTCTTGAGAGCATTATCGCGTATTAGATAGTGTATCTTTAATCTTCAGACTATTAAACTCAAATCCGGGCTGAGGAGTATTTAATATGGGCATACTGATAAAAGGCTTTACAAGTGGCTGCCACAATGAGATGTTAATTCACCATCAGCATTTCCCAGCAGGCGAACTATACATAGTATAATTCTATGCTTAAAGTTAAGGATTAGGGGAAATGCTTGATGGACATTGTTGGAAACAACATCAGCTCACTTTGTAAGCGGAGTTAAACCCAATCAGAGTGAAAATAAACTGACAGCGGATGAAACGTTGCTATTGGTATGGCAGTTCATATACATTGGGGCAATGTGAGAATACTTAAAAGAAAAATAAAAGAAAAATTCATGTAGGCAACCGTTCATGCATGGCATACGATCCTGATTTGCATTGCTTCAGGGATTTAGTCCAAACCTGTTTTCACAGTCTAAAGAAAAACGGTTGTGATTCTAACCGAGTCTCTGTTTTGACTCAAAAGAAAGCAGATCGTGAATAGCCGTTCCGGGCAGGTCGCTGCTTACCGCTTGAGCACGCCTGTGGCCGCAAAATGGTGAGGAGCTAAAGGTTCAACACCGCGGTAATGGGATGCTAGCCCACCGCTGGGCTTGGCTTTCATACTTTCCGGAAATATCTGTGACCACCTTCGGTGTTCCAGAACACGCAGTCCCCATTATGGGGCCAGCAGCGGAGCTGTCAGTCAAGCGATGATTGACACTGTGAAGAAATGCAGCGGCTTAGCCTTCCTGACTTCGACTCTGACACCGAAAGGCTTCTGTCTTCACCTACGAGGGGCTGGTTTTCGTGCCGCTAAATAAGCAGGATTACTTTTGCTAGCTTAGCAAACACAAGTCTGGGGCAAAAGGCAACAAAAATTTAACTATGTGTGAGAACTCTGGCTACATGGTGTTCATGCATTTATGCGCCAGAAGGCTAAGCCCTGCTAAGCTTTGCTCTGTGCCGACTGGCAATCTCAGGAGCCACGAAGGTGACAAGGGGGCAATGGAGCAAGGGAGGAAGTGAGCATTCTGGTAACGAGACAAGGGAGCAAGTCAACAATGCGCAGGAGCGGCAATAGGGCAAGGAAGCAAGGTAGCGTGAAAGCAGCAGGATAAAGGAAAAATTCAGACGAGGGGACAAGAGAGCTTGAGAGGAAGGGAACAAGAGGACAACGATGCGGGAGAAGAGGGGGCAAACGGGAAAATGGTTGTTGGCAACAGGGGGGACCATAATATAATAGTTAAGCAGCTGGAGGTTGCAGGTTTAATTCCATTCCCATGTAGGGCACAGCCATTATACCTTTAAGCAAGATAGTTCCCTTGAATTACCTCAGTATATTTTCAGCTTTTTAAATGGATTGTGTGTAGAATTGTAAACTGGGCAAGTTGATATGGATAATGGCATTTGCAAAATGTCTAAAATGTGCTGTAAAATGGGCACAAAAGGGGAAAGGGGGTAGGTTCCCGCATACCTCCTGGGCGTGCCGTCCTCGTACGGCTGGATGATGACCACCTTCACCGTCACCGAGGTCCGCAGCAGGTCGATCATCTGCTCGTGCGTCAGCGTCGCCACGGCGACCTTGCAGATCTCCACCAGTCGGCTGCCCTGGCGGAGCCCGGCCTTCCAGGCGAAGCCGTAGGGCTCCACGTCCGCCACGATGCCCTCGAAGTTGACGTGGAAGCCCAGCTGCCCCAGCCCGTTTCTGCGCAGGGTCATCTCTGAGGTCTCGCAGCCCCGAGTGACAAACTGGAGAGGGGGGAGGGGAGGGAGAGAATTTACACACAAAATTAAACGGGTCGGTGCGTATAAACAGGACTAGACATTACATCACAACAGTAATCGAGTTAAAGTTCAACTGTCTGGCTTAGCACTGAAGAAAAGTTTTTTTTCTCTTAAAACAAGCTGAAGCATCCCTCAAACAAGCATTTCTAGAAGATTTTTCTATTGTTTTCCCATAAACCACCCCCTCCTTTGCCATTTTGAGTTGCTCTCAGCTGCTTTCAGTGACCATTCATAGCCACAAGATTTTCCCACACATTTCACAGAAGGTCTGGCCTTAATATGGTGTCTCTCCGCTAGGTTTGTTAAGCTCTACAGAATCTATGACTCGAAAGTGACATAGATTCAGAAGTATGAGCAACATAGGAGTGTTTTACCACATTACATGCACCAGGCACTCACAACTCCAAAGTGCTTGAGGCATTCACATTCTTCAGTCAATAAAATCTATGATAGACCAATGAAATCAAAATGGTACAGCTACCATCCTTCCACTGTGATCGGAATGGGAGGTAATATTAAACCTGACATACAGTGGAAAGAGAGGCGGACACAGGCGATGATGATGATGATGATGATGATGTACGGGTAAACAGGCGGAGCTTGTGAGAGGCCAGCCAGTTAGCTCCGTGGCTCTGGGACCTCGGCTGTGTCCCCAGCCCCCTACCCCAGCAGAGGGACTAGACAGAAAGACAGGACAGTTGAGGCACAGCTAATGCTAAAGCTCACATCCTTAGGCCACCTCCGCATACAAATCGAGTGGGGGAACCATCCTTCATGTGGAAATAAAAGGGGAAATTGCACACTGGAGTGTGTAAACTTTAAAGAGATACTCTGTGACAGAGAGCAGAGGGACTGAGGTAAGGGACAAGCCCATGCTCCACTGCAGTCGGGGGCTACGGAAAGTCCGCGGAACTCAATATCAACGTCAGTGCATTCGGCTTATTATGCTGTTATTGTCTAGTAGTAGAAATAATAGGCTATTATACACACCAATATAAACATGTTTATATGCAAACACAAGTGTATGGACACTCATACAGACACATTAACTCACACCTACAAACAGACACACACACATACACACACATAAATATATACACCCACATACAAGCATAAAAACACACACATACACAGCTACAAATACACACATACTAAATATACATACACATCTTTTCCACATACACCAACACAAAAACATGCAGACACCCACACACACACACACACACACACACACACACACACACACACACATATACACATACCAACACAAACAAGCAGACATAAAAACCTTCAAAACCTTAAAAACAGCCATTAATTTCATCATTTTAACAGCAACACAAACCATGCTATTATTATACCTATTACCAAGTTGGCTGTAACCATCATCATCATCATGTCATTTTTATATACTGTAAACTCGTAAGCATAACAATGATAACAGGTCCACTAACAATCACTACAATAAAACCACGAAGAGTTCCAGCTTCCACTCCTATGGATCTAAAGAGCAGTGTTTACTGTTAAATCCATCAGGACAGCACTTAGTGGGCTGGTGACTTATCCCCCTGTAGACACAGTAAGACGGACGGCAGTAATGAATGTCCTGATCATTTACTCCGTCAGTCAGTAAGAGGACTTCCAGACGGCTAATACGGTTACCTTCTCCCCCTGTTTAACACAATGTGTGGCTAACGGATAGGCCAGGCTACATGCTTAACCGCACAGAGCTAGTCTATCTCATAAGCCAATCACCACCTGGGTTAAGCACTGCAGATGAGATCCCTCTTCTCTGTGGCAAAGCACCATCTCTCTCCTGCCACCCCCCCCAAAACCACACAACAACATATAGGAAAATGAAAACCTTGAACATTTTTTTTTTTTTTGCAAATTTTGTCAGGACTCCGCTGTCTTAAATCTGAGACACTGTGACTGGGTTTGTAGCCATGTTGGCTCTGGGTTTCGCCTGGAGAGGGTAATGAAAGCGGGGTGTAACGATGTGGACCCGGTGACCTGTGATCTGACAGTGAGGTAATGATCTCGCTGAAACGGACCCCCCTATTAGTCGCGCGCCATTCGCCCTAATGGGCTGAGCCAGTGGAACTGACCTCATATACTTCCTCCCCCCGCCACGCACCCCACCCATCACCCATCCGCACTCTGGCATTGTGGGATAGCTGTGGGCAGCCTCCGCATACCGCAAACACAACGGGCTAACGCTCTGCAGAGCACAATCCCCCCACCCCCACCGGACACAAATATTGACCAGCTTTACACAAAAAAAAACAGCGTTATAAACCAGCCAGCCATAACACTACGCGAGCCACAACAATCTGGCTTTGTCCAGACCACACAGCGGCAGAGCCAGATTCCCCCATCCATAGCGTACATCAACAAGCCTTTTTTTCCTATTAGCGCCACCAACAAAAAAGCCAAAACAATTATTTTACCCTGGTGATAGCACATGAAAAACATTTACTTGGGTCGTAAAATAACAAGTAAAACTGAGCGCAGATGACATGACTAATAGGCTTTGGGGCTGAATTTGAGGGGAACGGCAATTTTCTCCTCAGCGTGCAAGCCAACCTTTATTGTTATATGAGCCAGGACAGGGAACCTGCTCCTGGTGTTTTTGTGTTTTTAGGCGATACTCAGGATGCTGGGTGCGATGGGCACTCAACCTGCTCGACACCGGAGGATGGTTGGATGGATTGACCTTGAGTGACCCGCTTCTTCATCTCTAAACCAACACTGACTCTCTGCAATTTCCCAGAGCGATCACCCGTGAGATCAAACAAACTGATCAAACTCCAAGGGCATGTGTGAGACCAAATGGGAAACTGCAGAAGGGTCCACATCCCGGGCGAGTGAGTGTGTGTGTGTGTGTGTGTGTGTGTGTGTGTGCCTTCCCTGTAGCCAAAATAAAATAAATAAATAAACAGATCCAATTCTCCAAATCTTTTACAGATATGCTCCATTATTCTCTCCATAACATTTATGCACCAGCTGGATACTCTGCTGGTTAATGAATTAAGAATTTATCCATTGCTGTGGGAAAGGCCCCTGCATAAATGGAATTTTTGGCTCTTGGTCTTACCATTGTAGAGTGTTTTCAAAGAAAATGTGACCATCTTAGAGTGCTTTCAATGAAAATGTAAATGTGAATGTCAGAAGTGTAAAAACTGAAAATGTTCATAATTGTTATCATTGTTATTTAGCGTAAATTATCAAGCAATGGCATCCAAGCTACTGACGGACAAAGGATGGGCGCCAGCAAAAGACAAATTGATCTAACGCTTGTGCTTGACTTCAAAATCGTTCTGGAAACAGCTGATCTCTTACCGGCCAGCAGAACGTGTGGGAGTCTGGGAGGGATCTGACTGCAAAGTAGCTTTCCCACAGGGGGGATTACTCAAAAACCTAACAGGACTGAATTAAGAGGCTGGTGGAATTTTCCCTGAAATCCTATTAAAATTCGAATAAACACGGAATTCCACACAGCGGTGGGAGTGTCCCTAAAAATCACATGGCAAATAAGGGGCCTGAGTTGACCTTCTTTGCTGCCCCCACCCCAAAACACATCAGCCCCTTAAATCAAACGGGGCAGTCTTCCATGAATTAAATCAATTTTTTTAACAGTGTGATTCCACTGCTTGGAGCAAGCATAATTTACAGCAGGTCTTTATCCTACATAAATAATCCTATAACAGCCAGAGAAGAGATGACAGTATTAGTCCAAGATCACATGTGATTATAAAGATCACATGTTCTTACTCCCATGTCTTTGAAACCTTTAAACCTCTCTTCTTCCTTAACCAGCGTATGCCATTAGGGAATAATCTTTTATAGCTGTGAGCCTGAGAAACTCCCATCTTCATTAGCTCATAGCAGCTCATGGGTCTGTCCTCATTGGTTGTGGCCAACTTCAGGGATGTGCTTTGCTAAGGAACCAATGGTCAGTCATGAATTCTGACGAATCACGTTCTCATATAGGCATCCGTTTAACGCTGATAAATGTTAGCCAACCGAGTCCACCCTCAGGAATCCAAGGGCAAAGACAAAAGAAAACAATATGTATAATACGAAACATCAATCTTTCTCAGACTCTGCAAGGAGGTCAAAGTTCGATTGAGCGTCTTACAACAGTGACGCACATTAATTTATTCTTTCAGTTCAATTTCCGTACGTGTCACTCTGGTCCATTTGGGAGTCCAGTAATAGCATAAGAACGCAGAACACATAATGTTGAGAAAAGGCCATTCACCCTGGCTAGGCTCGTCATTCACCTACAGTCTAAAGAGTACCCAGCACTGTGTGTCAAGTCTGGACATGGACACTCCAAGGGTCTCTGCCTCTACTACATGACCTTGCAAGATATTCCAAGCACTGGTAACTCTGTTTAAAAAACTGTATATATATTATTAAAAACAATTTTAAAAAAATGTGCTGACATCAGTTCAGAATGTTCCTTAACTAATTTAATGCTTCCTTTTTCTGCTGACAGAAAAGTCCTTTAAAAGACATTAAAACACAAATGATCACAAACACACACCGTTCACAGTGGGAGCACAACACTGCGTCTGCACGCCTTTCAGCTTTTTGCAAACAAAATTTCTTTTTGGGAAATCATTTCTTCCTCATTTAGCCTGAGTTGCATTGGCTGTAGATAACAGCTGCTAACCTTTTGGGCAGACAGCATGTTCCCCAAAGTATTTTTAGAGCCTTTGTTTAAAAAAAGAAGAAAAAAAAACTGCACCAAATTTCATGCCTCTTTTGTTAAGAAACGAAAAACAAATTGAAATGAAAGTCAGGGGACCAAAAGGCAGCAAAACGTCTCTCAGATGTTTTCAGCCCAATATACATTTACAATTGAAAATGAGGCTGGGTAATAAGCCCCTTTGAGGATTTGGTAGGAAGCGGGAGATCAGAGAGGCCACACAGTATGATTTTTCTGTGCTAATGCTAATATGCTAATAAATACACAAAACAAAATTCTCTTTTTCTCTGGCCCTAATGCAGACAGTCCAGGTTTAGTTCTCAGAAAACTCAGTTTTCTGAAGTTCAGTGCGAGGTCCGGCCTCGAAAATCTACATTGCATCGTATGCTGCCATGAGGCATCGTAATCTCGCGACGCAATCGCCTCTGTTGCATAATTCATTCGTCCCATTCATTCTTAATGTGAGGAAGTGAATGCTGAATAGGTTTCAAAACATGCTGAACTGAAAGAAGCGCCAAACAAAGGAGGAGGTGAAATTTACACCACAGGTTTTTACTCTGGCTCAGAATCAGAGAAGGCCACCACCTCCACTATTTAGCGCAGCTCTGCTCCAGCAAAGTGCCCTAAACAAAAGCAATCTGCTGGCCTAGGGCATTTTACTTTATATCACACCACCTGTAAGCTCTATGTTTTCTCATTCTAAACTGGGCCTGAAACCCAATACCATAAAACCTCAATGTCATACGGAGGCAGTGATTGGCTGGTGTCATTATACATTATGAATCACAGGAAGACATATGGCTAAAGTCACATGAACTCCGAATCTCAGGGGAGCAGTGATTAGGTAGTGGTATTAAAACTGAATTAAGGAGACAGTGATTGGCTGAAACCATACATGCTCTGAATGTAAGGAGTGCAGTGATTGGCTAGCTCAGGAAAAAGGGGGAGCAGTGTAGCATTAAGATTTCTATGGGAATTACTTCACAATGATAATTTCCTGCACACATTTCTATGCCAAGATGAATTGAGAGAACAATGATCGACGTGTGTGTGTGGAGGGTGGGGGCGGGCTTCCATTTCCCCCCTCCTCAAACAAAAAAAAGTCACTGCACAATGAGCAACGAATTGGAAAATGACCAATTATCTCCTGTGATTATCTCGACTCGAGCCGACGCACAGCGATACTGGGGTACTGGCTTTTCAATTAGGCCTCGTTATTAGCAGCTGCACCGCTAGCGAGAGAGAGAGAAAGAGAGAGAGAGAAGCATGCGAGGCAGGGAGAGAGATAGAGAGAGAAAAAGAGAGACAGGGAGAGGAAAGTGAGACAGGGAGAGAGGGAGATGGAGCAATGGGGGAGAGAAAGGAAGAGACAGATAGACACTTGGAGATAGAGAGAAATGGAGAGAGGAAGTCAAAGAAAGAGAGAAGAAGGGAGAGGGAGAGAGCACGAGGGGAGATAACGCAGCTGGCCGAGTGGAGAGCAGAGAGGGAAGAACCAGGGGGGGGTGTGTGTGTGTGTGTGTGTGTGTGAGAAGGAAGGGGCGGGACTGTGGGCGACAGTGCTTTATAATTAGCTCAGGGCTCTGTTACCTCCGCTAGGGTCGACTGCAGCATAGGAGCCTTCCCCAGGAGGAATCCTCCAACCCCAGTGGCCCTCTATCCCAAGATCCCCTCCCATCCCCTCCCACAGGCGGCTGAGCCACAAGCTCTGACCCCCGGCACTCCAGAGGGCCCGGCTCTCACGCCTCGCTGCTCCATCCCAGACGGCACTAATCCCCGGGGGGCGGGCACTGGATCTGGCAACCCGCCATGGAGCTGGGACTCCCCTGGGGCGGGTGGAGGGTGGAGCAAGAAGCCAGCGTGTGGGATCCCTCCTCCTGCGGACTCTGATGGCTCGATCATCCCTGCATCATATGTCATCGTAACCTTCGCGCAAACAAGGGCGATGAAATAAAAAAATAACTGCTTCAGCCATCACTGAGATTAAGTCATTTTAAATGACAGTGATGGAGTCCAAATGGCATCAGAAAAAAAAAAAAACTATGTATCTATGGAGTATGGCATCTTACAGCCAGTCGTTAGCTAGGCTACTAGCCTTGGAGCTAACGCAATCATAGAGGGCACTGCCAGTGAGCAGGACTTCTCTGTCTGCCTCCATTCATCAGCCAGAGGACTGAATACACAGGCGATTCAGACTCTCAGACCATAAGAGAAGGACTCGAGAGCTTTTTGTGCTCTTAGACGACTGACAGCCGACACACTGATCAGCAGTAACACCAAACACTAGTGGCTTCAGTGACCTTAAGGCTCAGGAAATCTGTACTTCCAAAATCAGGAGAAAATTGTATCCAATATCATGGTGATGACAGCCCCCCAAATCCCCAAAACCAAAAAAAGCACACTTCAGCAGAGATTTTGTAAAAGACAATGAAGACCTGGGAGAAATTCCAAAAAGTGTTACAGAATTAAAACCCAATGTACCATAAAGATAATTAACTAACTAAGCTAACTGGCCTAGATTGAAAAGAGGAGCTAACTTCTAATAAGTAGGTTTTGAAGTAGATTTTTTTTAATTAGTACCACAAATCTTAAAAGTAAAAAAATTATGCCCCTAATCTTTAAAAAAAAAAAACACCGCACAGGTTCATTTAAAATGCAAATCTCCCTGCACTCCTGTCCTTCTTCTGAGGACTTGGATGAGGTACAGGAGCAGATCTGTCAAGTTCCTTTCCCCCGCTGCGTCCGTGAGCAGACTGCGCGTCCGTGGGGGACCAGACCATCGGCATGGTAACACCCGTGCGGTGGCATTCCGCTCAGAAGAGGGGGGCATATGACAGCAGTGCCAGCCCCAGGGATTTGAACCTGTAGCCTCTAACTTACGAGCCCGTTTCCTTCACCGCTATATGCTGTTCTGCCGCTTTCCTTGAACCCGTGTGACCATGCCTTGTGCGTTAACAGGGAGCACAGGACAGACAGCAGACACGATAAAACAAAATAACATATGAAACAATACCAAACAAACTAGCCACAGAGGTTGCAGAAAAGGCAGATGGTACCATCCTAAGGTGACCACTTGCCCACCTTTGCCCACTTGACTCTCCCTGATGTTGTTCAGCTATATACCAGAATCTGTAGTTTTAAAACGTCAGTCACTTTGGCATAATGACCAAAACGACTGACCTCCTCATATCCTCTTCTGACAATTTCCTATGTGCCCTGACATACATTTTTACATATATTATAGATGAGGCATTGCCATCCTTTTCGCAAAGCTGCAAAGCAAATGAGGCGGCATTATATTTTCACTTCCATGAACCCCTATGTCACCACCCTCTGCTTCCCTTTCGCGAGTATTTCTTGGGGTGCAATCAGGAAGTTGGGCGTGCTAAAGTGGGTTCTTTAGGTAGGCCGCCACATTCTCAGTGCTGAAATCCAACAGCACACGGCGCAGGCAGGGAAGGCCGCTGGAACGTGCTTAAGTCGCGACGGGCCAGACGCCAGCATGAGTGGAAGGGGGGGTTAGAGGTGGTGAACTGCAGGGGATTTCGCTCAGAGGGGCCACCTTTAATTTAATGAAACCCAGCTTTATCGGAGGGAAAGGAGGTAGTTTCTATTATTAGTCCGGCGGACCTGAAAAGCCCGGCTTCCAGGTCTCAATCCCCAGATCGCCGTGGCGACGCGCCGAGCTAAGCCGTTCTGACCTCCCTCACTCCCCCAAACCCACCCCCACCCCCCAGCCCCCTGCCCCGGGGGGGCGGGCATACCTCAAATGCAGCAGCGGTTTTGGCAAGGTGCTCCGTCGGGCCCGATCGCACGCTAACTGCCCCCAAGGCAGGTGACTCTGGCAAGCCTTGTCCACGGACTCCTTAGCCCAGTAGTCTAAAAAACGTTCCTCAAGTTCCCCCCGGGAAAAATAAAGCCATATTTTTTCTATTCTACTTTATAGTCTACACTCCTGGTCCTGGACAAACCACAGCGTGCGGTTTAAGCTGTTACTCTGCGCTTAATGACTGACTAAAACTGTTGATTACACAGTTAACTCATCTTGTCTGGTTTCCTGGGTCTGAACTTGCTGTGGAATTTCAGGTGGAAACAAAAACCAGCATTCTTTATGGCTCTCCAGCCATAAAAATGAAATCTTAATGGGTACTATAACTATATAAAGTCAGACGATAACTCTTGTTTTTGTGGGTTTTAAGATTCATTTTTAACTAGCATTTTACCACTTCGGTCTTATTAATTCAAAATTATACTACTTTTCTAAAAGCAGTCCTTAAGACACCCTATCAAGTACACTTTCCATATCCCCATGGTAGGTACTAAGTGAAGTTTATCCGAATCATGCACACAGAGTCTGCCCGCTGTCCTACAGGCCAAATCATCCCCATGATGTGACTGGCTCAATCATTCTCCCTTTCTCATCTATCCAGCTGATGTGCGGTGAAGATTCTGGCACAAAATGGCTGCAGTAGCTAACCTCCGGTGATGGCTGAGGTGAGCGCCTTCACTTTAGACTGCCTTGAGATCATGAAACTGTTATGTAAATGCAATCCATTACGGTTGTAATCAGTATTGATTGAGCACAGTCTGTCTAACGGACCACAATCCTGTGGGAGATGTGGGGTGTGGCTTTGTCCCTGACCTCAGGCTACTAACACCAGGCCTGTAACACCTGGAATGATGCAGGTGAGCCAGACTCCGTCACCCCGGCGATAAGGCGCGACGTCTGCCAGACGACCTCAGGGCGAATACCGCCGCCGACGCGGAGAGCAGAGCCGTGACCTCTAACAGCGGCCAGACAGCGGGACTGCGGCCCTAGCTCCCTCGCTAACATGCGCGCTTTGGAGAGTTAGCGATGCGACGTGAGGACAGAGGGAGAGGGAGAGGAGGACGGGACGGTGCGTGTCTGGCACGGGCTGCCGTAAATCCGCAGCCGCTGCGTTCGGAGATGGGAAACACATGAGCCCTCTCTTACTGCAGGGGAACAGAACGGTGCGGCTGTTTTACCCAGCATGCACGGGGGAAAATGCGCCACACTGCTCTGCTATCAAAACAAAATACAATTGCATGCTCTCAGTCATTTAGAGGGTATCAATTTTGGCGTAACCCCTAAAACCACAGAAGCAAAACAGCTATCCCACAGGGGAAGCCAGCATCATGTCTCTCTCTGTGTCACTCTCCCTCCCTCTCTCTCATTTACTCTCTCTTCCCATCTCTTTCTCTTTTCCTCAATCTTTCCGTTCTCCCTCTCTCAGTCTCCCCACAACTCCTCTTCTCTCATTCTCTCTTTCCCTCTTTCACATGGTCTAAGACCCCATTTTCTCTCCCTCTAAGGAAGAATATAAGGAAGAATATGAGACCCCACTAGTTCTCTCTCTCCCTCTTTCCCTCTCCCTCCCTTCCTCACTCACCCTCCCTTCTTTTACCTTTCTCTCCCTTCTCTTTCACTCTCTTACTCACTCACACTTTCCCACATCCACCTCCTTCTTCTCTTTCCTTTCTTGAACTCCTTTCACTTTCCCCTTCAACCAAACCCCCTCTCCCAGTCTTTCATTCCCTCATTCACTCAATCACTCTCTTTCCCTCCCTTGATCTCTTTTTCCCTCTCTCTTGCTCTCCCTCCCTCATTCCCTCTCTCTTTCTTTGCAATTCTTACCCCCTCCCCCCTTTCTCTCCCTCTCTTAGCAGGAGAGTGTGGGACATGGTGAACTAGTACACAGGGCAAGAGGTGCTTGTCATTCATACCTGACAGACTAATAGCAGAGCAGATCTGAACGGTAGTCACATGCATGAGAGTGAAAAAACAACCCCACAGGAACTCTTTACCCAGCCAAGACAGAAGATAACAGATCTATAGAACGGGAGGGATCACATCGGGCCTATCCATCAAAGCACAAACCACCACGCACACCACCCCAGGGGACAACTCAGTCCACCCCTGCCTCTCCCAGCTCCAAAACAGGGGCAAGAACCCAGAGAACTACCCCCCGTTAAACAGCTCCTCTGGGGGTGGGGGGGGGGACCAGCATAGAGCCCCAGAAACTTTTAAAAGTGTCTTTCAGCAGCGCAGGTTGAGCGTTTCAGACTTAATGAGCGGAAGAGAGTATTTACGTTGGGCATAGCTATGTTTCCTCCGTCTCCAGTTTGCTGGCGGAACTGGGTCACCGACGTGAGGCAGTACCTCAACTTCATGCCAAGAGTGAAAAGTCACATTGTTTTTTTGTTTTTTTTCCCAGAATGCTTTTGCGCCATCTCAACAAAACAACCCAAAAGACAATAATTCTTGCTTCTCAAGCTGTCAAACAGAAAACAAATTACACGGCATGCACAAAAAGTTACTTACTTCAAGCTTTAAATATGAAAAAAAAAAAAAAAAACAAAACAAAATCATCCTCCCCAATGAGTTTTCAGAGATGACAAAAGCCCAAATTTGTACAAAGTACCCAAATGTTTTTTTTTGGGACAGTAACAATGCAGCTAAATTTAGTTGCTGTTTATGTAACAAGACCCCTCCCGAATTGAAATTACAGCCCCGAAAATGACGAACGTGACTGCTTAAACGTATCTGCGGGATCTGACCGAATTAAGCAGCTTTATGCAACAGGCTGAATCCCAGATCTCTCCCCCCACCCCACTCAACCCCGCCCCCAACATGAAAGGCAAAGCTTCTTTAAACACTGGTTGGTGCAAATAACTTCTTATTCTCCGGGACAGACACCACTAAATCTAGGTTGTTAGCAGGTTTACATTGCTATTAGTAATTACTGAGCCCGAATGTGAAGGCGGTCTTCTCGGCTCGGCTGACTTTTGGAGAGGATTGTGCTAAAGTCAACGCTACTCAGGTGAGCCTCCCTGGCTAAACCACAGTGAAGGCAGCGGGCTAAATACCTGGTGTAGTACAGACTGTAGTCTGTGTGAGGTTTATGTGAGACTCTTTGGCATTACCCTAATTTACAGCCGTTCAGTTGAGAGCTGTGTTTCTTAGACTGGCCCAGAAATCCCACCAGGTCTGCCAGAGAAAAAAAAAAGTATGACCAAATCTGTTCTCTCCTAAAACGATGACCGACATTGATTTATTTCCCTGTGTGTTTCCCTCAAGAGGAAGCTGGCATGTTCTAAGGAAGCCTTTTAAGAACAACCAGGGATTTAAAAAAAAAGAGTAATAAATAAAACTCTTGACCCAAAACAGTGCCAGACACCGAGGAACTCGGGAGTGGAGTAGAGTTATCGCATAGCCGACTGAAAACGCGATGTAAATGAAACAGCTGTATCAACATGCCCAGGCTCGCCTCTCTCGACAGCCAACCCCCCCAAATTGGTACCTCGAGTCGTTGAACGATCTCCCGGATGTCCTCCCCACAGCTGTCCTGGGCAGAGAAGACCACGCACTCCCCGCGCTCGTAGAACACCTTGATGCTCATCAGACCGGACGTCCAGCCGATCACGTCGCGGCAGGAGCAGTTGAAGACCACGTTCTTGGACTCCTCCTCGATCAGCACGATGAACTCATTGGAGACGCCCAGCAGGCACTCCACGTCGGTCGACTGGCCAAAGTCCCTGGCGATGACGTTCCAGGTGACGGCGCCGACGCTCTGCAGGTGGGCATCCCGCCGGGGCTTGGTCTTCTCCTTCCTCTTGGCACCCAGCGTGATGAAGCTGAACTTGACGGCCGAGTCGATGGTGGTCGTGCCCACAAAGTTTTCCGCCAGGTCCTTCAGGTACTCCTGCCGCGTTCGGGTTGCCATGGCCCGGAACTTCTCCGATTTGTGTGCCGCGTTCTCGCCGTTGATCACTTTGGCCAGCAGAAAGTCCCTGAAAACGGCCGACTTGGGGAAGGTCACCCCCTTGGGGATAGGAGGCCCAAAGGGAGGCACGTCCTTCGACCTAGAAACCGCCACGCTGTGGGATTGTGGGAAAAAGAATAGAAATAAAAAAAAGAATTTACTGAAGGGATCCTAATAGCCTTACTTGCATGCCATTATATTGCCGTGCGTGTGTGTGTCATGTGTGTTACTGGCCTGAAATAAAACATCTTTAAAAAAGCATTATTCATCTCTATCACCAGAATGTTTTCACAACAAAATGTGCTGTTTGACCCGTTCACATTCTAAGACCGAATGAGCTTTATTCCATTACGCTAAAACGGTTCGCTCTGCCAGGGGGCCGAACAGGGCAGCAATTTCCAGCAGAGTGACCCAAAACCTTGATCTCTGATTAATATCATGAAATTAAATTGGGATCTGAATGCCAGAGCGCACAGTAAATAAGACAAATGGAATTCTCTCGGATTTTCCAGTACTTATTTTCCCCTCGTAGAGAAGGTCATTCCCAACCACAACAGAAGCAGAGAATAGTGTAGATCTAGCTATGGGAATTTGAATTCGCAAAAATTTGATGAAACCTTAGCAGATGGAGCCTGGTTCTAAAGTCCTTTTGAGCCCTTTCTGCAAAAAGTATTTACAGGGAGGAAAAAAAAAAACATCAAAGCCAAATTACTTCTCTAAACCATCTGTGAGGTTAATGTTTTACAGAGGAATGAAAAAAGACCCCAGAAGTGCCTGAATAATTGAGGGTTCAAATCAATGGCATTTATCGTACAGTATGTGCTGGATATAACTTTGTTTTAAAAACAAAATGACCCTACTTAATATTCTCTAGAGATTCAGAGTCTCCTTTCGCCAAGTTGTCGGGCAAATAGCGATTGGAAACTTGCTCTTACCTGTAGCATACATTTTCAGTGCAAGGGTTGTGGACTTTGACGATGACAAACACATGCTGGAAGTGGGAGCGGATGTTTTTGGGTGTGAAGGGGAGGGCGCCGGGTTCCTGGAAAACGATGGTGACGATGTCATTCCCGATGTGCCTCTTCCTCAGAAGCTGCCGCGGCAACGGGGAAAGGGGAGGGGGCGGGGGAAGAAGAGAGAGAGAGAAAGAGAGAGACACAAGAAAGGGGGATTACAGCGGTATTATCGTGTGTTTGGGGGAGAGGAGGACCCTGGGAAATGGAAGGTTTCCCAGGATCCAGTGAAGGAAATCCCTGACCACAAGCATTTCTTCTGGCATCTTGAGACAATTAGCCTCAATAAAGAGCTGTAAAAACGAAAGGGTTTGGCTCGGCCCACTCCGAAAAGCCGCTGCTCGTCGGGGAGAGAGAGAGAGCTGCCTGCGTCCGCAGTGGCAGACGGCCTCGAGAGGCCATGATGACGAGCTCTGTCATCACTGCTCAGTCATACGGGCATCCTGGGGCATTCCCGTAAACACTGGGCTGGAATTGAACCCGCAGAGTAAACACACACATCTGAGTACAACTTCAGCTATTCAAGGGAGAGGAAATACACAACTATAACACTAATAATAATTACATGATATACCATAACAACTTATATCACCCAGAACCAGTTTTTATCTGTGTGTGAATGAGGTTGTTTGGACAGAAATGGTAGCTGTATGAGTTGGAGCATGGACACTAGTATAGCATGATCCAAGCCCTAATGACTTGGATGTCCCCATGCAGAAAAGGGGCCCCAAAACCTTGCCATGACAGGCACAGGGTGGGGTAGCAGGGGGGTAGTGTCAAATCTTTTAATGAGGCCCAGGATTGCTGGAAGTGCCCCCAAGTTTTAGTCAGCGACAAGTTCCGGAGCGTTCCAGGGTGCCAAACCGGCAGTGTTTTTTCGCCCCAGTCCGTGAGGTAATACAGAACGCACTCGCTTAAGTTTCTCCAGACACGCTGTGTCATAGCCTAGCAGACGAGAGTGATGACATCACAATAACAAGCCTCCGCCTACGCGGGGGTCGTGCCAAACGGCGGAGTCGCAAACCAGAAAGGCGCGCGTGCCAAACGCAGAGCGCTCCTGCGTGACAGGGGCTCGGCTTACACCGGAAACGGGGGTCCTGGCTGTTTTACTTGGCCCCGCGGCTCGGATGGTAAACAAAAAAGGATCTACAGTGGAGGAGCGCAGATTAAAGGAACGAGAGAGAAAGCGGGCGAGCCGACTTCTGCTCCGCCGTCCTGGAAAGCTTACCGCCAAAGATTACCCATTAATCCCCCGGGGAATCAAACCGTATTTCAAGAGAGGAATAAGGAGAAATCCCTTCTAATCCTGCCAATTGAGGGTAAAGACACAAGAGATGGCACAGACCTTCATCTCTCCTGCCCCCCCCACCTGACCACATCATGGTCGCCAATGACTCGCTGCCCCATTTCCTTCCGCCGGCTATCACTTTACACATTCACATTTACACTTAACTTGTGGTATGTATATGTTTTTACACTCAGCGTCTCTTTTGCAGGAGAGACGTGGGAAGGTGAATAGTACGCTGACTCAGCGGGCTGCTATCTAGCAGATGTTCTTATCCAGATCGTCTCTCACAGCTTTCATTTATTTCCTGACATCCCATCATTTATACAGCTGGATATTTCACTGAAGACAGTCAAGGGTGCGACGGTGGTACACAGCTTGGGAATGAAACTTGCAACCTCCGAGACAAGTCCAGTTCTCCAGTCACTATACTATGCATCTCTTCTCCTGAGGCATCTAAAGCAACCACCATAAGGGTCATCGTAATGAGTATTATGAATTCAATTCAGACAGCAACCCTCATTTTTGTGGTTTGAAGATGAATGAATTTGTCTTGCCTTGCATTTTACAACCATGATGACATTGATGATGTTTTTCTTAATTCAATGTTATATTCCTTCTTTTTAAATACAATTATTTTGTCTTATCCTATTGGTATATCATCTTGCTTATTTAAAGTGCATTTTCCTTGTTTTTGTTAAGTTCCATTTTTACACCGTGGGGGTTGGGTTTTGGGAGTGTGAGGCAGTGGCTCTAGTTGCCTGAATCTGAGGCCGTGGCAGTGGCTGCGTCTCTCCGGACGCAGTGCTGCGCCCTGGGGTTCCACCGCGTCATTAACGACATCATCCAGACGCGCGTGCATGGCCGGGCCCGGTCCTGCTAATCCCACCTGTTGCGGCGGACGTTTTGCTCGTTCCACCATGGCGTTTCCCCCTGGGGTTGGGGGGGGATGCTTTAATTGGAGGAAGCTTAAAGGCTCGTTGCCGCGGTAACGGCAGCCAGTATTCCAACGCGCTTTCGAGGGTGAGGATCTGGGGGAATATTGCAGCACTTCGGTCCCAATGGTTTGTGAGAGGAGCGGGAGGAGTTGGCATGTAAAAGTGTGTGTGTATGAATGTGTGCCCAGACATGTAGTTGTGAGTACATGTGGGTCCTGTTTGTTATTCTATATGTATTTGTGCATGTATGTGCATGTGCTTCTGTATGTAGTTGTGTGTATCCATGTATGTCCCTGTTTCTCCGTCTGTATGTATTTGTGTGTACGTGCTTGTGCCTATGTATGTAGTTCTGTGTGTTTGTGTATGTTTCCGTTTCTCCTTCTGTACGTATTTGTGTGTGTATGAGCTTGTGCTTGTAGGTGCATGTCCCCATGCAGGTGCATTTGTGTGGTTGTGTGAATGTAACCACACGTGCGTGTGTGTATGTGTGTGTGTGTGTGTGTACATGTGTGGATATGACACAGCCGTAATCACTCACCTGCTGCCTGTTGTTGGGGGTATAAGGGAGCAGGGTGGACACATGGAACATCAGCTCGTAGTCTTTGTATGTGGTGTAGAGAGAGTGTGTGCCGGTGGAGTCAGCTGAAAAAAACCCCAAAAGAGACGCAGAGGTTAGTCAAACTCATGCTGAAACGGGCCTAAGCAACCCCCAAAGAGATTCAGGGATCAGTCTAACACACGGCAGAACAGGTTCTTGGACCCGCAACCAGCGTCCCACGGAGGACTCAAGCTGTCAAGGTGAAAGAAACAGAGTCGCTGGTAAATAAACAGGCAGGTGGCTCGCCCACTGTGGAAGCTATAACTGCAACCTCGCTTCACGTTAATAAAGGAGTAACAAGGATGCTGAGAGACCTAACGCGCGCCAGATTGGAGTCAAAATCCCCATCCCCTGTTCCCCACACTCAAGGCATAAAAAAATCCAACGCTCACTTCTCGGCATGCTCTGTAATCATTTTTTCCCTCTGTTTTTTTTCTGTCCTCCAATCAATATGAAGCCGTGCTGTGGCGGCGGAGCCACGCGAGACAGCTGCTACCTCAGACGAAGATGAGTCATCACAGAACGAACAAACAGATTCCTGTCACTGTCTGAGAGCAACGAGCACTTGTGCGGTGTTGTTAAGGCTAAATTAAACCCTTAATCACTTTAAATTAAGTAAACAGGAATTTAAGTCCTTTGATAAAAAGGGCACAGAGAATGGATATGGATCGAGTGTGTGTGGGTGTGTGTGTGTGGGGGGGTCAGTGTGTGACTGTCACTGACACAGTCTGATTAGAAGCCACTAGCATTTTGCTGTTGGTTTGTGCTAGGCAGTGTGATTTACCACACATGGAAAGTCCCACACTTAATGAGTTCCGTGGATCCTCACAATCCAATCAACAGGTATTCATGTGTGCGTATGTGTGAGAGTGTGTGTGGGTGTATTGTTTACTCTTGTTGTTGTCGAGGTAGGTTCTGTCCATTGTGCGTATGCGTATGTGTGACAGTGTTTGTGTGAGTGTAAAGGTGTATCCTTTACTCATGTTGTCCAGCCTGGCTTTGTCCATGCGTGCGTGTGTGTGTGTGTGCTGGTGTAACCCTTACTCTTGTTGTCCAGCTGGGCTCTGTACTTGGTGAAGCCCTTTAGGCGCACTCTCTGTCCCAGCAGGTCCAGGAACTCTTCGAAGACGGGCCCGGCGCTCTCGTTGTTGTACATCTCCTCCTCAGTGCTCTGCCCCGCCTTGCAGTACAGGATCCCCACCTTGTGCTGGAAGCTCAACTGCAACCACAGACCATGAAGAACTTTAATCACCTGAACATTCATAGTAGAACGTTACTCATCCCCACATTCTCTCAGTAGAACATTACTCATCCCCACATTCTCTCAGTAGAACCTTACTCATCCCCACATTCTTTCAGTAGAACCTTACTCCAACATTCTCTCAGTAGAACCTTACTCACTCCAACATTCTCTCAGTAGAACCTTATTCACTCCAACATTCTCTCAGTAGAACCTTATTCACTCCAACATTCTCTCAGTAGAACCTTATTCACTCCAACATTCTCTCAGTAGAACATTACTCACTACAACATTCTCTCAGTAGAACCTTATTCATCCCCACATTCTCTCAGTAGAACCTTATTCACTCTGTTGTTCTGTCAGTAGAACTTTACCCATTCCAACATTCTCTCAGTAGAACCTTACTCACTCCAACATTCTCTCAGGAGAACTTTATTCATCCCCACATTCTCTCAGTAGAACCTTATTCACTCCAACATTCTCTCAATAGAAGCTTATTCATCCCCATATTCTCTCAGAAGAATGCCAACGTTCTCTCAGTAGAGCTTTACCAACTCCAACATTCAGCCAATTCTGTGCCCAGGAGTCTTTTGCCACTTTTCCTAATTCATCTTCAACTTTAATGTTCATGTCCAATACAGATCATAATTTGCATCTCTGTTTTGGTCTCAAAACATGTTATTAATCTAACTAATGAATGCACTGATTAACTATACACTAGATACTATAAAACTATAGATTCCTCTCATGGTTCATGAGAATTGCTGAGTCTTCAGTTCTGAAGTTCCACAACCAGATCTGACCCCGTAAGAACAAATGCTTTAACTGTTAATTTAAGTGCTGACTAACCACAAAATCCCACACTCCCTGTGGCTCTACAGGACAAGGACTGAAGACCACAGTCTTCGGGTCTTTGTTCAGTTTCATACCACCCTAATGAAAACGAATGGTGCTTTTGGTAACTGGCGAAATGGCCGCCCGCAGGTTGAGGCTACACACTGAGCTCAGCTCGGGTGTATCTGAGATTTCAGATTTTTTTCAGAGGACTGTAAAACCTCACGGTTTTCCATCAGGACATACAAAATCCTGCCAAGTGGCAGGATCAGGCACCGCCATTATTTCATATCTAATCGGCACCAACAAATCAAATGCCTGTTCGACTTCATCCCGACGTTTTCCCCACAGATGTGACGTAGCACTCCCTTTCGCAAAGTTAGTCAACAAATGAGGGGGTGTTACTTTTCCAACTAGTTCAATGAACTGCCAGATAAGGAGTTTAGTGGGGTTGAGCGGGCCTTGAAAGGTAAAGGGGTGGTTTTTTGTAATCGTATGTGAATATTGATGAAAGCTGTTTGATTTCTGCATGGTTCGGGCTAACGGATCTTCGCGCTACTTTGAGTGCTTTCCACTCAGCTGTTAAGATAAGAGAAGCCTAAAACCCTTTTCCGCACAGCTTCTGTTCACAGGCATAAAAAAAAATCTTTTAAATAAAAGACTTTTCAATCCAACCCCACCCCCCCCCACCTCTGTAAAAAGAAAAAAGGGTCTCTTCATTAAAATAAACCTCCTGCACACCGACCCCCCTCCCTCACCTCCCACCCTGCTAAGAACAATGGCGCATTGAAATTCAATTCGCCGCTTTTCTGAAGCGGTCGGCAGGCGCGCCTACGTGTGAGGGTGCGTCGCAGGAGCGCTCTTCACAAAGAGGATAGCGGTCTCTGACTTCCCCTTCAGAGGCAGAAAATTAAAAAATCATAAACGATGACTCAGGCTCAGAACAGTGGTAATTCATGAATATAGTAATAAAAAAAAAAACAGTTTTTTTTGTTGACTAATCCTCAAATCTTTCGGGCGATGGCAGAGAACCTGCACATTTGTTAATATGTATCTGTGTGTGTGTGCGTGCGCACATGTATTTGTGTGCATGTGTGTGTGTGTGTGTGTGTGTGTGTGCGTGTATCTGTGCATATCTGTGTGTGCTTGTGTGCACAAATGGACATCTTTGTGTGTGTGTGTGTGTATCTGTGCATATCTGTGTGTGTTTGTGTGTACAAGTGTGTATCTGTGTGTATCTGTGTGTGCGTCTGTGTCTGCGTGTGTGTGTGTGTGTGAGTGCGCGTACATCACTAAAGGCATTTAATTTTCCTGCTAAGTAGAGCACCCCTGATGACAGAGCTAAAGCATGAAAGGACAGTAATTAGATTCAGAAGTGCTCTCCGACGCCACTGAAAACTGTGATCTCTGAATAATTTATCACGTTTGGAAATGCCACGGCTGCTCCTAGCTGCCTGGACAGATCCAGCCTGTCCCCATCAAACAGAGGGGCCCAGACTAACCAGGCAAAGCCTCCCGGTTGCTATCACATTGAGGGGCCCAGTCAGAGGTGGAAAACCCTGGCTCCAGAAAGTAGAAGCACTCCTATGGGTCCATGCGTGCACTCAACCAGCTGATAGGAATTAGCACAGACCTCCAGCCAGGCAGGAGAGCTTATTGGTTGAAATCAGCCGGTATAGTGCATGGGTGGAACAAATACATGGTAGTAGACTTTCTCAAGCCTGGGGGTTTCCAGTTCTGGGCCATAGACTAGCCAGGCAAAGGCTCATGGGTAATAGCAGGTTCTTAAAATACAACAATATTCTCATCTTGCAGGCCTTTGAAGCAAGCACGGCCCCTCTCACTCAAGGGTCACCCAGGTCGCCGCCATTCCTCCAGCACTGTTGTCATGGTGACTTTGTTCGCTGGAGTTTCTGAAGCGCAGCACAAGCCGGGTCACATGGAAAGGCATGCTGGGAAACAATGATTGGGGCCGGTATGTCAGTGAGTGTTGTGTATTTATATATTTTTGTTTTGGTCTACAGTCTGTTGGGTCAACATGCTTTATCATGGAAGGTCCACTCCAGGAGGTTACTGTAAAAGCTAGGCACAAAGGCCAAATTTAAATAAATATTTAAAAAAAAAAGACAGAAAAAACAGAAGCCGGTGCCGCTACTGAAAGTACACCTTTGATTTAACGCACTGTGTCACCGTCGCATTCCCGCTTCTGTACACTCTGATGCGCCCCTCAAACCACATCAGCTTCAAACAAAAAGTTCCGTGGCACACAAGGGAGAGAGAGAGAGAGAGATGGAGAGAGAGAGAGGGAGGAAGGGACAGAGAAAGGCTCGATGGACAATGCAAAAAAAAAAAAAAAAAACTTCAGGTACCCATAGCTCACAGTCAGGATTAGCTGCCTGCCAGACAATTTATAATGTCATCCAAAGCATAACAATGCATTGTGGGAAAGAAGGTCCCGAGCCTCAGGAAGGTAGAGAGTTGGCTCTGGGCTGGATTCAATCAAGCACACGTAGTCTCTTTAACGATCTATGCAATTCAATCAAAACGCATTTGCATGCAACATCTTTGCATTGCAAGTGACTAATATCCATTATGAATGAGTTGCATATAGCTTTAAAGTGAATTCCACTGAATCACTTTTTTCCAGTTGGGACAACCCCCCTCCTTCCCAACAGGGTGGTCACCTTGCTGCCCTCCAGGTCCCCGGTTACGGCCTCAGATTGAGGCCCTTTTCCAGACTCCCGGTGACAGGGCATGTGTCATTGGACTGACACAAAGAGTGTCTGTCTCTCTCTCTCTTTCTGCATGGGCCTTTACAGTGTCAGTCCGTATCCCGTGTGACCCCCAACCTTGCACTTTCTGTTGTGGGTGTGGGGGGGCTGGCAAGCTCCCCTCTGACTCCCTGATTGATACTACAAACCATGACGTCTGTCTACCAATTTTGTATAGCCTGAGGCAACACCGGGGGCTTTAGCGATTTAACCGGCGATTGGGACAATGACCTCTGACGGCATGACCACCGTAGGGGCCGAAACTGGGACCACAGCCGGTTGGTTCGGATGGGCCAAGCACAAACCTGCCAGAGGAGAGTGAGGTGTGTTTCTTCTGAAATAGGGACTGCTTCCCTGTTGCTAGACAGACCATTCTCAGGTCCGGTAACAGCATTAATTGCTCTTACAGATGCATGGGTGTCTTTCATATGCTTGTTTCTCTCATCGTCTCTGCTCATTTTAAACGTCGGTAATCGTTATGCTGCAGAACTAGATATTTCGGTTTTGTCTTTAACAAAAAAAACCAACAGAATCAAAGGGTTGAGAGAAAACGCAAGGGAACGGCTGCGACCGCAAGGCAGACCAACTGTTCTGACAGCAGTCCCCGCGATCAGGCTTAATGTACAGACCTCTAGACCCAAGGCGCAAAACGTACACCGCTGGGTACAACAGAGGAACGCTAGAATTACTAACTGGAACTTATATTTCCCTAGTACCAGGGCTTAAAAGTCGTTAAGGAAGCCCGTATTAACCTCCCAAACGCGGAGCTCGCAGGGACCACACAAGCTGCGTTCAGCAGGAGCTCCTGTCAGTGAGAGCGGCGCGGGGAAATTAATCTCTTTCTCGAAACAGCGTGACCACCGAAATCAACGACAATCACAGCCGGGAGAAAGAGAGAACAGGCGTGCGCTCACTTGTCATGGCAACACAGCAACCCAAAAAAAAGTTGGTTTACTCTTCCTTCCTGTGTCACGCCGGGTTTAAAAAAAACGGTTACTCCGCCGTTTTTTTTTGCATCGAGTTCAAAGCGCCCCTTTGGCAGGAAGGTTTTCTGAGATTTTTGGATGCAGGTGGCGGCGCCCGGACGCTTTAACGCTGGAGCCCGAGTCTCGGAGGCCCCAGACGCTCAGATCTGGAGAGATCTCAAGATGCTCTCGCCTTACCGTCTGGGGAAATGGCACTTACTGTAACGCCGGTCGCCAAGCCAGGGGACGCGGCGGATCAGACGCCAGGTCAGATTCTCAGATTTCGGCGGTTCATGGTGGCGGGATGTATTTCACACATGTTCTTGTTTGAATCAAAGACACCAACGAGTTGATGTGATTATTTAGAAAACTTGGTTCAATTTCCAACAGAGCGTGCAGGCTTATCTGAACTGTACCGTTTCTGGCTTACTTACAGTGGAGAGGTATAAGTCTGGCATGCAAGCATCTCTTCCATTTGGCTGAGGACCTCCAGGGGGCAGTGGTAGTCGGACAGAGAGCACTTGGCATTTGACATTTGACAATAAGTATTTGAGACACAGACGCTGCATGGTGCCCAAAAGCTGTGCTCTCTTTTGCTGAGTGGCATGACTTTAAAATTACATTTTTCTGCATGTGACTTCTTTTGGGTTAAAGTAAAGTAAAAAGGGTATTTTTTGAAACGAGGAACCAGGAATGGAGGATACTGGTTACAGTCGGACAGCTGGAGGGAATTCAAGAGCTAGTCATAAATTTGGGATCTGCTCAAAAGGCGATGTTCAAGACTGAAGCACGTTCTGGTCCCTTCTCAGCGGTCTGCTCGCGAAGACAGACGCTTGTGTGGCTAATCTCCCGCCTCTCGTCGGGTTTACAGACTTTGTTGCTTTCTAGCAACAGAGCGGCTTTCATCTATGCAGGCATGTTCTTGGCAGCCTCCGTGAACACGAGTGCCTGCTAGCCTTGCCTGTCTGCTTCAGGCACCGACTGTATCGGCCAGGCTATTTTCACGAGGGACCTGGCGGCGAAGGGTTGGGGGAGACAAAAATAAACGCCCGCGCCGTCTCGACGTTGTGGTGTGGGCGGCTGAAGACTATTACGTGTTAAACCTCGTTCAGCAGTTTGCCTGGCTTCAGATTTTTTTTTTGATAAAATTTTTACAGTGGCTTGTGTTTCTCAGTGGGTGTCTGTCAAGACAGGGGTTAGCCTCGCTTGGGAAGAACGTCAAAACAGAGTAGATGCAGCAGCTCTCTCGGCATACAGTGCTATGTGTGCATTTGTGTGTGTGTGTATGTGAATTGTGTGTATGAGGTCTATCACTTTGTGCTAGGAGATCGACGCTGATGTCAACAATTCGGCTTCCGTAACCCAAAACGGGCAGAGCTTTCGTTGACTCTCAACATGACCCAATGATTGTGTTAAAGTCAATAAAAATCTTGATTGCCTCAAATAAGCCAATGACGAAAAGCTCATTTTAGCCCCACCCTTTATGGGGCAAATGACCTCACGGTCCCATCACAGCATGCAGATATGCTCACACACGTACCTATTCTCGCTTTCTGCGAATGCGTTTGAATCCGAGAGTACCGTATACATGTACTTTCGTACGTGCTTGCCCTTGTGCGCACGTGTGTATAAGCCATTAATAAAGACCCACTTTCAGTACAGCGACGCACGCTCGATACTTTTTCATATTCTCCGAGTCTCCCTGTCAAATCATTTAATCACAATCAGCCTCAGATATCTTCATTGACTGATAAGCCACAGTCTGCAGGCCCTCTTCTCCCCCCTCACCCCCCCCTCCACCCCCATCCCATTTCTGTCAACAATCTACATTGAGAAAAACAGCCCATTTCCAGAGAATAATCCTATAACCAATGATTAAACATCACAGACAGGTTCTGTGTATTAGTCCTGAGGACTACGTGCACAACGGCACTAATAAAATGAACCCCCCCAACAACCCCAACCCCAACCCCAACCGCCAAGACCCCCAATCGATGTCAGACAATCGATTCGGAAAACTGCGGTAATAGGAAAAGAGCATTTATTACGAGTCGTACTGATGAGGAAATACGGCGTCTCTAATGAAATACTCATCGCGGCCCCCGTCGATATGTGACTGTATCTCCTGGTTGCGAGGGGGTGGGGGGGTGGTTATGGGGAGGGTATGTGCGGCTGGGCCATCGATCTGGGCCTGATGGGCTGCTCGGATTTCTATAAGCTCAATTATAGCGCAATATCGGGCCTGTCTTTGCTCCCCAGTGCCTGGGGCCACGCAAATATTTTTAGCTGTGTCGATACGGAGCCCGGTCTGCCTCCTGGTAATATGATCTGAACGCTCCCCACATTTGATTTGACTTCCAGACAGAGATAGAGAGGGAGAGAGAAAAGAGAGAGAGAGAGAGAGAGAGAGAGAGAGAGAGACAGAAACAGAGAGAGAGAGATGAAACAGAGAGTGAGTGAAAGAGAGGGAGAAAGGGAGATTAGAGACAGGGAGCAAAAGAGATAAAGGGAAGGGGACATTGAGAGAGACTGAAAGAGAGGAGGGCAGTGAGTGAAAGAGAGGGAGATTGGAAAGAGAGACCGAGATAAAGGGAGAAGAAGAGAGAGAAGGAGAGACAGAAAGGGAAAAAGACAGCGAGAAACTGAAATAGTGCAGTTCAGTGAAAGAGAGGAAGAGAGATTACAAAGTGTAAGAGATAAAGGGAGGAGAGAGTCAGAGAGACGAAGAGAGGGAGTGAAAGAGCAAGAGAGGAGGAGAAAGAGGGATTAAGGAGAATGAAACAGCCAGAGAAAGCTCGATAGAAAGAAAAAGAGGAGGAAAAAAGAGAGGAAAAATGGTTCTGTGTCAGCTCTTTCACCCCTACGGTGTAAAAATTGAAAACACGAAAAAAAAAACCTGAACAGAAAATGTGTTCTTTCCATCAATACCCGACCGCAGGGGCCCGCGCTCAGAGAAAACTCACTTTATCTGAGAGCGAAAACAGACCAACCCAAGCAGTTCTTTGTCCCTGGGCCCGTTTCGTGGGGAGTCGGACTGTGGAATGATAACAAAGCAGCTCTTTTTTATCAGAAAATAGGCCCTAATATTGCTGGAGAAAACGGCCACAGGTTTGTTTGAGTTTCTCTCAACCTACTACGTTCTTTGTGCGCGATGCTCTGTTCTGTGACTACCCAGAATGAATTGGTTGTGGAACTGACTGGAATACTTTGATTCTTATCGACTGATATTGCTTAAATTGGAAAACGCTACAGCAGGTCCCTAAGAATTTTCAACAAAACACATTTTGAACGAATACTACACTTGCATGAAATAAGAAATTTGTGTAATGGTAATAGCAGAAGTTTCTTTTTAAAATTTGACCTTGATTGCGGCTGCTTCCTTGGTGATTTAAGATCTATTACGCTCCATCTCAACAACCAGAGCCACCAGAGAACCGCACGCTGAACTAAACTTAAACTTTCAACCCAAGGCAAAAAAACAAAATAAAAAAAAACGAAAATGTGCCACAAACTCTGTAAAGTTCTGGAAACTCATCACAGGAAGGAAAAAACATTTCATCTCTGAAGATCCAAAAGACTTAATCAAATTAAAACTTGATGACAGTCTATTTAAAGCCCAAATTAATTAAGCTAAAGGCCAACGGAATCACTGCATTCTCATAGACCCAAATCTCCGAGCACTAAAACCGTAATGTATACGTATAGACGCAAAAATTACTCACAGATCATATGCATGACCAAAATGGTTTACTTCTATGACATAAGCTGATTACGATGCATTTATCATGTAGTCTTATATTTCCGCACTTGCATAAATATGCGGTATTTAGTTACGCTAATTACAAGCTTCAAGTAAGCTACAGCCAGACCTCGGCTATAAGATAATTATTCATCATACACCCATGTATGCCTCTGATTTTGGTCAAAATATGATTTCAAAGACTTTAATCCTTTTGAAACCAGTAAAATCCAGCAGATTATGATTTCAAAACAAACACTGATCACTGATCAGAGCAAAATTTGATTTGATTAGTAATGTGTGTTGCTGAAAATTCAAAGGGTCCTCCCATGAAATGGGAACTTTGAAATTTTAGCCTGCACCTAAAGAGTTAAATGTATTTCAAATGAATGTTTGACCCAAGGGTCTGGTACAGAGTGTATTAAAATGACAAATTTGGAGCTCGAGGGGAGAAATATTGACCTGGATTGATTGTTGATTGGGCCGCTTGCGTCGCTCAATAACGTCCCCCCACCCCCAAACCCAACCCCCTCACCCCCAAACCCCCATCAGCTGGGGCCTGACCACCCTCCAGATGGGACCTCACAAAGCTGGAGACGCAGATTCGTTACGGACACAAACCGTACAAGAGGAGAATCGCCCATTAGATCCCCTATATGCTCTCTGTTCATTAATCTGTCCCAGTTCTGGAGTCTACTCAAAAGCTCAATCCTGCCAAATTTCCCCATTTCACTCAAAGAAATACTCATCAAACAGAAATGGAGCGTTGATGTGAAAGTACACAGAACTAGCTGCACTGGTATCACCCTCTCATTTGCTTTGTAACTTCACGAACAGGATAGCTACATCAAACATCCGTAATGTATGAAAGAACATACATCAGGGCATGTGAGAAATCGTTTAAGGAATAAGTTAGAAAATTGACTTCCTAAGATATTCATACTTTCACAACCATGTTAATTTGCGGACTTAGGCCGTTGCGTAACACAAGTTTCTGACTACAAGATTTGATGTATTTTAGATAAAGTCAGTATGAGTGAAGTGGGCTATCGCATCCTCCATTTGACTATGCCTTCATTGGCATGTGACTGATTCCTCGGGCTCTCGCTGCATTCACTGCCAACAGACTGATCTGAGATCAGTGGGGTTCTTCCACTCCCCAGTGCCCAGTGTTAACAATTTAGTGGTATGACTATCGTGCTGTCACCTTAACCGAAGTGAACAGTAGACCTCCTCCAAATCAGTATTTGGCCAGCAATCAAAAGAATGACGTCAATGGTGACTGGAGGAGACTTTCTGGCCACACTCCCTGATAAGACCCACAGTGATACTGTAATCATAGCCAGGAAGGATTAACCAATCATAGCTGGCGATGTCACCAATGTACTCAGTGATTGGAGGGCCTTCTCTCTCCCTTTTTTCTACCACTGAGGTGATGACATGATAGATAGTTCTACCCGTATTTTATTATCCCTTTTAACCTTCCATTGCTTCTTGGAGTTCAAGTAACATACAATCAGTGAAGCTTACTCACTTCTCATTCAGATGCAGGGCTGACCTGAGATCAGCGAAGCTCACTCACCCCTGACACAGATACAGACTACAGGCTGATCCGAGATCAGTGAAGCTCACTCACCCCAAACCCAGGTCCAGACAACAGGCGGATCTGTGATCAGCAAAGCTCACACACTCCTCA